>OY365800.1:10262230-11512230 GCA_959347355.1 Napeogenes inachia | reverse complement strand
CAAGTACGCTAGCTGGAAATGACGTAACGGCCAGATTAGAGATGTTTCGAAATCTGACACCGATGTCACGCAGGAAGACTAAAGGAGGACTTTATACCAGGAACAATGTAAAGTAGTAATATTACGTAGTTGTAGTAGTATGTTAAGTAGTTATATACGAATATTAGTAATAATATTTTTACTTATTGTTATTACTACACACACATACACATTACATTACACATATGAATATGATAATGTATATTTTATATAACATAAACTTGCAATAAATTTTTCAAATTTGTCTACACAATTATGTACAGTATTGTATTTTGTGCGTAAAATTAAGCGTAGGAAAATCTTTAAAATTGTAAAACTTAAGCTATATAATAGTGGATTTAAATATAACATTACTTATTTTTCTCTTATACCCCTAAAGATCTTAAGATACGGATCAACTTATTTAATAGATTTTTTCATACAACGGCTCATAAACGTCTATCCCCTTTTTTCCAAATCAGTGAGTAGATTGAACCTTTATGCACGTCGGAAGAAAATTAGACTTGGAATGAATAGTGCCGGTAAAAATGAATTTTGAGTTAAAAAAAAAAAAAACTTTTTTTCGTCATAATATACCATTTAAAATATTATTTCTAGGAGTCAAAACGATGTTTATAGATTTAAATCAAAAACATAATAAAAAAATGTATCTATTAAATAAATAAAATAGATATCACGTCGTTTAGAAAGTCGTTTCTCTGTGAAATCATCTTCATTACTCTTCAGTTGCTTTATTATCACGTTCACTGCGACATCATAATTAAAAAACTTTCAGCTGGTGCGTTAGGGATCTAAAAGATCTCGAAACTAATTTATCCCCGGGTGCGTTGGGGACCTAATCAGTCCCCTAAAAGTACAATTCTGAAAATAATTTATATCTTCAACAAAAACAATGACATATACTTAAAAATTTCGTGAGTCAAAGATAGTCTACTGTTCTATATTTTGCTAGGTTCGCACGCAGTTATGACATAAGAATAAGCCACAAATCCAAATCAAAAATTAGACATCGATTGTATCTCGTTCCGCAACCAGAAATAGAGCAATATGTGAAGTGACTAGTGATGGGAATTAAGTAAAATGTCATTTGTCGATAGAAAAAGTTTTTTTTACAAATTAATTATTTATTGTAAACTATAAAAAATGTTTATCATTAAAACATGGTAAGCACATTGACTTTTTACATCGATCATTGATCGATTTTTATGATCAAATTTTTATTGTGCGCAAATCATTACGATTTGCGCACAATAAAAATTTGATCATAAAAATCGATTGACTTTTTACACTTTTTCGTTTTAAGGTAACTCATTGTTTATCAAAACAAAACAATTAGAAAATATAAACACGTTGATTTATTTACGCGGAGTTATTTTCAAAGCGTGCACGCGTCCCCTCACATCGATACTTGAACAACACTAAAACGAGACACGAAGCGCCCGCGCCGCCTCCCCACCCGCTCTTGCGTCTCCGAGGCCTATAATTCCACGAGTATTAAAATATCCCCTAACGCAAGTAATGAAAAAATTATAGTACTATGCGTTAGGGACCTAATCCATCCCTAATTTTTTTTATTATGTCTATGAACTCACCTTCAAGTAGGATACAAATGTGTATATTTGTCTTGCTCATACATAAAGAACTTTACAAGTTAGAGCCCCCCGCAAGGAGTGAAACAACAGCATTTCAGTCCCCGCACAATACGAAAATCCCGCAAGACATCTTATAGACCTCGTAACGCAGTGAACGTGTTATTCAAGTGATCATGTTTATATACTGAGAGACAGAAGTGCAAATAGTGTTAAACGTAAGCATTATTCTTTGTACATTTTATGCTTTACAGTTCGTTATGTTATAAGCAAGTGATATCCGCTTTAAGTGATGGTGAATATCGTACCGACTTAGGTTTTTTATATTGACGTATATTCCGCCTATGTGCCTATTCTGTTTTTTTATATTGACGTACATAAATAGGTTTTAAAATAAAGCTATAGCTAAAATACACTAGTAAAGGCTTTACTTTGTAAGATATAAACAATATATCTAAGTAAATTAACTGGACTACGTTCACTTTTTGTAACTTAATTTAGTTTTTTTGTAACTTCATGAAGAAACGTTCGAGATAACCATTTTTTCATCCTATGTTAGGCTAATGTTATTCAGGAATTCGCTTAACGATCGAATTTAATGATAAAATAAAGTTATTTAATCGGGGTGAAGTCGTCTAGAAAGTTAGATGAATATCTAAAGCTTATAGCGTATTTAAGCATACTCTTAGCATGCTTTTTTGTATAAAATGAACAAAACAAATGTAAATTGATATCTTTTAATAATTGCACATTTTTAATGACGTGCTATTTTTACCATTTCGAATTAAAAATAAAAGTGTATATACAACACCTTACTAATCATATAAGATACTATTAAGCTGAAATGAAGATACGGGTAACTACATTATCCATACATCTGCCTTTTCTGTCCATCTGCCCGCATATTCTTATTCATAGAAAATCCTTTGAACCTTATACTATATTATTTATTCTCCTAAAATAATAGTATTGGAATCCTGTGCATTAAATACATTAATATAACAATATTTAATGCCTGTGCATTAAATATTGTTACCGAATATAGACTAACAACAAATATAGACTATTAAATGGTTTGGAATTAAAAAATATACATTTTACCACACTACCCGAATAAATAAAAAAACAACTACAATTGAGTTGACTAATTCTATCAAATATACAATAAGTTTAAAGAACGTCAAGTACCTGTCGTTATTGGATCGATATAAATATCTTATTTTTATAATCTACTAGCTTTTGCCCGCGACTTCGTTCGCGTGGACTTCAGGTTCGTCCCGTCTACTCATAACCGAAATATAACACGTCTATCACCGAAACGGTATTTATCGCCGAAATTGCTATGACTCTGCATTTTAAATCTGTGATATCTTCGAAAATATTTATTTAATTTACATGCTGTAAAAAGCCATATTGATCTTTATTAAA
Source organism: Napeogenes inachia (assembly GCA_959347355.1). NCBI lineage: Eukaryota > Metazoa > Arthropoda > Insecta > Lepidoptera > Nymphalidae > Napeogenes > Napeogenes inachia. Next base: position 11,509,174 of record OY365800.1, on the reverse strand, counting down.
TGCACAATGTATTTAAGATACTTAATTGGATAAGGATTAATACTGTATTGCTTAAAATCGCTTCGTAAATAAGCCATTATTTCTCGTACAAAGTAAAGGATAAAAAATGGTTATTGTGGGTTATTCCTAAGAGATAAACATATACCATCACGGACTTTTTGTAGACCTTTTTAAGTTGTACAATATTGTAGTAAATTGTTTTGATCTATCTTTTAGGATTCAGTCAGTGTTTTTTTTACGACCTCACATTAAAAACCTCAAAAATTGTAGCCTATGTATTATTCAGATGTATAAGCTATAGCCTATATGTTATTCTGATGTATAAGCTATATTGTGGTAAAGTTTCATTCAAATCCATTCAGTAGTTTTTACGTGAAAGAGTAACAAACATCCATACATCCATACTTACAAACTTTCGCCTTTATAATAGTAGTAAGATATACATAGGTATATGTCGTCTTAACAAAATATTTTGGTAATAAGATATAATTAAGGAAATGTTATGATTTATAAAATATTAATAAATATTTATAATTGTTTATTATTGTTATCATTACTGTTTGCAGACACAATCAAAACGTTTGTTGTTTTATATAGGAAAAAACATGTTACTTAAAAACCATATATTTCCGTTAAAATGTTTTTATTAACATATGTCAAATACTAATATGTAATATGAAACTCAAATTATAAACATTAAATGTAAAGGCAATTATAAAGTACGGTAGCTTCTAAGATGAATTATACAAATCTTATCAAGGCTGCGATCGGGGGAGGCCATCCATCAAATATCGTTCTTTTATTCTCAATCCTGAATAATAAAACAGACGTTAATTATATTTGTTAATGGTATTTAATAACATAAAACTTAGAAAGAAGATTTTTCTCAACTAGCAGTAATTGTTGAGAGCATGACTGTCTTGTCAATTCTCCAAGAACGTCGGTTTTATTTAGAGAACAGTGAGTAAGAAGCCGCCAAAGATAAATGATCTCTTACGCTTCGTGTATAAGAAGCTTTTACTCTAAGACCATGATATTTTATTATGTCCGGGATTGCGGTTGGTCCATACTTTTTCTAATATAGAAGATAGAAATACTGGACACAAGCCTAATCTATTCTATTCATTTAATACATTACTAACCCTAATAAAGACCGAAATATACCTAATCTACTAATAATAAATGATTTAAAAGATAACTTTGCATTATATTTGATATCCGCTTACAGTAGGTATGATATCAGTAATTATAATAAGTTTTACAGTTAATAGTAGTTTGTGATATTTATACTATTGTTCTAACAGTTTAATGTCTTGAGATCATTCCAGATTTATAGTGATCTAAAAAGAATTTTGTTATATTCTTGTACGATACAATTAACAATATAAAACAAAATATTTACCTAATCACTTCCAACTCTTAGAAGTATTTTAATTTATTCCATTAGTGTCTCATGGCTAATGTAGCTTGTAATAGTAATAAAATGAATATAAACTTACAACCGTCCTAACTTGTATATACAAGATAAAGTAGTCTTCATATTACACTTATCTAAGTTCACAAAACCACTTTATTTGCGAGCTAAGTAAAAACAATTATTCATATCAATTTGCTCTCTTCCTGTTACCCCAAATAAAAGTATGGTTTAACATGTTTTTTACATGTACTAATCTTAAAATTTACTTTCTAAAATAAGTGTTGAAATAAATCGAATAAAATTTTATGAAATTTCAATAAATAAACAAAGTGCGTTTCTTATCTCATATATTTAGTTGTAGATAACAAAAAGTTATTGCAAAAGCGTAGATAAAAACTCTTTAAAATGCCAGAGTTTAAATCACAGATGCATGAAGTTAATTTGAATATTTCTTTTTACAGAAATGAATAGACTTTCAGGAGTTTGCTGCTGTTTGTATCCATTTATATAAAATAGTTTAGAATTTTTTATCTGAAATGAAATGCAAGCTTAAAATCTATTTTAACTGTTTAATAAAATACGTCACAACAATATACATCTATGTTAAAATTAATTTACTTATTTTTAACATATTACAAGCTTTGATATATGTTTCTAATTTAAGAATGTCTTTAGAAAACTATTTTTTCTTGAATTAAGGCTTATTGTCTGCGTTGTTTAATCTTTTTGGTTTAAGAATATAGAATTAGTAATGAGTTCACCACCCAACAATGGACCCGATGGGATCATAGCATATCTATGCACCAACACCTAAGTAGCCTTATATAATATGTATTCATGACATTTACAAATGTTTCAACACTCAATTAGTATTCTTGGATATGGATAATACACTTATCAAAACAATTAAAGAAGCGAGCTGTTTAAATTTAGCTGTATTAAATAGTTTAAAATCCATGTGTAAAAAAATACTTTTTGCAATTTATTTAAATATATAAATAAAATATTTGGGGTGGTACAGAGTGCAAAAGAAAAAATGGAATGGAAGACGTTGGGGGAGGTTTTTGCCGATTGCCAAAAAAGTGTACAGGACGTAAAAAGCAGCAAATACTACAAAAAAAATATAGTAATATATTAAGTTTTAGACATTTTTTTTTAAGTTAAGTTGATCTGAATAAAATATAATAACATTAGATTACTAGTAATTTATTAGTTACATTTTAGTTATTTATCATATGCTAATGTAAAGGTGAAGAAGTTGTTTTTTTGTGTGTATTTTTAATGTTTCATATGATACGTCGTATTAGGAAGGAATATAGGAAAGTGTCATAATATGTCTCTTAAAACTAGCGTTAAAAGTATGCCTCTTGAAAATATGTAGCAAAATATTTGAAGTGCATTATTTATTTTTCCTTCATGAGTGTTATATCCGTCAACTCAGCAGCTCATTCCTTAAGAAAAGGAATATATTTGTATCTTTATAGTTGTAGATTGCTACGGACAACGTTATTACTCATTTAGTGCACCAAAATAATGCAACAAGATATAGTCAAGTCCATTCAATGTTACCAGAGCTAAGTGCTGACGCTGCCAAGGCATGGGAACGAATTTTGTAATGAATTAATTAATTCGGGCTTGCGACCTAGCATCGGCGCAGGTTTAGATCCAACTAGAATGTAATTTAATTATAAAATAAATTAATTTTAAGTTTGTCTTATTTTCTTTTACACCACCCGCTGCTACCATATACTATATTATAGTAAGTGATTTTTAATGAATATAATATAGAATGAATAGTTAATCAATACGGGCAGCAATTCGATCCTTCGACGTCTACGGAACAGTGTCGATGCTCTACCAATTGAGCTTCCGTATCGCTATAACTCTTTAATGAATTTAGCATTCTACACAAAATCGTCTATATTGGGATAGTGATGGAATCTAATTGACTTTTTCAAGTCCAAACCAATGTTTCTAACTTTATAGTATACATAGTAGTGACAATCAAAATTCGATACGCGGTTATTAAAATCGATGCAATGCGCTGATGAAAAAAAATAGATTCAAACTTGTAAGAGCGTCCTGGAATGATTTAGGTTACTTTCCCAATTCACTCTTCAAATATTCTTAATTTAATTCAGTGTTATAGACTGCTATTTAACTTTATCTTCGATATAAATTAATTTATAGAAATGATATAATCTAATTCTAGAATCTCAAATACATTTATGGTTTGTATTTGACTGGAAGGTACGTTTATGTTTCGTACATTTTGCTTTGTATATAAACGGAATATTAGACTTTACAAATCCATGTTATTATTGAAAATTGTGCTGAAACTGAAATGTATTTTGAAATTAATTATAACTGTTTTGAAATTGTTAAAACATTTAGTCGTTGACATTTTAATATTTATCACAAAAAAAAGTTTCTATAAAGTCGTTAATGTATGATTAATTTGTTATGTAATACCTTACATCCCTTGTCAAAGGATTTACATAGATTAAGATCTTCTCCAACATAGTACAGTGTCGATGAAACGACCGACTTCGACCTTATACATAAAACATGTCAACGAATTTCAATGCGGATGACATTGGGTAGGTTTGTGATCAGAAATTCCGTACAGCAAAGTGAAAATTGTACTGAAGGTTCGAACACGTCATAAAGGAAGTATAGAGAAATGTGACAGCACTTTACTTTCAAGGTTTTGTCTATGGGCATTCTTATTTCAAAGATAAGGTGTTATATTAATAAATATAAACAAAACAACCAAATAAACCAAAAACTTTGTTCCCTTTTATACGAAATTACCTGGACGTAGGAATATGAACTTTAAAACAAGTAAAGAATATATATGTAATTATTCAATAAATAATTAATTGTCTTGACTTTTCACCCTGTCACTGTATTTTCCAAAAGTAATTGTAGTAGTATTACTTTCAGACTATAAAACGCTTACAAAATAAATTATAAGCTAAATTGTTTAAATAATTGATAATTAATTATAGTCTTACAATGACATAAACAAATCGATTTATTATTGAGTCCGACATTAGTGATGCTAAAATAACTTCATATCATTTAGTAATTCTTACCGCGAAGTGGCGATCTGGTGAATATAATAAGAGAATATCTGGAGCTTAAAAACTATAACTGGAACAGATGAACAGATCACCCTGAAAATTTGCAACGATGCCCGTTGAATACGCAAAGCCATATCTTTGACGTATGCTGATGTTTTAAAAAATGACAGCATTTCTGCTGTAATTTTTTAAAAACAGTATCGTTGGTGAGATATATATTTTTTTAATTGCTATTTAATTTTCTCTGTAAGTGAATTTGTAAATCTTTTTAATATATAAAGATTAAGTTAGGTTTAAGATAAAATAGAAATATTATACTCCAAGCTTATTTTAAAAAGCTCTGAAATTATTTAAATCTATATAGAAATATTTCGTCATTATAGTCTTACAATACTTTAATGTCAAATTCAAAAACTTTATTTATGCCAGAGCTTAAGTTACATATATTATAATACAATAAAAAAAAAGGTTAACCGGCACAAAAGATCAGATATTACTTTCTTTCAAAGACTTTTTCAGATGTTTTTTTTAATATATATTTTTTCTGTTACTTCCATATCTCATTTAACTGTGACCTGCAAAAAATAGAAATTCATTACAATCCCAAATGTCCCAGATATGTTCTTGATTAGCAAGCGACTGTCTGCCCACTGTCCCCTGTACGTACTAAAATCACCTATCATATAAAATTTATACAAATCTATACTAACATTTTTTGTTTCACTGCAATTATAACCAACATCACCTTGATGCCTTCCTGTGAAATTCAGAGAATCTTAGAAAATGTAAAGCATTCTTTACGGTTGCCTATTATCAAAACCAAAGACATCTTACGTTTCCAAAACAATCGGTCTACTGTATTTTTTCTATTGTAATTATAGCCCACTTATATAAATTTATCAAATTTTATATATGTCCTTAAAAGGCAATTAAACGTGGCTTACTGTGATAGTATAGAATAAAATTCCACAAAGTTGGTTGGATGGATAGATAGAGTATTTGAAACATGTGAAACTTTACAATCAAAGTGACCATAGTAACAAAACGATACACAAGAGTCTAATCTTTAACGATATTAAATTGCCACAACACAAGACATGACATATATAAAAGAAATTAAATTTCAATTTGGTACTTGGAAATTAATTTGGACTGACATTACTTGGTTTTTTGCTGACGAAAACGTCGATCGATGTGAATTTTAATGAATTACGGTAAATGTGTGTAAGTTTCTAGCATTCATAAATTTATTTCCCAGCTCTGTGAAAGTATGAGTAACACTCTTATTAGTCATACTTGTCCTAAAATAATAAACCATATTCGCATTTCTATATTTATTATAAAGTTACCAAGTTGCTTTTGACATAATTTAGTTTTAGTTAAATTTGTACGTGAGTGTATCGTTCCAGTGTACCACAACAAGCAACTTAAAAGCTATTAAGTTATCAAGCTATCAATCACGAGCAAATCGAATTTATAATAAAATTTACGAAATACAAAAGCGCTTTTACTTCAACGTTTAAATAAACTAAATCTATCGTCCACTAAATTCAATACCTATTGGCGAACCTATGACTATTAAAACGTTTCCATTATAGGAAGCTGTTAGCGACAACCTTTTTTATGCAGTAGAATTGAAGTTTCGTTTGGTTAGTAAAACGCTCGTACGGCTTTTCTTATTTCATAAAATTGGTATTATTTAATCATATTAAAAAATAAATGCCTACTAAAAATATACTATACATGGTTTAATTAAATAGCTGTTTATTTTCTATACTTATGGGATAAATGCGAAAGTTTGGATGTGTGGATGGATGTTTATTACTCAATCACTGCAAAACTATTGCACGGATTTCGATGAAACTATGAGGGCATTGGAATAACATATAGGCTACATAACCAATCATAATAACACAACATTTTAATATTGTAATATACATCACAGAGGAGTTAAATAATTTTCTTAGAATATAAATTATACCCAATTCTAGGATGAATAGAGCCATATACTATTGACTCTGAAAAATTAAAATATCATCATACATATCTTTGTTTTCTTTATGATTAGGACCCGATTTCTGATTCACTATTGTAGCATGATTCACCTTTTCGGTGAAGCTTCTAAGTTGTCGATCTTATATAGGAACGATAGGAACCTGAATGTTTAACACTACAGTACCATCGCTTTTTCCCATATCTCACTTATATGTAGAATACAACAACTTTTGTTTTTTTCATATAAAAGACACTGCAGGTATTCGTTCTATACCCATAAAAGTATAAAAAGATATGGCATTTAAAGTAAATACATAATATTCTTCCGTATTGGTCGCATCTGAAGGTAGTAGTTAGTTTAGCTAATGTATTTAGTAACGGTTTTCAGTCCATTATAAATTACTCGTTAATATAAGTCGTAATATTATTACTTGCTCATCACTCTTCTCTGTCGGCTCGATATTAAAAATCACGGTAATTCTATTTCAAAATCATTAAGGTATTAGGGAACCAAAATGGTGTTTTTTCGATGTGTTATAATTATTTATGAGAAAGAATCTTTCAGCCGAGCGCAGCCTGCTCATATTTATTCCAGAGAAGTTATATATAAACGTTTAATAAGGCCGTCGACTTTATTCAAATAACATTAACATAAATATTTATTTTTCATAAATTATATAGATGATCAATGCAAAAATAATAAGTATATACATATTTTTTTTATAAATAATATATGAACTGAAAAACGTTTTTATGTCTAAATATGAATATTAAAAAGTATATAATACGTATTAAAAAGTATTAAAAAGTATGAACAACGAACGCAACAACAACGAACGAACGAATGAAAATTAATAAAAAAAAAAACAAAAGAAATGAATAAATAAATATAATATTTTACAAAATACAATAGTAGTATTTGTGAGTCACCGAGGAACGATCGCTACGTTCATTGGTTGGATGGGTCATATTCTTAGTAACTTGATTTTGTCAGTCATCAAACTCTACATCTATATATATATATATATATAGCAAGATGTTTGTATATATGAAATCGATGAACTCAGAAACTATTGGACCGATGATTATGAAAATTGGTATGTATATGTATTTTTCCACGGAGAAGGTTTATATGGTATGCCCATTGATGTAACTCGCCACCAGGGGGCGCTGTCAAATATAGACTTCCGCCCCGTTCAACCGATTGTCATAAAATTTGGTATGACCATGTATGTTTCCTCGAAGAAAACGAATATGCTATGTCCATTGATGTAACTCGCCACCAGGCGGCGCTGTCAAATATCGACTTCCGCCCCGTTCAACCGATTGTCATAAAAATTGGTATGACCATGTATTTTTCCTCAAAGAAAACGAATATGCTATACCCATTGATGTAACTCGCCACCAGGTAGCGCAGCGATGTATCGACTAATAAATAAACATTATCCAAAATTAAAAACAAATAACTTCACATCTGTCATCTGTCAATAAGCATAACATAATAACACAAATCAATAATATAAATAACTAATAAAAATTATTTAAGATAAGATGATTATATACAGAAAAAAGTGATTAGTTAATTTGATTATATGAAAGTGGTCAATAATATAATTTATACTAATATTATAAAGCTGAAGAGTTTGTTTGTTTGAACGCAATAATCTCTGGAACTACTGGCCCGAATTGAAAAATTCTTTTTGTGTTGAATAGTCCGTTTATTGAAGAAGGGTATATGTCATCTCGCTGTGACTTATAGAAGTTAAACAGCAATGAAAAATGCTGCAAAAACGGGAAAATATTTCTTTTTTGAGAGCTTTCCTCGCGTGCGCTGAGGAAACACTAAAAACCGCGCGGACGGGGTCGCGAGCGACCCCTAGTTATAATATAAATGGATGTACTACTACATTGTGAATATTAGCACACTACTGTACTGTACTGTACTACGGTAATAGATTGTAAGCCTGTAATACTCAGAAATCCATTTCACAATTCCCTAAAACATCAAATTCTCCTGTCACGGCTTTTAGAACTAAAACGGCTTGTCCTAAAAAAGCAAACCTCGTTTGTAGTAAGAAGCATGAAAAGATGTAATAAGAATATATATCAAATGTTTTTTTATGCTTTAAAACCTTTTAAAATATTAAAAACAAAATAGTGTTTTATCATTTTAATCTTAGGAATTTATCCTGGCATATAAGTTAAGATATTTAAAAAAATATTTCGTTTTGTTATACCTAAAGCTTCAATCACTTGAAGTTATATACCTTAATATGTTAGATCATGTCTTAGTACAATCTTGTTTTACAATTATGTATAATATATTTATTTTCACACTATTATTTTTGAAACAAACTATATTTAATCAAATACAACGACTAATTGGCCAGATATTATTTCAAAGGTTTTAAGTAATCAAATTTTGTTATCTCTTACAGTTAACTCTTACAGGTTTCTATACAGCCTTTAAGTCATCGATTGCTAAAATTATAGAGGGAAGGCACATCGTATATTATATTTAATATCTTCTTATTCCAATACGATGATAAAACTACATCTTGTGAGAATAGGCATTAAGTTTTTAATGAAATCTTTCTGCATTCGTAATCTAAAAATCTTACTTCTAAACGGTATTTACCGATTTAGTTTATCTATAGCCAAATTTTTTTAAGCAAGATACAAGACAAGAAAAATAGCCACCGACAGCACGCGATGAGCCTAGAAATTCAAAATGATTTTTTTTATTCCATTAGCTTGGAGCTGGTGCATCCTGCTTAAGGATTGTTTCCCATCTTTAATAAAGTTTTATCTTAATGCATTCCAATTTACTCTCCCAGATCAAAGTACTTTAGTAAGATGGGACAAATCCACAAAAAAATTAGTAACATCTGTGGGAAGGCAGTAGGAACCGCGACACACTAGTTAGTTGGATGTAGGGTACTTCTAGATAGAAGTCAATACTTGCGTCACCACGATAAGGCATTAAAATATACCGGAAGCAGTTAGTCTTTCGGTAGCAAGAGCGCTGTGGGGTTTAATAACCACCAAATGATCTGTAGAGTTGGTAAAAGAAAGATCCACCAAAAAATTTTAAACAAAGCCTTATTCTATTTTAGACGGCTCCTGATTGAACTTTAGTGATGGACGCGTATGAAAAGCAATACAAAATCCCTAGGGATGTTGGAATTTCGTCGTTCAAAATGGAATTATTCCAGTATTCCTAAAATCAAAGGCGCGTCTTACTTGGAGAGCTTTCTGTTCCCTGGGAAACAAACATCCCCAGGGATCACATTTAAGGTAACAAGTATTACGAACAAATTAACGAACTGTTTAGGAATAATTTTATAGTTAGTTAGTACTCGTTAGAAGGCGGAGCGAGAGGCACAACGTCAAAATCTCTGTATAACTTACCTAAAGACTTTGGTCTTTCTAGAACTAGTATTGTTTCTTTTCTAGAGCCTATTTCAAAGGCAGGTTAGTTTTAGGTGGTTTCCTAATTTGGATAGGTAGGGATAGGAGTGTGGACAGTAAAGACATCATATATACTTTTAGACCTACATTTGGGTCACAATTTCAAGGCATTGCTTGCACTGCCATCCATGCAACGATAAGAAGCTCCGTAGAGTTATAAATGGGACTCCGTAGAGTTATAAATGGGACGGAAACATTAATACCATGGTCTACCAACGGCAACGTTTGTCTAATACCGAAAAATAAAAATAACTTTGAACATAAGAACTAAACCAACTGCTACCTAATCGAAAGGACTATAATTTCTATTTGAAAAAATATATTTTGTCTTTTAATAATAAAATTAAAAAAATAAGTTTTATAACTTTAATTTTATTTGTATGAATCACGCCAACGTTCTACACAACAATTTTCATTCGCAAAACTTTCTTAGTAGCCTAGGTATTTGCGAGATTTAATAATCTTTTATTTCATTTTGTTTTTTTTCAGCCAACAATGTAATGAAAGAATTTTTTGTATTGTTATGCGAATAATTTATTTTTTTAATGTTTCTTTTAATGTTTGGCTGTTTAATATTTAAAGTTTTTTTAGTATTTGATTATTGTTATTAAATGTTGAATGCATCATAATCTGCAAATTGGATCGGAAAGTTCATGTTATTCTATACAACATTTTCGTAATGGGGATTGTTATACGCTTGGTACCCCGAAACCTCACCAATATTCAGATATTGGGGCGCTTGGAATAATAACATAATAAATGATAAAGAAATGAAAGATAAATATAAACATATATGATTGTTGGGAAACGTAAAGTAATAGTTGCTGTTTTAGTCAAAAAACAATCTATGAACGTAATGGTAAGTAATTTTTTCATTGACATTCAATGGGGTTAAGGTTGGACTTAATTATTATTAATTGTTTTTAGTGTTTTAAGGAGATACGTGAGATCGTTGATTCCTATAGTACCTTTTATATTCAAACAGACATGTCAAAAGTTTTAGTTTCAAATTACTGTTTTATCAAACTTCGTTACATAATTCAAGTAAGAGTGTAAATTTAAAATAACATGTTTATATAGGATAGCTCTCTTTTGTAAAATTAAAAGGGTATTAATATCGGCAGTACTATACTCAAAACCAGACAAAATAAAAATGTTTTCAATAAAAAAAAACAATAATTGAAGTGAACAAAATATCGTGAGTAAGATATATATCGTCGAAAAAATAACAAAAAACTAGATATACCTATATTTTTAATGCACTTGATATTTTTTTCGAACTTAAAAATGAAATTGAAAGAACCCCTGATTTAAAAAGATCTCTAAAACGAATTAAAATATATATAACTATGTACTTATTGAAGAAGTTGGGCCGGGGGACCGCTGAATAAAGTAAGAATTCAAAATACAAGAAAGTTTCCAAGGCAAATAACAACGTAACAAAATCTTAACGTATAGTCTCGACAACTAACGTAAGTCCTCATTCATTAACTTTGAAAACTTCGTAAAATAGACGGTCCCCCGACGCAACGACTTTTATAAGTACATAATAATATTATTTTTATCTTTATCAAAGGTCTTTTTATATCGTTTTTCTTAGATTTATATTATTATTATATTTTTATAATTCTATATTTATTTAGAACATAAAAAGTAATACGAAAGGAATACGATAAATAAGTCTTAGACGTTGAATGTCTATTTTTTTTATTCATTGCGGGCGAGCAAAGAAAATATCAATGTTGTTATAATTTAAAAATATTTTATTTTTATTTATTTTTCTATTTATTTATTTATAAAATCTTTATTACATATATTTAAAAGTATGCTAAAATAAAAATAAAATAGCAATAACAGAAATAATAATTTATCAAAATCTATATAATAAAACCTACACAACCTGCCATAGAATAAAAGTCGATTAACATAATACGACACAACAATTAGGTACATATATTCTATACATATACATAAAATAAAAATAGGCATAAGTTTTTAAAAAAGACCATCATATTTTTATATATTGTTTAAAATTTAATATTTTATAAATAAAAGTGAAGATAAAAAATATAAAAAGAGCCATATCTATATTTGTTCTGCAGTTGTAACAATACATCGTAAAATTAATAAAGCATTCCATTAATTGATCAAATTCGGTTCACCTATTTTGTAATTTTTTATAGTCTCGTAATACCATGAACGTATTTTTATTTATGGATTTTACATGAAATATTATAATATATTAGGATATTAATTGATACACAGGTCTCTATACATGTTTATTGTATAAATTGATTTATTACATCTGTATAATGTTAACAAATATAATAGCAATATCTACAATACTATCTATTTCCCGGGTGTATTGCCGCGTGGCTTACAAATTGGGTCACACATCGGCACATTACTGCAGAGGTACTGAATGTATTGAAAAAGGCGAGAACAACGTAATAAATAATGAATTACTAATACGTTATAAAATATTATTAATTTACATAATTCTAATGCTCGTCCTAATTATGTACTGTACAGTGATGATCTATCTTAATAATATTTTACATTTATTTATTTTTTATTTAGTTCGAAGCCAACGTTAATACAATATTTATTTTCTTATTCTAAAAAAATAAAATCTTTGTCCGTATATAAAGTAAAAACAGTTTACAAAAAAAATATTAATAAACAGAACTTAATTCTTCAAAAATAATTAAAATTGAGAATAATAGTTAATAATTAGAAGATACGAGGATATGTGGTAAACCTAAAATAGTCTTGGTATATCAAAGTTGTAGATATTTTTTTTTATCCGACTTAATAGGTAAAAATAAATTTATTGATTTTGACGAGTTTCAGCATTGAATTACGATTTTATGTTTGAACTAACACTAACGGAATTCTAAATTGTTTAAAGACACAAGAAAAATGTAATAACATTTGTATTTAGAAAATGCTATATAGATACAAAAATATAAAAGGTAGCAGTCATTTAAAGTTACGTAGCTATAAGAGTCAGTGGTTGCATAATTTGTGTAACTTAGTGTGACTCAGGTAGCTAACTTATCTCACATATATTTAAATGAAAATGTTCAAGTATAAATTTCTAAATATTGCTATAATTTTAGAAAACTAGTGCATAGTTAGACTGCAGGCTAACCTAAGGGATAAGTTTATGCAACTAATTATGTTGTCCCTATGGAAATCCTATTTGGTGATGAATGAAATTGAAAGTTTTCAACGAAGTTCTTCTTATCTCTCTATTATTGTCTGTCACTTAACTTTTATAGTTTTAGTTTACATATTTAACTTGCGTTACGTTCAAAGAACGACAAAAGGTCTTTTCGTTTAAAACTTGTCGTGTGATCTGTTAGAGGAGTACATATTCATACATATAAATACGTGTTATCAAGATTTATTTAATTTTATTAAAAAAGGGTCATATGAGATTTTTAGAGAAATATATAATATAAATATAAATAAATAAAAAACTTATAAACATTATTTACAAAACATAGTTTTAGAAAACATTCTAACAAACGTTTTTAAAACTTTTTAGAACTTTTAGGGCAGTGGAGCTTTTAAATAAAAAAAAAGTTATTGTTACCGAAACGATTGTAGGAAAAAATATATATTATATTATCTCCAACATTGGAAGTGCTATAGGCTCACAGTTTGGCTACTGAGATTATATGGGATTGGTCAACTCAAAAATGCCCTGATTATTATAATTTTCTAAATTTTACTTTATTATTCTATTGTTTTCTATGTCGAATCAAATCACGAAGCAGTTCACGCCAGCGTCTCTATAAACAAGTGATAATTTCCTAAACACTCGCAGAATTCTTCGTGTGAATTATTTAAACCAATCTTGTGGATTCGGTCCTATTAATGCAATCAATCACGTTTCCAATTTCTTGGTTTGTAAATTACGTGTAGGTAAAGTATTAAAGTGTTCTCGTGGTGTATTGACAGTTTTGATGAGTTCCAATATTTGAAATATAAATGTTGAACGAAAGATTTATTTGACCATACATTACAAGACGTTTGTGTTTAGTTGTGACTACCCTCTTATTTAATTATTTCTTTTCTTCTTTCTTGTTAAAAAGACCCTGTGTTGAAAAACATACCTGATAATTAATGAAATAGTAGCGAGTCGCTAGTGAAGTCGCAGTCTGTATTTCAGTAAACGTGAGACACTTTACAGACGCAGCCTTTCCACAGCTCTCTAGACCTCGAAAGCAGGAGTCTAGCGTGCTGACAAAGACGTCGGCGCTGATATGGTCGACGGCACCAACAACTTCAAAGAGTGTTGAAGGTCAGGTCTCGATTCCTGGATGCGCGAGCCTTACAAAAATGATTCTACATCGCCACACGCTGAATGGTCCGAGTCCACCCTTGCTAGAGAATGGCTTATTTTGGCTTATCTTGCAACGCGATGCCTCGCATACCTCCATTCATTTCATTTCATTCATTTCATTTCAGATCAATATTTCCAAACCATTTTTAATAAACGGAAATAGCAATAAATTCCTGGTAGTCTATTCATTGGTTTAATAGGAAACATTTTAATTACCTGCTCGTAGCTGTTTATATTTAAACTCTGTATTTTTAAAGGGATTTTAATTACTCTGTGGTCATTAATGTTTGCAAGTTATTACCGCTGAATATTATGAGACTAGAGTAGACCAATCTGCCGATTTTAGTAAGCTCTAATAAAATAAAAAATTATGAGTAAGCATAAAAATGTTCATGCTTCAATTCAAATACAGGACTATGCTAAGGCATAATAATAATTTTAGGTTGCATATACTACTTACTTTATGAACTGCACTAGCAAAGAGCAAACCTCTACCAATTATTGTTTTCAGTTAGAGTCATTCGCTAAAAACATGCAAATAAAATTATCGTTAAAGACCTAGTAACATTATTAAGTTACTAATTTCAAAATGACAATTTTATATGCCGATAAGTTAAAGTCTATTATTTATCTTATATAATATGCAAGATAAACCATTTATAAATTGTTACTGACATCGACTCTATTGTTTAATTTTTACATTTGTTATAATTACACGCAGTTTTAAGTGTTTTAAAAGTTATAAATAATTAGATAAGTTATTTTTAAATATTTTTAGTGATATGTATATGATAATTAATATATAGCTATAGTAACTTAATAAATTATATATTTTTGTTGGTTTTTATAGTAAAGCCCTTCTTTTTCCTACAGAATATATTATTTAGGCATCTTCCTATTATATGACTGTTTTAAATTACAACAAATCAGGTATTGAGGAAAATACAACAATTTGATAAATAAAGATTGCTTGTGTTTATCAACCATGGAAATTACTTGAATATATCCTGTAAATGCTTAGATTATCACTGCCAGAAATAAAAAGGTTCAATACATAGGTATAGAGGCACCAGAGCAAATTTTCATGGGATGAATTTTATCTAGCAATACATTACAATTTTTTTTCTTACAGTACTTCGCAAATATCTCCACACACTTTCCATTTTGTTTTTCTAATTATTCTATGAAAAGGTCTGTTATCTTATCACTCTCGATAGGATGCTGCTGATCTTATAATGACTCATAGTGTTTAAAGTCTCTATAAACCCTTGTTCGATAATTTTCAGTTGAGTATAATCGTAGAGTTGTAGACCATAGTTAAGCTAAAGGATTAGAGCATTTTTTCTACTCTGGTCTAGAAGAGATGTTGTAAGATCTAATAATTTCAGTCATTGTATCAAAATATTCATATTACATGCAGAGAGGGTTTTAAAGATTGAGGTTGAGAATGGAAATGGCTCTTAACGATTGTAATTGTTGCTCTACAATACGATGAAATACCTGATTTATTCGATTTTTTAATAATTTACTTGTTTTTTTGTAGTAAGTTCAAACGACCCTTGGAATACTCTATGAATGTATTTTCTCTATGTTTATGTTTACTTTGTATGAAACTAGCTAATTACTATTATCACTACTATTAGAATTACATTATTCAATAGAATCACCTAATTAATATTCTGTACGGTGAAAGATTTTAAAAATTGTGTTTTGTAAGTTATTAAATTTTAATAAATAAATTATTTTGCTTAATTCTACATAAAACATGAATGGAAACTTTATGTATCTTCTAATGTAGTGGTATCTTTGTAACAATAGTAAATTGTTTATTTTAATAATAACAATCATAATAAACATTTGCTCTAGAAAAAATATTATACTAATATCTCTTAAAGTATTATAGAATTTTATTTTAAGCTTTAGATTAACGTTAAGCAATTGCGCTTTTTGCAGGATCACTTAAATTTAATTTTTGTCATATAAATTATCTAAAATAAAATTACCTAAAATTTTCTAAAATAATAATTATAATTTTTAACACTATGTAAATTGCTTTATAGATGCGATGAGCTCGTTTATTAAAATATACAACTATACTATACAACTCCTGGAATATTGTATCTTAAATACACTTTAAGTTGCTTTATTCCTAGCATTCCATTTTTTAATATGATTTACCTAAACAAAGTGAATAAGTAAATGAATTTATATAAACTATTGTATAGTTAATTTAGATTGAGGTTCATACTATAATCGTCTGAAATAAGTGGTGAATAATAAATTCATAAATTTTATTTCCGCCCTGTGTATGTTCGCGGCATTCTGTATTTATAGTAAAACATGTCATGTTCACGCTGCCGCAGTATTTGTCTCCTGAGCGTATTATCTGTGACATATGACGTGCGTCTGTCGGTACATCGGGTACAACGTCGCGCGTATGTCATACTCGAGATGCCTGTTATTCCGTATCCAGTAAAAATTATTACTTTTTTATTTTCTCTTCACTATTTTATCACTTATGTATTTAACATTTTATACTACACACACAGCTATTATAGATATAGTTATTATATCTATATGAAATATATTTTTGTTTGAAGTTCTAGTAGGTATTTGATTTGATATAATTGCTGTGCATTTGTTTATTTTTTATATTTTTAATGATTGCAACCTTTGTCGGGCTATTTCTCTCAGTTTTATATTCATTATATTCCAACAAACTAGTTAAAAGGCGTTGGTCAAATAAATCTAAAAGTTTATTAAAACGGTTTTTACGTCTACAAATAATTATTTAATTTAAATTTAAAAATCTTTATTTAAGTAGTATGGGTTTTCAGCTTTCTCACTTGTAGTACAAAACGTAACTATGATATCTACGTCACCATGTTCTTCACCACCAATCTCGACCATCACAATCGGGTCAACTCATACCAGATGTAACCAAAGAAATCCATTTGACTGCACCTATTATAATATATATTGTTAATTATAAAGAAACAATCTTTAAAGATGTATTTATTAACTTTATAAAATATCTTTTAAAATTTCTGATATAACATACAAGGAATATATGATTTATATTATGACTGCATCTTGTGGGCCAAAAAAACTTTTTTTATAACAATTTTATCGTTTTTTTATAATTGGGTCTTTATTTAAATTGATGCTTGCTATTTAATTGTAAAACAATTTAACCTTTAAACTTTTTTTTTATAACTATTTTTTACTATTTGAGTTGAATATTTTTTAAAACATAAGGCAAACGATTTTTGAATTTTATTATTAAGTTGTGTAAGATTTTATCACACCAAATAGAAAAATATTAAAATGAATTATAAGCTTTTAATATAATAACGAATTACTTTATAACAGTAAGAAGCTTACCACTCTATATACCATCTATATCACCATCATCTGTATACCACCTTTTACCACATGTCCATGTACCACAGTCACACAGAAAACTGAAGGGTGAAGTGCCTCTTATGCGTGAAGAACTTGGAATAAATCTTTTTTATAACAACTGCTATTTAATTATCATAACTTTTACCATTTTTTAATACATATAATAAATTAGGATAAGTCATAAATAAAGATGTACTTAGAATTAAAATATAGCACGGTTAATTATGAGATTAACAAACATATATTATTTTGGGTGATTTTGTGGGTTGATAATTGTGTGACTGAATTCTTGCACTTCTGAAACAGGTAGTCACAATTTTTTTTTACATTACTCTTTATAAACAATTGGAAAGTTTGTGGCGTTAAAATAAAAATGCTAAGCCTATAATAAATTCAAAAATTACATTTAGTTGGAAGAAGGTCGTAAAAATAAAATTGTATTATCTTTTAAAACGTGCGGAGATTTAAAAGACAATAAAGTGCACTCGGCTGAGGGATGATGCAATGAAAATTTATGATCTTATTATCTTGCTCGGTTTTGCAAATAATATTGTGTTTGAAAATGTCTATAAGCCTATTTAAACCGTATTGTTACATTATGCTGATTAAATTGGATGCTGTTCTGAATGCGTTCGTCTTAAAATTCCCATACTTCCCTATTAAAATCCCGTTAATCTCCATTGTTAATAATTCCACCATAATTGGCTGCAGGAATTAAGTGCAAAAGCTCTATTGATCACTCTAAATATCGTCAAGCCAAATTTGGTCTTGCTCTCTAGAGAGCTGTTGGTCAGGCTAAGCCTAAAGTACTGACTTCATTACTTGTATTTGCATAGAGTGGAGTTTTATCGAGCAACAATTTTTTTTTCGTTTTTGAGAAACGAGCAAACCTTTGTCTATTGGGGATGAAACTGAGCAAGATTCAGTTTACCCTATTACTAATCCTTTTCTAGGAAAGTCTTATCAGAACTTCTGCTTATACCTGAATACACAAAGATGAATGTTGATGAAATCTATGATATCATTGACAAGTACAATAAACAGTAAACAGTGTCGGGTTTATCATGCACCCATTTGGAACTCCTGCATTTATGGGCTTGAGGTCCGAGCAAAATCAGTCGAGAAATACCTGAATGCATATTGAATAAATAGTAGTAGATATAGATGAATAAATAGTAGTATGCACGAAAAAATTGTAGGAAAGCAAGTAGATACTAGTATAAATTATCGGAAAGTATATACGATAGTAGTTTCGATAAGACATCTTGTCTCATACATTAAATATCCAGTCTAACTGCCAGGCATTCGAACTATCCGGAACTGTTCGGCTATCATTTTTATACAATTAACGTGAGTATAATCGGGCAATTAGTCAACACGAATCACGAAATTTTAATTAAAAAAATGTTATATTAAATGTTATATTTTTACAGTAAAATTCCTCTACACTTCCTTCCTTTACATTTTTGGTTGCAAAAAGAAGGTATTAATATTTTTTTTATTGCTCAATAAATAACAGTATTTACAAAAACAAATATAAGAGAACTGCTATTTATTTAAATTAAAATAATGACTATCACCAAACGAAATAATTGGAATAAACTACTTTTTGGGATAATATTTGATACTTATTTTATAATTCCAGAATAAGCAGTTTTTATTAGTTAAACAGGATACATTAAATCAAGTTCTTTACAAGTTAACTTTTGCAATTGGACTGACTTGCCAGAAAGTAGCTGAAGAGGTTTTAAATCATCAGGTTTGCCGTTCTTAACAGTTTTATAGTTCACGAGCGGTCAGTCGCTGCCAAAACACTATAGCGACTACACACCGTATATTATATTTAATATCTTCTTATTCGATAAAATATGACTATAAATCTGGACGTTTTTAACTTATGATACTGTTTATTATGAGTTGATTTTAAGTTACGTCATATTACCCATTTATAGAGTAAATAACTTACTGATTTACTAATATTTACCTACTTAGTTTATAACTTGAAATTAAATTGCAAAAATAAATATTTTATATTTAAAATAATTTAATATTATTTCATTTATTTTAGATCTTATCGTATCGTAACCAATTTATATTATAATATTTTTTTGTCTTTCATCGACATTCAAAAAGTTTGATTGGAGAATCTGATGCATTTTTTGGACGACTTTGGAATCTTCGAATTTCAAGTTGTTTTTGTCAATTTCGTGATGTACTAAATACTAATCACATTTTTTTTATCTACTGTCTATATTTCACTTTTTTATGAATATTAGATAAATGTATAAATATGTTTTTGGAGTTTACTCTTTAAGAATCGATTTTGATATAAGGCACCTGGTATGAGAAAATGTGAGGTGTAAAATCTACTGAACGAGTGACCTCGTTAGGTCTTTGATGCGCAACCTATTGTGCGCAACTGTCTATTTTGGTTGTCAGTGTCATATTGTTATAAATATCGATAATTTATATTGTTATTGTGAAGTTATAATCTTTATAATTATATTTTGCTAAAGTGAAATGCAAGTATTTTGAAATAAAATATGGCTGAAAGGGGTGTAAATAATATTGCCGAAACATCTAATAAACACATACCTTTCATAAGGTATAAATCTTTTTCAGTTAAATAAGCTTTTTTGTGTCTGTTTAGACAATCGTACTTAAGGATCGTACACTCCAGTCGTGCGTCGGAGCTGACACACTTTTTTTTTAGTATTAAATAATAATAACATTTTTTTTAGTATTAAATAAGAAGTTAGGTTTCTACATACTGGCTGCTTTATAATTGTTGCAGTTGTTTTAACGTTCACGATCCTATATGGTATTTAAGATCTATGTAAAACTGTTTCAGGAGCTTGAAGTGAAATCTCTTTAGATTTATAACAATAGTATTTTGAAACTCTCAGAATAAGTAATCTGTCCTGATATATCAAATAACAATCTTAATTGTAATGGTAATATTATGTGAAATATTTAAATGGTTAAAGTTAAATCAACTAAGTATAAATCATATTAATTCCCTATTAATTTATTTAATAGTTATTTATCAAACCATACTAAAAGTGAGCGTACATGGGTTACGATTTATTAAAAATAGCCTGTTCATCAGCGCTTGTAAAATTATCTATTACCAACTGGATTGTATATGTATTTCCCTCCAAATACAAACCAAGTGTTAAAAACTTTACTATCTTTTTATAATATTTTTTGTACATCACATCACAATGTTATGTAGTGTGTGTAATCTTTATGAATTTTTGATTTTCTTATCGCTGTCTTCATAAAATTCAAATTCTTAAAAGAATCACATATTTTTATGGAATATACGTTTTTTCCGGTAATAAATTATGTAATAATTTTAATTCTTTGCTTATTTTAAATGCAAAAATAACATAATTTTACAATCTTATCAGAGGTGCAAAGTCGGAAAGTATAGAGGTTATATAAGTAGTGAGTATTGTTTTATTCAAATGAATTATCAACGTGTTAGACCTCTTATCAATCTTTTATACTGGTTTAAAATAAGTTTAATATAAGATTGATTTCGGTTCAGGTTAGTTTAAAATATACAAATCTCTAAATAGTACAATAAAACCTAAAAGAGCATTACGCCATTTGGCTATTGTAATCGGAATACTATATTTTCTAACAGTGTTGTATAATTAAAAAAGGATTTAGAACTTAAAGAAAATCGTGATTAAAGCAAATCGTGGTATGTTTATTTAAATATTTTTACTAACATTCTAGGTAGTCACAACGATATCTTAAAATTCTTCTACCGCTGCTATGAGTTTACTTAGAGAGAATGTAGATCGATGTGTTACAAGTTTTAAAAGATTAACTTGAATACCATTAAAAAGTCCTAAGTTATAATTTTTTATGATTTTAGTTAGAACTCGATGAAATTAAACCTACACAATAATATTATTGAAAAAAATAAATCATTCGTTTCTTTTATTATCATTTACAAAAAAATATTGAACTGTCTACAAGGTTAAGGATTTGCTGAGAATAATCAATTGGTTTCAACTTAACATTTGTTATTATTATTCATTTAACATTGAGCATATAATACATGGAACTTTTAATTAGACATCTTATATTATAAAATGAAAAGTAAAACGTAACAGAAGATTAAACATCAAGGAAAATCAATTTTAACATATTAATGAAAAGCATTGATTCACAAAAAGATTTAAAAAATATGTCTATAGGTACATATAATAAGACAATAAAAATCGAGTGTCAGTACATTAAACATTAATCAAAAAGAAACTGATGGGGGGCGATTAAAAACGGGTAACAGAAGCCAAAAAGTTCTGGAATTCTTGTCTGTCTGTTTAATACGTTATACCGTCAAAACTACTGAACGGATTTGAGCGCGGTTTTCACAATTGGATTGCATATAATCTGGAGCGTTGAAAAAACTTTGTTACGTCAAAATTGGTCAAAGGAAAAAAAAATGGTCATTTGAAAACTTACTTTGATTCGCACACAGGTTTAAAAAAAAATTATATGGGGTATAATTAATACCTAAAAGTTTTGTATCCTGAGGAGAGAAGACAAACTTTCCGTTCAACATAACAAGGCATAACAAAACATACAAAGCAGACGAAGCCGCTGGGCAAGGCTAGTATTAAATATGAAGAAGAATATACAGACGGATGAAATATTATTAGTTTACTATATATACGCGGCATAAACATTTATTTCTGAGCAATTTATTGACGATGAGATAATACAATTTAAGTGCTCAATTTTCAAAAGTGATATATTACGATATAAGGTTTGATAGGTATCTCAAACCTTATACACATGACAATAGGGAAAGAATCCGAACATAAACTTTGTTTTTTCCACAATTTTATTTCAATGGCTGATGAAACTTACTCTTACTCTAAAAAAAAGCAATTAAATATATTTTTAAAAAGCGACATTTGTTTTGGAAATTTAGCTTCGTGTTCAATGTTTATCTATACTGGAAAGTTTAAAACATTGTTTGGGATTTTCGAAAGAAGCCTTATAAATGTACAACACTGTCCTGATAAATACGTTAATATATAGAATGCTCAATTCACCGAGACGGGTAGCGATACGGTGGCTCAACTGGTAGAGCGACGGGACGGTTACCCAGAGGTCGCGGGTTGTAAACCTTCCCCGTATCGGTTTATTTTTCATTCTATATTTATTTCAAACATGACATTGATTTTAAATTTATATTTATCTAAAACGTTTAATGGTTTTTCAAGAAAAGTAAAAATAAATTCGTCTTCTCGATGTACAAATTGTAATAATCTAATACCAGTTATTTTTTACCCTGGAGGATAAGTATGAAAAAAGATGTTATAATAGTTTTCTTAAATTTTTTATAACTGGAAAAAAATGCATCTTTACACTATAGATAGCTAAAGACAATGGATGCCTCTTTTTGTTTAGTTTGCATACAAAAAGTTTTAACTTCTTATTCTTAAGGAGCTTTTTATTAATCCTGTTTGTTATTGTTTTCCCTCTTTATACAAAAACATGCCTGCAATTCCTTCCTGCAGAGCCAAGGGCCTCTGGAGTATCATATTATACTATAAGAAAATGAATAATGACATGACCAATTTTAAAGCACAGTAAGGCATACCTACAATGACCCTAAATGGTGTCTTATAAATAACTTAAGTATTCTTAAAAACTACTTCATATATATTATAATACAAATTTTTATTTTTACGAAAAAATGTGACTTAGAAATAAAAATGGCGCGTAACAGAAAAACGTCATAATTTTTTGAAATTGCCATAAAAGTTTATCCCATCTGTCGATAAAGAAGTTTCACTTCAAAAAGATGGCGCGTAACGGAAAAATGTGACGCGTAACGAAAAAATGTTACACTAAATTTTTTTCCAACCCCGATAAAGAAGTTTCACTTCAATAATGTGTAAAATCTAAACATGTTATCTAAATCTAAAATAATTCTAAAATATGAGTCTAAAGTCTAAAATGTAGTCAACGACTAACTTGCGAAAAATCTAAAAACCGATTTTAAGGAAGTTTTTTTGTTTATCACATTTTCCAGAAAAACCGTTATAGTGTGCAACTTCAACAAATTTGTGTTACCGCTAGTCTACAAATAACACATTACCTAGATATCAATCAGTTCATTTAAAAATTTTCCGATTTTTATATTTAATAGTTTCAATATTCTTACCAAATTTAGGGTCTAAAATAAGAATTTGTTTAATTTTTAATAATTTAATATTCAGATATTAATATATTAAATGATGATATATATATATTTTTATAGCAACTAATTGTTTATCATATAAGTAAATTCTCATAATAAGTTAAGTACAGAAGCTTTACTAAAATAATAATATTTGTAAACATTATATTCTAAGTATTATTATAAGAGAGGCAATCCTATTATAATATACGTTAAAGTATATAACACCGTCAGCCCAAGGGATTTGTGGCAATTAGAACCACTAAGAAATTTGTGCTCAAGCGTTACGACTGACTCAAGGGTACTATATGCTTGATATAGAGTGGTCTCGAATGAAGTTGTCATAAATGAGGGTATGTTCAAATACAAGAAAACTCACAGTTATACATATTGCTAACTCATTGAATAATATATTTATTATATGATGTAATATTTTGTATTATACTATATAGTTAAAAATTTACGAGTATAAGACATTGTTTTGTACCAAATTTCAAGATTTCGAGTTCATAAGAATTACCCTGTATTACTTTTTTATGAGTTTAGAAAATTTGAAGCAATTTACGTAATAAACAGATGTATCTTTTGATTACGTTGGCTTTAAATTTTGATTTTTTCACAATTCAAGGGCTTTTCATGCCTGAGACGTTTGTTATAAATTTGAACTTGATACTTCGGACGGACGGACGGACGGACAACAAGGTAAGGATTCCGTTTTTTTCCTTTCATGGTACGGAACCAAAAAAATATATAATATAAAAAATATTTAACTGTAGAGAGAACTAGAGATTGTTTTAGTTTTTGTCTGTAGTCATTTGATTGCACCAAATTTAGTGACTGGGGCATTATCATACTCTAAGTGAAGATCAGTGTGAAGCTCTAATAATAGCTACGTCTCTTACGCTAAGTGAGACAGTCGAAAGTCCTACTCAGTGCTTGTTTTGCTTAAAAAATAATTATTTTATAAAATATTTCCTTGAAAGACCTTTTAGGCAGAGTATATTTGGTAATTTATTTATTAAGAATAGGAGGCTTTTAAAGATGGTTTTCTCTTTTAAGACTGGATTTCAGGTAACTACTACCTAGGTACTACCTATCAACTATAAATATTTGAAATTTCAGAAAACCAAAAAAAAATATTCTTCCACTAATGACTACTTGCATCTTACTTACAGAATCTATAGTTTTGAAAATATCTTTAAACATGTATAGCCATGTTAAGCTTATTTAAATTTATATAAATATAGAATGTAAAAAACCGATACGGGCAGGGATTCGAACCCGCGACTACTGGGAAACCGACTACTACCTCAGTTGGTAGAGCACGGGACGGTTTCCCAGTAGTCGCGGGTTCGAATCCCTGCCCGTATCGTATATAGAATCTATAGTATTTTAAGTCATAATAGTACACATTGATGAATTATAATTTATTTGAATATTATCAAATTGTATTTTGGGAATAAAGAACAAAATTACTTCTTAAGGGATAAGAGATATTAAATAGGTATCTATTGAAAAACATACATGAATAATAACTGCATGTATTGAGTATATTTATTTATGTAGGTTCCAAGGAACTATTTAAGGATGGACTACCCAGCTATTTATAGACGCCTAGGCTGACAGTAACGATGATCGATGTCTCTGACTTCCTTTGTAATATCCGATCCGTTCCACGATCTGGCTAAACTGTTCTTAAAAAGTAAGCTCTTTTCCTCTCATTATATTTGCTAAATTTAACAATAGTAGTCAAAGAAAGAACTCAGCTCACATTTCGTTAATATAGATAATGAAAACTGCCACAGATTATTAAAATATACTCTAAATATTTACATTTGAACTGCGTAACAAAAAATTATTGAAATAAATTTACTTTATGTGAATTTTAAAGTATATAAGATTTTATATATTTTAATAAGATTTGATAATTGTAAACATCATGAACATTTAACACTATATTCGTTACAAGACTCAGCAAGATAATAAGATCATAAATTTTCATTGCAGCATCCCACAGTACAGTGCACTTAATAGTTTTTTAAATCTCCACACGTATTAAAGGAGTGTTTGTTACATTTAATAAATGGTGTCGGTTAAATAACCTATTACTTTCTCTCTAGCATTCAGTTCTTACGAAATAACTCCAATGATGGTTTAGCCTGAAATAAAAGAAATTTGTATAACAAACTTCATTTCATGATTTTTGCTTTCAAAAGAAAACTCTGCTTTTATCTTCAGGTTAAAAGTTAATAATTGTTTTATATAAAAACTGGCAACAATAATCACTCAGAAAAATAGATTAAACTTTTTACCTAATAACAAAACAAATTTCTTTGTACACGTTTTTAAAAATCTGCTATTGATTATCTTATACATATTTTCTACCCAATTATTGTAATATATTTAACAAATCAATTTTTAAACTATAAACTGAATTAAATAATTAAAAAAAAACCATTGCGGTTGCATACGTAACACTTTTACTACCCTCAATCTGTATTAAGCCATAACATTGTAATTACACATTATAGAGCGAGAGCCCGTGAAGGCCAGGCATTCCTCATTATAAAAGCTTAAAGTTTGTCTCTGTTTCCCCCCAACAGAGGTAAGAATGATTAGCGACTACGGAGTATGGATCGTGGTTACTTCAGAAAGTAATAAGTTGCGAAAGTGTGTACCATGTGATCTCAAATTCGTATATTCGTATAAATCTCAATTTATTCATATTTTCTTCGGAATAATATAAGAAATCATGTCACTTAATGCCAGACTTAAGTCCAGTTACTTATTAAGCTTTAAAAAAATATTACTATAATTTCCTTGTACTATAAGAGCTAAATTTAATATATGTTATTCGGAGAAATAACAAAAATTATTTTAATAATAGCCGACCAGTTTAAATAGTTATTTCACCTAGCCGGACGCATTGAAACTTTAAAGTGCTGTAGGTGCGAGCGCGAGAAAATATGTACTCGAGTGAATACGAGCGAGCTAGTGATATAATATACGAGTTCCGTCTACTGCGATCTCTTATAGCGCACCATCTATCTTATTATTGTAAAAAAATATAAAACAATAAATTAAAATTTAACGAATTAATGTTTTTCATTAAAATTTATACGGTTATTGAAATTCCAAAATAGCATTTTTTTATATTATATATTATATTATAATGACTTACCACGTATCATTTTGGGTATACCTACAATTATAAAAATGTTTATAAACTACATCTCGGTACAAAAAAATAGTTTTAGAATTTTAAGTTTAATTTCACTACTTATTAATAACTATTATATACTTACTAAGAATAAGTAAATAAATATAGTGAAACGAGAGTAAAAAATTTAAAACAAGTGCTTATGCTTGTAAGCATTTTGTTAGTTATTGGAATACAGATTTGATGGAGGAAATTAATGAGACTAATAATGTTTATTATTTTTTAAATGTGACAATTTTTTTATTACAAATGTTTGGTGTAATT
This sequence comes from Napeogenes inachia, assembly GCA_959347355.1. Lineage (NCBI taxonomy): Eukaryota > Metazoa > Arthropoda > Insecta > Lepidoptera > Nymphalidae > Napeogenes > Napeogenes inachia. Next base: position 11,481,751 of record OY365800.1, on the reverse strand, counting down.
AAACATATTAAATCCATTTCGTTGTTATATATTTTAGAACTAATTAACATTGAAAAATTTAACATGGAATATTACTTTAAATGTATAAATAAATCGGTTCTTAAAAAACGTGTAATTCACATTTGCTGCGTTTCTACACAACCTGTACAATGATTAATAATGTTTAGAAAATAAAAGAAGCTCATTAATTTAAATAATTTAAATACGGTATGCTTACAAATTAAATTATCGTTCTTATAACAAGATGTCATTACTGAGTCTTTAACAGTGAAATTTTACAGAAAAGTTTTATTATTATTATCCAATAATATCATCATGTTGGTTATAAATTAATTCTGTGCCTAATGCGCATTTATGATACTAAAACTTTTATTAGAAGTTATTTGTAAACAAATTATTTTTCACGACTACTGTGTCTTGCGCCCAGAAAAAAAATATAATTAGTTTGTATTTTCTATTGATATTGAGAATAAACTGCAAATAAATCTAGATCTATATGATCTGTAAACTGTCAAACATTCCGGATTCCATAATGTAAATATTTATTTATTCGATATCGATAGTGATCTTTATCTCTACGGTCCTATCTACCGTTTCTAAAAGGCTGCTTAGATGTTTTCCATCACTTGCTAGAACGAGATACATCTAAAAGTGCTATCTCTTCGAGGATTTTGCCGCGTGCGATAACGTTTAGTTATATTTCATTCTAGAAATACTTGGATAGTATTTAAAATAATAATTGCAACAAATAAACTAAAAATACAAAATCTAAAACATTTATTGAAAGTAAATTAAAGTCTTTTTTTTTATTCGCTAATTCGAGAATCTATTATAAAAGAAATGACAAATAAATTACAATAAAACTACAGCCATAATTTTTTAAACTACTTATAAAATGTTTCCATTCCCAATTTTTTCTGTGCAATCGTGTCGATCCATATCTGTCACCAGTTAACGTCCGTGGGAAATGAAGAATAATAATCCGTGGATATATCACATAGATGTTGCAGAATTTATTAGAATAACACTGGATTAAATTTTCGATAACTGTGCTTTTTACAACACTATTGCAAAAATATATAGAAAACTTTAAAATGATCCAATATCGTAATAAATATTGCATATACCAGTCTTATAATTGTGCCATAGAACAATTTTCTCTTTATAGTTTGCAAAACCAGTTAAAAACACAAATAGTTGTATTGTAGCGAACAAATACTATGTTAGATCACTTACCGATGGAAGGTTACCTTTGAACTTAATTTTCTTTCCGTGAAGAATGGGATTTACATCCCCTCATGATGTAGGATATTGCTCATGCTATTAGGATATATTTTCTCTCAACGAAAAGAAGACAATTTGTAAATAACTATATAAATTCGTAAATAAAACTAAACAAGAACACACCACTGACAGCTGACATCAAACATAACGAAAATGTGTAAAAGTTGTCCATACCCAATAGGTCAAGTACGAATTATACTTTCCAATTTACCACCATAATGGTGACATAAATGACATAATGGTGACCCAATTGGTCACCATTGTGGTCACCATTATGTCATTTATAAATGTACATTTTGTTGTTGTAAGAACTTTATATCTGTTTCTTTCATCATTATGTTATCACAGTATGAAAAAAGAGGACAACTGTTACGCACAATCAAGTCTTCAAATTTAGACTACTTCTATGCTTTATTTATTGTTCTGAGGTTTCAACGTTTGTCAATGCGCCAGAACTTAGGCTGTTTGACAAATCACATATATAAGGGCCCACCCCACTCCAATTTTGCATTTAAAGTTGTACCCAAAAATACATCAGAATTAACAATCCAAATTGGCCCCATTGGCCAATAAAGTAATAATTATAACCTTTTAAATTATATTATATTTACATATGAATTCTTGTTAAGCATAACGGCTCGTAATGATCGGAGTAATTGTCTTAATAAAATAACTACGACCTATAATTTTTCACATTTAATATCCGTTTTTGGGGTAATTTAATAAACGAATGATGATTACTTTTTGACAAACTGTTTTAAATGCAATACAATAAAATTACGCTAATAACGATAATAATTTATTCATATATATTTTCTATTTATTTGGTTTATTATACTAATTAGTAAGAATAGTGCTACTGGTTTAGTAGTCATAATATAACAAATTTTGTTTGAGATTAATTATAATCTCGGGATATTAGGTCTTACTATACAAATTTGCGCATAACATTCGAAAAATACATATAGTCAAAGATTTTGAGATTTTTCTCTGAAACAAAATTGATCAATATGTTATAACAGACGAAAAGTACCTACTACTGATTTATATTATATAATATATACTTATTTGATATTATTTAATTGAGGAGTGTTATTTTTATATTTTAATGATTTTACTTATTTGTTTTAAATTTTTTATTGGCAGCTGTTTTTATTATAAATAATTATAAATATTAATAAATAATACAATATAATAAAAGAGAAGCCTCTAAAGAATAAGTACCTACGTTTAGTGAAACGTATGCTACGATGCCATAGACAAATAGATAGACACACAGATACACAGATACACACGTCAAACTTACCACCCTCTTTTTGAGGAAGGGAGGCGGATAAAAATACGGTTTTTCCATAAGTTTAGTTTAAGTTTAATTTAGTTTTCCTTATTTTCCACAAAACATTTAACCAGTACAAGTTCGTTAGAGAATCTCCGCATTCCGTGTTTTGTGCAGGAAATTGAATACGAGAAAAGTATGGATGTCAAAAGTTCAGTTATTTTAAGGAGGATGATTACCCCCATCACCTGACATTTGAACCATATTTTGTTTCTGCTATTAAGGTGAGGTAGGTTTTGACAGGTAAGTGACTTTTACAAAAATGTAGATTTCTTTAATTTTAATTATTTTCCTGTTAGACATCTGTTGAAAAAAAAAAACACATCAATTTAAGCGGGAAAAATAGAGTGTCAAATATTGTTTTATTAAATTTCATATCTCCTTTACATTAATGGATAGTGTACAATTATATACCCTATAAGTTACATGAAGTTTCTTTGTTCTTATTGCCCCTGTGTATTGGATTTTATTGGATTACTGATTACTGGAAAAACTGTTTTCATATAATTATATAAAGGGTTACTTTTAATTAATTGACCACTTCTTGCAGGCAGTTTCTCTACATAAATTTCAACAACATTCATAATTATTTACCCATATAAAATTTATTTGTTGTTGGTTTTTTAATTTTTTTTTATGAGAAGGAAACGTTTGCATCTCAAAGTTAAAATATCTAAAATCTCAAAAGGTATATTTGTATTACCCAATACAACACACACATTAATATGAGTTTTATATTATAAAAATGTTTTAAGTTTTTTTTTTCATGAAAAAAATGTTTAAAAATTCCAAAGAAAGTAAAAATATATACTTTTTCCAAAATTTTATTTGATATATTTGGGTCCAGTAGTAATAAAAAAAGCCTTACCATTTTGTCTTCTCTGGTGGTTCGTTTCGTATAGTCGTATTACTTTGAGCGTTTTGGTCTGGTTCCTTCTATTTATCCTAGAAATGTGTAATTTATGAGTTCCCATAGTAGTATGTAATAACATAAGAACATAACTTATCACGGAGGACAATATTATTATGAATGTATATGATATTACAAAATATAAGCTTGTAACACCATATTGTTCCAACCTCCATAATGTGCTTTATTGTAGATGTAATCCAATAATATCATGAAAAATTATTACTACATCACAAAAAAAATGTATACAACGTTTTGATAATATAATTATGTATAGATTATTTTTATTGTTTCGCACAGAATCCTCTTCTTTTGGCAATAGGGGGTTTTTTCTTTAAAAAAACTGTAATCTGTCATTTTTAAGTTATTTTAAATATTCTGAGAATAAACCGATTTCTTAACGTGTCAGCTTTTTTAATTCGCTCGCTCTTTTTTGAATTTATCTGACGACATAAACTGTCTGTAATTTGAATGTCTTTCTCTAAAAGATTAAATTCCATTGAGGAAAGATTACTATAAGAACTTTTTATTTGTTTTATCATTTCTATATAAATAAGCTCAAATATACCTTATCATATCTTTAAACGATAACATCTATTTTTCGCATCTCCGTCTAAACTCCAATATGGATATAATGTATTAGTTTAGTACTACACCGTATTTCAACCGGGTACTACCGGGTATAAAACGGGTAAAAAAAGAGCTTTATTAACCTTCAATAGTTTTAATATTTTCCTAAAAGCAATACAATGCTTTGTATTATTTCTAAAGCAACTACAATAATTTGTTTGAATCTCAGTACAATTTCATGAACCCTTTCATGAAGCATTGTTCTACAATTACTTATTAGCTGCTAGTTACGAAGAATAAGAGACACTAAATATTTTGAATAATAAAAAATATGTAGTTTAGTTATAAAAATAGAGAAGTCAATTAAAAAGTAGTTTCGTAATTTCTGCCCGATATTTTGATAACACATACATACAAAAAGACAAATTAAAAATAAATTTATTCATAGCTTCATGTTTCATCGGCTGAATGACCCGTTTATTTACAACGAGCGCCGATGCAAAGTCATAAATGTATATGTTATTTTTATTAATTCGTTTATATTTTTATTAATGAGATATAATTATTATATTTATTAAGGCCGGTGTCAAATTTCTTTTGGCGACGTAACGTTGTCCAAAGAAATTGGAATTTATTATATTAATACATAAAATCTATATTTATTTCAAAAAGTTTTAAAAGTGACATTTGTTAAATTTCTATGAGGGTCAAACAAAAGAATGTAACATACTTTTTAATTTACTTTAAAGCATTTTACACTTGCATAAAAATAAAGTTAGAAAATACAAAATGATAAAAATCATAACAAAATATCACTTTTGTTCGTAATATTTAATTTCAATAAAGAAATTATTTTACCTAATTTTACATAGTAATTAAATATGGATTCAACCCCTGATGGCAACTTTATCTATTTTTATAGCATTGGTATCAATGTAACAATATTGAATTGTTTATTTCAATAATAAAAATAATTTAAAAAAAGTTTTTCCTAAAAGAGCTACAACATTAATATCTTTTAAAGAATTCGTTTTTACGTCAAGCTTCCGCTTTTTCGAAATACTTAAATTTAATTCGTGTGGTTAAATTATGTTAAATAAAATAGCCTAACTTAATTAATATTATATCTTATACAAGTTACAATATAATAATTATCAATTGTAACATCATGTTAATTTCTTTATAGATGCATTTAACTCGTTTATAAGAAATTTTCTCCAGTAAATGTACTTTAAATATACTTTAAGTTGCTTTATTCCTAGCATTCCAATTTTTAATATGATTAATTCAAACAAAGTAAATAAGTAAATGAACATTATATATGAACGTATAATGTTCATTTACTTATATATATATATATATATACACTATTGTATAGTTAATTTAGAGGAAGGTTCATACTGTAATCGTCTGAAAAAAGTGGTGAATAATAAATTCATAAATTTTATTTCCGCCCTGTGTATGTTCGCGGCATTCTGTATTTATAGTAAAACATGTCATGTTCACGCTGCCGCAGTATTTGTCTCCTGAGCGTATTATCTGTGACATATGACGTGCGTCTGTCGGTACATCGGGTACAACGTCGCGCGTATGTAATTCTCGAGATGCCTGTTATTGCGTATCCGGTCAAACTTATTACTTTATTATATTTTATTAACTATTTTATTATTTTTGTATTTAACATCGTATACTACACACGCAACAATGACGAAGCTAGTTCTAAGTTGAGATATACTTATTATATATATTTGAAATATACTTTTGTTTGAACTACTAGTACTTGATTTAATATAATGAAAAAAAATTTCTTTATTTCTAAAATTTTGAATAGTTGTGGCTATTTTTGTATTACATTATATATCTCTTATTTTTTTTTATCTAAAAGCATTATTCAATAAAAATAAATAGGATACAAGTAAACAAACAAAAAGCAAACACACGTGAAACTATTAAAATCGTGTTTAAAATGTTTTTTTACGTTTACGAAATAAATACACCATATGTGACTTTTAGGACTAAATCAGTCGTAATAATTAATTTGCTCGAATTAAGTATAAAAAAATGAGAGCATTGATGCTTTTAGATTGATATCAGAGCAGACTAAATGACAAAGATGTAAGGATGTTTGTATTCCATTCGCTCCTCATGGGAATAGAACGATCTTAGAAAAATACCTCAAAGCGTCTTACTATTACTTACATCCAACTTACAGTAGTTTTTGTTTAACTCTGAAGATCTGAAAACATTTTTTCTTTATTTATTTTTTTTCATTATATATTTATTCATTTTGTATTTATTAGTTAAATTTAACAAAAAAATATTTAAAAAAAAAACTTGTGTGGTTTTTGAAACCACCGTAAAAGTGAAACTTTTTTTCACATTATAGACATTTAACTAAAAATTTTCGGAATAATATTCCATTAAGGGTATAAAAATTGCTTCATCAATCTTAATTTTATACTTAGAAAATGGGAATGATAATGGGAAATGATAAAAGTAGACTAGGTCTCCAACTAATATTTTTATTGAACTCTCTGTCTTAGAGTACGACATACATAATACTTAACAATTATTTAGATGATATACACATATTAAAACACTGAAAACAATATTTTATACTCGTTGAGTCATTTTGATCCGATTTTCAATTATTTTCAATCATTCTATTATCAATTCCATCTTCATCATGAATTTCACAGTTTATAAATGTAACCAATATTTTATGGTAACTAAAATACGTGAACAGTGACTTACCTACATTCGATTTTTTCAATGTATCTAGTAAAAACCGCATCGATACGATCGCCTTTCACTTTATCCCTACTCCGCGGCCGACCGTCACGCGACATGCAACACACAGACGAAAAAGTTTGAGACGATGTAATAAAAGTTTCACTTTAATAATATGCATAGGCCCTTAATGGAAGCTTGTGCATGTGCGAAGATCTTTTAATAATAGTCAGACATTGCACTGCATGTTTCAAGAAAACTATGAGGCTAAGAATTCAGTAATGATCAATTAGGTGTTTCATTCATGACAGCAATCAATTATACTATTGAAAGATATTAAAAGACTATAAGTTTTATAATAAAATATTTATAAAAACGATTACCGTACTACTTTTTTTTTCTTTATAAGTTTATGTGCGACAACACCGCATAATATTTAATGCACCCTGCGCTCGTTTACAACCCAGTCCCTTAAAGAACAAATAATACATAATAATACGTTGCATTGTCAAAGGGCAGATAAATTTATATATACATATTTGGGATCTGCTGAACTTCAATATTTCAACGGTATACTAATTTCGTTTGATCCTATAACGATGGCTTCGTGACAAGAATATCTATTGAAAAAATATTTAACAAAGCCTTTTCCTTAAAACACTGTGAATAAAAGAAAGGATGATAATACAAATTATAATTCATACCCATTTATAGTATGTAACCTGCGGTTCAGAAATAGTTAGTATGTAAGAACCATTTTTAGAATTTGAGTGTTAATCGTTTTACTTAGATGATATTTGATTTTCAATAATGTTATCTATAAGATACAAAAAGCTTTTTGACTTTGACATCTGTGTAATTATATTTATGTATCGATATTCCTTTTATATTTAACCTTGCAATATAACAAAAACTAAAATAAAAAAATAAATAAATACTGAAATGGTTTTAGTGATTTTTATTAAGTTATCTAATTTGAATACCTGTTTGTTCTCATTCGGTCTGTCTGTTTTATACTCCGTTACGTTTATCGTCATAAAACTTAACAAGTAAAGTAAACTTAAACAATTTTCAGTAATACCGTAATAATACATTGAATATATTTTACATTAAACAATTATATTCTCATTCACGATAAAACTTATTCTTCAGTCAGATCAGGATTTTATATTTTTCTTTGTATTCCATTAGCTTCTCATGGGAATAGTACGATCTTAGAAAATTATCCCAAAGCGTTCTTACATCCAACTTATAGATCTTGTTATGTTATGATATAAGTTTATTGCTTAATGTTACCAGAATATAATTATTCTGATACAAACTACTGCCACATTTCATCTTTTTTCTAACCCCGTCCCTCCCAATCACATTTTTTTATTGTTTTTGTCATTTATATAGCTCATTTTTGTGTTTTTCGTAAAAGATACTTTTCGTGAAAGATACAGATATACTAATAATGTGATTATATGTTGATAAGATATAGCAGGCACGTCGTAAGTTTATGTAGTCTTTGATTATTTCTTTACAAAGATAATTCATAATATATCCATATCATGAGTAAAATACTTAATAAAAAACTAGACTGACATATTACTCTCTGACTAAACAAAGGTAAAATTTGTAGTTTAAATGGACTTTAGCAATATAAAATATTAATAATAAATAAGATGAAAATTTTAACTATTTATTTCATCATTAGATCTGTATTAAAAAAAAACATTTTATGGATAATTTTCATTATAATTACCGAAAAATTTCAAAGAGCATTACAACAGCGACAGTCATCAAATCTTTACTCCTTTCTTTCATGTAGATACTTATTTAATCTAGAAACCAAACAAAATCATGTTGGTTATATATATCTTTTCAAACATTACTCTAATTATCAAATAAATCTATAATTTTTATTTTTTGATATATATTATTTTTATATTTTAACTATTGATTGGAGTCATCCTCGGTCTGTCCCTATCTTATGAAGTTTTTAAGTTAATTTAATAAATTGGATGAATGTGGAATCTGTTCCTTAGAGATTTTCACTTATAGAAAAATCGTAGGAAAAATATTTCAACATTTCTAACCGACGTTAACATTCGTCCAAACTGATTGTATTACTCAGAAATCATAATTTATATCTTGAATTATCAATGTCAGCGAATCTACCTATCAAAGTCTATGAAAGTAACACGAATAGGTAAATTTGACCGGCTATGTGCCAAGCTCACAAATAAGACTGAAGGATGCAGCAGTGGCATTTGGTCACTCCGTTTCGTATAGGAAATTTAGAAAAGAGGTTATCAAGACCTCGATCCACTCTCTTGAGTGTGGCAGCGGTCCTTAATGAGACATTACCCCAGGAGGGTATTGGGTTCATTGTAGCCGGCGAATCTCACTCGCTCTAACCACCCTTTGCCCTCGAGTGCAAGTCTTCTCTCATTAAGGATAGGGATTCATTTAGAGACTCAGAGGAAAACAAAGTAGAATGTGAAGAATGTTAAGGGCACTTTGTACTCATTAAGCTAAATATGTATTTAAGTTCATCATAAAAATATTAATAATATTTATTTTAATTTGAAAATATATAAGCAAGTATCGAATTTGTTAACATTTACCTAAGAAAGAATAAAAAAGAGTAATCCAGATAATAGTGCTATATTGTTTAAGATAAATTAAATAACTCAACTTTTATAATAAAAGTTATTTAATTATAATAACTTGTTACCTTTTTTTCTACGTCGTTACAGTGATTATGTCATAAATACAGATATTAAGATGTATGTGGAATTAATTTTACACTTCTCTTTATAACAAAAAAAAAACAACTTATGGATTAAAACATAAAAAATAAAAGCTTATAATAAATTTAATAAATACATGAGGCTATAAGAAGGTCGTAAAAATAAAACTATTTTAAAACGTGTGAAGGTTTAAAAGACAATAAAGTGCACTCGGCTGTGGGATGATGCAATGAAAATTTATGATCTTATTATCTGCTCGTTCTTGAAAATTATAAAGTGTTATATTCATTTATGCATTAGTTCTTCATGCTTGAATTTAGTACAACCGTCATTTTTTTTAATTGAGTTTAATTTTATGTTCAGGGTATAGAAGGAATGTTGTGTAGTTTGGTCGTAATAACTGTGTTTGCGAAATCATTAAAAGTCCGGCTGCTCTTTCTCAAAGTGGTAGAAGACAAGCAATCAGGTTGAAAAAGTCAACTTTAAATGTAGAACGGGGTTTTGAAGAGTTAAATCCTCTTTTGTCAAATCTTTTTTTATAAAAATGATTATAAAACCTTTAACACCAGAATCAAGCAGGTCATCTTCAAACAGGAGAGCTAAGCTAAATCTACAGACAGGCATTCTAACATTCATTTTACATTCCATTTTACAACAAACAGAAATTCTAACATCCATTTTACTTTGTACTTGATGTAAAAAATAATATTCAAGTACTTGATGTAAAAAATAAATCAGCTACCTAAAAGAAACTATCGAATGCTAACGAAATCGCGGGTAAAATATAGTGTTATTTAAAAAGTCAAAAATATTCTACTTAATGGTAGGTAATTGTAGCCTTTATAAAATATATTATTTTGATTACAAGTATTTATCTAAACAAATAAAATTGGAAAATTCCGTCATAGGTATGTATACAACTTCTATCAAGTAACATAACTAATAGAAGTAATAAACATTCTCAACAGAAATATGTTCCAGAAAGTACAAAGTTGATACAAATAAATGTAATCTATTCGAAAAACAAAATATAAAGGTAATTAACACATTGTAATTACACTTTGTTTTGCTGAAAATACTTTGAATAAAAAAGAAAAGATTAATTATTTACGCAAATAGGACAGGAATTAATTTATTACTCTTATAATACTCATTTCAACAACGTTGCTACCATTTTTATTTGTTTTAGGAACGAGATCGTTATAATGAGTGTCGTTAATTCTGAGCTCTACGATTTTGTTGGATGCGCGCGAACTCACCAATGTTTGCTATCGAAATAACGCGAATTGAAATTATTACGTTTGTACTGTATGAGGTATATACAGTATACTGTCTATAAAGGTTAAGACATTTTTATACAATATTTTTTTATTTTACTATAAACATAACATAACACTAAATTTTAAGAAACTTTTAAACTATAATCGCTGAAATAAATATTTCTGCGAGATTTATTACTTTACATCTGAAACTGTCCTAAAAATCTGTGTGTATCTGAAAACTGGCTTGCGTTTTCAAATTGTATATCTACACATACAATTTGAAGCTTATAAAAATCTATGTATTCATTTCATATTTTTAATATTACCAATATGGGAGTCTAATTGATGGAGGTAGATGCTAAGCTAACTGACCACCTGACTACAACTACATTTCGTCTTCTAGTAAACATTAGATTACCTTGAATTAAGTGCATTTGAAGCCTCGGATTAAAAGGAAAATGTAAGAAATATACTTAAGTTCTTAAAAAAATATTTAAATATGATATTTTTAATCAACATTGTTTAAGCTACACACCGTCCCATATATACATATAGATTAAATGTGAATTTATATAATAAGTTTGAGAGACGAAGCTTCTTAGCATGCCATGGATTCACCGAGCGGGTGCCGGGCCCATTGCGTTGCAAGGAGAGGAGTACATACAGCCCCTGGGACTTGCAACCCGGGAGTAGGTTTAAGGGCCCTTTTATTACGAGCAAAAATGCTCGCATTCACCCTCCACTCTCCCTACCTAACAAAATTTGGAGAGAACCTACTACTACCGCCTTTGAAATACGTTCTAGAAATGAAACAGTGCTTGTTCTAGAAAGGCCAAGGTCTTTAAGTAGGTTATAGAAAGATTTTGCTGTTATACCTCTCGCTCCCACTTCTTTGCGTACAAACTAACTATAAATATATTCCTGCACTGTTTGTTGGTCAGTTCGTAATACTTATTAAGCTTCAATATGTGATCCCTGAGAATGTTTGTTTCTTAAACTACTTTATCAACATTGTATTTAGATAAATAGGTAAACTTGCAAGTATAAATACAAAAAATAGAAAAATTCTATTTACGACATAGATCTTGCTTGTCCTACACTTTTGGACTTTTGTGTAACTATCAGTATATATTTTGATATATTATGTTATATTAATAAAAAATGCCTTATGCATGCAAATATAGAACAACGAAAACTTAGTTTGAGGTTTAAAATGGTTTTGAAATAATCCCATTTCTACTGAAACATCAAACTCTCCAGACAAGGCTTATCGAACTTTAATAGGTTCTCCTAAATTGCAAAAGGTATTTATATCAATGTGGTATAATTTGGAATCTTGAACGGTAGTGATAATGTAAAATGATAACGGATATATATAATTAGTTATTAGAATATATTATAATAAATAGATGCACATTTGTACTCACGTTAGTTATATCAGAAATTTGTCGCAATTATTTCGAACCCATCCGAATCTGGTTGGGCATCCTTAAATAAATCTAATAGTCATTATTAACATTTTAAATACAAAAAATAACCTTTTTTATGGTAGTTCTCACTGAATATGTTCTAAAAATTTTATATTGTATAAAATGTAACATTTTTTCACTGAAATTCATTTATAAATTTAAAAGAGTCTAAAAAAGATAATTACTTTTTTATTGTTACATTTTTATTTACAGAACTGCTGTTTATTTTAGTTAAAATAATGAGCACAATATATCCAATAGAAATCATTGTATTAGTAGTTTTTGGGATCATATTTTCTTGATCTTATAATTCCACAACAAGCAGTTTTATTAGTTAAACAGGTAGGTAGGACACTAAATCAAGTAGCTTGTAACTTTTGCAATTGGACTGACTTAATAGAAACTAGTTGAAGAGGTTTTAAATCATCAGGTTTGCCGTTCTTCACAGTTTTATAGTTCTCGACGAACAGTCGCTGCCAAAACACTATAGCGACTACACACCGTATATTATATTTAATATCTTCTTATTCGATAAAATACGACTATAAATCTTGAAATATAAATAAACCGTTGACAAATTTTATTATGATATTATGTCATTTTTCTTATATGCAAACGTAACATAATTTTATGATCTTAACAAAACCAAAGTCTACCTATTATTACCTACTATTATCTATTTATTCTCATAAAGCAATCAGTACAAATAATTTCTAGAAAATATATAGAATACAAATAGTTATTTAAATGACAACACGTTAGACCTCTTGTTTATATCTCCTATCTTTTAAAGTAATATTACGATCGGGGTCTTATAAAAGGCGATCAATTCTTTAGTACGGTTACGAAAGCAACTCCGTTTAAATTTTTAGGTAAGAAAATCAATTACCAATATGGATGCAATAGTCTATAGCTTCTTAAAAAAGCAGACAACTTACTAATAAACAATATCAAAAAAGCTTTGATATACGATATTTTTTTAACATCACGTCTTGTAAGTACGGTTTGGGTACTATATAGATATACTATATATATATATATATACTATATAGAGGTGAATACTCGCGTCGCCACTATTAGGTATTAGAAATCATCTCATCATAATCATATCACCATAATATTTTTTTTTCAAATCATCGTTTCTATTGGTTAAATTGTAAAACCAATATAACAGCGGTCTTTCTAAAGCTATCTGGGTAAATAGTCTGGTCCGTTTGTCCAATATCCAATGGCAAATACATCGACTCGGAAGTAAAATGATTGAAGGTTTGTTTTGCAATCTGTTGCAATACATGTATCAAATTTCGTTTCTGTAATAGTGTGTAGATACTTAGACTTGTCGTTAATTGGTTTTAAATTCAGGGTATATTTTGCCATGATCAGGATTTTTCTGCCCAATTACTAGCAGGGTAATTAATGCAATAAATATTATAAAAAATAATTTTAATATCGTAGCTGAGTTTTAGCGGAATAATGTTCTTAACTTTTTGAAACGGATTTTTTTTAAAGAATTTGTCAAGACCTTATCTAATACTATCAAAATAAAAATACAATTTTTTAGTTTTTACTTTAGAGCAAAAATGTATACCATACTTCAAATTAGGATAACATAATAAGAATTTTAGAGAACTTGATTCGTTTTTCAATAAATACTTTTAAGAAGTAGCTTGTTTAACATTTTAGATTTTTAATACGCTTTTATTAGCTTGGGTTGTATGTATCAATGTATGTATGTAACGGAATCTTCGAGCTTAATTTTCACCAGGTTCCAGCGATCCGATTAAATTGAAACTTTGCACACGTATCAAGGACCGATGACAATGCAATAATTTGATAAAAGTTTCCCAAAAAAAAAAAAATAAAAAAAAAAAAATAAATAAAGAATAGTTTAAAAAACTAAAAAAACACGCTTTTATTGCTAACCGAACTAAAAACTAGAAAATAATTTTTAATGACAAAGAGTATAAAATTACAGTAGTAGAAGATCGAACAATTAATCATAGTGAATCGCCTTAATATAAAATTATAATAAAATTTAAGTTATTAACAGAATAATTCAATTCTGAGTAAAAAGCGTGGGGTGCTCGATATTTAAGGTATTACAATCATTCTATTAGCAACTATCTATGAGAGGATAGTTATGAATCACAGTAAAATGCACCCCACGATTTTTACTCAGAATTGAATTATTCTGTTAATAACTTAAATTTTATTATAATTTTATATTAAGGACATTCACTATGATTAATTGTTCGATCTTCTACTACTGTAATTTTTTACTCTTTGTCATTAAAAATTATTTCACATTAAGAAATCAGTAACTTAATATAAGTTAAATTTGACAATTCTACATTAACTGAAGTTTTGTAAAATTTTAAAGTAAAAAAATTCTACTTGCGCAATGGCCTGCGCAGAAGCTCATGTCGGGGTGTTTAAACCTGCCCGTACAAGTTAATTCTTGCAACTTATACATTGGACGGTTACTAACTATCCGCCGCCGCTTGAGCCTATGTAATCTAACACATTCTATATTCTTTTTTCTTGCGTTGCCGAGATATATATGGAAAGGTGAAACATTTAGAGCAACACAATCGGCATGGGTTAAAGTTGCACCGTACAGGTTATAGCTGTGTTGCATTAATACACAAGATAGATATGATAATCAACTTGAAACAATTACTTGAAAGTGAACCCGGAATTTGATGATTGTAAAATTGCAATTTCAAAAAAATATAAAATCTTGCATTATTAAGGTAAAATATCCACCATAATAAAATACTGAAGTATCGTTGTGAATAAGCTATCAAACAAAATCAATTACTTGGTAATGAACCTGGAATGTATATCTCAAAAATTTTTGTTGGTTCAGGACTTGATGCAAGTAATAAGATAATACAGTGGACGCCGCTTATTGTGATCGCGGTTAATGTTATCAGCCGGCTATTGTTATCGAAAACGGTCGGTCTCAAATTTCTCTTTAAAAATACATTTGAAAAAAGCCGCTTATTGTGATCAAAAGTCGCTTATTGTTATCGAGTTAGAAAGGTACAAATGTTATTTATAGCAATATTTATTACTAAGGTAATCCTCATTCAAAAATCCTTTTGTTTGAGTTTACAATCTTTACCTATTGTACAAATTCCGACCTTCCGATTAAAAGTTTCTCATTTTTCAAAAGGAAAAGAACACCTGGTCCCTTTCGTTAATTACCTTTTAGAAAACAATTTAGCGATGGTCCTGCATTTGTCTATAAAAGGCTTGAAAATTCAAATTTCCCTCAGTTCTCCTCAAACTACCGATAGAGTTGAAGTAATCGTATCTGAGACAGTTTTTGAAACATTTTTTGAGTTTCATCGTTCGAAGTGCTTAACTAAAATTAAAGTCATGCGTAAACGCTGAGATTATACGAATGAAGAAAAACAACAAATTCTCGAAAAGTACGATCAATTACCGAAAATAAGTCAACGTGATGCTGCGATTCAACTGGGAATTTCTCAATCACTCCTGTGTAAATTTCTAAAAAACAGATCTGAGATCGAAATATACTATAGAGTACTTAGATCATTTATTATGTGCACTAAAATCCCCCAACAAGCATGAAAAAGTACCATCCGCATAATGTTATCATTCGGCTGAAAGTGATCACAATAAGCGGCGTCTACTGTAGAATGCCAACTTTGATACTTTTCGTACAATCTGAAAATTTTATTTATCACAAAACAAAGAGTTCATGTAACGTTCCAGCATCGCTATAAAATGTACAGCACAATTTTAGCATATGTCGAGTGCTAAATTTTCACTCAATTTTGAACCACCCAATCCAATATAAGGTGAGAAACGTGCCGAGGGATGAATGGCAGAGGGTGTTTAAAAATGTCATGTCGCTAGCGTCGAATTCAGGGCACCAGGCTGAACCTTGTCTAATTTAAGCCTTACCCTTCTATCGGGCCTCTGGGAGGGTTGACCGTTTAATTGTCCGTTACTCGTGGGAACAAAAATGACACTTGAAAATAC
The DNA here is from genome assembly GCA_959347355.1 of Napeogenes inachia. NCBI lineage: Eukaryota > Metazoa > Arthropoda > Insecta > Lepidoptera > Nymphalidae > Napeogenes > Napeogenes inachia. The sequence continues at coordinate 11,465,438 of OY365800.1, read as the reverse complement.
AACACAAAAAAAGAGGAGAGTGGCGGAAAAAAAAACACTTGAAACTACAACACAAAGAAAGAGAAGATTGGCGAAAAAGAGAAGAAAACTGGAAGAAAATCTTTCAGAACTGACGAATGTTCAAGTGGGCGAGAGGAAAAACGAAAGGCGGCTATATATGAAACAATATAGAGCCTTACAATCAGAAATTGACAGATCGGCTCGATTACAGCACATGCGGCAACATAACGCTGAATATCGAGCCTCTCAGTCAGAAGAAGACAGAGCGGCTCGATTACAACATATGCGGCAACATAATGTTGAATATCGAGCCTCACAGTCAGAAGAAGACAGAGCGGCTCGATTACAGCACATGCGGCAATATAATGATGAATATCGAGCCTCAAAGTCAGAAGAAGACCGATCGGCTCGATTACAGCACATGCGGCAACATAACGCTGAATATCGAGCCTCACAATCAGAAGAAGACAGAGCGGCTAGATTACAGCACATGCGGCAACGAACCGCAGAGTCGAGAAGAATGAGTAGGGCCAGTATAATTGGCTTCATGCAATCAATTAACACGTTCTGTGACAAGATCTGTGAAGTTTGCACTAAACGGTGCTATCAAAATCAGATCTCTAAATGGATTGTAGATACTAAATCGGCACCATATTTGCCTAACGAATTAAAACAAAGAAATTGCCTGATCGTCTGTAAACGGTGCAAGAGTCATTTGAATTCAAAGAAAAATCTTGCACCTTCTAGATCTTATTGGAATAATTTGGACCCAGGATCCATTCCAAATGTAATTGCGGAATTATCACAAGCCGAACAACGGCTAATTTCACGCATTATTCCATTTATAAAAATTATCAAATTAAGTGGCGTATTTGGGCAGTATAGTTTTCGTGGCCAAGCGGTATTGTTCGCACAAGATGTTTTTGAAGTTACCGAAAACCTTACGAACATGTTACCAAGAACCTCAAATAATGCTGGAATAGTTGTCATAACTGAGCGTTTAGAGAATATTAACGTAACACGACAGTTTTCAATATCTAAACAAAAAGTATATGATGCACTAAATTGGCTGATTTTGAACAATCCACTCTACAAAGATGTCACTATCGATCAGAACGCTGTAATTGAAGAAAATGATATTATAAGAGTAGAAGAAGCACCAATTGAGATTGCTGTAGAAACCAATAACGAACCTACTGAGAATGCTAATGCTTACAAGGAGATCAGCGACTCCTCGAGAATTGTACGTGCTTCATGGCATCAAGGCAACGATCTCATATTCACATCAGGATTCGCAGGGGTACAATGTTGTGCAATGGCATTAGCAAACATTCTCCGAGCCTGCATATTTTCACCACAATATTGGTCTACGAACATCCTTAATCTAAATCTGATAACAGGTGACCAAATCTACAGCAATATAAGATTTCAAACTGAGAGAAATTTAGCGGCTTATCCTATAGAAAACGATGGATACCTATCAGTACGCAATTTTACAGTTATTCAAGATGACTTGGTCGCATTCGGCAAAAGATTTCAGATCACTTTTGATGAAGAACCAAGTATATTCGGAAGCTTGAATGACAAATCAAATAAAGGAAACTTTGGAAGTACTCTTCGTCAAGGTTTGGAGGATCTGTTCATGGTGTATAACGCAGGCATACTAATAACCGATGGTCAATCATTTGGAGTAATGCATTATGTTAACAAGTATTACTTCAGTAACTCACATTCTTGTGGCCAAAAGGGATCTAAAGCAAACGACAACAATGGAAAAGCTTGCGTTATTGAATGCGATAATTTTGACGAGTTTGTGAGGATATGTAAACGTACAACAGGCAGCAAAAATGTACAATTTACTCTTGATTACATCAACGTCGAAATCTTGGATATACATGATGATTCTGAGGAGGTAGAAATTCAGCAGAGCCCTGAAAAGGTAGCAGTAGCATCCCAAATAATTACTTCCCAACAGAATTTAACTGATCAAACTATCCCACTGCAGACATCAATGATGGCACCGATTGATGTAATGCCTCCTAATGTGGAAGATGAGATACAGGTCTCACGAAACCTTAATGAAATTACCCGCAAGACGAAAGATAATATCGTAAATGTCGGCCATGAACTGAAAGCAGAGGAATTTGCCTGGTTCTTTTTGTTTCCTTACGGGAAGAATGGTTTCGCAGAAAAGAGGCCTGTTAAGATTACACCATTAGACTACTATCAGTCTAGAATTTTGGGAAGTGACACAAGATTTCAACGTAACGATTATCTCTTCTATGCTTTATCGTTCTTTGAATATTATCGCATCAAAAGTACTATATCAGCATGCGGTAAAAAAATTGTTAACCAAGAAGGCGCAGTTGAAGATGTCCATCTTTATCTAAAGAATTTGAGAGGTTCTGCAGCCTATTGGAGATCAGCCTTAAACGAGCTATTAGCTCAAATCAGATGTATAGGAGCCCCAACGTATTTTGTAACTTTTAGTTCAAATGATCTCCACTGGTTAGATCAGCGAAAGGCTTTGTTAATAGCCGATGGTAGACCTGACGTTGATCCAAATACACTTGTTATTTATGAGACTCAACGACTCATTGAAAAGTACCCAGTGATTTTGAGTCGACATTTCATGATCAGAGTAAATGCTCTAATGAAATTCATTCAAAATAATGATGAGGTATTTGGCGGAAAAGTAAAAGACTTCTGGTGGCGTATTGAGTTTCAAAATCGTGGTAGTCCTCATCTTCATATGGTAGTTTGGATCGAAAATCATCCAGCATTTGATACAGAAGAAGGAAAACTTTTGCTTGATCGTAACTGCTGGTGTAAAATTCCTACAGAAGAAGAAGATCCAGAGCTCTTCAAACTCGTGAAAAAATGCCAAATTCATCGGCATACATAAACTTGTACAAAAAATAATACCTTTGTAAGATGTCGATTCAATTTTCCACGTCAAGAATGTGCCGAGACACGAATAATATCACATTCTTCTGATGATTTTCTCCGTAATGGAGGTAGAATTTGCTTACTTAAACGTCGTAAAGAAGATGCTTGGGTAAATAATTACCATCCAGAGTTATTAAAACTGTGGACAGGTAATATGGACATTCAACCGTGCGGATCAAACGAAGCAATAGCATACTATATTGCAAAGTATCTATCAAAAGCAGAACCTGAGGGTGTCGATGCTGGAATTGCACAGGCTATACAACAAATCCAACGCGAAGAGACTGATCTTTCACGCAAACTCTTCAAGATATGTATGAAGATTCTTCGTGAACGACAAGTATCAGCTGCAGAATGCGCATATCGGCTTTGTCATATCCCATTACGAAACAGTTCACGAAATTGTGTTTTCCTGAATACAAGGAAGCCAGAACAGCGTTACCGAGTATTGCAATTCGATAGAAGCGGACACGCAATTGGCTACTTTAGCAATATCTTTGAAAGATATGAAAAACGTCCGTTACAACATCCTGACTACGATTTTGTGAATATGAGCCTTACAGAGTTTGCTATGTTGTTTGAACCTCATTTTCCGAAAAAGGTAAGTGATACCGAGGAAAGTGTAGATCATGATGCCTATGAAAAACAAGCAAACATACGTCGTCCACTCATTACTCTGTTGGATGAGAGCAAGATGGTTGTGAGAAATGTTCCTGCAGTTGTCAGAGTGCCATACTTTATAGCAGCTTCGGATCCAGATAACTTTTCCTACAGCTTACTCCTTCAATATATGCCTTATCGTTCGGAAACTGAATTACCCGAAGGCTTTGATAACGCAAAAGAAGCTTTCTTAGCTCGAGAGAGTCGTTTAAGGGAAACAAGTAGACATATGTGCCAACATCGAGAGCGGGATCAACAACTTGAAAACGCATTCAACCAGATTCATGCTTTCGAAATTTTAGAGCAGCCAGAGATTATAAATCCTGAAGTGGAAGAGGAAGAGTTACCAGAGACAGAAATGACCAATGATCAATTCCAAAGAGCGCAAAATGCGATGAATGTTGATCAAAGACAATTGCTAATTCTTATCACAGAGAGTATTAAGAATCAACTTAATGTAAGTAATTGTGAGTATGCCACTTCTTACTGGTAATTATTTGAGAGGAATGCGACAATTATGGCAAAATGTGGAGTTTCTGTTCATAGATGAAATTTCTATGGTACCTTATGAGATGCTTTGTATGATCGACTCTCGTTTGCGACAGCTGAAAAATCCAGACGATTGTTTTGGTGGTATAAATGTGATACTCTTTGGTGATTTAATGCAATTACCACCTGTCCGAGGGCATCAAGTTTTTCAGCAACCAGAACATATGAAGCCAGCTACACATTTGTGGCGACACTTCCGTCTGGTTGAACTCAGACAGAACATGCGTCAACAAGGAGATACGACATTTATAGATGTGCTTAACGCCCTTAGAGTTGGAGAAATGACGTCTAGGCAACTTAAAATCCTTCTCGAAAAAGTTTCAACAGATGCAACTAATGAATTCTCGATTGAAAAGGCATTAAGAATTTACCCAACGAATGATCAAGTTGCTAGACATAACGAAAAAGTTCTCCAAAGTTTTGAGAATAAAGGGACTGTTATTAATACAATAAAAGCACAAGACCAACTCATTGATGCTACTCGAAATCTAGGTAACACGGACTTAGATTCTGTGATACCTAATGATATTAATAAAACCGGAGGTCTTCCGAAAGTACTGAAAATATTCGTAGGGGCTAAAGTGATGTTAAGGTAAATATTGACGTGGCGAAAGGTTTAGTAAATGGCAATATGGGTTTCATCATTGAAATTATCTGGCCAAATTTTCGCAGAGACCAACTATACGCGGAAGACATCCCGTCAGTACGTATTGATTTCGGTTCAGATGGCGTGCACATGATTAAACCGATATCGATACAGTTCCCGGCGAAATACAGCTATGGGACTGCCGAGAGACGAATGTTACCGTTAATTCTGAGTTGGGCTTCAACCGTCCATAAGATGCAAGGTTGTACAGTTGATCATGCAGTTATTTATCTAGGCTCGCGATTGTTTGCTGCTGGACAAGCTTATGTAGCACTTAGTCGTGTAAGATCTTTGGACGGTATTCGGATTGAAGAACTTGATTGCTCTAAGTTAACAGGAAAAACCCCGTGCAATAGTGAAGCTTTAAATGAAATGATTAAATTACGAAATGATTCGTAAAAAATTTTAATACCCTAAATCTTCAAAAAACTAATTAATGAATTAGACTTATTCCTAAGAGACTTCAACAGTAGAAGTACTAAGGGTCTATTGACAACTTAACGACGTCAATCTGGATTTTTCCATTAATTGGGAGGTAAAACTAACCACAATGATGAAAGTAAGTCCCATTGAACCGTGAAGGCGATTGATTTCGGATCAATGCCCGTTGATCGATCATACGGAGACCACTGAGTGATTCTTTCTAAAAAAATCTAAGTAATGAAATGATTTCTCAATTTATGAGTTTGTCACAGACTAAAAAATAAAAAATGAACAATAGTTTAAAAAACTAAAAAAAACACGCTTTTATTGCTAACCGAACTAAAAACTAGAAAATAATTTTTAATGACAAAGAGTATAAAATTACAGTAGTAGAAGATCGAACAATTAATCATAGTGAATCGCCTTAATATAAAATTATAATAAAATTTAAGTTATTAACAGAATAATTCAATTCTGAGTAAAAAGCGTGGGGTGCTCGATATTTAAGGTATTACAATCATTCTATTAGCAACTATCTATGAGAGGATAGTTATGAATCACAGTAAAATGCACCCCACGATTTTTACTCAGAATTGAATTATTCTGTTAATAACTTAAATTTTATTATAATTTTATATTAAGGCGATTCACTATGATTAATTGTTCGATCTTCTACTACTGTAATTTTATACTCTTTGTCATTAAAAATTATTTTCTAGTTTTTAGTTCGGTTAGCAATAAAAGCGTGTTTTTTTTAGTTTTTTAAACTATTGTTTTTCTTGAGTACTTTTACAGTTACATTGGACATTTTAATAGGTTTCTTCTGATTTGTACTTAATATAGTAATAAGATTTAACTTAAATTAATTATTCTATATAATTTAAAGAATTCATTTTTTATGCGAGTTGAGAGTACAATTGAAAAGATATTTGAAAAATAATCATGGTAGATATTTAGTGTTTGACAACTGTAAAACAAAGGATACATGGTAAATAATGCACATCACAAGTGTCTAGGTTTAGACACTTGATATGTTAAAAAGGTTCCCAAAAGGATTAAGGCTGGTGATTATATTTACGTATCGCTAATCTAAAGAAATAAAAAAACGGAAAGTCACAAAAAATACCTTTACGTTATAATTTCATATTAGAAAAGTTTTTTTTTAATATAAAAAAAACATGGTAATGACATGGCGTACACAGACAAAGAAAACAAACAAAAGTTTAATACAAATATTAACTAGTCATAGTAATTAGCAAACGAAAATATATATCAAAATATTTTATTACAGCATCGGTAAGTCGGAAATGCACTTCAGCAAAATTCTTGATGAATCGTGAAAGACTTGATGGGAGCTAATAATTTAATATTTCAAATTCTTTTCAAAGAATGTGGATGATAACATAAATATTCTCACTTAGATCATCTGTGGTAGAGAATTATTGAAGTATTTAACTGTATTAAGTTTTTAATTTAATCTTGTACATATGAATATGGATTGTTGAATTAAATGTATCCCTCCATCATACTCACTGTTACATTTTTTTTTAATTCAAACTACTTAGAGTAATTGAGTGTCATTATAACTTGTTTTTTAAGGCAATATGTTGTAATTGTTACTTTATATTTACAACGTTATTTAGAAACTATAACTTAACTTCTCTATATCAATCCCAACAACATTTGTTCTACCATTCTTTGTTCTAAATATGGCGAGATGAGCATGTAGTATTTTCTGCAAGAATATTTTTGAGCCAATGCTGTGGAAAACAAAAAAAGAAGCAATAAAAATTCTACTCCGCTAAAAAGATATAAACCTTATAATTCTTGCATTATAATATTATTCATATCATTACAATATCGTCATTCATATCATCACAAGGTATGATGATGATGACATCCAACCAACCATCCATCCAACCAGTGGTATGACAAGGTTGACAAGGTATGAACCTTGTCAACCTTGTTATACCACTGGTTGTATAGTGTACTTGTGTTATTATATCTATTAACTGGCTATATCCATTAAAATAACATAAGGTGATGAATTTGAATCCCATCTCTAATTTAGACTCACTTTTGTACTAGATAAAATTCTAAAGACATAACTCAAGTAGGACACAATGATGTCATGCCATTGCTGATTCGGAAAATAACTGGATAGTCATTACTCGTCTATAGTCACACTGGTATGTCATTAAAGATCAAATATTATGCAATTTTAGACGATAGTAACTGATATGATGAATAAATATCAGTCCAATATTCTCATACAGTTTTTTTAAGAATACTTATTATGTAATACATACAATACTTAATTTAAACGTTCAAATCTAAAATAAAGAAGCGGTACAATAAAATTAGTGCTTTTGCTATTTAATTTATTTTTTCGAGTGTTTATAAAATGCTTATGTGATAATATTAATAAGTTTTAAGGTATTTATAAAGGTAAACTGTTGTCACATCTAATTATGTAATGTCTTTAAATATATTTTAAATGATTGGGTTATATTTACGTATTTATCAAATAAAACCGATATAAAAGATCACTGCGATAAGGTCGGTTATAAAAGGTACATAATTAAATTAAGTAAAAAAATACTTTACAATATTTATAGTGATTAAATCCCTATCAGTCCATAGAAAGTCATACAAATGAAACATATTTTCATGAACGAATATTGCCAGATGGTCTCAAAGTTTGCTAATATTCATACCGCAGAAAAATATAGATTTCGTGAACGTGAGAGGCGTGCAGAGTAGACGTGGCTTGGCGCCAGGAAGAGGTCGTGAAAAACTCTGAGTTCGCGCTTTTATGTCAAATTATTACAACACTAACGTACTAGAAGCATCTTATGTTGTAAAACTATTATTTCCAAATTAAAAAAAAACGACGATACAAAAGGAACTCTAAAAACGATAAATATAATATTATAATGTAATTATTGAAGTTGTTGCGTCCGGGAAACCTTGTACGTACATTAACGATAGTGTCTACTTTACGAAGGTTTTGCCTACTTATGAATAAAGATTTATTTTTTTTTTCTGCTTTTTAAAGTTACGTTACTGGTTTCTATATTGATCTAAATGAACCTACGAATACAAAATTTTTCCCTTGTTTAAGTATTTTTATCAATATTGCAAAAGAACATTTCACACGTACCAATCAAACCTCCACTCGTTTAGCTACTAGAATGCCACAGACAGACACACAGACACAGAGGTCAAACTTAAAACACCTCTCTTTTTGAGTCGGGGGTTAAAAAAATAGCCTTATAAAAGATAAAAGATGGCATCCATAACCTTTTCATCAGGGAGTAATTCCTATTTTTTTTATATTATTCTTTTAAGTAATAAATATTTACATATCAGTTTGTTGTAGTTTCACTAAATAGCAATGAATAAAAGATAAATAAAATATAGTCTATATATATACATATTACAAGCTTCTGAAATAGTTTACGAGACTGTTTAATGAATATACATAATTATGATATTTATATTAGAATATAAATAAACCGTTGCGAAACCATTATAAGTATTACTATTAACCACTCTACCTGCTTTTGTTTCATAATTATGATTCATACGATATGCCTTTGAGCCATTCAAAGAGACTTCAAGACAAAAAAATATACAATTACAGATCAAATGATCTATTTAATGTATTTTTTTTTAATTTTATAAAATTAAAATTAGATAAAAAAAATATTTTACTACCACTTCGTTTTTTTAAAAAATGATTATAAACTTCTTAACATACTTAGAACGACTTAGTAAGTGTATTTGACAAGTTCTCGTTTCATACACTTAAAGGATGAATAAACTTCAAAGTGCTTAGACAGTTTGACCTTACTCAACATCAACTATTTCATATTATATGAATGTCTCAAAAACTCTTTCAACTATTTTATTCGCTATTAAGTGAAATAGTTTAATTTAAAGTGCATCAGTTTTTTTAAAAGAGCGAGATTTGTATGTAACAACAATAAGATACATAATATAAAACGGGGCCGTTTTCAAGGAGCCAAGAGCCACCAAGAGGAGGAAATAATGTGCTTTGGCAGTGTCTCCAGATTGATACGACATGGGCGACAACACTATCGAGCACTCTCTAACATTACAAGAGCAATCAACCTGTCTTTAATTTAATTTATTTGAGATCGATATAACATGTTGATTCCTTCAAAGTTCGTCTATCATACGTCATCTCCATTTTAAATTGTTTCTTATCTATATATCTTTTAAAACAATTCATCCATGCTCGCTATGTCCATATATATATATATATTGTTTAACAATCTTATCATTACATCCCTTTCTTTCCTACGCATTACGTGACCTTTGTATGTCTTGTCTTAAGCATATTCATAGACATCATATGCAAGTTTAAATTAATATAATATATGAATAATAAACTTTTATATAGTAACGTAAACAGATAATACTAACTTCAATATCTTCGTCTACCCAGGATCCAGTTAGCTTTATCTCTATGTAGATTGCATATTAACGATTATGAAATGATTATAAACATCAATGTTTTATATTATTTTGCTATTTAAGGATCAAAAAATCAAAAAAGAAAAATATATGTTTTGAAATAACTGAAATGTTAAAAGAAGTTTATGGTATTATTTATCACATTTGGACGTTTATTTAATGATTGGAGTGTTTTGTACATAGTGTTGTCTGATTAAATTATTACATTTTTGACGATGAAGACTTCTAGAAGGAATTAAATACTTTTTATGAATAGCTTTCTTAGCGCTTCCTACGCTAGGCACTATTGCTCTCGTACTTACGCGTCGCTTAGTATCAATATGGACGTGAAAAGAACCCGTTTATAAATTAATGTTTTGTAGAGGTTTGATTGTAAAACAAAATTTAAACCTTTTCATTTTTAAATTTCCAATAAAATACTTTTAATGGGATTGAGCTCATCGGAAAATCTTTTTAAAATATATAGTTTTTAGACTGAGATTAGAATAATACACTGAGGCACATGTTAAGTTATAAAAATCAGTTTCTCTTTATAAATACTATGTACATTGTTATTTCCACTTTTATGATTTTTGTAAGTATATTTAAATTCTTATTAAATGATTTTTTTTTATTATAGTTTCGTTATAAAGAATTAATAAATCAAGAACTAGTTTTAAGAATAACGTTACATCAAATTATTGTAGTATGGTTTGTATCTTAGTCATTTATGCTGATTGTTAAAGTATATTAGATTGTAGATGGTTCAAAAAAATTAATACCATAATTTCAATTTGCAGAGTAAAGATGAAAATATACTCTAAAATATGTTATTTATACAGTTTTATTGTTCTTGTATCGTTGTATATTATCTTGTATACTGTTATTTTTATCTGATTGACAGTAAGAGATGTCGTTGCAAAAAATCTGCTTAATATACCTTATTTATTTTTGAATAATAAAGATGAAATAAATAAATAAATGAAGTAGAAGATGCTAAATTTTTCTACAAGGAAGAATAAATCTAACTTTTTACATGGTCTTTAACACTCCGTCTCCGAAAACACGCACCGCTTATCGTTACTTGGAATCATCTGGGGCTATCGTGATCATGGAAAACAGAGACTGTATTCACGTTTTAAAGAGCAAAAAACTGACCTTGCTCTCCTAGTGACAGCAAAACTGACAAACCCTAGATAAGTCCAGGCCCAGTACTCTGACACTTAGTAAGGCATTGAGTGGAGTATTTTAGAAGAGTGATAATAAGAGGAATAAGGATTTTTTTGTGGTAAACGATAAAGCTTGTGTCTTCTGACGATTAGATATAACGAGAATAAATATCAAAGGCTTTCGAAATATCCAAACTAAGTACCAGGTTCTATCTCTAAATTTTAATAATTACCACCCATCGGTATGTCAGGGTGTTTAACAGAGACACTGATCGACCCTAACGAAAATCATATTCATGGTCATTGATTATCTGGCAATTCTCTAAATAATCCAGGAGCTGTTGTTTTATAATACTCTTCAATATTTTTATGAGCGAGGAGGTAATATCAGTAAGCCTGCAGATATTACTTGATAATCAATTTACTGTTACAGTCTTTCCTTGCTCCTTTAGAAGATATTTCTATTCCTGCAGCCGACTTATATGCCAACTGTAAATGCGTACAGCTCATACTTTAAAATTATGTTTTCGTCTTTTTTTATATTTTCTTCGACGCATACAACACTCTATTCATTTTGACGAAATATAATTTAAAATTGACTTATACATTTTTATATTTTTTTAATTATTAACTTGCGAATAATATGAACTTACTTTATATATATCTTAAATACAAAAACATAAAAATAAACTTAAAACTAACTCGTTAGCTTTAATATGGTAAAGATAAAAACTCAAATGAAACAAAAAAACCTCTTCAAAATGTTATTTCTAAATACAAGTAGCTTTTGTTGATTTTATTAAACCCATTCATCAAAACCTTCATAAACCCTAATAGCCGATATCAAGCACAGACTCAGCTCGTATTGTCTCGTATCAAAGATAATATTTCCTTGTCATTATCGACATCTGCCACTTACGAATATTGCATCACTTACTTATGTGATTATTTTATTGCTTAAATCAATACTTAATAGAATTATATATTCTAATAAGTATTGATTTAAGCAATATATAATATTATACATAATTATTTTTATAAATAATTTATTTATGATTTTGTCTAATACAATTATGTTTTCTTTTACTCGTCAGGCACTAAATTACTATTTTAAATACATTTACATTTATTATAGAGTTTTCATTAAAAAAAAAAACATTCGCTTAAGGTGAAAAGAAAAACATCAAAACAAGGATTTAAAAGAGACGTCTCAAGCAAGAGATTTCTAGGTAAGGTAAAGTAAAAAAGGTTCTTCTGTTTTATAAATATTATCAATTATATGTCGTATATATTTATCGAATAAATCATACACAATCTGTTTTACAATTGTGTTATTTAACAATATATGTATATTTTTACAATAGATGTACAATACTTATCAGCAGTTCTGATATAGGTAACTAATATCGTTATTAGTTACCTTAACAACTTAACTCGTGTTATATAAGTGCTTGGTGCATAAAGAAGAAAAAGTTATTAGTAAAAGAGTAGGAATCCTGGTCAATGTAGTTACCCCAAGGAAAGCGAATATTGCCCATAACTCCCAAATTGTTTATTGGCCGACCACTGCTTTATCACAACAATGATCGCCTATGGCCACCCACACATTACAAGTTCCCGTCGAGTGACGCTAGTCGGCGAGTAAAGTGTTTTTGAGAAAAAATATAGAGTTACAGAGATAAGTGTTTCGTTTATAACTTTAATAGTATCTGTGACGTGTCCCCTGTTATAAGTAGTATTTGATGCATGATGCATATTCAACTATCTGTAGACGACGAGTTTAGTTTTCTCTAATTTTAATTTCTTTGATTATTATAACAAATAAAAATAACTGCATTAATTAGTATTGTTGCAACAATGATATTTTGTACGTTCCTTTAATTTTAGATTTTTAGTTCATTTTTAAGTTTCATTTTTTGTTTCTAATAACTACAATAATTAGCATTGTAGCAAAAATATTTCTTGTATATGTTTCTTTAATTTTCTAAAGTTATTTTTTTTCTAATATTTAGTTCCATTACAAATAATGTTGTTCGTACCGTAATGTTTGTCCTAGTATCCTAGTCACCCGGGGTCCTAGGCAAAGTGGATATGAAGTATATGTGGACTTTTATCTTAGTTTAATTAACATTCAAGATAAATATTATTGCATTATGTAAGTTCATTAAATGAAAAATGATTATAAACATTGGTTTCAATTTCCCCACTTATAACTAAAAGACAATAATCAAGTAAACCTTAAGATATCCATGCTGCCCGGGTTTCCCCTACTATACCGGGACCTAGGGTCTGTTTTATAGCTGCACTAGGATCTGATTTGTGGTTTTGAAGTGCAGTTATTATTATTGAACGATATTCTTATGGAAAAAATACTAAATTATTGCGCAGTGCCTAAACCTCGAATTCTGGACACCTTACTTTTCTAATGACATTTCTATTAAACATACATATGTACGTCAAAACTTGTATTGTTAGCATTTATGAATGGTTCCTGGTGTAAGTTTATTTCATTTTAATAACAAATAATAAGTAAGAATATATATTAAATGTATTTTAACCCACATATTATTTTAAAGTGTAACTATAAAGATGTGTAAATATTCATTTTAGTTATTTTTTCCATTTTATTTTGAATAAAAGGATACAAATAGTAATAAATTCCTGGAAGTCTATTCATTTCTGTAAAAGGAAGCATTCGAATTAGCTTCAGCCAACTGTGATTTAAACACTGCCTTTTTATAAGGGTTTTTATTTACTCTTTAGCAATTAACTTTTGTTAGCTTCCACAGTCAACCATTACGAGATAAAAAGTAGGTTTTGGTTACCTCTGGTCTGATGAGAAAAAAATACTATGTTTTGTAAGCATGAAAATTTATTCGATTTAATTGAGAAGGTTTTATATGAAATAAAAGAATATGTAAGACGTTTGTCATGTTGTTAGATATATTGTGACCACGCAGTTAGTAATTAATATATTTATTGAGAAATACTTTAATTGTTTCATTGTTACCAACATTAAAAACAAAATTACACTGTTAAATGTAAATCACTAGTATTTTAGTAATTATGTATTCAGATTCTTAGGTTGCTGCATGTGCTGACATAAGTATGAGATAAATCCTCTTCTTTATCTAACATAATACAGCAGATTTTAAATTAATATGTATATAACTTTTTGAAACGTTAAAGAGTTTGAGGCTATTTGATATTTAGCATTGATATGCTGATGCATATCTGTAATCTTGGTAATATTATCGGGAACAAAATAACTAGCTTTAATTAAACTATATAGGAATACGAAATAATAATAAAGTATAGCTCCAAAATCAGCACGACTTTTTGCTACTTTATAGAGGTCTGTAATCCCCGAGCACAATCGGAATATGTAGCGAAATACGTGAATTTGTCTATAACTTAATTACTAACTCTTACTTTGGAAAAAAGAAAAAAACAATATTTAGAAAAAAACAAATTTCATTTTCTGAACTGTTGCTAAATTAAATGAAATAATGATGTAAAATAAATAAATTACAACAAGGACAACCGTACCTCTGTGACCTTTGGTAACCCTTCCCTGAGCTATGGCAATTTAATTATAATTGTTGTCTTTTATATAAAGTAATATAGTTGTTTTTATGGGAGGAAAGCGAATTATTTGAGGTTTTTTTAAATGGTTTTTGCAGTCGTAAGTAATTATACTAACTTTGCTATCTAGTTTAATGTCGTTGAAATGTGCGGACCGAAAATTTATGTTTAAAGTTGTCTAAATAAACATGTTTAGGCTCATTACTATTTATCATTCTATTTGTTTATATACTATTAAAAATAACCATTTAGTAGAATCGTAAAAAAAACTACAAAAACAAATATTTATTAAAAATAACCATTTAGTAGACTCGTTAAAAAAAGGAATTTATTTTCTCGATATACATAATATATTTTCTATCCTTGAGAGTAGGTATTAACAAAAATATGATATCTTCTAAATAGCTTCGTTTAATTTTTATTAGATAAATAAAAAAACATTTAAACAGTATAGATATAATCTAGCTATTAAGTCTGTTACTGGATGTTTACGACCATTAAAAAAAATAATAAAATTAATTTCGAACATTAGCTTCTACGATAAAAAACAGACTTTTCTCCCGACACTATTCTATCTTTTGTTTAGAAATTATTTGTTTTGAAAATGGAGTTGGGCACTAAAGAGAATAGGATTGTAGTAATTGCACTGTACAAAGTAGGTAAGGAGTCAGCCGATATTTTTGATACATTGAAAAAGCTTTGTGAAAGAAAGAATGTTTGTGTTTCCTACCATGCAAAGGTACACTGAAACCATGTCTACTTATAACCGTCAGAAATCGAGCCGACCGCGGTCTATTCGAACAAACCAGAATTCGTCGAAATCCTATAATTAAGCCGAAAATTCTTTCCAGAGAAATGAAATTCCCACCGAAGACACTTTCTCGGATTATCAAACAAGTCTTAGATCTAGGGGTCACCGGAGATATAACAGGATATTATAACTTAAGTGAGGCACTTAAACAAAAGAGAGTCGAAAGATCAAAACATCTGTTACACTGAAAAACAGAAAAAATCTCTTTACCGATGAAAACATTTTTACAATTGAGATGCACTACAAGAAACAAAATGATCCAGTGTATGTACACAGTTCTAAAGAAGCTTCCGAGGTAGTGGCCAAAGTTCAGCCATACCATCATCCAGGATCAAGCAGAATTTTTAAAGGATTTAAATTTATTTGAATCTCATCAAATTGTATTTCAGAATATAGAAACAAAATTACTTCCTTTAAAGTACATTTTATACAGGTAGATATAGAAATATATACATGAACAATTAAATAGATGTAATGAATATATCTCTGCAAGTCTGGAGGCAGTATTTTAGGACGGACTACATAGTTATTTAAAGATACCTAGAGTAAAGTAAACTGCAAGTCTTTAAAAAGTGAACTCCTTTCATATCATTTTATTTATAAAGTATTAACAATGTTAGGTCTAAATCAAGAACTGAGCTCGTATTTCCTTAATGTATAGAATGAAAACTGCAATAGTTTTTTTAAAATACTCTCTAAATAATAGACTTTCGTAGCCCTATTGCTTTAGCCTTACTAAAACAATTTTGAAATAAATTTCCTATATGTTAATTTTTCATTGAAAAATATTTTAACAAGATTCGTTAATAGTAAGCATCAAGAACTTAATGCTTAACCGAATATAACACTATATTCGTTACAAGACTGAACAAGATAATAAGATCATAAATTTTCATTGCAGCATCCCACAGTACAGTGCACTTTATAGTCTTTTAAATCTCCACACGTATTAAAAGAATGTTACATTTAATACATTTTTATTCTTACGACCTAAATAATGTCGGTTAAATAACAAATTATTTTCTCTCTAGTAATCAGTTCTTACGAATGTACTCCAAAGAGTTGTTTAGCCTGAAATTGAAGTATTTTGTAGAAAAAAATTTAACATGCTTTTTAATTTGAAAACGGATTTTTTTATACCTTCATTTTTAAAGTTACTAATTGTCTTGTATATAAACTCGTAACATAACGTAAGTATTTACTTATAGAGTAAGGATTTTTCCTCGTAACAAAACAAGTTTCTTTGTACACAAAGAAAAAAAAACTACTGGTGATAAACTTTAAAATGTTCTCATTAGCAAATTAACATATCAGTTTAAAACTACCAATTGATCGTCGAATATTCGTCTAAATGTTTAATTATATTTATCAGCTCTTGATAAACCGTGTGTTATTAACAGCAGCCTGGTCTTCACCAAATACCTGTACAATTATTGAAAATGTTCCTAAAACTAACAAAAGCTAATTAACAGGAATAATTTTAAATGTATGTATTGTGATATTGTATACGCAAAATTAAGTGAACCCCAATTTACCTTTCTTAGTACGATATATATTCGATACATTAAGAGCGTTTAAAATTATCGAGAATGTTCCAACGTTTCTTTTTAAGTATAAACTCGTCTAAGGTACCCTTTCCACCATGGTCCTGACCAGCCCGATTCCTTTACGAGAACAGTTCTGGAACCCGTCTCTGCAACTCTTCGACGTTGTGTGTAAGGTTTGCGGGGATACTATATTCTTACAAAGTAAAAGTTAAAACGATATACATATTTATTTCGATCTTAAAATAAGATATCATTACAGAGTCTTTAACAATGATTTTTTACAAAATAAGATTATTATTATGAAACTATATTGTCATGTATATTAGAATTATACTTATAAAACATAATACCGTGAAATATGATACCTGATCTTTCACTAAATAAATAGTGACAATGAGGTAGAGAAAATAAAGCACATAAATTGTTTTTCACAAATGCAGTGTGTCTTGGGTCGAGAGGTAGTTGTTAAAATTAGCTACCTATTTTGTTGTCTCTATTCGTTTCCAAAATAACACCGATATCTGTATTATTATTAAGTAGTATTGAGAATGATCTGCGGATAGAACTTGATTTAGAAGTATTTTTGCTCATAAGTGAGTTTTACACTAAATTTGGAATTTCTGAAGTATTTCATTGATAGGTATCATTCGCTATCACTAGTTATCACTGGCTATCATTTATTAAACCGAATTTTATAAAATGACTGTAATTTGGTCAATAAACTAATAATGAAAATATCTTAAATTATATTATATTTACATATGAAATTTTTGTTAAGCGTAACGGCTCGTAATGATCCGAGTAATTGTACTTAATGTAATCATTATGAAGGTTTAATTTTTCCCATTTAATATCTGTTTTATATAATAAATGTTAAATAACATAAAGTATTTGTTCTGTCTGGGAATCTTATATATAAATGATGATATTTTTTCGAATATAATACAATCAAATTTATAAACAGAATACCTAAACAATGAAATTTTATATATTTGTTTAATTGTAGATAAATATACTAATTAGTAAAAATACTGATAAAAATAGTCAGAATATTACAAATGATGTCTGAAATTAATTATAATCTTGGTATATTAAATCTTAATAAACAGATAAGCACATAACAATTGAAAAGAATTTTGCAAAAAACTAAAATGCCAGCTACAATATAAATAGCAATAAAAATACTATAATATGAATATTAATAAAAATAACAAAACTCCTGTTTATATTAAAGAAACAAAAGAAAATATAAGAGCAATCAATCTTCGTTCAAATTTGAAGAATTCATCTAAAAACGCATTGGCCAGTGAATACTGGGGTGCTGTGATATTAGTGCATGTATTGGGGAAGACTTAGGCGAGATTCCTTTAAAATATCATTGATTAATTAATGTATTATATAGGATGAAGTGTACTGTTTATTTATACTACGTAGTGTGGCCATAAATACTGTTACAATTAAACATAAAAAAATATTACGTTTGAATTTGGAATCTGTCATTTTATACGATAGTTCATTGTGTTATCTCATTTTGGCGCCAATACATTGTACAATATTTTGCGATATTAAAATGGAGTGGGGTGATAAAGAGAACAGAATCCCAACAAAAACATTATGTGAAAAACTAGCTTAGTTTAATATTTGCTTTTTTTTAAACTGAATTCTAGAAATTATAATGAACTTACGGAATTACAACATCTTCATTATTGTAGTAAATCATATTCGATCCTAAATATATAATTATTCCTATACCTATTACCTGTCTAGGTATATGTTATAATATTAAATTGAATTCGCTTCGTCTAGACTATACTATAGGTACTATTTGTTAACAAATAAGTGAACTTCAATTATTTTATAATATTAAAATAATTGTTTAAATGGTAACAATATCAATATTTATATTTGATTTTTATGAAAGAAATTACTTCTTATAATCAATTCTGCAAAAAATATAATCTATATCTTCTAATATTTTTATAAAATATGCACTTGTATATAAAGATCCAGGAGACAGCTTTAATATCATATACCTACGTTAGAATACACCCTTAGGCCAAGAGGTTTGTAACAATTTGAAACTCTAGGATATATGCCCTGAAGCGGTAGGCGTCATGACCTACTGTAAGACCTTATACACTAAATATGGTGTGGTATCGTATCATATTATGTTCGCAAACAAGATGGTTTTATTAAAATATTTAAGCAACTGACTTATTTTAAAATATGATAATTTTAATACAATTGGAATAATGTCCACGCAAACATTATTATATTACATTCTTAATGAATGAATTTTGATTAAGTCATTAAACAAAACATTACATTTATGAAGCTATGAAATTGAATTTAATTTTTTTTAGTTCATAAAGCTTGAGTATTTATATATTTAATAAAAATATATATTTTATTCTATCTCTATTTATTATACATTTCTTATATTGCAATTAAAAATTATTATAGAAATTCAGTTTGTTATTAGCTTCTTAGATAAGCTGCATAAGAATTATTTACATTTTTATACTATGTTTTTTTAAACTAATTCCTTCTGTAATATTCTTTTAAAGGGTACCTACTGATTTTTATATTTAAAATCTATACCTTTTTAAGAATCACGAAAAACTATTCTACTGATTTCTATATTTAAAATCTCTACATATTTAAATATCACGAACACATGAGAATTTTAAATATCATGAATACTTTCTAAGATATGGAAAATGAATGTTACCTTCATTTAAAAAAAAAAAGTAAAAAGGCTTACATTCACTTACACACAAACAAGTACCTATACTTCAGGGAAACATAACTACACAAGCAAACTACACAGATACACAAAACAAGGATACTTCGCAGAAACACAACTCTTCAAGTAGACTACACAAATACACAAACAAATATACAATTCAGGACAACCTTGTTAGCTTGTAAGCAGCTGTTTCGATATTTTGGACTCGCTATAATTTTTAGTTTTTTGAGTTGTAAGTTTAACAAACAGAAAAAAATATATTTATCTATACATATAATAAAAATGTCACTGATTGTCATTGATTTCTGTACTTGGAAAATATAAAAAAAAACATAATGGGGGGCCTTTATAGGAACAAGAGAATCCTAAACAATGGTTTTTCATTTTGCCTGTACTGTGTATGTCTGTGTGTTTGTGCACGCTAATATTAGAAACGCTTAACCAATTTGGATGCAGTTTTCAGGAATGTATTGTCATAGTCGTCACTTAACATTTTATGTTTATTTTATTTAAATCGGTTAAGTAATAAAAAAGTTATGTCAATTATTGTCAATCACATAATAGGTACCAAGCAAATCTTCGTCTATATCTTCTTCTATACAAGTAATAAATTTGTGAACGAGTAGCCTCTGAACGTTGAGAATTAAAAAAAAATATAAAGCCAGAAAGAGAATGAATAACTAACAGAATTGATTTCTAAAAGTTCTAAGAAAATTTTGTCTGTATATCTGTTTGTGTTTTAGTTGTGACCGCAACACGTGAAGTACTTAGTCTGGCCATAAATACTTTTACAAATAAAAATAAAAAAATATTACATTTAAATTTGGAATCTGTAATTTTTATACGATTATTCATTGTGTTTTCTTATTTTGGTGCCAATGCATTGTACAACATTTTGCGATATTAACATGGAGTGGGGTGATAAAGAGAATAGAATTGCTGTTATTGCACTATACAAAGTAGCTATGGAGCCAAATGTAATTTTTAAAATTCTTCATACACTTGGTATTAGTCAAATATTTGTGTACCGGGCTATTCACAGATACAATACGACTTCCTCTGTTTGTGACAGAGAAAGATCTGGATATCTACGTAGTGTCCGTACGAAAAAGATGGTCAAAGCCATAAGGCAAAAAATCCTGTCTGAAAGCAAAATTGGTATTTGTTTGTGTATTTAATCTCAGGAAGCAAAGATAGCACCTAGAACCATGTAGCGTATTTTAAGAAATGACTTAGGACTTGCAGCCTATAAGAGACGCACTGGTCATTTCTTTACTGATAAATTAAAGATAAATAGGGTGGTAAGATCGAAACAACTACTGAAGGGGAGGTCACACAAAAATTTTGTTTACGGATGAGAAAAAAATTACAATTGAGCAACATTTTAACGAATCAAATGAGCGTATTTATGCTCAGAGCTCTAAGGAAGCTAGCCCAATTAGGCGAAAAAGTGCAACGTGGGTATTATCCGACTTCAGTCTTGTGTCAGTGATGGGTTGGTGGGGTGTTAGCTATGAAGGAGTGACTGAGCCATATTTTTGTTGAAAAGATATCAAAACATCTGCACAAGTGTATCAAGATACCATTCTTGAGAAGGAAGTTAAGCCTCTTAATAACACCATATTCAATAACCAAGTATGGTCCTTCCAGCAAAACTTGGCGCCGGGTCATAAAGCTTGGTCCACGCAGTCTAGGTTGATAGCGAACTCGGACTTCAACAGAGCTGAAGACTGGCCGTGTCTAGTCCCGATCTTAATCCGCTGGATTATGATTTATGGTCAGTGTTAGAGAGTACAGCTTGTTCTACACGCCACAATTATTAAATATATATATCATAAATATATATTCAACCGCCCCGTTGGTCGAGTGGTTAGCGCAGACGCCTAACGTGACACGGCGCAATGAGAGAGACAAGCATTTATGTGATGAGCATAGATGTCTGTGTTTCTGGGTTTGGTCGTTTATTAAATATATTCTCAGTATTTATATGTGTATTTCTATGTATTTGTATCGTTGTCTAACACCCTTAACACAAGCAAATAATTTGTTTAGATCAATGTGTTTAATTTGTCCCGTATTATTATTATGTGTTTAATTTGTCCCGTATTATTATTATTATTATATATATAGCTAATGTAGATAACTTCTATACACAAAATTTGTGTGTAACTCTTCAGAGTTTTATTAAGTATGTCCATAATGTCTTAAAAGATATTTTTATTTACTATGTCTGTATGTTTGTTCACGCTAATCTCAGAAATGGATTAACTGGTTTGTATGAAGTTTTCGGGAATATATTATCATGGGTGTGTTTTTTTTATTTAAATGGGTTAACAAATAAAGAAGTTAATAATATCTTATTTTCGTACCATTGCGGTAAGACAATTTTTTCAAAAATTTAAATAGTGGTCCTCCCCTCAGTAAAATAATAATACCCTTTCACCAAAAAATTAATAAATAAATAATAAACGTCAAACTCAACATTATTTCATAACTAGCCGTGCGTTGATATTCAAACCATATTAGTGGTCACGTCTAGTTCATCTATCTAGTCTAATAGATAAATAAATAAATTGTTAAAAAGACAAAATTTTATAAAACTATAATTATGTGGTCTGTATCGTGTATCTGACTTGAATTGAATTGACGAAATTAAGTGTAGGGTAGAGCGGGGCTAGTTGAGCGTATGGGTAAGTTGGGCAATCAAAATATCTCGAAAACTATCCACCGCACGCGAACGCAACATATAGCGAAAAGAAGGGGTTCCGGGAAAGGAACTCATCCCTAGAACAAAAGTAGCCACTGGGCGATCGAGAAAAGTACCCAAGCGCATTGTTTATTTTGTTATTAAAAAGTAAAATCATCCTAAGCCGGGATATTTTGTCTGTGATACTCTAATTTCATCCGTTTTCAATCAGGCAAGTGTTAATCTTAGGTAAATTTGTTGCAGTTTTGATATTTACAGTGAATCTGGATATAATTTTAACCAGTTTTTTATTAATTCACTTTTGCTTTAAAATTTCGGGTTCGGGTTAGTTGAGCTACAGTTGCCCAACTATCCCCACGGTGAAAAAAATTTTGTTTTTTTTTTACCATGAGGACTTATAAAAAAAAGACTACTAGGGGTTCCCATATTAGTCAAAACTTAAATGGGGCTGCCAAAGCTGTGAGTGAAGAGGGAAAAAGTGGCTATGCCACTGCCAAATAATTTGGAATCAAACGGATGACATTATCAAGGTTTTTAAAGAAATTAAATGAAGGTGATACGTCCATGGGTTATGAAACGCCGAGGTCAGTATTTTCCGCCACGCATGCAGTCTCTTTGAAAAATACTTGTTACAAACTGTATCAATCTTCTATGGATATTCTCCAAAAGACGTTCGTCGCCTTTGAGAGTGCTGGCATTTGGCAATAAAGTTCCACCCTCTTGGACTGTAAATAAGATGGCCCAAAAAGAACGGCCTACGTGACTCAATGATTTCTTAAAAAATATATTTTATGAGCTATGTTGAAAATAATTACACAAATATTAAAGTCTGATTCTAATAGTTAAGCTAAGCTAGGAACGTTGCCTCTTTGTAGATTCTGTTTTTACCTTATCATTCCAAGAAATCTACTTTTAGATTTGATGTTTTGTCACTATAAGTTTATAAATAAAAGTTAATTATCAAAATGGAATTTTTTTGTAAGTCTACCTAACATAGGAGCTATGATTTGGGTAAACTTTTTAAGTGCTCAACTAGCCCCATACCCTTGCTCAACTTACCTCACATATGGGGTAAGTTGAGCATACTTGACTTTCTGCATTAAAATACATGTAGCTTCCAAATTCGACTTATTAGAAATAAATTATTATGGAAACTAAGCTAAGGGATAAATTACTCGTCCATCAGTATGCATCATAAGCCATTACGAATTATCGTTAATGAACTAAAACCGATTAAGTGAAAAACTGCTCAACTAGCCCCGCTCTACCCTACTTAATTCGGTCAATATCAAAAAAGTTCAGTGTCCATATTTTGCTTTATACTATTTTAGTTTAATATTAGATGTTTCCTGCGGATCGCGAGTTCACGCCAACTATATTTTTAATATAGATGTTATTTTGGCCCTTTACAATATTTTAGTTGTTAAATAAGAGGTCTTTAAATTGAAATTCTTGTGTTAAATTACAATTTGCTGTTGTAGGCTGCAAGTATCTACCCACGTATGCAAGATATAATCATAAATGTTATTATTATTATTTCTGTTACTATTGTTTTATTTTTTTCTATTATCAATTATTTTTTATCGATTACGGCACTTTGGTGGCTGAGCAGGATACCCATTAATAAAAATCTCAAACCTATAAAACAACGAAACCAAACAAACAAACAATTTAATAACCCATCGCATCAAACTTTTTTTTACTAAATCACATTACATATTTTTTTTTATATTTCACTATGGAAGGCATGGTTGAGAGATGATAAATTAAAATATCAAAATATAGCAACTTATTCTTTCTAAAATATAATTAATAATAACTACTTACAGCTAGCGCTATTCACAACCAAGAATAAACCACTCTCAGTAAGTATAAGAGAGTCCAACACTAGTAACAAGTGTTTCTCAGAAGGATGAAACTTGTTATCGGAATATAGAATAAATATTTGAAAAAAGAATATAAATGCATTGATAACAACATCTGGCAATGTACTTATATTCGAATTCTTTTGGTGTAATTAAACGTATTAAGTCACTTATTACAAACTACACAAATTAACATTTAATATTACAAATGTATAATATCTTATAGTTTAGATTTATGTTACAAAGAATAAATCAACTACTTATTTTACAAAAAAGATAGCAATGTTAGCTAGGATGAGAGGAGTGTCCGTGATTTAAAGTCGACTAATAATTCCTTCACCAACTGCAGTCAATCGATAATGCGAAGTACTTTCTGAACTCTGTAGATGACAAAATGACTAATAACAAGTTTCTGAGTATATTGTGTTTGGACTCGTGAGAATTTTTGGATTCATTGTATATTATATCATCAAGCAATGAGAAAAGTTAACAGCTTTTTTTGTTTTACTTAGCAACCTTCGATTCATTTAAGTAACTTATCTTTATTCTCAAAGTTTGCAGGTTTACTTAAGTTTTGTAGATATTTTATTTCTGTAATGAACATTTAAAATGACCAATAAAAAAGCTGTGTATGTTTTGGCAAGTCCATTTTCGAATAGGTAACATGGAATTTAGCAACCTTATTCGATAGGAATATATGCGTGCTTACCTTAAGTTATCGAAAGTAAGGGTGGAAGTATGTAAAAATATTTTTAATACATTTTCGATATTTATATTTTGTATTATATTTAAAAAAAGGTTCAAAACGTCTGGTACATAATATAATAAAAAGTTCTGACAACAGACGATTGTATTATTTTGTTCCTATATGAACAATGTTTTGGTCGTTTAAGAGAATTTAATTGTCAGCATTAAAAGAGTTTCGAATCAGGGGCAGTAGAGCCTAGTGCAAGCCCTTGGAAAAACCCTTTTCTTAAAATAAATGAAAATCATGGTCCCTGCCATCACAGAGTTTGGTCAAACTTTTTCTCTTTTGGTCATTACTTGTGACTGTGATTACAAGACAGAAAAAAGGGTGATCTCTTTGCTACACAAAAAGCCAAAAAGAAGCCAAAAATAGAACACAAGATGGATACAAAACCACCGAAGAACCTCCTTGATGGGGCGGGGGTTAAAGAATACATTTTCCACTCTGTAGCGGAAGCAGCGTTTCGGCAGGAAGGCGTGATGACGCCTGTACGTCGAATCGCGGGTAGCCTTGAGTGGAGTTTCATTGTTAGTCATCAACATTAACTAGGTTAGGTTAGTTAAAACTACTGAGTAAACACTTGGTACAATTTTTTCACTGATTTCTTATATAAAAAAAAGATAAGAAAGTTTAATATAAGATTACATTTTTATTACATTTGGTATGAAGAAACGGAGACTAACAAACAAGATGATATAACATTGAATTTCTTCTTAAAGGAGTTAAATATCAGGAACGGGTTACAGAAGCTTTTACAATGACATTTTAATTTAATTTAATACAAATAAATCAAATTATCGAAAACCACAATTAACTTATCTTTAAATATTAAAATTGCCATTTATTGCCGAAATCTATCTTAATCTCTCAAAGTAAGCCTTACATCCATGTGACTACCCATCGTTTCCTTAAGGTGACCATAAATAGTGAGCTTTATTTTTATTTTATATATTTTGTTCCCCAGTTCAATACAACAATATTTAAATTATAGAACCGTTTAAATATACGTTAACTTGAACGATAGATATATAAAGACTGTTTCAACTTACTTAACTGTTTAATTCGTGTTAGGTACGTTACCAAAATATATCTTATGTAATCTCATTTCTCATATCGTATATAAGCAATATAATAGTTATCGATCCTAATAAGATTAACATTGCTTTGCAGAACGTAATAAGCTCGTTTATAAGAAAGTTTATGTAATAAATGTACAACTCCAGGAATATTGTATGTAAGGTATGACTTAAGTTGCTTAATTCCTAGCATTTAATTATAAATATGAGTGGAACAATCCTACAATTGTCGCAATGTGTATTAAGTCCTACAATGGTCTCAAGATTTTTACATTATCACTAAGAAAAGACGAATAACCATCAAAGTAGGAGGTGTTATTGAAGAGTTGTTGAGGAGAAGTTATCAATTATTAGCTGGGATTTACCAGCGTTTATTTGCAAAATCATAAGAATTTCAATATTACTAGCTACATACAAACAGCTACGTAGCTTAGACCGCTTTGATGGCCGCAGGAATGCATTCGAAAGAAGTGGACACGGAACGGACAAATAATGTATTGTGTATTTTTTACATACTCTCTTTACATACACACTTCACGTATACTCCGGTAATTTGATTATTATATCTTACTAATAACATACATAGTTTCAAAGAAGGATTCTATACCAGAATTAGCACAAAGTTTTAAAACAAGATTGGCCGATATAAATAAACTTAGTTCCACTATTCCAGCAATAAGTCCAACTTCACACTTAGATTCACAATTAAGCGATTCATATATTTTCTTAATGTGCAAAGAAAAATGATGCTCGTTTATGGTGTTCCGGAAGACAGCAAGGAAAATGTATTTGAATAAGAAATAAGAATTCTGTCTTCAATTGCCCAGTGTTTGTATGGGTTATATTAGCCGGGATACCGATAGGGACATGACGGGATAGAGAAGCCAAGAGCTGTAGAAGTTACATGTTGAAATTTTTCTCACGGGATTCCTATTTCGTTATTATTTATGTTATAAAAGTAAATTCTATTAAAATTAATAAAATGAAATATACACAAGATGTCAAAGTTTATCTTTTCCTGTTTTTTAGCCTTATTTTGCCGGGAAATTTAAACTTCGGCAACGTTTTTAGTTACTAACTTTAAGTTTAGTTAGCAATTTTATTAGCAGTTCAGAACTTATAGCGATGGTAAAAATTGCGTTAAAAATAAATATATATTAGATATAACATGGTATACGTGATAAAGTATTATACTCTGACGTATTACGATGTCTTTGAGGATTTAATTCTTCCAGCTGTCTAAGCCAAAATACCAATTGGTATTTTATGTGATGTGAGCGAATATGATAGATTCAAAAAATACACAAACGGTTACTCACATATTCTCCGATTATTACTTTTGATTTTTAATTGCTGATTCTTTATATTTTCCTCCTTCTTCTCTTAAATTTCTTCTCTTTGTTGATTACTATAAGAGTTTGGTTGTTTTACATAACAATGGGTCAGATGATTATTGATGGGACAAATTAATGATAAAACGATCAGTCTTTGATAAATTTTATTTTTAAAGCTAAATTGTTAATAGTTTTGAATTTTGTTTATCTTTTCTTTCCTTTTTTTTTAACACAATGCTCACTTATACAAAATTTAATATTTGAAGTTTTAAGGGTTTTTTAAGATTTTTAACTATAAGATGAATATTGATATAGTTTCATTAAAATATTTGTACAGTAAAAAAATAAAACACGAAATTGTGATTATTTAAATCCTGTAAAAGATCGCTTAGTAAAAGGATAAGTGATAGCGTCGAATAGTTTTTCTAGGATACACAAAATGCGGGCAGATCGAGAGAAATGGCAGACGTCTGGATAAGATAAACCTTATCTTCAATCCAGATTATAGGTGCTTTATTTGATTAGGAAGTTGTTTGGTTTTTCTGTTTTAAGTCAAAATGATAGTCAAAAGGGTAAACGATATGCATTTATATATTAATAACATTTGCTTTTGCTAATATATTCTAATATTTGCATTAACATTAGTATAATATGCTATTATAATTTATTATATTTTAAAAGCATATAATTCTGTTTAGGGAATAAGCATCAAAGTCTTGATATTGTTATTAGAGGACTTTATCCTGTTTGAAAGATCTTTGTTTCTTTCATTAAAATGGCCCGTTCTTGGAATCCCTGAATTACATTAGCCTAAAATCCGTTGAAAAAGGTTTTCTTACGCGTTTCTTCGTCAAGTTAGGAAAAAGCTTGATTATATAAATAAAGGTGAATGTAGTCTACGTCTAAACCGGTTCAGGATTCACTTAGTGTTGTCTTACACAGTACATTCTATACTTGTGTATTTATCACTGAGAAGAAGGTTGAAACTGTCATATGAACAATCTAATTTAATAAATTTTATAGTTTAAATTTAAATCTGTTGTGGGTGTGCGTGTATGAGTACCAGTTTTATGTTTAAATTAACATACATCAGACCATGGTATATATTTTTTGCATTATTATAATGAAGTACTTAATTGACGACAATCCAGATGCGGGTTCTAAGATGTTATATCCAAATCAGCGGTTTAAGGCAAAACATTAAATAGATTCTAATGAATATTCAATGTATGTTAAAAAATACCTGAATTCGATGAAACGAATTATTTATTAAAAAAATATAAAGTAAATAACTCAACACTATTTCGCAAATATTTTTTCCAAGCCATTGATATATTTTTTTTATTGACTTTGCTTATGTTCAAAATTAATAAATATTGTTTTTGGAATTACAATATTTTTAACGCGATATTATAATCCCAAAATGAATAGCAGAATTTTATTTCATCGCGATATGTTTTAATGGTTGAATTTAATATATAAATACGTATAATATTATTTATTTCTTAATTCCTATCATAGCAATAATATCTTATAACTAATGCAATTCACCTTTTAAACAACTACATATTAAATTAAAAGTAGATAATTTGACCTGCCAGTAGTTACATTTAATATTAGCAGCTTAGTCTAGTAATTAATTATAAGGTGTACCAACGTTCAAATGACCGCAGAAATCCTGTTACGCTCTGCTGTGTGCATTTAATAGTTCATATTTTATAGTGGTTTGTTAGAAACTTCGTTAGAATTTAATCTGACATAAGAATAACGAAACAACGAGGTCTTAAAATATTGGCTTTACTAACTTTGTGTTTAACAACAAGTGGTCTACGAAACAACATCTTAAGGTAAATACCATAATAGTTTTTAAATAAGTCCATAACTCATAGTTTGTTGGAAATATCGTGTTGTTAGATAAAAGTATAATAAATATAATAAAGTAATAAAATTTTTCAACATTTGTTGTTATTTAGGTGCGAAATTATAACATTATAATTATATAAGTGAGTACTTAAATTAATAAGCTAATATCAATTGACATTAATTAATATTATATTACCTATAAAATTATTAAATTTGAGTATTTTGGTCATTGACAATCCTAATCAATGTTTGAAAATATTGTTAATCATGTTACGCTTATTTAAATTCTAAATATATATACAATGAAAAATAAACCGACACGGGCAGGGATTCGAACTCGCGACTTCTGTTTTCTGGACGGTTTCCCAGAGGTCGCGGGTTGAATCCCTGCCCGTATCGTTTTATTTTTTTATTTTTTACAATCCTAATCAATTTGTATAGAACGAACAGTGAAAAAGACAGATCATATAAATAGTTATCGTTAAAGTCTTAGAGAGTGACAACCTAACTATGAATATAAACTGGTACTAATTCAAATAGTTCATATTTTTTGTCAATCTCGGTCAAATAGGTCAAATAAGATTCTAAAAGTGAACACCTTAAAACTAGTACCCAAGTTTTTTTCTAAGAATGTTGCATTCCTTGGTGAAGTGTTACGTAAGCTATTTGACTAGATACATACTTCACATAAATCGATTGATCTAAGAGATTTTTTTATTAATATT
The DNA here is from genome assembly GCA_959347355.1 of Napeogenes inachia. Classification (NCBI taxonomy): domain Eukaryota; kingdom Metazoa; phylum Arthropoda; class Insecta; order Lepidoptera; family Nymphalidae; genus Napeogenes; species Napeogenes inachia. The sequence goes on along the minus strand of OY365800.1, from coordinate 11,435,550 downwards.
GTTATTTACTCTTAAAGAATTTATTGAATTTATCCATAATGTAATCAAAGAATTGGCCTTGCTTACTTTTGGTATATACGTATAATATGAAATGCATTTTAAATTATGGGATTATTATATTTAGGAAGTACAATTATTATAATTCTGAAATTGTTGCCTTAACCGTTTCATTTGCCGGTCAATCGACTAGTCTATCTGTGTCTAACACATATGTTTCAAGCAGGAATGAGTTTACCGAAATTAATGGAGTACCATTTTACGAAACGTAGAATTTGTTCCTTACCTATATAAAGTATAACGTGGTTATGAAATTCATAAGTCGAGATATGTGAAATATTTTAAAAGGTCTTAATAAGCCATTGCTAATCTAAATTCTTATTTAAAATACTACTTTCTAAAATTAAAATCCGTTTCAAGAATAATAAGTGCCAGTCGAATTGTGGGTTAAATATGATAATTTACGTAACCATATTAAAAATTATGTAAATATAAGATACACAGGATTATTAATCAAAAATCATTATTTAGATAGTATTAATGAAGTATTAACATTTTTCTACAGCAATGTTCAACAGCATTACTATTGTATTCCTAATTTTTAATACAATATTTTTTAAAGCTAAAAACAAAACTTTTTCTGGAAGTCAATGTTCTTCGCCAACACAATCTTTAGCAAGGAAATTACAAGACAGAATGAAAAAAATCCTGGAAAATGTTGATTATGTCTAAATGTATGATGTTTTTAATGCACTTCACATGGACGGAAACTTGGATAAAAGTTATATTTCTTCATTGATCATCGTTTAATCATCACCGTCTTACACAAAGAATTTTGTATATGTCTATAATAAACACATTCATAAAGGTGTCATACATAGCACTTCTTTATAAAATTAGTATCATCCCCGGCCCACTTAGCCGAACTTAACTTAAATGTATATTAATTAGGAATACATAGTAAAAAATACATTAAATATAAGAATGAAGCCACCGCAATCTTAATTATGTTTGACCCTGAATTTCAATTTCTTCTACTCATTTCTCCAGAGGGTACACGGATATTATATCCATGGGGCTATAGCTGTCCTTAAATACTTCAATGTAAAAAAATAGCATATCAGTAGTATAAAAAATGTCATGGACAGTTCAATAAAAAATCCTCCAAGTGCCATCAAACCTTACAACATAATGCGGGTCAAACTAAAGATTCTCTGAAAAATTAGATGAAATCGGTCCACCCGTTTCGGACACTATAAGGAACATACATACATTCTTTTCCTTTTGTTAGATATAGATAAAGACAAATTATTGAAAGTAGGAAGTGTAATGAATACCATACTTACAAAAGCCTTAGATACTCCGTTAAGAACAAATCGTTCTTTCGATTTAGGCAGAACAGAATTATGTACCCCAAAAGTTATATTCCTAAAAGGTACGGAAGGTATACTGTTTTTAGAAAGTTGTATATTATTACAGAAATGTTTTATCATGAATAGAAAGTTACACTATCATCTATCAACAGCATCTTCCGAGATATTCTATAGAAATGAAATGATCTGAAGAATATCTATATTTATATAAATTTAATGCAAGATGCATCATTTTGGAATATTAAGGTAAAAATTAATGTACACCGCTATTGTTAAGCATCTTTTTAAAAGTACTGAATTGCAGTCTTCTTCTTCATGTTTATAAATTGAAATAGTAAATGTTCAATAAATGTATGTTAAAATTATTTAAAAGATTTTTATTCTGTCTACAACATCATAGATAACTAACTTTTTACTTTGTTCTTTTATAAAAAAGTTTTGATAATTTTTAAAGAATAGTAATAATTTCTTGTAAAAATACCTATAGCTATAGATGCAACTGCTTTATGTGGCGAAACACATTTTCCTTTTATGTAATCCTGGGCTTTTATTTTTTTATGTAACGGAGAAGTGGACTTTATAAAGTTCATCGTTGTACCCTATGCTATATTGGTTGACAATAATATTTTGTGTTTGCTTACATAAAATGATGTTTGCAATCTCCTTAACGGTGAACCGGAGATCTTCCAATATATTTGTTATACTTTTCTCTATCATAGATGTAACAAGTCGGTAGAAGAGAGGGTCATCTTTGATTCTCTCTAAAAATTGCGTATTATTTGCATGTATCTCATAGTGGTATAAGACTATATACCTTTTCCTAAAATTGAAGTCATCTCATTGTTTTTTCCTAGCAAAGCTAGCTTGACAGCAACAAGTTTACATATATTTCGGACAAACTTATTATTTAGTCTCTGTCCTTTAATCGTACTAATTATAAAACTGCCACAGAAAGAGAATTTCACACTTTAGCTGTTCAAGAATATACAGAACCTTGAATAATAAATGTTTACTGTAATTATCACGATTATACTACTATTGGAAGATAGCAAAATTTTCCTTCTTTGCTGGTCCAATTTGCTAATAACAGATTAGATTGACATAAACTATAACAGTTTTCTGATTCTCTTATTATGAAATGTGTGTAAATTTTTTTAAAGTCATTTAGAAGGTGCTGAAAGCCGGAGTAGAATCATCGTTGACCACTTTTGAAATGGAAATGAAAAATCAGGAAGAGCTTTGCACACGTACCTATGTAACATGAATTTAAATAAAGTCGTGATCTTCAATAAAGTACTGGTATATCGTGATAGTAATAAAATTTCCTTTAAACCCGAACTCCAAGTCCATAGTCCATTTCCACTGTCCAACTTTTTTGTCTTACTATTTTCCTTATGTAGGTTAATATTGTAGTGCTCTCTATTTTCAAAGGGCAAGATCCACTTGGAAGTCCTAGCAGTTTTGGATGAGGTCTAAGCAGTCCTTAAAACACGCCTGGCATTACTTGATTTTATAAATTTACAGACTTTACTTGAAAAAGGCTATTGTGATCTTTTTTCTTATCATATGGAGTATAAATGTGAGAGTCTAAATATAAGACTTGTGTTGTTTTCATTTGAAGGTTAATTAAAGTATTATAATTATATATATATATATATATATATATATATTTATAATTGCTATGTCACAGAATATCAACGTATTTTTTATAAATATATATTTGAACAGATTGTATTTTATCACATTGACTAAAAATATAGAATAAGCTTTCGATACAAGATTCACGTAATATGACGTCATAAATACCTGACAATGCTCTCACGTCACGTCACGTCACACTATCTGAAGATTGAGTCGGTTCGGTTTCTGCTCATAAATCCATGACATCCAAGTTCTTACAAATAAATATCAAGTTTATATTTAAATAAAAAAGTATATACTTAAATATAGTTTCAAATAATATAAAATTTTTGGTTAATAATAAGTTAATTAGTTAATATTTTAAAGTAAAATTCGTACAAAATACGAAATTTTTCAAAATTATAAGAAATTTACGAGTATATTACAAACCTTCAACTATAAGTTCCGATGAGCTTAACATGAAGATTTTCTTATATTTGATTTATAAGTGTCTTAAATATGCAAAAGTGTATGAAGAAGTGGTAAAAAAGAGTTTCATTAGTCTTTACTCTAGAGTATGCATTTTCATTAGTATTATGCATATAATTATATGTAAATCATAATGTAATTATTCAATTATATTTAATATAGTTATTAATATATTAATAGACAAATAAATTTAACACGAGAAAAAGTGGGGTTATTAGTTTAAGTTTAACAAAAATACACAGAATTCATACCATTTTTTGCAGATGATCTTGCGATACTGATACGTAATCAACAATGTCAGGTACTTTTATATGTAGTTGAGGATTTCTGTACATGGACGGGCGGATTGAGGACAAAACCAAGTAAATACTTTAGTACCTATGTGTAAGTAAGTTTTGTAGTATGTGGGTAAACGGAATACCAAGTATACCTCTTACGATCGGGGTTATAATAGGCGGTCAGTGCGTTAGTACGGTTACGGATACGCTTCCGTTTAAATATTTTAGATAAAAAAAAATAGATAACCAAGGCCATACCTTATCGTTGGATATTATAGTCGATAGTATATAGTCGACATCTAAGGCGCGTGATACTTGTTGAACTTACGGATACGCTTCCGTTTAAATATTTTAGGTAAAAAAAAATAGATAACCAAGGCCATACCTTATCGTTGGATATTATAGTCGATAGTATATAGTCGACATCTAAGGCGCGTGATACTTGTTGAGCTTAAAGTACAGAACAAACATCCCCAGGGATCACACCTTTAAGCTTAATAAGTATTACGAACTGTCCAGGAATAAATTAATAGTTAGTTTGTAGGCAGTAGAAATGGGAGCGAGAGATATAACAGCAAAATCTCTCAATAACCTATTTAAGTCCTTGGCCTTTCTAGAACAATCACCGGTTCATTTCTAGAACGTATTTCGAAGGCAGCATTAGTAGGTTCTTCCCAAATTTGGTTATGTAGGTTAGGTTTGGTAAGGTGTCTATTGACTTCTTACTAATCGTTTTCATGTCACTTTAAATTATTGTCATATTTACTAACTTATTTATAAATTAAAATGTTTTAATAATTAATGATCAATTATAATTAACAATAACTAATTATATAGCAGGTTAGAGTAAATATTTCTTTTATTCTTAGTTTATGAAATAAAAAGGCTTGACATGTTTATAGATAGCACAAATAGATCTAGGTATAGTTTTACAAGTTTCTTGTTTGGATATCTTGAATCTGATATTAGAATTTGCTATCTCTGTCTGCTCCAACGTGTTTAAATTAATATTCCAGCGAGTAATGATTATACTTAAAATTTATACTATATTTTGAAAAGGAAAGGTAATTTTTTTAATATAGTGGACATAACAAGCATAAAAAATACAAGGGAAATGATAATCCTTATAATTTTTTAGATATTTATACCACATGTAAAAATAGCCCCTCTGATTTTTCAACCCTGCGTTTCTGTTCTAAGAATAAAATATTATTTACAGATATAGTATTTCTATATCTCATAATTATATTATATTACTATTATAGATGTATATTTTTTAGATTGGTTTATTTCTCTTCGGTTATTACATATTCTATATCCTGTCAAAAAGGGAATAACTTAATTATTAGAAGTATACATTCAATATTATTATTATTGTGATAATAAGAAAGTAAAATTGTACATAGCATGTAATTCACATAATTTGTAAGAAACAACATGTACTTCCTATGATAAAGAAATTTAATTTAAAAGACTTTGCTCTAATATATACAAATTGATTTCTAATTTAACTCATTAATAAATTCTAATTATATGTCAAGTTCAAATCATATAGTTCTTACTTCGAAACTTTAACAACTTTCACCCCAGTTAAATTCCTGAAAGTTCATAATCCTATTTTAGTAAGTAAGTAAATCCTGTAATGTATCTCTACAAAAACAAACTATCAGGCTAGACATGACCATTCAGTATGTTATGTATAATTTTGCTTCTATTATTATATAATTTTGCTTCTATCATTATAATAGATACAATTCAGAGTATCTAGTAATCTAATGAAGGAATCAGAAAGTGGTTATAGCAATTTAACCACAAATAGTAAATGTACCAAATTTGGCTGAAACTTGTCTCGAAATCAATTTGATTATGAAACTTGAAACATTTAGCTTACAGATGTATGACTTGAGATATTATATCATATTGTGGGGATTGATTGGAACGATTGATGTAATCAATTGCTACAATATGGTATAATATCTCTGAATCTTGTTTTAACTGATATTATATACGTTTACATACATTCACAAACGTATATCAACATTTTTTTAAAAGATAAAATTAATTACGGACAAACAAAATATTTTCATGCTTTTCATTGCCTTTAGGTAAATATTATTTATATAAAATTCATCAAATTAATATCTTTGAATAACCGGAATCTAATATTAATATAAAACAAATTTAAAGATGTGTTTTGATTTAAAAAAATATATCATGAAGCGAACGTTTCAAATTATATTTGTGAAAAAAAAAAGGTTTTAATATTTTATAAGAATAGAATGGATGTTTATTATGATATTTTTACTTATTTTTTGTTTATATATAACAAAGAATTTGTTTTGTTTATCATTTTGTTATTATTCTGGACTATAATTTCTAAGGTGTGTTATTACAAAAAAGTGTTGTACACAATATAAGCTATATATGAAGGATATTATATTATTTTACACTAATATAAAACCTAATAGGTATGAACTCGTAGAAGCAATTATTCAGGGTAATTTTAATAAAGTTGTATATTAAGATTAGTAGAAGCATTAATTCTTTACATCTTACATTATATTACTTTAGATCTATCCGATATCTATTTATGACTAAATGTTGTTAACTAGTTTATCTATCCCCAATCTGCTCCCCAGACTCATATCTGTCTATCATCCCTAAATATTTCTACAAATCCATACATTAATAATACAAATTAATTTTAGTTTTTACAGTTAAAATGAATCAATTTTTCAGAGTGTAAAGTGATTTACCTGTTTACTCAAACGCTAACCTAATAATTAAAATTCATCAATATCTTTTCATTGGATGTTCGTCTGAATTAAATTATATCATATCTCTCAATATAATATAAAAAGAAACAAATATCAAAACATGCAGGACTGGAACCTGCCAACATTTGAATATAATAATAACACACATTTGTTACAATATTTTTTATAATTGTGTTACTTAGTATTTATTTAAATAAACTATTCTTAAAGGTTATCATAATAATTATATGATAAATGATTAGGTAATTATAATTATTTTTAAAGGTAGTACTAATATTTGAACTTAGCACATAAAAGATAAAAGTTTTACAATTATAAATTTGCTTAAGTTTGTATCTATGTGTATTGTTTAAAAGTTGGCATAAGTAACTTAAAGTCTTAAAAGTTATATAACACAAAGTTCCCAACAGTTGGTTGGTTTAACTAGAGCAATTGAAACAAGTGAATCAAGTGAAACTTTGAGATAAAAGAACGCATTAAAACAAAACAATAAAATAGAGCATGATCTTAGACACTGTTAATGTAAGACTACACACGACTCTACCACCGGGTGTTAATACTAAGCAACTTGGCTGGAAAATTCAAACACATCTAACAACATCTTTCGAATTGTAATGATTTTAAGCTCCATAACATTTTCAACTATTTGAATTCAGAAGTCATTTATTTTAAGGTACAAGGACAATAAGTACAATTATTGTATGTATATTTTTTTTTTACCATATAACATTGGGTACAATTTTATAATATTATTATTGAGATGGTTTGTTATAAACTGTAATTATAAAAATGAAAAAAATGTAATTGAAGAGGTGAAAATATATTTGAAAAAGATATTTATGTAAAATATCCATTATTTATTTATTATTTATTTATTTATTTCTTTTTAAAATAAAGAATGAAGAATAAACAGACACGGACAGAGATTCGAACCCGCGACCTCCCGTCGCTCTACCAATTGAGCTACCATATCGCCACCTGTCTCGGTTAATGAAGCATTCTATAACTGATCGTCTTTATCAGGACCGTGGTGACATCTATTAGGCTTCTTTGGAAAACATTTAGAAGATGCCAAAGCCGGAATTAATGTTTGAAAATATGTATAAACATGTATAGCCATGTTTAAACATATTTTCAAACATTAGCCCTGACATTATTTCAAACATTTTCGTTCAGTATAGGAATAGAAATTAATTTACATAATATCTATTAAATTATTAATATTTTAGTTTAGTTTAGTTTTTTTAGTTTAGTTTACTATTTTAGTTTTGGCTGAGCTAATATAATTTAAACATATTTCCCTGACCTTAATTGTAAGTATATATAAAAATTGTGATATTAATGTTATTTATTTTAAGTTGATATAAATTTTGGTGTGAATTAAATGTATTAGGATATAACGACCATGTAAATTTTCGAGTGCGCAAAAGTCTATTTCCCAGCGCAGTTGAGATTCGAGTACCACTCTCGAGTTAAATGGATTTGTCCTAAAATATCAAACCATATTCAGAATACCAGTGAGAGTCAAGTTGTCGAGTTAAACAAAAGTTATGCATTATAGTTTTAAAATATTTACATATATATTAAAAGGTTATCCAATATCTTTTGATATTATTTTGTTTTTATTTATTCAAGACATATAATATTTCACATAAACATTTAAATGGTTTAAACGTTTAAATCATATGTAAGTCAAATGAAAAAAGTAATAAAGATAGTTTAGGGGGTTGTAGTATAACAAAACAATCATACACTAGCTTTTGCACCAGGAATTCAAGTCAAAAACATATACATCAATTATATGCAACATAATTATTTATCCCAGTTTATCTGTAGATTTCAAATATCAGAATTGAAAACCTAAAGTGAATAAGAATATATCCTGAATCATTATTTATTTTAGGGAGCCATCGACTACAAAATAATTGAATTAAAATAATAACCTTTAAATCAATTGATCGATTCGATCCTTTAATAATTAAAATGTATTTTATGAAAACTTTTTTATTTACGGCTCACTAAAGTTTTTTTTTTCTTCACTAGAGTTGATTTGGTCACATTGTTTGTACATTATTGACCTTTTGGAAGTGAAATATGCAATAAAAAATAGTCATATTAGGCAACAGGAGTACTTGATTTGTATGTGTATGCCATTAACAAAGTTTAACGGTTGTGCATGTTTAACATATATGTGTGTGTAAGTATGCATATGCATAGAGAATGCATATATGTCTGTTCATGTCGACGAAAATTGAAAGCGAAAATCACTGGTCCGCTGTAATGTACTGTCTTGCAAATTAATTACAGCAGTAAATCTGGGACGTTTGGAGAATCCGGAGTTGAGTTAATGTTTCAAAATTAACCTAATTAATAAAATTATTCCTATTAATAAAATGACTGTCTGAATCAAATCTGTAAATTATATTTTTCAGTAACAATTGGTAAAGTTCGTAAATAAATGTTTTTATATCATTAACAATTAAGTATTGAAACCTAATGTAATTATTATGTTTTATTGAGAGATTTTATTGTTATTTAAAAAAATCAAACATATTTTTTCTGCTGTTATCCATAGGATATAACATATATTTTATTGTTTTTAAAGAGACTCAAACATAGGATATAACATATATTTATGTAAATTTAAGAGAAAATATATAAATTTCATAAATCAGAATGTATTTTAGAAATTATCTACTTAGATTCACAAAATGTTATATATTATGTTCTTCTCTTAAAGGTTATTTTAAATAGTTTTGTAATTCAATATGTTATTAGATTATTTCTCGGTGGAATTAAAATATATTCAATCTCCGAAGGACTAACCTTAGATTATTAATATATATAAAAATGTATCCCACGTCCAAGTCGCTCAGAATAATGACTTCAGAGCTTTATATAATCCTTGAGCATAATCGTATTATGGAGTCCAAGGAATGGCCTGTGATTATTATTAAACGTCTCTCTTCAAAATTCAAAATTTATTTTTTGTTATTCAAAACAAATCCCAAAATGGTTCTAGAGAAAGTTGCAACTTCAAATTTAAAGTTTTTTTATTTTTACTAAGATATAAATAAAAAATACATTTAGTATAAAAGCATTTAGCATAAAATCGAGAGAAAAATATACTAATATATAAATAATCCTCCACCGGTATCTGTCAAGTGCATCTCTCATAACCGTGTAGAACTTTGAAGTGGACGATTCCCTGACTTGATCGGTCCATCGTAATGGTGAGCGCCCGCGCATCCTTTATCCTTCGGTAACCACGATTTCCAACCACGATTAGTTTTTCAAGGCTATCGTCACTTCTGCGCATAATGTGTCCGAAATATGACAACACGCGCTGTTGACATATAGTGGACAAGCGAGTTTTTATTTGGAGCTGTGCCAGAATCGATACATTGCTGTGTTTCGCAGTCCAGGGTATTTTTAGCATACGTCTCCAGCACCACATTTCGAATGCATCAATGCTGTGTCTTTCTCTTACCAGGATAGTCCACGTCTCCACTCTATACAAGAAAATGGGGAAAATCAATGCTCTGATCAATTGGTTTTGATACCAATACCTCTTTCCTTCCATATGTTATTCAGACGGGTCATAGCTTCTTTTCCCATCACAATTCGTCTTTTTATCTTGGAGAAACAGCTACCATCGCTGCATATTTGGGAGCCCAGCTAAACATAGCGGTCAACGATATTGATATCAGGAATATTGCAAGCTGTAGCTGATAGCTTTCCGGCTCGGTCCACTATCATCACTTTTGTCTTAACTCTGTTCACTGCGAGTACTATGCTTCTACTTTTTTTCTCGAGTTTCTGGAACAGCTCCTGGATGTCTTCCATGGATGTTGTTAGAAGAACGGTGTCATCAGCATATCGAAGATTTGATATTTTCCTTCCACCAATAGGAAAACCTTTTCCCCAGTTGTCAATGGTTTTCCGCATAATGTATTATCCATATATGTTAAAAAGTGTGGGTGACAAAATGCAACCTTGTCTCACTCCTTTCTTTGTTTGGAACATATTGGAGTAATCACGACCTATTCTGATGATGGAGTTGTTCCCAGTGTAAAGACTTCGAACAAGAGCAACGAGGTGTTCCGGCACTCCCATTTCGAGCAAAACTTCCCACAACTTATTCGACTGCACACAGTCAAATGCCTTAGCGTAATCAATAAAGCATAAAACCACAGGGCTGTTGAATTCCCTACTCTTCTCGATGATCTGGCGGACGTTAAGTATCTGTTCCCGCGTTCCTTTTCCTTTAACAAAACCTGCCTGCTCTTCGGGTATCTGTCGGCTTAAAAAGTGGTGAAAATGACAATTAAACATGGAGGATAATCTTACTTGCATGGGATATTAAAGCAATGGTTCTGAAGTTCTTATAATCTCTTGCAGAGCCTTTCTTATGTAAGGGTATAAATACCGATTCCGTCCAGTCTCTTGGCCATCTTCCAGTTTTCCAGATGACATTACAGACATCGGTGATAACTTTGGTTTGCCTATGTTTTTTAATACTTCAGCTGTAATACCATCTTTACCCGGTGTTTTCTTGGTCTTAAGAACTAGAGGGACAAAATACTTTGAATAGTTAATAGTAGTTTGAATTATTATATACATAAACTAAAATGGGATAAGTTTTTTTTAAAATCGTGGATGACCAATTTTCGTAAACGATTAAGTTATATTGTATTTAGTATTATTTACTATAACTTTTGATTGGGATTGGGATAGACTGCACCAAGCAAGAATCAAATAATTTTTAAAATTGTAAGGAATCTTTAAACGATCAGATAAAGAAATTAAAGGGCTAAAACTTAATTACTCTATAACATTATCTAAAATACATATTTTCAATGTTAAATTCTTATCGCTTTATTTATATCTGTATTTAAAAAAAACAACCATAGTTCATCGAGAAATAATATAAAATATGATATAAATATACATAATGAAATATAATGTACATAATATAAATAATGAAATATAATGTAAGAGCTTAACATGGTATGTGATTGGAGTTGGGTTGTTATTCGATTATTTTCCCAAAACGAGTTACGTTCTGTGAAGCAACGCGCAACCTGCATATTAAACTACATGTGATAGTTCCTGCTGTGGTGATAAAATAATTGTATTTTAACCTGCTACTTCATTCGGATCTTTATATGTAGGTGACATAACGATTTAGTTCATTTAGCACCATGTAATAAATCGAAATTAACTTTTTTAATAATAACAGTAGATATATTATGTAAACAACTAAGAAATTATTATATTAAATAAATTATAGATAATATTGTATTGCCTAAATTAATTAACGAAGCTTTACGGATTTAATTCATAGATTTTTGTTTATTATAAGACTTAATTATTAACGGACTGGAAATTTTCTTAATTACCAATAATCCCAATTCTATGTTTTATTTTGTATAAACTAAAGATATATATATACATATAAACACAGGTATACATATATTTATATATATACATATAAACACAGGTTACACACCTGTGTTTATATGTATAAAAGATTGATATCTTGCTCAGGAAATATTAAGTTCTACGCAGCCATAATTCTGAACGAGTTAGACGTGGGATCAATCTTTCATCTAGGTATATTAATAGAATAAATCTTAATGCATAATATTGAAATATTAAATTTAATCTCTTAGAATTAAAACTATATTGTCACATTTATATAACATTCCATGTGATTTTAAATAATGTTTTCATAACTGCAGACATTATATTAATTTACTTTCTTTTTCTCAGACTATTAACTATAGACTGTAAAAGTATTTAGAAGACAATATTTAAAACTTTTACTACCCTAATGAGTGATACACATTTATATACATATTTTTTAATTATTTATATCTTTTCCACTTTGAATCATAATCAGTGATCACTTGTGTACGTCAACATGGAAGTCTCAGAAGGACCTATTTCGATACCAGATATATCGTAATAAGCCCTTCTGTAAAAGCACTTTCCACCTTAAGATTAAAGATATGAGGGTTCCAAACGCGTCCTGGTCTGAGAAGAACCACACAACAAAATCAGCCGGATATATTTTTTTGTTATTGTGATCACTGTTTCACAAAAGTCAATCTTAAAGCAATTTTGGAACTGCTAGAACCGTTGCAATCAATCAGAAAACCACCGGAAAAAATATATATAATAATTATATGAGGATTTAATTAAAATAGTGAGGTCTCATTGTGAGACCTTAAAATGACGAATTATTAAGGCCAGGTATCCCTACAAAACACATTGTTAGAATTCGTTTTTGAAATAGTAAACATTGAAATTTAAATCTGAAAAAAAAATATTGTTAATTTTGAGGACATACTGCAGGGAATGTACCCGATGAAAACATAATTTAATAAAATTAGCTCGATAGAAAAAAATCACAAAGTTACCTCTTTTCCGTCTTTTTATCTCCAATTTTTCGGTTTTATTTCTAAAATAAGCGATTAAACACTATGGGTCTTTTACCAAAATAATGTTCATTGATTTCTCGAGGCATTTTACCCGATAGTTTTTTTTTATTCAACCTCTTATTTTTTTAATTAATTATTCAAGCGAAATTCGGTCCACAGAGAACTCGTCAGTGTCTCGCGAGACGTTGACAAGGTAAGACGTGTATCAAAATTTTGCAGATGCAATTGTGCGATTAACATGACATATATTATGTCATTCCCTAGTTTACCACAGTCTAGCTTTTTCAGTAGGTCCAAAGAGAATAATAAAAATGTTAAAATTGAAGACGTGTCAATCGAACATTTTGCAAAATCATGAATAACTCTCAAAGTAATCGAATTAAAATAGTAGATCATTTGAGACGTGGTTAGTTTACAACTTTATATCACTAAAAAATTGTATAAACACCAATATACACTCCGAGTAGGAATCAAACCCGCGACCGCAGATGCAGCACACGCACCATTAGACCATAGTGTTTTCTGTAAATTACATATGCTGTCTCTCTGACTGTCGATACATTCAACGTGAACTGGCTGTTTAAGCAGATACATCTAGTGCGCGACTTCGTGGTCACGCACCAGATAGACGTCCTGTTAGTACAAGAGACCTTTCTGAAGAAATGATAAATGATAAAGAAGGTTTTTTCCAACCTGTTACCTGTTGATGACAATTACTTTTTAAGAGAATTACAAGAGAAAGCACGCCACAATAATTTATTTATATGTGTAAAAAAAATATATATAAATATAGAATGAAAAATAAACCGATACGGGCAGGGATTCGAACACGCGACTACTGGGAAACCGTCCCTTCCGCTCTACCAACTGAGCTACCGTTTCGCTGTCCACCTCGGTGAATTAAGCATTCTATATGTGCTTTCATATGTACTACCAAGTAAAAGGCCAGTTACACGTAACAGAACTACAAAAGTGTCTTTTGGCAATATGGGCAGACGAGAATGAGAAAATATACACACAGTTCATTGAAAAAGATGATTTATTTTGGGACACTAATATGAAACCAAAATTATTAAAATTTTATATAAATTGCCTGCTGCCTGAAATCATAGATAGTAGAAATGCAAGAGGTATGCCCATACGAGACATATCAATTCAGAAGGAAAATATGACTGATACAACTAACCGTAAATCTAAAAACCCTGATAAGGAATCAATACCGGCACAAAATATACGCCGATTAAATTTTATTCAGTTTTAAATTACTTTAATTAAGAGTTACCTATTTTATTGTGATTATACATAAACATAATTTAAATTAAATATATAATTTGTTTTATTTTTATTCTATATGTACCACTTACACTTTATTTATTTACGAAAATCAATAACATTATTAGCACATAAAAATATATTAAAAATGCATTAATATTTTGAAATGAAATAAATTATTAAACATGGTTTAGTTCTAAACTGTGGCGACAAGATGACGTCACGTGGTCGCTATGTACAATGCCCGCTGCGAAGGTGAGATGTACCTATATTACGCGGGCGGGGGTTGCACTGAATGCCTACTTTTGCAGGGATACCTGGCCTTAAATGTTCTTTCTGTTTGCAATCTGTAGCCATGCAAACTAAGAAAATGTTGGGCTTGGCATCTTTTAACAAAATAAATTTTGCAATATAGAATATCAATCAAAATAGAAGGCCAAAATTTTAACTTCTAAACATTAAGTATGCATGTATGCCTATATATATATATATATATATATATATATCTTAATATATATAAATTACGTGTCACGTTGTTTGTCCGCGATGGACTCCTAAACTACTTAACCGATTTCAATCAAATTTGCACACCGTGTGTAGTTTGATCCAACTTGAAACATAGGATAACTTACATCTTAATTTTAAGTCACAATATTATTTTATATCAAAATATTGTTATTTCGTTATTGGCCTTGATAAATTTACTTGCATTTTAAATTTTTTCCTTTACTTAGCGGTCGCGGGTTTTTTTAATTTTTATTTTATTTTTTCTAATACCGTGACTTCTTAGATAGTTTACTACAATGTAATAGGTATATCCAAAACCTTAGCAACCACAGCAACGCGTGGCCGAGTCTGCTAGTATATATATATATACATTATCGTATGGAAACTATAAATAGCCTTTGACCACCTAATTATGGATATCAATACTCATCATATTCATATTATCATTAAATTAATTAATAAAAATTCATTCCGCCAATGTATTTTGTAATGTATTATACATTATAGACATAATTCTGTATCAGTCGTTAAGCGACAAAAGGTCGTTTTGCGAGCATTAATTCAATCTCCTTCTACAGCCATCCCTAAACTTTTTGTGAAACAATTTAAATGTCGTAGCTTTTCATTAAACAAAGTGTTGAAAAAAAATCCTTTGTTGACAATCGTTCACTTTCTTGCAATTCATTATTTAATAAGTGGCTTGTTTTTCTTGCGTTCAGTGACGTAATTGGTTTTTTTTAACACGTTTTTTTGTATAATGGATCACTGTTTTGATTGCCGGAAATGATTGGTGATAATAATAGAATTTCATGACTTCAATGATATTGATGTGTAAGTAAGGCTACAATTCTAAACTATTGTGACGGTTAAGAAATGTAGCGCAGTAGCAGTCAACATGTTTATTGGTGTGCTTTACTCAATTCATGAAGTAGTATTCTAAAGGCTTTGTTCGTACTGTAAAAAATTAAGTTCGGACATTATGGTTTAAAAGATATTTCGTTTTTTCTTTTATAGTAACTTACCCATACACATTCCTAATTCTCGAATTTGGTTTTACAGCGTTGTTGGTACTCGTATTCTTTTGTTATAAATTATTATTTGTAGAAAGAGTGGAGTTTTTTTTTAATATTTTTATTAGCGATTACATATTTTATAGTTTTTAGTGGACTAACAATATATTATGAAATAGGAATAATGGTTTATTTGTATTTTTAATAGGTCTACAGTTTCGTAAGATGAAACTTTCGAGCACAAAACGATCGTATAAAAGCTTCGATTGATTGTGATTGTCACATTGAAAATATAGTATTGTTAGGAACAAAGAATATTTCAAAGCAGGTGATGGTGATGAGGATCTATTGTTAAAAATAGGAATACAAGTGTTAAGTTTATGATTTTATGTTTCAAATTTATTTTGAGAGCGAAAGCTCTGTAGGGGTGAATGATCGGTTTGATTTTTGAGTATTTATCTTTGAGTACCTTATCTAGCTTCATAAAACTTTCTGATTGGTTCATTTTGTGTCATATTTTTATTTCTGAATTAGTTGATATTAAGATTCAAGACCATGTTTTTAAATTTTCCTGAAACTCAATTCTTATTTTTATAATTAAATTTATACATGACTTCTAATAGTATAGTAAAGTAATACTAACAATGTTGTAAATAAATTAATTGATAAACCTCTAACTAACCTTAGCACAAAACAAAACAATACCGAATATATTGCAAATCGTAAAGACTGCTATTTGTGATTGTGATTTTAGAAAAAAAAAGCTTATGTGTTACCATGGATTATCATGTGGATATCAACATTTATGCTAAAATTCATTACAATTAGTTAAACGGTTTTTTTTATACAAATTTTTATTCGTTATTCCAACTCTTACATGATGGTTTTAGAAAAAGTAGATAGCCTATGCTGTGGACCTTGCGTCATTTACTATCTTTCTGAGAAAAATTATCGAAATCGGTCAAGTGCTTTATGAGCCCCTATTTCATCCCTTTAGGTGTTCTTTAGGTATGTTAGATTAAAATATTTTTTTAGAAAATTATTTTAAGCTTATCTTTGATCTTGAGTCTACAGCTATTTTCATTACAAATCCCATTCAAGTTAGACTAGTGGTTTAGCCGTGAAGCATAACAGACAAACACACAGACGAACGTTCGCATTTATATAGTATCTATCTTACTACATATATAGTATACATTTTACGTTATCATATAATTTACCGTTTATCAAATATTTTACCGTTAAGCAAGAAATTATACCTTGGTTAAATGGATATTACTGTACCAGAAAAGTTTTCTCATATATTTTGTGACCACCCTATTAATGACCCCGGCGTTAACTTACGGCTAATATTACAGTCCTAGTTATATAACAATAAGTTCTAGTTATATAACTATAAGTTCTTGTTATATAACTATAAGTTTATCAATAAAGAACTGTACAAATCATAAATTGTATTATTATTATAGCAAATATAATATTCTGCCAAAATGTTCTTACTTTATACATAAAAATAACAAACAAGTCCATTGTAGTTTATTACTCTGCTATTAAAGAACGTTGCTAATATTTTCAGTTGAAAAAATGTATATATTACAACTACACAATATATACGAGGTTATCACAATTATGCTTTCAGAAAATCTTCTTTAAAGGTTTTAATTCATATTATTTTTTTGATACCTATTAATTACGTGCTTTAAAATTATGCAAGTGTCACACTGAATGATATTTATATATCGTGCTATTGTATCATTTTTGGTGTCAAAGAAAACACAGTTCGTTTTTGGTTCCAACGAGTTCGTTCTGGAAATTTCGACCTCGAGAACAAGTTGGAGAACCCAAGTTGATAATGAAGAATTGAAGGCTATTGTGGAAGCTATAACAAATCACGATAAAACTGTTTTAATCCACTTGAAGCAAATTGGGAAGATTAATAAGCTTGAAAGGTGGGTATCTCATGAATTGATTGAAGCAAACTGGCAAATGCGCGTCGACTGCTGCGTTACATTACCTACTGAACCAGCACAATAATAAGGGTTCTTAAATCGAATGATAAAAAATGAATTAAACCTATGATAAAAAATGAATTTTCTACGATAATCAAAAGCGCTCATCGCAATGGTTGAACCCTGGTCAGCCAGCCAAATCCTGTCCTAAGCTAAAATTTTCCCAAATAAATTACTTGTAAGCGTTTGGTGGACTAGTGCCGGTATTGTTCATTACAGTTTTCTCAAATCTGGCCATACTATTACGACAGATGTCTATTGTCAGCAATTGCAAACCATGATGGAAAACATAGCTGCTAATCAACCTAGACTGGTCAATTGCTCCACACCATTGCTGCTTCACGACAACGCTTTACGGGACACTGCACAACAGACGGCTACCAAATTAGAAGAGCTTCAATTAGAATGTCTAAGATTTCCACCGATTCCTAACTTTTTGCAAGGGAAAAAAATACTTGAATTTTTGAGCAATCCAAATCGCCTTCAAAGATTTTATTGATTCCCTTCCTACTGGAATTTTTTAGGAAGGGGATCAATAAACTACCTATAAGATAGCAAAATTGCATAGCAAACAATGGTTCATATTTTGATTTATTGTTGTTTGACTTATTGTTTTGTATTATCCCATACAAAACGCCAATTTAATTTCATGAGCATCTAATATTTGGCCATTTGGCTATTATTTAGCTAACTACGTACATATTACAAACTGTCAAATGCATATATCAAAACTTAATGCCTACGGCAGGGCTTAACATAGCTTTGATTCTTGGAAACTTGATATTCAAAATAGTTAGACCTACTATGAACAAAATTGCTTAACAATAGTTTCAGTGTCAGGATAACTTAAATTAATACGATTAGTAATAATATAAATGAATTGATTGTTGTTTGCTACTTGGTCTACTACTCTGCATCTGACTCTGAAAGTAAAAAGCCATCTAAGATCTCTTTAAATTTATTTAATATTTATTTTGGTTTGAATGTAGCGCAAATGGATTTTTGTGTTTTCTCATAAATAAGAAAATTTCCCAATGGATGGCATTTTAAAAAAGGTCTTTATAAAAATATAATAACCTTGTAGGTTTTGGTTATGATTAGTGAATGAAATACAGATAGTAAAATTTTGTGATAAAGAAATACGAATTTATAAATATAACCTCCCAATTTATAGCGTAATATTATTTTAGACTGTCGGTAATTTATAAAATTGAATTCTGAAAGCTGCAATACATTAACGGTTTTTGTTTGGTTGGAAGGTACGTTTATTTGGAATACATTAAATTTTGCTTTACAATTTAAAAACATAATACTATACAAATTCATTAAATATTTATTATTAGTAAGGTTTTTAACATTGTCCATATTTTTTTATATTTTTTAATCCCCGACTCAAAAAGAGGGGTGTTATAAGTTAGACCTGTCGATCTGTGTATCTGTGTGTCTGTCTGTGGCAATGTAGGAGCCAATGGACGTGGACGGATTTCATTGCATTTTTTTTTATCGAAAGCCTGGTTTGTCTAGATAGTTCTAAGCTGTGTTTGGTCGAAATAGAAACCGTCGTCGTCTCCAAGATATTGAGGTTTTTCCAAGATATTGGTACGGGTGAAAGCTTCTTTTGCAATAGTGATAGAAATACTTAAGCCAGTGAAAATTTGTGTGCCCGTAGGTCATTTACTACAATAATGAAACCAGTAACAAAAATTTAAAAAGCAGAAAAAAAAATGAAAATTGAAAAAATCACCGATATAAAAAAAACTCTAAAAATAATTAAATAATAATAATATTATGTACTTATTGAAGTTGTTGCGTTGGGGGACTGCTTAATAAAAGAAGAAATTGAAATGCAAGTAAGTTACCAAGGCAAATAAAGAAATTACGATATCGAATCTATAGTCTAAGCCCTCGTAACTTACGTACGTACAACGGTCCCCTGACGCAACGACTTCAATATGTACTTCAATATGTTCAATATGTATAATAATATTATTTTTATTATTTTTATAGGTATTTTTGTATCGGAGGTTTTTAAAATTTGCTATTTTTTTGTCATATAACTTCGTTAATAATTTAGATTATTCATGACAGGTGCATTGCGAATTCAATATAAAAAAAATAATGGTATTTTATGTACCTCGTATTTATAGGAAAATATTATAATGTGGCTTTTTAAATAATCTAGCGTTAGTTGTGTATAAAGCTGTGTTTTGAATTTGAATTTAGAATGCCTTTTTTCCTTCACAAACCCTTAAATTAAATGTTAATAATGACTAAAAAGAAGACTGCCTCTTTTTAGTCATTATTAGGCACTGGCCTACTAATAAATAAATGTTTCTACCTGTTATCGTTTTAAATGAATGTTATATTGTTTATTGTTTTAATCAAATAAGAAATTAAAATTAATGAAAATATGACAAATTGTTTTTATCTTCCCGTTTCTATGATCCTCGGAATAATGTGCTTATAGAACTTATGTGAGATATAATATGTTAAATATATTAATTATATCTAAAAAATCTAAATAGTAAAGAGTCATCCTCCCTAAAAAAATAATGTGTAGCTCGGAGAGCGTTTAAGCGCTAAGAATGTTTTTAGTTAATTAAAATATATTTAACTTATTCAAATGAATTTCAGCCGTTGTAGAGATTAACCACTTGACAAACACAGTTAAGTGATATTATTAAATATGAGGTATGTTATCGTTTGTAAAAATTTAGGAGTGAAATATACATTGATATATAAGACAAAAGCGTTTTAAACTTATCATATAAAAGATAATGAACTTTAAGCATTTAAAAAAATATATACAAGTGAATCAATGTGACCTTTATTAATATGGTACAGTTTTATAAATTAACTAATTTATTGTAAAGTCTGCCATAGTTTTTATGATAAGTTTTATTTTTTTTTTTTCATAAGAAAATATTAGGTGTATAAAATATATAATCAGTATAATATTAAGTGTATTAAATAAGTAAGTAAGTATTTTGGCACACAGTTTGACTGTTCACGTAGTAACTTTTCGACTGTGGTCATCTAAACCTTTAAAATTAATTTGAATTTAAACTCTTAAACTAGTTACTGTCAAACAGTAACAAAATAGTGGCTAAAAGGAATACCTCTGTTCTAAAAAAAACAGTGTTGTGATATTGATGAATATGTCTAAAATATAATTATTTCTACCATGGTAAAATATAAACCATTGAATTAAGAATATTGATTGATATCAATGAAATCTTGTAACTAAAAGAAATATAATGTTTTTGATTCTTTAATATACCCATTTACTTTCATACAAGAATGCATTATTTAGAAAAAAAATTAAAGAATATTAATATTTTAAACTTAACATAATATGAGAAATATATGCTTTTACTTCCCATTTATTCGAAATATTATATTAATATTAAAAGATTTTCCGTTGTCGAATCATATAATTTCATTTAATATTTTAAAGGCCCCAAAGCTTAATAAAACATTTTATAAATGTACTTATAATAACTTTAATGGTTATTATAATAAACATGGTTTGCTATTTTAGGACAAACCGTTTTAGTTCAATAAGCCTTGCCTGGAGAATTTGATGTTTCAGGAGTATAAGATGGATTTCTGAAAATAAGAAACTGACATTGTGTTACTATAACAAAGTACCATTATACTGTAGTCGTACTTACATTTATAATACAATGTTTGAATAAAGGATTTTTATAACACGAAAGATTTTGATCAAAGACGAATGAAATAACTTTCAAACTGAATTCTGAATGTAGTAAGTTCATCGTTTGTTTTATGATTACTTGCTATCAAATATATATATTTTTTGTAATATTACTTTTTGAAATAACATTTGTATTTTAATTTAGTATTGTAACTATAATTTGGTTAGTTCAAATATTTATATGGATACATTATCAAATGATCTGTGTAATGAGCATAAGATTAATTTATTATTTTTAATTTTGTACTTTTTCTTTGTCGTAAGCTGTGGTTGCCTATAATTGGCAAGACACTTAAATTGTTTTTGTACGGTAAATATTATAATTATAAATGTAAAGTGTACCTGCCGTTGGAAATCCTTAAATAAATAAATAAGTAAATAAGCTGTGTCATGTAACGTGAAACTAGACTATAATTTAGATAAGAGTTAGACTAACTTGACATAATGACACAAGACTTTCAGGTTCTTCAGTTCTCCTTGTTTATCGTCAGTTAAAATAGTATAGTAAAAGTGGGGTATATATTTGTGTAGCTAGAAATAGACGTACCTTAACAAATATAAATATTTTATAAATTAGTTATACGGCAGCTCAATTGGTAGAGCGACGGGTATTGGATGGTTTTTTAATCGTTCGATCGTACTAATTTGGTTTTAATTCTATGTTGATTTAAAATTAAAATAAGCTTAATATACGTTTAAATACATTTTCATAGTTAAAGTTTTTGTTTCTATCGATTCGATTTTTTTTCTTAGTCTGCGTATATTTTTGGCTTTTGTCTCTTCACAAAAAATTAAAATTACTTTTATAAAATTAACTTTTATAACAAAACAAGGCATAACAAAAGCAGATTATTGGATACATACAATAGATTTATGTCTAAATATTAAATACTAATCTTCAAAATTTTTACTTAAACAATGATAATGCATAGTCTTACACATATATAAATAATAACATATCATAAATAGGATTATCATACACTGATATATAACATTATACATTAAGAACACATCATACACTGATATATAACATTATATTATGTAGACTTTTTTACCATACAATTTATGGTAATATATTAAAATTAAAGGACTTAAGACATGGTGTTCTTAGTAATAGATATTTTTTATGGCTTTATATTTTACTTTTAACATATTTTGCTTTACACGAAGCTCTAACTGGCTGATACGGAGCTAATTTTTTTCCGTGACCATTGAGTTTGTAAACTTAATATCGTTCGCAATTGTACATTATCAATTCAAGAGGAGAAAAAAGACCAGGAAACTGATTTGAGATGAATCTAGAATATCATTATATTACGAGAAACGACGTCAAAAAGTATAACAAAGATCAAGGGAACTGTGCGAAAGCCTGGTTGGAAGGATCAAAGAAGAAAAAAAGAAGAAGAAGTACAGTAATGAGGACATTACTGTACTTCTTGATGTTTTGGCGACGATCAGTCTGTCGAAACGAATGGATAGGTTCGTACTAAGGTAGGTATATAACTATCGACGTTATGTAACGAAAGTCCAAATTCCACATGAAAATGTAAATTGAAAATTTCAATTAATTATACGAGAGTTAAATAAGTAAAAATATTTCAATTCCTTTTATTTCAATGTGTAGTACTGGTAAAAATCTGTGAAAATACAATATATATATCTTAAAGTTCTATTCGTAGTTATACTCGTAAGTTACTAAAAATGTTTTATGTTTTTCTTTTTATTTTGATGTAGTTTAGTGCTCTTTATCCATTGATATGTGAGGAGCACGCTGAGTCAATAGCCCAAGTAGCTGGTAACATCCCCAAGACACACATGTTAAATACCGATTAAAAAATTTAAATTTTTAAAAACTTTTTGCGGCATTTTATATAATTCTACTATTATTAAACAAACTGCAGTATAACTTTATATTATGAAACGGTAAGAAATAATCTAATTTACAAGTATCAAATATTTAATGAGTATGTTTATACCGTCCCGAAGGCAGTATTTAAGAGCTGGCTACATACCTAGTTATAAACGCATTGGAGGACAGTAACGATGATCGATGTCTGTAACTTCCGTTGTTAATATCCGATCCGTGTCACGATCTGGCTTGAACTTCAAAGTCTTTAAAAAGTGTGCTCCTCCGTTTTCTTTTTTGGCAGTCACTCAATTAACAGAAGCAGAAATACCTACCCATTTTATACAGTGAATATTTATTATTTAATAATTTATTACAGTAGAAACTCGATTATCCGGCCCTCAGTTATACGGATTCGCGATTATCCGGACAGCCCAGCTATATTCAAAATATGTACCTACAAGTCGAATTTGGGCAAGAATTAAAAAAGGAGAAACCGGTCGTAAGTTAGCTGATCAGTATGGTGAGGGTACATCCACGATGAGTGATATAAAAAAGAATGCCGATTCAATTTTGTTGAACACTTGTAAATTAAATAGTGAAGACGGAAGTAAACATCGGAAAATGATGAAGAAACCGTCAGATGACAATTACCAAATATTTTAAACCAAATTAAACTTATTATTTTTTAACAAACTATACGTATGTACATACGTACATACCTAAATATTTTATTTTGTGATTGACGCTGCAGTATTTTAGTACAATACATGTACGTATGTAATCTAAGAAAATGTATCTCTTAATTATTCCTTAATAAACATTGATTTTCGTTGATATAGATATATTTGTTGTTTTTAATAAATAAACATATAAAATTATATGTACCACATATGTATGCACAAATCCCGCTATTCTTCATACATCGATCTTCATTCGATTATCCGGATTTTCGATTATCCGAATGCCTATTGACAACAATTAGTCCGGTTAATCGGGTTTCTACTGTATTATATAAAACTCATTGATTTTAGTTTAATTTTAGTTAATACTGCTTATTGGTTACTAGTAACTTTTTTTAGTCCGTTTTAGTTCATTATTTATATAAACTGAATAAAAGCATGTGTCGTTAGTTTTAAAACATTTATAACATTTATCTTTCGTAATGAAAATGCTCCCGAAATTATCAACTTTGATTAAATTCTACAATTGGGTGTTTCGGTCAGTAAAGACTTGTGAGATAAAGAATTGCTATTACTTTGGCAGGCTAGTGAGATAGAGCTATTATGATAACAACACAACTGTCGTATTTGATATCATTGGAAAGATTATCAGAATCTAATATAACATATATTTACTTAGTCAAGTAAACTCCTTTACAAACATTACATTAGTTTTAGTCAAACTAATAACTGATATCTTGTTTTTATTAAAAATAACAATAAATAAATAAAGGAATCTTTAATAATTACGCAGATATATCAGAAATTTATTTATTGCTTCTAGAATATTCATTTTAACAACGTTATTATAACTTTTATTGGATTTAATAGCGACATCGTTGTAATAAGTGTCTTTAATGCTGCGGTCTGCGATTTTGTGGAACATTCACAGTCACCCGCTATTTGCAGCGATTGAAGTTATGTGGAATGGAATCATTCGGTTTATTCTCTATTTATATAATTATATTACATGTATTAGCCTTATTATATTCTACAGCGAGAGTGGAATGCCGTTTTTTTTAAGTAAGTCGAAAAATGAATAAAATTAAATTAAAAAATCTTTGAGATAATCATTAAAAACACTAACTATTAGTTACCAAACACAACACCATTTCCTTTTAAATTTAGAACTTTACGTCTGTCTTGCATTAGTTCTGTACAGAGTTAAAAACTGTTTAAATTTAGAACTACGTCTGTCTTGCATTAGTTCTGTACAGACTTAAAAAAATGTTTTTTTTTGCAGAGACGAAGAATGTCATAAACAAGATCGTTTAGAAATTCCTTATTTTTATTCCCTTCACAAAATAAAACGAAAAATAGTGTGTTGTACATACTGTTGAAGAAAAAGTTGACTTATCTAATTTCGCTACCATATACTTATATTAATAAGACCTACACATATTTTGAACAATTTATTATGTTTTTCCTCGACAATAATTTCAAAATATATACTTGGCTATTAGGAATCTTGACATATTATATGCGGGATATAACGCCAAGCTGTTCAGGGTATCCTTTCAGGCGATTAATCCGTATCACTGGGTTTATGAGTATAAATATTATAATACAGAATATTTGGGATTTTAAACCGTCTTCTTACAGAAATAAATAAAATTTTTATTAGCAATTATCTTTTAGGCAATATATATTAATTTTTGTTATTAGTTTTTTCCTGAAAATTTATATGTATTTAATATAAATAATGACTTATAAATAGGCTAAGGTAAAATATTGTGCAGCTAATTGCATCACTTTGGCGTCGCTTGTGAATCTTGTTTTATGTTTAATAACTTTGTACTTAGTTTGTATATAGTAGCTTAGAAACTATTGAATTCAAGTTGAGCACTCTTGAGTTACTTCATGGTTGTTGTAAACTTAGCATAATATTTTAAACAGAGTATTAGTATCTTATTCATTTACTCGGTAATGGTTATTTTATTATTATATATGATTATTTATAAGATATCTGAGTATTTTGTCAAAATCAAAATATTATTCTTGTTCTTTATAATATAATAAAAGAAATATATATTCATGTTAAGAAATAAATATAAACAGTGATTTTGTTTAAATAAAAGGAAGATTATATATAATATTTTAAATCATTGCAAAACTCTGATATATTTTCTAAAACGCAAAGATTTACAATCATATAATAATAGAACAGCACAGCACATAATAGTAGCCCTCGATAACTAAAATGGAGTGACACGTTACATGACATAAATACTCGTCGAAGCCGTCACGTCACATCACGGCCCGTCACGTCACATCACGGCCCGTCACGTCACATCACGGCCCGTCACGACATGTCACTTCGGATCGTGCCGCGTTATTACTCCTTATTGATTTGGTATCCCAATGAGACATTCAGAAAAAACTTTTATTGCAAAGATCAGATATATTTTTGTTTATTTTCATGAACAAAATTACATTTTTTTAAAAACGAGCTAAAGTGTTTACTAAGGTTTACTTATGAATAAGTGACTCCCAGATTCAAATAGTAAATAGTTTATTGCAACTAAATAAACAACAGTTAGATAAAACTTGCCAGGATATTAAAAGTATCTAAAAGTATATAAACCTTCAGTTACCTGATTTGCATCCAATCCCAAATGCATCTCTTCTGTTTTACTATAGATGAGCTGGCAGAAGTAATCAGTCAGGTTTAAACAAATCTTATTACGTACAAGAACTTTGTTAAACCAGTATAGATATATAAAGTAATATTTTTTCCAATTTACTCTAATGCTTTATATTCTAAATTTAAAACCGTCGCAAATAAGCAAATAACCCTTTAAATAATGTTATGTATTGATTTTGATGCGAAAGCAATATTAATGTACAACGGCTGAAATGTCATGTACAGTAGTCTTTACAAAGCTTGTTTGTGTAAATACTCTCTGGTTGTTTAGTATCGCATTGAAAATACAACGAGGATCAGAAGTAAAATGGTAATCAAAATCAATTTGAATATGTTATACCATACCATATATTTAATAAATGGCACCCAATGTATTGCCAAAGAATATATGAATATTTATATAATTCATTGAACAATTAGAGGCGCTACCGAAATCGGAATACTTTAATCAATCATCCTCTCAAACAGTCACAAGATCATAATTTATATAATCATAATTTATATAATCATTCTATTCTGTTACGATTATGCTCCTAACGAACAATAGCGAATTTACGTAGGTTTTAAGCAAATTAACATTTTGATCAATAGATCTCACATAAAATATGAAGATATCAATCTATTACTTCATTGCTTTTGTATATCAACAACAAATACTAATTAATGTTTCAATAATGTATATAATATTATTTTTTTTTAAATAAAAATGTGAGGAAAAATATCATCATCATTTAAGTTATAATTATAGATATTATTTATATACATTATTTTTAATGTAATATAAATATTACCTTGGGATTTGGGATTCCTAAAATAGATTAGTTTTTAACTTTTTTGAAACATTAAATTTAAATATTCAATATTTATTTTCATATTTTATATCCACTTAATATTTCAAAAATGTTTTCGTATTAAGTAATAACCTGAAACTTGATGTTTACTAGAAAACATATATTTTTAATAATATAAATATCATTGTGGATAAAAGTAACCTCAACCGAAATGCCAATATTTCGCAATGATCCAGATCAAGTAAATAAATAGACTTCATACAACAATACTTACTCTGTATACTGACTATAAATATGAGGATGAGAAATAAAATCCTAAAAATATTACAGTGTTCAATACTGGACAATTTGTAATTTTTATCCGTTTAAATCGAAAAAGCCCAATTTTTATTTACATGTCGAAACTGAATGCTGGAATATTATTCTTAATAAGAACAGAATCTTTCAAAAATTTATCAAACTGATATGATCCTAAAACAAAAAGAATAAATATAAAATTTGAAACGTCTAGTTAATTTTACAAAAAAAAATTAAATAAATAAATTTATAAAGATTTTTTTGAATAAATAGATTTAAAAAAAAAGATATGTTTGGCGAACGTTTAAATAATAAATTAATATTGAGAAATAAACTACAGCGTCATTGAATAATCTTCAGCTGTTAATTAAAAGATTCTTTACAACGTGCGCAAATCCCAGAGCTTAAAGTGGCAAGTTGACCAAAATCACCGCAATCCGTTAGCAGCGATCATCGGTAATCCCTGAAAATACCCGTCGAGAGATCGTGGATAACACGACAGAATGTTTAATGAAGTCTCTTTTAAAAACCTAAGGTTATATGTAAGTACTATTTGGTTATTTGAAACGGACTTGTTGAAGTTAAAAAAAATTGTTAAGTTATTAAATTAATTAAAAATTATTTTTCTAATATAGACTAGGTTATATATTAGTGCGATTATATTAATAATACATTATTAATACCTATATAATTATCTACTAACCGCTAATACCGGGTAGGTGATTAACATTATCATAGAACGCCTCCATATCCAGGATTACTAGTCAAACATGCGTGGACAAGATTAAAATGTGATATCATGATAAAATATAGTATACAAGAACAGTCACAGCACACATAGCTACAACATTGCTGAACTATATATCTCTAACAGGAATCAAAATAGCACAAGTAACATCTTTAACAAACCGTCAGAATAAATAGAAACAAATAACAAAATAAAAATAACTAATTTAATTTCTAAGGTAAAAACTAGATTTTTCCATGCCACATCAAAATAAGACAAAGGGCTTAATTTCGGTATCGTTTCAATTAAAGACAATTTAAATTTGATGAATACATACATACACGATTGCAGGCATTACTAATTGTTTAATAAAATTAATAATAAACTTTACAAGTCTAAGATTCTTTAAATCCCTCATACAAACCTGATCATGCACATCATGATGGTTTGATAGAAGGTCTCAAATTTAATTGATTTAGTGAACATGAGCTGTGTTCAGATATGTTCCATAACTCTTTAAGAGAAATCTGTGCCTCAATGTAAGTTTTATTTAAATGTGAATTCGATAAAATAATATCTAATAATTGTAGGATCAAAATAATACTGTTATAATTTATGTTTATTTCTATATTGTTTGTGCTACTTATATTTTAATAGTAACGTGCCACGGGTATAATAAAAAAAATAAGAGAAGGTCGCTGAGCAAAAATGTTTATTGTATGTATATACCTGAAAGTCCATATTAACTTTGATTCAGACCTACTTCCACCATCGAACTCTATTGAAACTATACATATTTGCTTTGTGTAAGTATACATATTTGTGTGTGTGTTGTAAATCATGGAAGATCACTACATAATTGCCAGACCTGTTCAGGAATTATTAAAGAAAGTTTTTAAATAAATTTAAAGTAATGAACACAAAAATAAGTACATCAGTTCACAAGATCACATAGTTAATAGAAATATAAAGTATAAGATTTGTTAAGATTTTTGTAAATAGTTCTTATTCAAGTCAATATTATGTAATGGCGATTAAAGAATACATCTTTCATGGTTATTTGGAAAAATAAAGTCCGTACCTGAAAAATAGTAGTACTATGTTTTTTATCTTAAATATTCTCTTAACAATTATAAAAATATAATAAAGAAATGTATTGAGAATTAAATATCTGACTGAAAATTAATATTGTTTACTTCTGTTCTTTTAAATTAAAATAATTGATGGTGTATAATATGTTTTGAATAAATTAATTTGTTTAAATGTATTATGTATTTAAAAAAAAAACGTTTTAATAACCAAAGCCTAAGACTAATTTAAATATTAATATTCAAAGTATTCATTTTCACAACTTTTCTGATGATGGTAGGTAGATGTTCTGTACGTAGCAGGGTCTAGGCATGAATAAATAAACGTATGGATGTTATAAATAATAAATCGTAGTTCCATAACATTGTGAGTTGGGTAATAATTTCAATACCAAGCAAAGTAAATGAGCATTCCACAACGAGAGACCGCAACAATGACAGTAACCACAATTTCACATTTTGAGCATTCAACGAAACACTTAACGAACGACATGTTGAATACTAGTTAACTATAATACAAGTGTATTCAAGTAGCATGTATTTTGTTTTAGGTATGTTTTTGATATCTACAAATATTACTCTATCTCAGTAACAATAACATTAATTGGTCAGGCAGATTTTAAGTGCTGTAAGAACGTATAGGCAAGCTTAATATAGTATATATATACACATTTGCAATTCAATCCAAACAATATTATTTTATAGAAAGCCTTTATTAGGTAGAGACTATTATTAATCTTTATTATAAAGATGAATTTGCTTTTAATTCCTCCTCTCATTATTCCTTTCCGTAATACTGTTGTAATCCTGTTTATCCTAGCTTATTGATATAAAATATTTTCTTATTTATAGACGACTTAAGAATATCTTTTTGTTGAATATAAAATTTTCAAGTAAATTATCGTAAGAATATTTTAATACATTCTCTATTATATTTTTTATTTCTATTTTTTTGCTATTATCCAAACGATATTGTACTATAAATACTGATAATATTATACGAACAAAATAAATGTATGGTATTCGAAAAAAAAATTACAGTGGTGTTTTTTTTGTCAATATTGTAATAATAAGCATTTATTTATATTATATTATAATTATTTCTTTATTTTTTTTCAATACAAATATAATTTAGTAATTGACAAATATAGATAGATTTAAATACTCGTAATTGGTTTTGTAATAGTATATTATCAATATTTTATATAATTTTATCTCTTATAAAAATAATCGCATTATTTTTTTTCACATATTTTAATTGTTGTGTTCAATATACTTTAAACTAAGTAGTAAATAAATCGTGAAGGAGTATTAAGAATGTTCAATGTTTGAAAGAACTTAATTTTTTTTTTGTAATAATTGTATACTAGTTTTCTTTTTTGTTTAAATCATATAAATTATTTAAATATTCATCATAAAACGCACACAACGAAACAATTGTAACAAATGGTCTTCATGAAGGTATTTAAAACGTCATCCGAAATGTATGGCACTTTACATATTTAATCTATGAATCGATTTTGAAACGTAATAGTAATTTAATGGTAAAAAAATATAGAATATACGGTTTTGTCATAAATATCGCTGTCGTCATCGTATATAATAAATTTTAAAAAAATAGTGTTAATTAAAATAAAAAATAAAAATGTATTTTCCAAACCATTATTTTATTTTGGTCTTTGGTATTATGTCGGTATAATATGAAATAATACATATGTATATAATAAATAAAAGATCTCTGAAACTACATAATCTCTGAAACTAAGTATTTAAATGTTCGGACCTGGTTTTCTTTCAGTACGGAAGTATTCGTTAAGAGAGTCCGACGAGGAGATGAAAGTTTATGAAGCTGTTTCATAATCCTCGAGATAAGAACTTAATTGTTGTTAGCCTTTTTTGTTAAAAAATAATTAAATGAAATAATCTGCCCTGACCTTACAAACTTTTTTTTTATAAAAAGCTATAAACTAGTAGTAGTACTTTTAAATGCCCTTTATACAAAAAGTTAAATAACCACACGAGTGAGTAAATTAAAAAATATTGGAGAATAGAATGGTCCAAAATAAAAATAGCACTTTTCTTATTCTTTCGGCTCTTTTCATACTCGTAAAAAATTTAATTTAGTTAAGAAATATTTGTTTCGATTTTATAAAAATATGCTTTCACTAACAATAAGTACAATCTATGTTTTTATTAAGTAGAATCATTGTTTTTTAAGCAAAATAAATATAAACCTCTTTTTTTCTTCTCCAGTCCATTTATCTTAACAACTTCCGGGGGGAATGTAAATAGCTCCTGAACGACTTAATGACGTTTTTTGTATTGTAGAAGACAGGTAAAGAAAAGTTGTTTGCAGTCCAACGATCTAAATAAGTTAGCAAGAGACTGATTTATTTCCATCGTTCTACCATTGATAGGTCTTTCTATCCCGTTTGGGACTAATAAAATCTAAATACTGTTTGAATATAATCCAACAAAAAAAACCCTGCTTGTATCGAGTTATTTTTTGTTTTATATTAATTGGAAATTAAAAAAAAGATTTCAAAAGTTAATTTCTTAATATTTAAGGTATTTGAGTAATTATGAACTTTACTATATTTTTTAGATTACTGATAATTTTGAAATAAGCCTATAATATATATGATAGTTTAAAAACGCATAAACGACTTATTTTTTTTATGTTCACAAACTTTAACGGGATACAATTATTTTGTGTGTTTTAGAACCTAATTTAAACTGAATCGACTGAGTTGAACTAAATGGTTTTCGATAAACACTCGTATATTATGTTTTGTAGTGATAAGATTAGATTTTCCTGTAATTATAATGTTTTTCAAATGCCACATTTACTTTCAAACATTATTAATTAATTATTGACTTAATTAATTAATGATTAATTTGATCTATAATTAATATGTTCAGTAAGCCTCAACATTTATTAGACCATCTATTAAATCCAGTTATATAAATTTATTCTTATAAGGAACTAGTGAGAACATACTGAAGCATTTTTGGATAAGGTTTAGAAGAATTGATATTTCTAACGCTTTTGTCTCATTATCTCAAAAATTACATTGTAAGAGATTTTATTGTTGTCCGGACTACTCTATAAGGAGCACCGCTAAAGCATGGCATATTTATGCTATGACACCGTTGAGCTGATTATAATAAAAAATATACATACTTTTATATAATTTTAATTGTTGGACATATTAAATTTTATAATTTATTATTATTTTAATCAGTGATAATAATTTAATAGTTACCACCGGTGTTAAGGTACATATCAAATATTTACAAAAACCTTCAGCACATTGATTTTAACAAAATATGATTTATTTAACATTATACAATCAGAAGTATTTATAAATCATTATATTTAAAAAAAAAACCTCTTAATTTATATAAAATCATTTCGAATGATTTTGCATAGTCAAAAAAATCCTCATACAAACAAGATAATAAGAATATATTTATTTAAAAATTACGTTGTCTAAAAAAAAGATAATATTGCTTTTTATTTTTTCAGTATATCTCAGTAGTGGGTATTAGTAAAATAATATATGAGGGTATGTGTGCATGGCTTTATAAGGAATATGTAAGTCTTTATTCACATGTCGTTTTATTAAGACACAAATAAAATACTATAATCTGTTTATTAACTTAAAGAACCGTGAAGCTTAATTGAAAAATATGATTACTTGTGTAAGTTACATTACTTAAAAATACTATCAAATCGATCTTTGTACAGTTCTTCTAGGTTTGAAATACTGTACAAAAGCTTTTAGTTCTCTCAAAGCTGGTGCATTAGACACGCTCCGCAGTTACACAACCTTGATTAAGTACACTTTCATTTAAATTAGCGGTCAGTTGTTATTTCTACTTTGTGTGAAAAAATATATAAGTTATTTTTTATTCCGGGTTAAAATTTTGACGACATCTAATTCTAAAACAGTATGGATGACTTACATAGCTTGTACCTATCACTGCCAGGAAGCACAAGTTTTTTACAGTTTCAATATCATGATAACCGAACGAGAATTTTATTCACTCTATGATCATGTCTTATATGGTGTAATTTTACTGACTTAAACATTTAAAGTTAGAATTTGCCGATGCATTGGTAGTTTGGCGCCTTGACACAAACCTCAGTTATGAAATGAAATCTAAAACCGCATACTACTGCATATCATACCACTGTATCTCTTCCTATATTTTGAAGGCAGACTTAATGTAATTTTATTATTAATTAAATATTTTATGTGGTTACAACAATTAATTCATGATTTAATTTAAAAACAGCAGGTTAGCAATATTGTCACAAAATTCAAGTTAAGTTCTTGAAGCAGACTTGTGTGTGTATAATCATGTAAATGATTTTTATTTTAATCCTAATACTGCTCTTTATATTATACTCTATAGCCTGAGGGAGATCATGAACTTATGTGGGAGATTTATAATTGTGTTGAAAGTTTGAAGAAACTACAATAATTTGTCATAAAGATAAAGGTATCTCTATATTGACTTTCAAAAACTATATTTACCTTAGTAAAACTGTTTATCTCCTTATTCAAATGAAGGCATTTAAATAATAAAGGTAAGGCCTTATTGCCGTATGAACTATTAAATGAATTATTAAGTTTTAATTAAAAGTCAGGGGCCCGCGGAGTTGTTTCAAATATTTCAACCGTCAAACTTCCA
The DNA here is from genome assembly GCA_959347355.1 of Napeogenes inachia. Lineage (NCBI taxonomy): Eukaryota > Metazoa > Arthropoda > Insecta > Lepidoptera > Nymphalidae > Napeogenes > Napeogenes inachia. The sequence goes on along the minus strand of OY365800.1, from coordinate 11,401,238 downwards.
AAACGTTTAAACCTAACCAATGTTAATAAAGATTAAAAACATTTATCCCGGCTTTTAAGTTGAGACCCAAATAAGTTAAAGTTGGATGTAGTATTCTAAAACCCAACTGATCATTAATTAAAGTATTGTCCAAACTAAAGCTTATTATTTCCCATATTATTTTTGCAATTTTATTCCTTATTTTTAAATAAATATAGTATAAACAATAAACCGATGGGTGCAGGATTCGAACCTGCGAAATCTGAGAAACCGTACTGTCGCTCTTCCAATTAAGTTACCGTATCGCTAACAGTTTCGGTGAATTAAGAATTCTACTATAAAGAAATGTACTAATTTTGCACTATAGATAAATTTTAAAAAGATGTCACAACCGAAATTAATGTTTAAATATATCTATAAAATATCTATAGTATAGTACGTCAAGCTTATTTTAAATTTCTTAATAAATATATAACGAAAAATCTACCGATACTGGCAGACATTTCAACCCGTGACCTCTGGAAAGCCGTGTGTGTGAAACAGTGGGGGTCAAATATTACATTATAATTAAAAACATAGATGAAATTAAATTATATATATTAATGTATTGTTGTAACAAATCCTAATAGATCTTAAAACTAAGAAGGCCAGCTCTCGAAACATCATCTCTTAAAAGATCACATAACCGACGAAATACTCATAAGTAACAGATGCTGATAACGATGGGAAAAGCAAGTTTCATACAAATTGATAGTATTATGAGTTTATGTAATAAAAACGTGAAATGACGTATAGTAATCGCTTTTTTCCAATTAAAGATGTAATAGTGAAAGTGAAATGCACATTTTTGAAAGCTTTGTCCTTGAAAGCGACACATTTTTAAAAGCTTCGTTTAATTAGAATGAACAAGACGAGGCTCTTCTCGCTGGTCGTGGTTTTAATATTTTGGTAACAAAATTAATTTTGTGAACATCTGTAAACGTGTATTTCAATGCCACGTTAAGCCTTTTTTAAATTTTAAATCTACTTTTTATATATTTTATTATCCATAAAAACGCCTATGAAAATCGGTCCAGCTATTTCAGAAATTAGCTGAGATTCAAATTCGAGAGATTCAAATTTTATATATATATATGGATATAATTACATAGTAATACAATTGTAAGAGATTCTTTACATATAGTCTGAAAACATAGCTTAAAAATAGAATGAAAAGTTTTAAATATTAAGTTACACAGCTGGGTTTATAGATCACATTCCGTGAACGTGGATTTGAAGCCCCTTAAGTTGTTGTTGGATGTCTGATACATGGTCAAACTAGCACTATCCAATGAAACTAACACATAATTTTTATCCAATTTATAAAGCAGCTTCAATTTATGTTTTATATACTATTAAATCTTCAACAACTTCAATTTATTGAGGGAATAGATTGACGTGCGTATTATTCGACTTTCACTAGTTTGTGAAATGACCATTCCAAGTGCTTCGCCTCATCAGAGCAAGTAATAACCGAATCATTATAGTTTAAGTGTATGTCTGTATATAATTGATGACTAGAATGCTTAATAATTACGATATTTTGGAATTCGCAAGAACCAAATGAGTTGATTGAATGAATTCACAAGAACCAAATGAGAATGATGAGTTTTAATTAAAGTTTCAATCGGTTTCTTTATTAATACTATGTCATCAGTAACGTCCTTGATGGTATTGTTGAGAACGATAAGTTAAGAAATTCTACATCTGTCACTATTTGTACTAGGTATATTTCCTGAACATGATTTTTAATTTAACTCTTTAGTTAACTTTATTTTTTTAGATTAACGAACGTCACTTAAGCATTCTCTGGTCTGACGCTATTGTCACTGTTACTACTTACCCCTGCCATAACCAGCCTCGGTCAACCCAACTAACCATTGAAATAAAACTGTTTTTACGGATTTAACTAGCGTATAATTAATATCATAAAATATTGTTATATATATTTTTAAAGGTAATAAACAAGGTATATAAAATGTATCTTCTTTTTATTACCAATATTATAATTTATTTACCCATATTACACATTGATTGGAGATTGAATTTTAAGTCATTAGATTTAATTATAATTAAACATTAATAATAAACGATTTGTCAACAGACCGCATATCAATATTATATTGCGCAACACACGGTCAGAAATCATCAACAAAGTTTCAAAAATATCTTATTTATTTAGGAGAACCTAAGATAATCTTTATCATTATTTTTTAACTACTTTTTTGTAATTAGCCTTTCGTGAACCATAATATTTCTAACTAATTTTCCCGTAGAAACACTTTTATGTTCATTTTATAAAGTAACGAAAGCTATAAAGTAACGAAAGTAACGAAAGCTTTCATAAAATAAAATGAATTATTAAATACGCACACACTGCACTTATAGAATGTCAGACTTTAGTTGCAGTATTCCGAAGGATTCGTCCATCGAGAATTACTTCCAGGTAAACTATGTAAATTCGAAAATATATTTAAAGATGTATAGCCATGGTAAGCTTATTTAAATTTAAATAAATATAGAGCGAAAAATAAACGTTACGATACGGTAGCTCAGTTGGTAGAGCGAAGAAACGGTTTTCCAGTAGTCGCGGGTTCGAATTCCTGCCCGTATCGGTTTATTTTTCATTCTATATTTATTTAAACTATGTATATTCTTTCTTCGAGTTTTTAATGCAAAATACAAATTGTAATATAATTTTAAACAGATTTATGATGAATGATTACAGTAAATGTAAAATTAAATAAATAGTACGTAACAAAATAGACGACGAATAATGTTCATCTATAATTTCAGTGCACTGACCGAATATATATTTTTTTAATATCTAGCATATGAATAAATAAAAGTAAGACGAAGTTACTGCAGTTACATTAGTCTACATAATGAAGATATTGTTATATTATGGAAGTAGTCATGTAGTTTATACAATAAAATATATAAAAACCAGATAAAATTAATTTAATGGGATATAAAAAATTTGAATATACAAGTATCAAAATAAATCGATGTAACGAGTATATGTAAGTAGGTCCGAAAGCGCTATTTTAGAAGGCTGGATACACATCTTATTACAGATGCCTCGGGTGACAGTAACGATGATTGATGTCTGTAACTTCCTTTGTAATATCCAATCCGTGCCATGGCTAAAACTTCAAGTCCTTACAAAGTGTGCTTCATTCTTCTTTTTACTCAACTTAATTAACAAAGGCAACAATGGTATATCCTCTTATTAACCGAAGACTAGGAATATATTTATCGTTAGATCTGAACTGTCGTTTTATCAAAAAACGGTATCCTCCTTCCATTTTCAATATTTTCTTACTTTCCAGAAGTTAATTCTTAGTTCTTACAGTTCTTGGCCCAACTACACTTTTTAGAAAAACTAAAAAAACTTTCTATGTATGTATGTAAAAAGTTGCTATGAAAATCAAGTCACTAGCAAACGGGACATGCGGTGTTACTTGCTGTTTTTTTTTCATGTTTTAACTTTACACGTTACTTTTTTAGTCTTATATTTCCAATCTCCGTCTTAAGAACTGAATGTACATATTTATTACAAGTGATTTTATTAACAAGAAAGTAGTTGCATTTTTATTCTTCTTTAAAAAGCTTGCGTCATGTATTAATTTAATTAATTAATTTTCGTTATTTGATTTGATGAAATATGAACTTGATCAAAAACATTGTAATATTAAAATATCATACAAAAGTTTTTTCTTACATATATATTAAGTAGCTAAGGTAGTTTAATACCGTGTGGTATATGGGCTTACAAACAATTTAAAAGTTCTAATAATTAACTATAGTAAAAAAATATATTTTTTTAATACTTACTTTTCGAAGGTGAAATGTCACTCAATTGTCTGCCATCATATTTTCCTGCTTAAATAAATAAATTAAATATAAATAAATATAAATGAATAAATACTTATAATGAAACTTAAAATGATGTAAAGAAACAATATAAGCTTCTTAGTTTTCCATGGATTCACCGTGCGGGTGCCGGGCCCTTTGCGTTGCAAGGAGAGAAGTGAAAACAATGTCTGGGACTTGCGACCCAGGGGTAGGTTTAAGGGGCCCTTTTATGATCCGCAAACACGCTCGCCTTCACTGTCTACACTCCTCTCCCTACCTAACCAAATTTGGAAAGAACCTACTAATGCCGCTTTTGAAATACGTTCGGTTTTTAAGTAAGCTATAGAGAGATTTTGTTTTTAGACCTCTCGCTCCCACTTCTACCGCGTACAAGCTAACTATAAATTTATTCCTGGACAGTACGTTGGTCAGTTCGTAATACTTATTAAGCTTGAATGTGTGATCCTGGGGATGTTTTTGTGTCCCAGGAAACATCAAGCTCCACAAGTATCACGCGTCTTAGATGTTTAGAATACAGGAATAAGCCGCGTCTAAAATAGAATAAGGCTTCGACTAATAAGGTTTTGACTTTTTGGAGTAGCCTTCTTTTACAAACTCCACAAATTGTTTGGTGGTTGTCTTCCGTGCTCTGCCTACTAAATTAATTAATTTATAAAGCAAAACGAATTTTAAATAACAATTTTATTTAACGGACCAAACCTAATCTAAATAAAAGACAAACGTTTAATGAATTGTACAAGTATAACAGAAATTTATTTATTGTTCCCATTATACTCATTTCAACAACGTTGCTACAATTTTTATTTGTTTTAGCAACGAGATCTTTGTAATGAGCGTCGTTAATTCAGGGCTCTATGACTTCGTGGGATATTGCGCGGACCCTCGAAAAACTTGCTATAGAAATAATGTTGGAAAAAATTGTAGGCCGGCAACGCACCCGCAGCTCCCCCTGTGTTGCAGTTCGGGCGACGGTGGTCGTTTAACATCAGATGGCTTCGTCAGCTCGTTTTCCCGCCTAATTATATGAAAAAAAGCTTTTATTGTATTTATATAAATATTAAGCGATTTTATTCTACCTTAAGTATCGTAATCAAAACATGAACTACTGCTTTTGAAACTACTAAAATGTTCTTTATTATTATGTTTAACATTATTTAAAATAAATAGACATACATTTGCTCTTTCCCCCCGGACTGCGACAAGCGCTAACGTGTTTTAAACCGTATTTTTTTTTTTATTTAAATAATTTAACTTAGTTTCTGAAAAATAAATCTGTGTTATAAAATAGGAAAACATAAATGTGAAGGAGTATTGTGTTAATAGAGTGATAGACAATTTTTATTGCATTTACTATCACACGTGCAGTGAGTGAAAGAGATACAAAGCTACGCACAAAAACTAGTCGTCTCATTCACTCTGTATTGTGAGCGCCCGCAAACTCTTTTGTTTTATAGCAGCCTGGTACTATGAGTCGCGCGATTGATATGTCATTTCGCGAAGTTGATGGTGTCTTGGACGCTGAAACTTCTCAGTTGGAAACGACGCCGATAAACTATGTCTCTTCGCGAACTAGATATGTTACTACTGAGGACCTACGTAACTTTAAGGAGGATATTATGAATATGATAAAGTCCTTGGGAGATGGTCAAAAAAACGAGCTGCAATCCATTAAACCAACTCTAGAGGAAATAAAGCAAACTAATTACAATATTGAGAATTCGATTTCCTTCCTTTCGGCTCAAAACGAAGAACTTACCCGTAAAGTCGAACAAATGGAGAAAAGAGCTACAGAAGATAGAGAAAACATCATTTTATTGGAGGAAAAAATTGAAACCCTGCAAATGGGCTACCACAAGCCTAACTTCGAAATTAAAAACGTTCCGCGTAGAAACAACGAATCGAAAGAGGAACTAATTAACATGGCTTTATCTTTATCCACTTCAATCGGAGGTAAATTAGTCAAGAACGATATAAAAGACATATACTGAGTACGTGGAAAAAAAGATTCACAAAACCCGCCAATAGTTTTTGAAACTGGATCGACTCTGCTAAAGACAGATATCCTCAAATTGTGCAAAGCATTTAACACAACAACTAAATCAAAGCTCTGTACTAAACATCTGGGACTCCGTACTAATGAGTAAATACCCATTTTTGTCTCAGAACAACTTACAACAAAAGCATCCCGTCTTCACTTTCGTGCAAGAGACCTCGCCAAGTCAAAACAATACAAGTTCTGTTGGACTTCGTATGGCCGTGTTTATGTCCGAAAGACCGAAAATTCGCCGATTATAACAATAAAGTCAGAAGCCCAGGTAGACCACTTAATTAATAAAAAATGACTAGTTTGTAGGTACTACATTGTCTACATATACTTAGACTTACCAATTCTATGAGAATTGAAATTTGTTTTCAATATTTTTATTATTTATCTTTTATTATTAGTAGTTTTAAGAAAATTGCCAATATTCTTGTCCATACTAAACATTAACCTGTTTTTAAATTAATTACTTACTCTCTTAGAAATTTATACAAACCTATGACAAGCTTACATTTCTATTTCAACACGTATATGCTTGCGTCTAAAAAAAGTTACTGTCTAGACGATAGAGGAAAATGTTTGGCCGTATTTTTGGATTTAAAAAAGGCATTTGACACCGTTTCAGTTACCACATTAGTAAACAAACTGGAAAATATTGGAATAAGGGGTACACCTTTAAAATTATTCAGAGATTATCTGAACGACAGAAGGTAAAGAGTTAGATTAGGAAAAACTGTAAGTGACGACACTAATGTGAGTTATGGCGTCCCGCAAGGATCTGTGTTAGGACCTACGTTATTTTTAGTGTATATTAATGAGTTGTGCAATATTAAAATAAATAACACCGATATATTTTCGTACGCAGACGACACCGCTGTAGTTTTTACTGGCAACTCTTGGGATAATGTAAAGAGTGAAGCTGAAAAAGGACTTTCTCAAATAGCATACTGGTTGAAATCAAACTTGCTTACACTGAACACAACAAAAACTAGTTTTATATGTTTTACCATCTATAATAATACTCAACCAGATAGCTCATATGACATCAAAATTCACGACTGTCACAACATAACTTCTTTAAAATGTTCATGCCCTTCAATCACCAAAGTTAGTTCGACAAAATATCTGGGGGTTCTGATAGATCAGAGACTTTCCTGGCATTTACAAATACAGGCAATCGCAACAAGAATGAGAAAATTAATATGGATATTCAAAACACTTAGGCATGTTACAGATAAAGCGCTACTTAATAAAATATATATCTCATTGGCACAATCCTTAATAATATATTGTATTTCTGTATGGGGTGGAGCACATAAAACAAATTACTTAGAAGCTGAAAGGGTGCAACGACTATTAATCAAAGTCATGTACTTCAAAAGACGCGGTTTTAGTACTAGTGACCTATACGAAATATCAAATCTGTTATCAGTAAGAAAACTTTATATTCTAAATGTAATACTAAAAAAACATATGTCAGTTGAATTTAAATCGAAATATATAAACAAAAGAAGAAATTACCTTGTTGTTAAACCTCTCCAAACCAGAACATGTTTTGCCCAAAATCAATATATACATCAGTCAACTCATCTTTACAATAGTGTTAATAAAATACTTAATATATATAGGATGTCGTATCATGAGTGCAAAAGGTCCTTGACTGATTGGCTAAAGTCTCTGGATTATAATGAAACTGAAAGGATACTTCATTATATAAAAGTGTAAAATGTAAGTAAAATAGTGTTAATGTAAACAAAATAGTGTTAATGTATAGTGTTAATCTAACTTTACAGATAAGTTCGTAAATAACTAATGTTCGTAAAAATAATTTACAATAAAATAATAATAATATGTCTAGAATTATAAAAATAAAATTACAGAATTATATTTGTAACTTAGAATGGTAATATAATTTAAAATGTTATAACCTATGTATGTATGTTGTTTATATATTATAATATACCTAGAGTCAGTTACATATTTTATAGTTTAGTAAAAAAACAAAATATAAATGTATACAGTATTAGTTACTCTATTAAGCTAAGGAAGAGTGGTTCCTTCTGGCACAGGTGCTCAAGCACTTAAAAGAAGGGATCAATTTTTTACATTGTTGAACATGTATATATAAAACAATAAAGAATTTTGAATTTTTTTTTTTTTTGAATTTTTCATACTTTACGCTTTATTTATTAGTATATCGTGAACTAATTAATATTTAGTGACATTTGGCACTTGGTTTGTTATATTTTTAAATATCATAATTACGCGTTTAGAATATTTCTTTTTCACATTCAATCAATTTCAAATCATTTATTTTTTTTTATAAGCTAAAAGTTCTTAAGTAGAATCAAAATCAATTAAATATTTACAAATTCATACATTATACATTCTCTGAGCATCCTAAAGATTTACAATCTTCCTATAATGGACGAGATGTTAAGTACATAATAAGACCCCTCGATAACTAATATGGGGTGACAAGTAACATGACGTCATAAATATTCGTCAAAGTCATCACACGATCTCGCGTCACGTCATTTAACATCATGTCACTTCGGATTTTTTTATAACCCGATATTGAGACATATTTTTAGTATAATAAACAAAAACAAGAATATTAAAAATATACTAAACTTAAATATATGTTAGCAGTACCAAACTCTATGTTTGGGTAAATCAATGAATAATTACTGGCGTTATCAGGGTTGGAATATTGTATCATGACGGAAACCGTGAATTTAAACATTCACATTATTATTATAGGTACAATATGATATTATACCTTCAATGAATAATATCGAGAAGGATTTCAGCAAATTCATATTTTATCCAATAGGTATTGCATAAAATATGAATAACTCAATCAATTACTGAATTATTATTGTATAATATTGTAACATTAACTATTAATTTAATTATTAATGTTTCTATAGTGTACAAAACATATCAAATTTATTACCGTTAAACAGTTCACCATATTTCATTAATAAAAACTGAAGAGTTTGTAGTTTTTTCATTAAAATCTTAGAGGGTAATATTTTATGTAGATGTCAGAGATGAATACCGCTCCTAACTTCCAGAAATGGAAACAAAATTAATGCGAGCTGACACGACTATAAAACTAATAAAATTATACCTTGAATTATCATTTTGCATTTAACGTTTCTTTATGTTTATATCTTCAGTGCATTTTTAAAAAAACCTTTTACCCGAATGGCATCTATAATTTCATGTAATATAAGCAATATGTAGAGTTTAAATAAAATTATTTAACGGATTTGGCTCGATCACAATTCATTATATTTTTATTTGTCAGAAAAGCACTGTATTGTCCCGTTAAAATATAACAACCGTTAAAATATAAAATATAACATAAATATAATGTGACAATCAACGTCACATTTTCGTATTCGTATAAAATATTCTATTAAGCACTGAAAAGCTGTTTGTTTGTTGTACTGTTTATTTTACATATATTTTTAACTTTTATAACATAAGTTTTATGAATTTAATAACAATTTTATAATATTATTCCTAATACCAACATTTAGGTATGAAATGAAAATTTTATGTTAGTCTTTAAAGTAAGGTCCAAATAATGTAGACAAATGTATTTACCTAACTTTGAACGTAGGTAACTATTCAATACGTATTTGATAGTAATCAAAGAATTTATTAGCAACTAGAAAGTTAGTTATACAAAGCGATGGGAGAGAAAGGGGATATTTACGAGTATACTGTGACTACTGAAATAAGTGCAATATAACTATTTAAAAGATCTGTAACAAGTTGTAAACATTCCTTTGATTTCAACGTTTCGCTTAACATGTTAGTTCATTGAATAGAAAATCTAGGTTCAAACTTCTGTTTATCTTCTATAGGTACTTCTAACACTTTATCTTCATATCGTAAATATTTTAAGTTTAACATTTCAATCGTAAAAAGAGTAAAGACATTTCTAGTCAGATTCCTCGCCGTTTCGCTTAACATGTTAGTTCATTGAATAGAAAACCTACATTAAAATTTGTGGTCCACAATTTATCCTTATATCGTAAATATTTGAAATGTAACATTCCTATCGTAAAAAGAGTAAATAAGGCTTCTTCAGAAGGCTTTACGATAAACTTTTTTGTATGTTGTTAATTAATTATTACTTTAGTTATGCTAAAAATAAATATTAAAATCAAATACAATAAATATAACAACAGGTAAACTTCGATACGATGATGAGGTAAGTCTGCGGCGTTGGTAAGCGTGGTTATGCTATTGGATTTGTACGAGTATAGAGTAAATGTTAAGCTGCGGCCGGAAACAATGCTAGTTGCTCCGTTTAGTGTTTGTTTTTGTTACGAAATAATTAAATATGATGCATACTTATCATTAGAGCACATTATTATAAAATGTATGGCACCGGTACAGTCATATCATTCGGTTATAATAAATAAGAACTATGTTTGTTCAATACGTTAATTACTAAGAACTATAAAACTTATAATAAACTAAAAGGATACCGTATGTGTTAATAATATTAAAATGGGAGTAGAAAAATAAAATCGCGTCATGGAATCATGACTTACTGTAAATTAAAAGATTTTTTAAACCCCTTACAATCCCAGAGCTTAAAGGAGCAAGTTGCCCAAGATCCCCATAATCTGCTGTCGAGGATTTTTTGTAATCCATTAAATGACCCATCAAGAGATCGTAGATAACACAAGATTATTAAAAAAGTTTTAAAATAGTCTTATGGTTTATAGTATGAAAAACCGTACATATAATTTAATTACTCTAATCATTCTGCTCGAATATTTAACAAATATATTGAAATAAAAAATATATATTTTTGAGTCGTAACTAAGGAAATATAGAAATTTCTTATTCTTAAACTATAGAAAAAAACGCGTAACTAAGATTTCTCATCAAAGGACGAAGAGCTGATGTCATTGTTTCTGATCTAAAATAATCTCCATTATTTAATTTCAGTATCCGTGATTTTACCTTCTTCAAATGTTCTTAAAGTTTTTTAATATGAACATAAAAGACAAAAAGAATTAAAAAAATAAAATGAAATAATCCAAAAAAGTGAGAGATGTTCGATGACAGTTGCGAGTTAAAATGTATGAAACATGTATATATTTACATTTCAGTTGTTTTGAGCTGATGTTTTTTCGGTTATGTTATGTTTTTGGCGATATTTTGGGACAGTTTAAATATTAAATATTATAAAACAATAAAAGTGTGGATGTTAACATGTTTATTGTTTTTTTTTTATATAAACGTTGCACCATGACTTCTCTTTCAGATTGTACTTCATCTCTACTAGCCTGAGTACTTGGCAGATATCTTTCTACAACTGTGCTTTCGTCTGCATGCCCATAGATACGGGGCTTCAGCAGATCGTTAATGAGCAGCAGAAAAAGAGTTTCAGAAAGAACGGACCCTTGAGGCACTCGGGCATTTATTGTCAAGGGTTCCGAAGAACACCGGTCAACAACTACTCGGAGAGATCTCTGGCTCAGAAAGTCTGTTATCCAGCCAATCAGACCAGGAGATATACCGTACGCTAAAAGCTAGGTTAAAAGGCTCACATGCCAGACTCCCTCAAAAGCCTTCGAGATGTTTAGAGAGACGGCGACCGCTTCTCCTTTCCTCTCAATGGCCCTCACCTAAAATGTGTGTATCGCACGCTAAATGGTCCCCAGCTGACCCATTTCGGCGAAACCCGTATTGTCGGTCACTGAGGAGATCATTACCTTCTAGGTACGCTAGAAGCCGCGAGTTCAATACACGCTCCATAATCTTGCAGAGTATGGAGGTGATTAAAATAGGCCTGTAATTAGCAGGATCGGCTGCACGTTGCACTATTCCAGTCTTGAAAGAGAGGCGATACAGACGTGTCAATACAGGAGACAACTTAGATGCGCATGTCTTGAGCAGAATAGCTCGTATACTGTCAGGACCACTAGCTTTATTAACATATAAAGAACACAATTCTCTCCATACCTCTTTGTTCGTGATGCGGATGTGGCATCGAAATACACTTTATAATAAATTAAATTTAATTACACTTAATTTTATTAGTTATGTATTCTGAATGAATTTCATAATTGGATTTTTTTAATATTAAGCATGATTTGGTTCCTTCAGAACACTATAGATTGGTGAAATAGAGAAATAACAAAATACATATGACTGGTAAATTGGAGTGCAATTAATGTTGTAATTAAAATATAGTACAGGCTGCATAGTTAAGTGATATTAATAACGTATGATACCTAGTTTTTATAACATACGGAGTGCGAACGAGCCTGCGGGTCACCGGATGTAAAGTGATCAACGCCACCCAAGGTCTCTCGCAGTATTCGAGGAATCACAAGAGCGTTGGCGGTCTGTGATCATGTCTATTTATTGTTAATACAACTGTGCAAAAGAATATATTACTAATTATAAAATAGTTCACAGATGCGTATTAAATTATAAATAAAAAGTCTTTAAGTATTAATATATATTCATGAATAAATTTGATGATGATAAATTATTTTCTCTAATATTATTATGATTGCAGATAAGTGTTTAAATTAAGTGATAATGGAGTTCAAGTCTAAAATTATTTAAATCAATTCCGCATATAGAATACACGACACTATAGATATAACATTGCCAGATGGTCTCAAACTGGCTGACATTCATACGGAAAATATAGATTTAGTGAACGTGAGAGGTGTGCAGATGTGACGTGACCTCGTAGTGAGCTGAAAGACTCTTAGAATTTTGTGTGTTTTTGTCATAAGGAATCACGGCCCTGATAAGAGTTTTATTATATATTTATTTAGCTGAGATTTTATCAGTAATCAATTTCATATTTATATAATAAATAATAATAAGTTTTTTTTTATTTCATGTTTTCAGAACAACTTATATTATACTAGTAACACGCCACGAGTGTAGTAGAAATATAAAAAAAAGTCTAAATAATATATACATTTAATTTGTTATATAAAACGTCAGTACATGTTATATACCACCACCACATTTCTTCATGTCACTTGGTATACATCGACAATACGTCTCCTGTATATCTTTTCCTTCAGCGATAAAACCACCACAACTTTCTTCTCAGAGTCTTTTTCGTAATTGTAAAATCTGGGTAAAAATATAAATAGAAAACTTAAAAGTTTAAGAATGCTAAAGAATTGAGAAGTTTTGCTCTACAAAGAAGAATAATAAGAATCTAACTTAAATATATAAACATATCGCTCCTTAAATACAAAAGGGCCACAATTAAAAAAAAAATGAAAATCGTTTTATTGCAAAAATGACACCTGAACCGACTATATTTTATAGTGAAAAAAAAACTCCCACCATTTTTGCTTATATTATGGGTGCACTGACTTACCGCCATTTTTGCATTAGCTCATTTTGACAGGTAATGTCAGTGCAAAACCGCCATTTTGTGAGTTGCGCCCGGAGATTCAACGCAAACGCACTTCGGTTGCGTGAAAAACTGCCACAATCCAAAATACTTCTGTGTTGGATTCAAAATTTCAGGTAAGGGTGATAAAATTTTACAATACAAAAGTGCCATATTTTGGAAAACGTCCGTTTTGCATTCTAACATTAGTATTTGTAACCATTATATATAATACAAAAGTACCATATTTTGGAAAACGTCCGTTTTGCATTCTAACATTAGTATTTGTAACCATAATATAAAATACAAAAGTACCATATTTTGGAAAACGTCCGTTTTGCATTGTAACATAAGTATTTGTTATAATATTTTGTAATACAAAATTGCCATATTTGAAATGCGTCCTTTTTGTAATCCAATATTAGTTAAGTATAATTATATTTTATAATACAACAGTAGCATATTTTGAAATACGTCCCTTTTGCTTTAAATAATAGTAGAATAAATCATTATTTTTAGCGTGCTAGAATGGGAAGGCCAGAAATATGGGCGTTTTGCATGATAATAATTTTAGTTTTCGTTATAATTTTAAAAATAAAAATTATCATTTTGATGTTAATTTTATTATATTCTTATTACTTCAGTGATTTTTAACTTAAAAATCATACAAATGTATTTGTTTGTTTGAAAATTAATAATATTAACTAAATTAATTTAGCTGTAGCTTTCGACACTAATTTAAAGTTTTTTAAATAATATCAGTGAGTGTTTATAGAGAACTATAATAATATGGGTAGATATTCCTAAATGTTAAAATATATGACTAAAATTCATTGCCCCATATTTTCTGTGAATTTAAATGTTAAATATGAGGTGGTAGCTTAAATTTGTTAAATATAATTAAGGTGTTATTCCTGGCAAATTAGTATTGAAAATGTCGTATTAAGGATTGTTATGTATTTGATTGTGTGTATGTTTTAGTGTATGTATGTTTCGTGTATATATACTAAGGAATGTATAATATATGTATAGAACTGTGGGTATTTTATGTTTTTTAGTTATAAAACGTTAAAGATGTATTTTTTTTACAAATTGAAAAAATGAAAAGAGTACGATAAATGTTGAATATGGCAACCTCCGTTCAAGAATCGCAAAAGTTCAAGCACTACCTGGCCACAATAATAATGTGCAAAATAAAACTTTCTTTAGTACTCCAGCTGCACTCAGTCTACCCGTCACGTTACCCATTGATTCTTCAGATACAAGTTCTATAGCAGACAGTCAACCTGACCTTAACCTACCAATATTAGAGGATAAAGACAGTGAAGTGAGCTGTGTTACGAATACCAAAGACATAAATAGGTCAAAAATAGTTGTTGAACAGAGTGACTCGAGTAGCAGTTCAGCGACTCTGATAATGACTCTGATACCAAGTCCAGTCGATCATCAACATTCAGTAGTTCATCAATTGCAGATTTTTCTTCAGATGACAGTTTTGAAGTCATAAAAGATCTTCTGATTCCGAAAGGTAAATACAGTCCAAAGTAATTGCCAAACCATTTCGTATTTCACCCCAACCGGGCCCTTCTCGTGTAGAACCTCACTTACACATCTATGATAATCTGCCAGTCAATTTGGATACTCAGAGGCCTATTATAGAAACACACCCATCCATCAGTCATAATTAGTCACCTAGTGTGAATATTTAGTCACCCAGCATTGGCAGTGAAACAGCTAGCGTGGATCCTCAGAGTCTTAGTCGTCGAAAAGCTAATCCAGAATCATGGAAAAGAAACAAAACCAAGACTCTGATCAATAGCGGGAAGGCACACACAATTAAGTCGAAATCAAAAAAATGATTACTGCCAAAAATATGGGACCTGTTCCTACAGATAAGTAATAATAATAATATCTGGACAAATTACACGCATTGATCTAACCCCTAAGAAAGCAAATTATTTGCTTGTGTTAAGGGTGTTAGACAACGATACAAATACAAAGAAATACACATATAAATACTGAGAATATATTTAATAAACGACCAAACCCAGAAACACAGATATCTATGCTCATCACATAAACGCCTGTCTCTGCCGGGAATCGAACCCGAGCCTCATAGCGCCGTGACACGTTTTACGTCTGCGCTAACTGCTCGACCAACGGGGCTATTAGTGTAAATTTAAATGTCAAAACGTATTTTCATTTGAGGAACGATTAGCCATATTTAATACCTATTGGGACACTGGTGATTTAAACGTCCAGAGGCAATTTATATACAATCCTATGACAAACTTTGAGCCAAAGTATCGGTACATCCATGTTCGTAGTACCCGCCTCAACTTAACCACGCATATTATTTCACGAAAATCGATCAACGCATTCGAGTTTGCAAGTTATTCTTTATGAATACACTTGCTATGTCTTGCCGTATTAAACTTTTGATATGATTTTTTACCAAAAAGGTACAATAAATCATTTTTATTTGTAAAATTGTGTTTAATTTTTGACATATTTTTTATAATATTGGTTCAAATTTTGAATGCAAAAGGGACTTATATGCTTTTTTTTCTTAATAGGTAACAGCTATTAAAAAGTTTATATTGTAGATAGATAGAGCTAAAAAATACGCATGTAATGATATAATAACATCTTATATTTAATTAATAAATATATGAAATTATAAAAAAACAGTTTCAAAATTTTGTTTTGGCTGTCCTGTAAAATTTATGAATTTCGATTTGTGTCCCTTTTGTATTCAAGGAGCGATATATCCACCTACATATACAAACATAGATACACCTACGTATATACAGATAAAATCATTCATACATAAATATATGGACACCAAAAGATTTTACTTCAGAGCATAAAAAAATAATTTAAAAATTAAAATACCCTCGATATAATAATACGTTCGAAAAGGATAAAAATAATGTTATTATGTAATTATTAGCATTAAAATAATATTATTATGTATATAAAGCACGGTCGATTTCCCCAATGTCGCGTAGGGTGGAGAACTCACGGAAGAGATTGATCGAACGAAAACGAAATTTCAAAACGAAAATTGGCTCTAATTTTATTTTTTTGTTAAAATCATGCAAAAGTGTCTATTTTTGGGGTAAAATTGTCTACAACATTAATTGATTTTATATTTTTTTAATGCAGGCTTAAACCAATGTCTTAGTAGGTATATGTAATAGTGTCGTGAGTGTGTATTAAAAAATATGTAATATTTATTAATTTTAATAATTATAATACAGTACATTTTAGTTATAAGGATAAAATAATAAAATAAATATTAAAAGTAAATATTTAATATATAATATGATAATAATAATAAATTAGTATAATAATAATAAATTAATAAATTAGCAGCATTCTAAAGAAAATCGGAGTAATGATAGTGACGGAGTGATAATCGATGTATTGTAAGATGATAAGGAAGCCGATAGAGCCCATAAGATGATAAGGAAGCCGATAGAGCCCAAAAACTCACCTTTCTTATATTTTTCCTCGATTCCTACATTTCTCCATGTTTTAATGGTAGCAACGCATTGGCATCCATATTTGTAGATTATGAGATCATAACCCAAGATAAATAATAACTTATTTATAAATAATAAATCTATATAAATATATATTTTTTTTAATATAAATAATTTAATACTTATAAATAAGTTGTTGTTTTATTTCTATAGAAAACTATTTAAAAATATCGTCTGACTGAAGATCTAAAGCTGTTAATAAATCAGGTAAAAGTTACAAGAACGTTTTAACATTTTCTTTTTTGTAAAAGACAAATACTTTTTTATATAAAAAACATCTAACAACATTTTTAATTATTAAATAAAGAAGTTAATACATTTTTGTGGTCCTTAAAATACAGTATTACTTTAAATTAATTTATAAAATTTATTTATAAGTTAAAAAAATGATTTATAAGTAAAAAAAAACAAATATTTATTTTATAACAGATTTTAACAGATCCATTCGTTTTAATATATATTTTTTTAAGAATCCTCATGATATTATCACAGGAACTTTAATATTTTAATCTACGTGATAAATATTTATAAGAACTAAACGTCGTTCTTATTGAAATTGTTTCAATGTTTAATTTTTCATAAGTTTTTCATAATGATATATTGTATTTAAAATAAGTATATTTTTCGACACCCTTTGAACACATGATTGTAAATGTTCTTTTGGGAAGGTATTTAAAATGTTAAAGCCCAATGCAGGATACAAATGTATATATTTAATCTGATGAAAGCTATCGATTTTGTAGCAGAAATGTAATTGAATGGATGAAGCCTAATGGAATATAAAGTTTGTCATTAATATTGTACCAGTTGTATTGGTCGTTATCGTACGTCAGTTAAAACAAAACGTGTTAATGAATGATTTTTTAAATGCGCAGCATTATTTTCAGAATTTTTGATATAAGTTAGGTATCTATTTGGTATACATGATATATCCCTGTAGCCGTGACCGTGGTATACATAAAATTATATATACGTAAATAATAAACAAAACACTTAAGTACAAAACGCCTCGCAAAATAAATAATTAAACAATGATTTTAAGTTTTGAGTCTGTAAGAATTTGAACAAACACCAATGCTTCTTTGTTTGTATTGGGAGTTTTTTATTTTTTTTTTTTTTTAATTTTCAGTTTTGGTAGGTATTATCGTGACGTGATTTAATTTGGTAATGAAATTGGCAACTATATATCCATCTATCGGTATTTATATATCCAAAAACCTATTGACAACATCATTACTTATCAGGTATCGTTTTGTTATCAATAAAAAAAGTCTTTTAATATTCCCCATAAAACTCAGGACCGTGCGTGCGTGTTCATTAATTATTTATTTTATGGCCAATATAATGCACATGTTTCTTTAAAAAGTGTCTTTATGTATGTATGGGTTGATATATGACATGGGACATTTATCTAAAAACGATTTATCGAAACCAGCAACTTAAATATTCTAGATAGGTATAAAGATATTAGGTAACGTAACTTATGTCTTTTTTTTTTTTTTATTTATTAAACTTTTGTTACATAAGATTACAATAATGCACTCCAAAAATTACGAGAATTTGTCCGGAGTGTTGAGTTTAAGTACAGTTCAATTAGACAATCACAACAAGGAGGGTAATTCTACAAAATAGATGATACAATATTTTAGTTCGATGTAAATGCAAAAGGGAATGCGATCGAGACACAAAACCAGTTTGCTGCATAGCAGTTACAGGGTGTTTAGATAATAAGATTTCAATTCGATTTTTAAATTATTATTATCTAATATATTGTATAACTAAAACAATTAGGGAAACTGCTTTAACATATAATTTCTTTCCGTTATAATTAACAAAATACGTGCATTCAAATATATAAGGGGATATTTTAGAGCACAAATACGAAAAAAATATTTTTCTTTTGTTTTATCGTTTTTTATGACACACTTGAAAATCATAAATCATACACAAATGTTTTATAGTATACCATTGACTATGAAAATATATGATATTTAAAAAATATATAAAACTATAACATTATTTTTCTTCTTCAGTCCATTTATCTCAACAACTTCCTGAGGCAATGTAAATAGTTCGTGAACGACTTAATGAGTTGTTTTGTACTGTAGAAAACGAAGAAAGAGAGTTGTCTTGGAGTTCAAAGGTCTAAAAAAGTAAAAGATTTATTTATTTCTGTCGACCTTTTAATAGCTTTTTCATTACTTAATATTACTTCCTAGAATGTAAGTTTCAAATCGCATTTTTAGTATTTGTATCACTCTTATTCATTGTTAATTGTTATACGCATTGTTTATATATAGTTCTTGATAGTGAGGTATATTACTATTATTATTTGGATAATAAAGTTGGGCATAAGTTAAAACAATTTTATAAGTAAATTTTGACTCCCTAATTCGAAACTTTATCTTTAGAAGAGATTCCTATTTTGACTTTTTCATCACTTCACACCAGGCTATTGCAGTCACTGTCAGGCGTAGGTCTCCCCTGGGTAAGCCATGAGACCCGATCTCCAGTCCTTGCCATCTAGTTACTTTTTAGAAATAGTGACAAATTTCAAGATATGTTAGAAAATCACAAATGATATCGAATGTTTTGTTCAATAGATACATTTTGGCCAAACAGGGTTAAAGGTGCTTAGGGCCTTACTCTAATCTAATTTATACAATTAATTATATATTGTTGCGAAATTTGAAAGTAAGTTTTTAAAAACGAGACATCTGCCCCACAGTGGCATCTATCTTAGGTTTACTTTATAGTTATTAACATAATAACAACAACAAAAAACTAACTTTATATCATAACACAAAGTTAGTTTTTTAATAATTATCAATACATATTAAAATAATAATAAATACAACAATTATTCGTTATTTATTAATAAATACCTTATATACAGCTATTTCCTTTTAGAATATTAGTCATGCTAAACATCCTAAGACAGCAACTATTAAGTGACTTGATAGTAAACTCAACTTGGCAAGTTCTGGTTTCGTAAAGTTACAGCTGGATTCCTCGTCAAGATATGTAGTTAGTTGAACTTGGGTAACGAGAACTATGTACTCTATATTTTAAATATACATTAATAGTAAATATCAAGGCTCTTTAATATGTTATGAAATAATGTTTTTCATGTTACATTGTTTTTATTCCATTTAATATAACGGTTATTTGTGAATTACATAAGGTGACAAAAGATTAAAAAGAAATATTATTGACAAGCAATTCGTTAATTGCGCCACTCGTGCAGCCCTTAAATAATAAAAGATATTTATAAAATCATGAAATGTATTTTAACATTTATTATTTTAACTCAAATAAGTGACAAATTCTTATAAAAATAATCCATTATAAAAACTGTTACTTAGTTGTAAATAATTGTATTACTTTAAATAATTCCTTTATCCAACAACGTATAAAATATTAGTCAGAATTTAGTTTTACAAGCGGTTAAAACAGTTGTTACACAGGAACAGCAATTTGAGTTAATAGATGGTCTATAATACATTCATTTGCAATACAAACAGGAATATATATTTCAGCCCGGTGTGTCCCACTGCTGGGCAAAGGCCTCTCTACTCTCTTTCCACGTCTCTCTGTTTTGTGCTAGACAGGGCCAATCCTTCCGGAAGGAGTCCAGCTCATCTCGCCATCGCCGTCGCGGTCTGCCACGTGGTCTTCGTGCATTCTTGGGCACCCACTGATATGTGATCTTAGCCCAGAGATCATCTGACATGCGGCAGACGTGACCAGCCCAGTTCCATTTTAAAATAGCAGCCTTCCGTGTGACATGTCTTATTCCAGTTTTGGAGCGTATTTCGGTATTCTTAACCCGGTCTATCAATTTGATACCAAGAATACTTCGCTCCATGGATCTCTGGCAGACCGCGAGGGTGGATCTCTGTTGAAGTGTCAAAGACCATGTTTGGGAGCCATATGTCAATATGGGGAGGATGCACACGTCCATGAGTTTCCTCTTAAGGGATAATGGTAAATCACCCTTCATAAGGTCTTTCATGGCCCAATAGCTTCTCCAGGCGTTTTCGGTGCGTCGAACAACTTCTTTATCTTGTCTTGCCTGGAAAGAGATTATTTGGCCAAGGTAGAGGTACTCATCGACGTATTCCAGCCTCTCGCTACGAACGGTAATTGGTTGATGAAAGGTGTTGGTCATCAACTTGGTCTTCGACATGTTCATACATAGACCCACCCCGTGGCCCGCTGTGCTAAGGTCTTCTAGCATTAGAGTCAATTCGGACGCTGAAGACGAGAAAAGGACAATATCATCGGCAAAACGGAGATTAGTTAATCTTTTGGTGCCGAGGATTATACCCCTTTCTGCCCAGCTGGCTGCTACTTTTCTAAAGACTTCCTCCAATACGGCTGTGAAAAGCTTCGGTGATAACGGATCTCCTTGCTTCACTCCTTTTTGTATGCGGAAGGCTTGTCCTGTGGATGAATGGATTCTGATTGCGGCTGTACTTTGGTTGTAAATATTCTGAATGAGTTGTATGTATGTGCTGTTTATCCCTTGACTATGTAATGCAGAAAATATTGAGTTATGTGAAATACTGTCAAAAGCTTTAGAGTAATCAATGAAGGCTAAGTAGAGAGGTAGTTGGTATTCTGAGTGTTTTTCAATTATTTGGTTGATGGAATGTAGGTGGTCGGTGGTGGAGAGGCCGGGACGGAAGCCGGCTTGTTCAGGCGGCTGATATTTATCTAGAGTTCGGGCAATTCTGTTTTCAATAACCTTTATAAAGGTTTTATATAGATGTGAAACAAGACTGATGGGACGATAATTATTGATATCAGATTTTTCTCCTTTTTTATGTAGCAATATTATTTCTGAGTGACAAAAATTGTTAGGTAAGCTTCCAGTATTTAAAATATTATTGAAAAGGTTGTTGATATGGGGTAGGACTGCTGGTTCACCTATTTTTAATTGGTCTGTCGTAATGCCATCAGCTCCAGGACTTCTGTTGTTCTTCATGCTACACATAATATATCGTCTCGTTCCTATTGTAATTTAAAACTTTAAAGTAATAAATTATCATATCACTATCAGGATTATTCATTTTTAACTTACAACATGCATAATAATTTAAAAAATAGTAATATGTATTGTACTTATCGATGTTAAAATATTTGTCCTCTTATCTCTTCACTGAAAAAAATATTTTGTTTGCCCGAATTCACAAACAATATTTTAACTTTATTGCATAAATAAATATATACATAAAATGTATAAAAAGAGCACAATTTATTATTGCAGTAAAATAAAAGTTAAAAAAATGTCATTTTAAAATATCAAATATAACTTCGTTACTCAATTTTTAAATTGACACTCAATTTTTTCGTTGGCAAATCATATTTTACAACTGTAATAAACTTCTGGTTGGTAAAAATGATAAGTTTAAAAATAAACTATAATATAACTTTATATGCTGTAAAACTACTAAATAGGTAATATTAAAGATAATAGATTATAAAAGCCATTTAGTCACGTTTATTGTCATCTTACAAATTCAGATTATATTACATTTTTATATACAAATTGTATATCGTAAACATACGTTACATTATAGAAATATATATATTTTTAATATGTGTAATGTACGAACACATTAAAAAAGAATTGCTTTGTATAAATGTATTGTAAAAATAATTTAACCTTGATAAATCAACATATTTTGTTTCTAATCAAATCAGATTTGTTATTTGTTGATTTTATTAAATCCAAACCGTTAAGTTCCATAATCCCTAATAGTCGATTTCAGACACAGATGCATTCCGTACGTTCTCGTATCTAAGATAATATCTGCTTGTAAGCAGCGTCTTATCATGTGCTTTGTTGAAGATCCGAATCCATTCTTCATAGATTTTTTTCTACCTTAACAAGAGATTGTATGAAGCATTTAGGAAGAAAATACAATAACATACAATAAACGTATAACGGATTCTGTAACAACATTTATCAAGTAAATTATCTCTTTTTAATTAAAACAAACAAAATATTTTTTTTGGGTTTGCAATAACTTTAAAAATTTATATAAATAATTGAAAAATACGAAGCCTTCGTGAGATGTTCAGTATAAAGCAATTACAGCAGCTGGCCTTCATAATGTTAAGGTTGATTTGGAGAATCTTTAAGAGTACATTATATCATTTTTAACTTACATAATATAAATGTATTATGTTATTTATTCTCACATTACCAATTTATTTCGAAACCTATTTTTAATAAAACTTACAAATCTAAGGTAAGAAAACTAAAAAAACCTAAATAAGAAAAATTACAAAAATAAAATATCTGAAATTCTTGTGTAAAATTTCTATCTTGTATGTAAATTGTCTTATTTGTAAATAACAGGGAATATTACTTAAGAAAATCTAAAATGATTAAGCGGACATGCGACATCGAGGTGATGTTATCAAGGCTAATTATTACACCTGTTGAAGTACTTTATCAGCGACTCCTGATTAAAAACAATAATAATATAGTTTTTAAATTTAAATTAAAATTTCTTGCATTTGAAGAGATATCTTTCAAGTTAAAAATAAAATGTTTTTAACGACAATAAATGTTGCTAATTCGTACAGAAATATCGAAAGCTGGTATTACATAATAGTCCAGCCATTGCATTGGTCTTCTGATGGAGATCGCCAATTAAGAGCATAATATGTACACAAAACTATGCACGTATTGGTAGCGCTGGCAAGAATAGGAGGTGGATGAAAAAAAGGTTTGATAAGTTGGATTAGTTAGGTTTTTATTTTACAAAAGTCAGGTGCATGTTGGAGCAATGACATTATCTAAAATGTAACAACATTTAATGCTTTATATGATTTAAGTACCAATATATTTTAGTTCATTATGAGAAAAAAAGACAGTAACCCATCATTGAAATGTATATTTCAGCACTATTGCTGTGGTAGCGTTTATTAATTATAATTTATTGTTTCTCATCGCGGCCGTGACCGTACGCAAGTGTTTGTGTCATATAGAGGTAAATAATATAAAGTTCAAAAAGCCTGGTATGTAGGCAATGAATCATAAATTATTAATTGAATAGGTCGGCCTGAACGAAGCATAACAACTGAGTTGCTACATAGCAAACGAAATAAACTTTTTTTTATCATTATTTTGATTTCGTTCAGCCATAACATAGACAAATATTATATTTAAAAAATACAGTAATAAACAGAATAAAAAATAAAGTATATATATAAATTTAGTTTTAAATTTATTTGAAATATTTTGGCACTGCAACAATCGCTAAGTTCACGGAATTAATTTATAACTTCATTTCTGAACACTGAACATAGAACTTATTAATTTGAAACTTTTTACAATTATGAGAATTTTAGTTTAAAACAGCTCTTTTTTTATTTTACGTTCCGTTTCAGTCTTTATTTGTTAATGGAATTTAGGTGTTCTAGAAAAGCAGATTTTTGATTCATAGGTAGTAGTATTGTGAATGTGTCATCTACGTACCGCTTAGAAGTCGCCATATAGATATCGGCAACAACTCCCCCGTTATTGCCTCAGTACCTCAATGATAAATCAAACCACCACCCTAGTCAGTTAGCTGCCGTTGGCAAATCTTTGTTTCAGAGAGCACAACACATCTGTGACGCTGAACATCTAGGGGGCGAGCTGCATCATGTCAGTCATGCTTTGTTCAACAACCACCTGCCCATTCCTCGCCAGTGTCGCAGAAACTACATCAAGCCACCCACAGTTGAGTTGAGTTGATTATAAAATTATTTTACTCTAATGTACTGAAATGATCGTAAATATAAAGTATTTATGATCATTTCATAGGTAAAATATACAAATAAACCAATTTAGAAAATGTTTATTATCACTGAAGGAATACTTCGACATGTAACCTAATGACACTAACCATGGCAATTCTTTGTTTACATTTTCTAACTATCATTTCATCTCATATAATACTATTTTTTAGTACGTATTTACTATATAATGTTTGAAAATAGCTATCAACATGTATGAAATGAAAAATAAACCGATACATACAACCGGTATATTTTTCATTTTGTATTTGTATATAAATTTACTATATCATATAAAATATGTAATAAATGTGAGCTATCTCAAAGAACAAAATTTTATTTTGGCCTTTATTCTGTAATGTAGACTCATTTATAAATATTTGTTTGAAAATCAACCTCTAAAGTTTTGAAACTGAATTTTATAACGGTATTTAAAAATATGACTAATTTCTAAATACAGTTATAAAGATTTTATAAGCCTTATTGATGACACAAACACGACTTCATTAAAATTAAAATAAATAAATTTAAATAAATTTTGCATTGTAAAAATATTTTGAATACATTAAAACTTTGAGTTATGTTAAATAAGTTAAGTAATGTTTAAGTCTTCTGAAGCTTATTATTCAATTATTAAAATTATTGAACTCCTTTGAAAGGTTTTTTTATTATGTAGATTTTTGTTTTTCCTTAAAAATAATAATATTAGAAACATTTAGTCAAAGTCATTGCTTTATTATTAAAAGAGAATACGGGTTCCATTGTGAGATAGTTATCAGTGCTTGGTGACAACTACAGATGACAGTTAGTTATACCGATCCTTTGAATCTCAACTTACAAAAAACATGTAAGCTAAACATTTTTTTCATGCCTGTACAAAGACTTAGTTTATGGTTTTAAAATATTGTTTTTTACATTATTATAATCATCGGATTATAATCAAACGGAGCTTGCAACATGAGTGAAGGTCATTGTATCGAAACTAGGCGAAGAAAGCATAATTGGTATATTTGTGGTACACCACATAATAATATAGGTAATACTACTGACATAATATTTGTACTAGCGTAGACATCGTATTTCTGTATAATTTTTAATAAAGCTTTGGATTAGTGTTGTTGTTTGGATAATTGTAAAATTGTTCCAATGGACACAGTACGACTAAGGTATAGCTCACCATCAACCAAAACTATTATGAACAAAATAGTAAGTTCATACGTCTTTTACAATTGTATTTTGTGTTTAGTATTGTTTTGTGACAGTGATACAGATTCTTTCGTTCGCGCGTCCAACTCGAGATAAGTTTTTTTTTAATCATTAACTCTTATAAAAATTCTATCATTTCTTTAGTCTTATTAGTAAGAACGTTGTATTATCTGACAAAAATTCCTTAGCAAAAAGTCAAGTACCTAATAGATATTACCATATTAACCATTCCCACTATTGAATGAATCCTTCAAAAAACTTTTGATAATTTGTACAAACAAATTATTAAAAGTTTTTTGAAGGATTCAACCTTATTTTATGAATTTAATTCAGAAACTCATTTTTCAAATTAGATTTAATCTTATAAAGCAGTGCGAGATCTTTTAAGGGATTTTTGAACAAAATATTAAAATGAAATAGAATGGATGCGACATTGTTGTCCGACGCGACGGTATAAATGGAAGACGGTAACAAATGCAGTGTGCATTTGTAAGGTTACATCTATCACAGATGTGGCATATCTACTGTAGTGAATAGTATGTGTAGAAGAGTTACCAGTGAAATCTTATAACTATTCTATATAAAGTCGGCGTCACAAAAATCGCACCTCTATGTTTTTTTCAGTAAATCGCTCCTAGAATCTAGCACATAAGTACTACGTATGAAAAAAATATATCATTCTAAGGTGCACTTCAATACCTTTATATTAATTACCTGTATTATTAAAAAAACAATTACCATTTCTAACCAGGGACCAATCAAAAAAATGTTTAAAAAAATGCTCACTTAAGGAGCACTACTTGTGCTACCTTATAAGGGTATAAAAGCTCATGTAAAGGTAAAAAATGAGTCAGTCGCTACTCAGACTTCAGAGTGAACATACCGGAACAACATACGCAAGAGAACAGTACCTGAAGATGGATACAACCCCTGATACAGCCGCTCAAATCATTGCGCTATTGCAATCAGGACTGCGACAGGTTGACGTTGCTCGACAGTTGAACCTTAGCCGATTCTCAGTTCGACGAATATACCAACGGTTCCTTGAGACTGGTGGCTATACTCGAAGACGTGGATCCGGAAGAAAACGCTGCACGTCAGAAAGAGACGACCGCTTCGTTGTTTCCACATCCTTGCGGTACCGCTTCAGCAATGCTGTTGAGTTGCAACAAGAGCTCCGATCAGCTTGCAAAACGTCTGTGAGTGTTTCTACGATTAGAAGAAGACTGAAAGAAAAGTAATTGAGAGCTCACAGACCTGCTAGGGGCCCAAAATTGACCGTGCAGCATCGAAGAGAGCGGTTACGATTTGCCCAGGAGCATGTCAACTGGACGAGTGAACAGTGGAAAGCCGTTCTCTTCACCGATGAGACACGAGTATGTCTTTTCTGCAACGACAGACGTAGAAGAGTATACCGAAGACGAGGAGAGCGATTTGCCCAGGCTTGCATAGAGGAATCCGTCGAATACCGAGGTGGTTCCTGTATGTTCTGGGGTGGCATATTCGTCGAAGGGAAAACGGAGCTTGTGTGCGTCTCTCGGACTGGTGGTGGTCGCGGGCAAGGGTCGCTGAATGCTGGGCGGTACATAACGGAGATCTTACAAGACCATGTGGTTCCGTATGCTGGTTTTGTTGGCGATGGGTTCATGTTAATGCATGATAACGCCCGTTGAAACACTGAGTTTGCTGTGCGGGACTATTTGGAAGAGGTTGAGATCCCTGTTATGCAGTGGCCAGCACGAAGTCCAGACCTGAACCCGATCGAGCATCTTTGGGACGATGTAAAGAGGCACGTACGAGCACGAGATCCTGCTCCCACCACTCTACAAGAGCTCCAGGATGCCGTGAAAGACGAATGGGACAACATACCCCAAGCAAGAGTGGTGACCCTCGTGAGCTCCATGAAGGATCGGCTGGAAGCTACCATCACAGCAAGGGGTGGAAACACTAGATTTTTAGGCCTTAAAATTAATAACATCATAAAAAATTACAAAATTTTTTATGATGTTATTAATTTTATTTTTTGTCACTTTGTCATGTTTTAAGTTTTTTGTTATTAAAGAATGAAAATGCATACACATGTTTTTTATTTTCTAATAGGCAATTGAATTACCTTTCCAATGATATCCTACAATCATATCCTTACAATTCACAAAGTTTGAGTAAAATTATTTTGAAATTGCTTTTTTAAAAGGTGCGATTTTTGTGACGCCGAGTGTATCTTCTATTTATAATTGGTTAAGTTTTACTAAGTATAAATCTGACTTAAATTGACATATTTGGGAACTATAATTGTAAACGTGATTTGAAAGGTTTTAAAAGTTGTCTTCTTTATTGTCTATTACTAAAACACCATACTATATACATTCTACGACTTTGACTTAAAGAGTTTTAGTAATATATAATAAAAAAGAAACAAATGTTTATGAATTTTTTTTATGAATATGATGCATATGAAGCACGTCTTCTGTAATCTCTTGTACTCTTATCTCATCGTTACCGAAAAGTGCTGAACAGTATATATAATATATTAGATATTATAATCTGTTGTAGATTTTTGGTAAATAGATGTTTATTCACTTACGAGCCCTAGTCAATATTCAGCTACCAAGACTAAGTCAGAAGTACACATTGTCGGTATATGTATAAAGACATATTTGGGTTATGTGTCTATATTATGGAACGCATAGTATAAATACAACTGTGATTCAAATAATGAACGGTTATTCATTTATACACATCGATCGATATGAACTATCGACATGTACTATCGAGATGTAATACCGATATCTACTATCGATGTATACTATCGATATATACTATCTATATGTACTATGGACTTGAACTATCGACATGAAACTACCGATATGAAATATAAATATACACTATCGATATATACTACCAATATGTACTACCGATATATACTGTCGATATATACTACCAAGTTGTACTACCAACATATACTATCTATATATACTACCGATATATACTACCGAGATGTACTATCGACATATACTATTGGTATGTACTATGGATATGTACTATCAATATGTACTACTGAAATATACTGTCGATATTTATTACCGATATGTACCACCGATATGGACTACCGAGATGTACTATCCATATGAACTATCAATATGTACTATTGACATGAAAATATCGATACGTACTATCAATATCTACTATCGACATGAACTATCGACATGAACTTTCAATATATACTATCGATATGTACTATCGACATGAACGATCGACATGTACTATTGATATGTACTACCGATATGTACTGCTGATATGTACTATCAATACATACATTTGATATATACTATCGATATGTACTACCAAAATGTTCTACCGATATGAACTATCGACATGTACTACCGAGATGTAATACTGACATTTACCATCAATGTATATCGATATATACTATCGATAGTACATTTCAGTAGTACATATCAATAGTATATTGAAAGTTCATGTCGATAGTACATATCGATAGTATATATTGATAGTACATATTGATAGTTCAAATCGGTAGTTTAATCTCGATAGCACATGATAGTTCACGTCAATAGTACATATTGAAACTTCATGTCGATAGTACATATCGATAGTATATATTGAAAGTTAATGTCGATAGTACTATTGATAGTAATATTGAAAGTACGTATTGATAGTACGTATTGATAGTAAATATTGAAAGTACGTATTGATAGTACGTATTGATAGTAAATATTGATAGTAAATATTGATAGTACGTATTGATAGTACATATTGATAGTACGTATTGATAGTAAATATTGATAGTAAATATTGATAGTACGTATTGATAGTACATATTGATAGTACGTATTGATAGTAAATATTGATAGCACGTATTGAAAGTACATATTGATAGTAAATATTGATAGTAAATATTGATAGTACGTATTGATAGTAAATATTGAAAGTAAATATTGATAGTACGTATTGATAGTAAATATTGATAGTACGTTTTGATAGTACGTATTGATAGTAAATATTGATAGTACGTATTGATAGTAAATATTGAAAGTTCGTATTGATAGTACGTATTGATAGTAAATATTGATAGCACGTATTGAAAGTACATATTGATAGTAAATATTGATAGTAAATATTGATAGTACGTATTGATAGTAAATATTGAAAGTAAATATTGATAGTACGTATTGATAGTACGTATTGATAGTAAATATTGAAAGTTCGTATTGATAGTACGTATTGATAGTAAATATTGATAGTACGTTTTGATAGTACGTATTGATAGTACGTATTGATAGTAAATATTGATAGCAAATATTGATAGCACGTACTGATAGTACATATTGATAGTAAATATTGATAGTACGTATTGATAGTAAATATTGATAGCACGTATTGAAAGTACATATTGATAGTAAATATTGATAGTAAATATTGATAGTAAATATTGATAGTACGTATTGATAGTAAATATTGAAAGTAAATATTGATAGTACGTATTGATAGTACGTATTGATAGTAAATGTTGATAGTACGTATTAATAGTAAATATTGATAGTAAATATTGATAGTACGTATTGATAGTACATATTGATAGTACGTATTGATAGTAAATATTGATAGTAAATATTGATAGTACGTATTGATAGTACATATTGATAGTACGTATTGATAGTAAATATTGATAGCACGTATTGAAAGTACATATTGATAGTAAATATTGATAGTAAATATTGATAGTACGTATTGATAGTAAATATTGAAAGTAAATATTGATAGTACGTATTGATAGTAAATATTGATAGTACGTTTTGATAGTACGTATTGATAGTAAATATTGATAGTACGTATTGATAGTAAATATTGATAGCAAATATTGATAGCACGTACTGATAGTACATATTGATAGTAAATATTGATAGTACGTATTGATAGTAAATATTGATAGCACGTATTGAAAGTACATATTGATAGTAAATATTGATAGTAAATATTGATAGTAAATATTGATAGTAAATATTGATAGTACGTATTGATAGTAAATATTGAAAGTAAATATTGATAGTACGTATTGATAGTACGTATTGATAGTACGTATTGATAGTAAATGTTGATAGTACGTATTAATAGTAAATATTGATAGTAAATATTGATAGTAAATATTGATAGTACGTATTGATAGTACATATTGATAGTACGTATTGATAGTAAATATTGATAGTAAATATTGATAGCACGTATTGATAGTACATATTGATAGTAAATATTGATAGTACGTATTGATAGTAAATATTGAAAGTAAATATTG
Organism: Napeogenes inachia; assembly: GCA_959347355.1. Taxonomy (NCBI): domain Eukaryota; kingdom Metazoa; phylum Arthropoda; class Insecta; order Lepidoptera; family Nymphalidae; genus Napeogenes; species Napeogenes inachia. The sequence goes on along the minus strand of OY365800.1, from coordinate 11,370,027 downwards.
ATAGTACATATTGATAGTACGTATTGATAGTAAATATTGATAGTACGTATTAATAGTAAATATTGATAGTAAATATTGATAGTAAATATTGATAGTACGTATTGATAGTACGTATTGATAGTAAATATTGATAGTATATATTGATAGTACATATTGATAGTTCAAATCGGTAGTTTAATCTCGATAGCACATGATAGTTCACGTCAATAGTACATATTGAAACTTCATGTCGATAGTACATATCGATAGTATATATTGAAAGTTAATGTCGATAGTACTATTGATAGTAATATTGAAAGTACGTATTGATAGTACGTATTGATAGTAAATATTGAAAGTACGTATTGATAGTACGTATTGATAGTACATATTGATAGTACGTATTGATAGTAAATATTGAAAGTACGTATTGATAGTACGTATTGATAGTACATATTGAAAGTAAATATTGATAGTACGTATTGATAGTACGTATTGATAGTAAATATTGAAAGTACGTATTGATAGTACGTATTGATAGTACATATTAAAAGTAAATATTGATAGTACGTATTGATAGTACGTATTGATAGTAAATATTGAAAGTACGTATTGATAGTACGTATTGATAGTAAATATTGAAAGTTCGTATTGATAGTACGTATTGATAGTAAATATTGATAGCACGTATTGAAAGTACATATTGATAGTAAATATTGATAGTAAATATTGATAGTACGTATTGATAGTAAATATTGAAAGTAAATATTGATAGTACGTATTGAAAGTACGTATTGATAGTAAATATTGAAAGTTCGTATTGATAGTACGTATTGATAGTAAATATTGATAGTACGTTTTGATAGTACGTATTGATAGTAAATATTGATAGTACGTATTGATAGTAAATATTGATAGCAAATATTGATAGCACGTACTGATAGTACATATTGATAGTAAATATTGATAGTACGTATTGATAGTAAATATTGATAGCACGTATTGAAAGTACATATTGATAGTAAATATTGATAGTAAATATTGATAGTAAATATTGATAGTACGTATTGATAGTAAATATTGAAAGTAAATATTGATAGTACGTATTGATAGTACGTATTGATAGTAAATGTTGATAGTACGTATTAATAGTAAATATTGATAGTAAATATTGATAGTAAATATTGATAGTACGTATTGATAGTACATATTGATAGTACGTATTGATAGTAAATATTGATAGTAAATATTGATAGTACGTATTGATAGTACATATTGATAGTACGTATTGATAGTAAATATTGATAGCACGTATTGAAAGTACATATTGATAGTAAATATTGATAGTAAATATTGATAGTACGTATTGATAGTAAATATTGAAAGTAAATATTGATAGTACGTATTGATAGTAAATATTGATAGTACGTTTTGATAGTACGTATTGATAGTAAATATTGATAGTACGTATTGATAGTAAATATTGATAGCAAATATTGATAGCACGTACTGATAGTACATATTGATAGTAAATATTGATAGTACGTATTGATAGTAAATATTGATAGCACGTATTGAAAGTACATATTGATAGTAAATATTGATAATAAATATTGATAGTAAATATTGATAGTACGTATTGATAGTAAATATTGAAAGTAAATATTGATAGTACGTATTGATAGTACGTATTGATAGTACGTATTGATAGTAAATGTTGATAGTACGTATTAATAGTAAATATTGATAGTAAATATTGATAGTAAATATTGATAGTACGTATTGATAGTACATATTGATAGTACGTATTGATAGTAAATATTGATAGTAAATATTGATAGCACGTATTGATAGTACATATTGATAGTAAATATTGATAGTACGTATTGATAGTAAATATTGAAAGTAAATATTGATAGTACATATTGATAGTACGTATTGATAGTAAATATTGATAGTACGTATTAATAGTAAATATTGATAGTAAATATTGATAGTAAATATTGATAGTACGTATTGATAGTACGTATTGATAGTAAATATTGATAGTAAATATTGATAGTACGTATTGATAGTACGTATTGATAGTAAATATTGATAGTACGTATTAATAGTAAATATTGATAGTAAATATTGATAGTAAATATTGATAGTACGTATTGATAGTACATATTGATAGTACGTATTGATAGTAAATATTGATAGTAAATATTGATAGCACGTATTGATAGTACATATTGATAGTAAATATTGATAGTACGTATTGATAGTAAATATTGAAAGTAAATATTGATAGTAAATATTGATAGTACGTATTGATAGTATGTATTGATAGTACGTATCGATAGTACGTATTAATAGTAAATATTCATAGTACATATTGATAGTACATATTGATAGTACGTATTAATAGTAAATATTGATAAAACGTAATAATAGTAAATATTCATAGTACATATTGATAGTACGTATTGACAGTAAGTATCCATATTCATAGTCCTCCCGTCAGGGAATAATGATATACTTTTCAATAAAAAAATACATAATTGAACGACTCAGTACTCAGTTCTTAAACAGATCTACTCACGAAAAAAATATCTCTGTTTAATAAATATATTTGTCGCAGATCACGATAATTTAACGATAATTAGTAACTCAATTGATATCATTCTAACAGTGGGGCGTGAACGCCGTGACGTATTGAGTCACGTGATCGGAATCGTTTGGAGGTGCACCTGAGACATTTTAAATCCAAGAGTATCGTGACGAGATGATTATTCATTAGTGTGAGCCTTACAGTCCAGACCCCCCAAAGGGAACCGGTGGTTCGTTCCACTTTGATAATTGTATACCTACTAAGTAATTTGTGATTACCTACATTTAATACATGTAATTGTCATATTTTGTCTGTGTGGTTTAATTGCCTGAGACCTACGCCTCGGATCCTGTACCAGAAGACGTCATCAGTACCGAACAAGCCACTAATATACATCTATCTCCGACATATTATCTAACTCCAACTACACGCAAAACACGCAAAAACTACTTGCCGGAATTAGTTGAAACTTAAAACAGGTATCGTTATCGAAATCGGAATCTATGCGTACGAAGTCGCAGGCACAGCTAGTGTACTTTATTTCTCAAATCGTACATCCGAAAAGGCGTTTAAAAACCATAACGTTTTGAAATTTGAATATTATATTGATCGTACTGGTACTTTATTTTAATTCACTTCTGATGTTACTGTTATCTGACATTAAATTATATAATTCAATTATTTAATTATATTGGACCCTAACCTTGGTTAGGTTAGTTTCTACTTCAAACATTAGTCAAAACTTTTGTTTGTGTCCTGGAATACAAATAAATATTTAAATGAATATTTTATTTGTTTTAGTTTTTTAATCATTTCAAAGCTTATCAAAACGTCTGACAAAATTTAATTTATTAAATGAAGTTTTCTGAATTACTTAATAACGTTTAAATCTTTATTATTAACTAAAATCTTAACCATATGAAAGTAAAATTAAGAAAGTAAAAGAAAAAATAATATTACTTAAATCTATAAGCCACTAGCGACATATGAAACTTACGTGTTTTTCAGTAAGACCCTGAAAATACAGGAATTTATTCGCTTATTCTGTGTACTTTGTAAGCTTCTCTATAGAAGCTTAGGTTTAGGATTATAATAAAATCTGATATTAAAATTTAATTCATATAATATCAAAAAGTGTTACTATTCTAATTCAAGAAATAAGAATACTTCCAACCCAATAAATTTTACTGTTCGAATAGCATTGGGGCTTCCTTAAATTATTTAGTTTCGTCTGCATCTGACTTAGCTGAAGTCATTATTTTTTATTGTATTTGCCTCAACAAGAATAAGTATTTCATTTAAATTGAAAATATATTTGCTTTCTTCATATATTTATTTATGCTTTATACCAATGCTTTAGTCTTAAATTCGAATAAGGACTATAAATGTAAAGTAAAATAAAATAAAGTGTTATATATAGTTGGGACAATCAAACTAAAAATTAACACCAGCTTCCTTATAATCGCTGCCTGTTACTTAGTCGCAATTGTTTGATACTATTTCAATACAGATGTAATATTTAACTAAAGTTCTATCGCAAACCAAAACAATACTGAACTCAAACATAAACAAAACTAGAATTATGGTTGTCAGTCAGGCCATAAGGCACTTGTTTATGTGTAAGTGGTAAAGTTGCCTTGGTCTGCAGGCCACATAATTTCGGAATATTAATATCTGGGTCATATGGACAATGAACGTCAAAGTCTAGTCATGCTGACACAGATCTAAAGCGAAGAGCACTGGTGTTCAGATTAAATACCTATATTTTCCAGCAAATTTAAAAAAATAACTCCAGATATAAATTATACTGTTATACGGTATTTTAAGAACATTTTATGTTTTTTAATCTTCTAAACAATAATACGCAGAAGACTTTTATGACATTAATATATAAGGTATATATATATTTTTTTCATTGTGTAGTGTATTTCAAGTTCAAGTCCTGATAAAAATTACACGGCAAATACTCGAGATATTCTAACCTAAGATATCGTATAAGTAAGTATAGTATAGTAAGTAATAGATTTCGTTATCGAAATCTATCGAAAGGTTATCTTATAAAACATTCACAGCATATTAATTTTAAAAATAAAAAGTTGAATTGCTTGGTTTCATTAATTAATTTATTTCTTTGTAATTAATTTATTTATTTGTACATTAAACATTTAATTTATTGTAGATTTTTAGTCGCTTCTTTTTCTAGTTTTTTTTAGGTCGAACTTATAATTTTTTTCGATTGATTTGGCTTATTATATTTAATGGAAATATTGTCGGTACTTTAGTATTTTTTTTTCTTGATGATAATATGTTTTTTACCCGTTCTTAGTGAAAGTTATAAATAATGAATCATTCCTTCACTGTGGTACTTCACTTCACTTCCTTCAATAACGGCTCCAATGCAATGTTCGAGCGGCTAGCGCAGTTGCCTAACGTATAGCGCTGCAATGGGGCTCGGGTTCGATCCCCGACAGGGACTACTATATTCTTCTTATCTATTATATATTCTTTGTTGATATTTGTTTATATTTCTAAAATAACATATGATGATTTATTTTATAAACCTCAATTTTAGTTTATAGGCCTTACAAATGCATGTAGCCGCTGACTTCCAATAACGTGAATGTGTTGGTTTACCGCGTGTTTGTGATGCGTTTGTTAACAATGTATCAACTGACCGTCAAAGGTATTTAATTTTAGCGTTATTCTATCCTCCATGTTCATAAACACAAGATTTTGAACCAATATTAAATCATTCAATAAGTTAACTGTTCATTATAACACCAAACTATTTTACACGTGAAAGTAATATTTTTGTGGTAACGGATAGTTCGCGAAATTTGTTTCTACAAAAATAATTCGCAATAAACTTTTAAGGTTATGATTAAAATGGATATTATGATTTCAAATTTAGTAAATAAATATTTATGAATGATATTATTTTAGGGAGGGGTATACAACTAAAGATGAGCAAAAATTACTTATACATTGTTTTAAACACTACATTACATAACATTGGTTACCTTTGAAAAGTGAATTGCTGTTAACTATCAGGAGAAATTGACATTAGTTTTCCTTTGCAAAATAAAGATGTAGAAAAGGCAAATTGGTCAAGCATATTTATTGGTTAACAAAATACGAAAAAGATGTTTTAATGTTGTTTAAAAAGCGTAAAAATATTTATATAAAATATGAAAATACTGCGTGACCTAAAAACAAAAATAATATTTATAAAACAATTTATTTATTCTGATATCATATTTAGTACCTACATAGAAAATAAAGAAGACCTTATCTTTATAATAGGATCTTTTACCGCTACCTACAACGAAATTTGATTATTTTTCATATAATGGGTGATGTTGCTGATATTCATAACCGATTTATGCCAATATAATTGTAAATCGTATCCATAGATATGATATTGATAACAATATTTTTGTGAAATTTGATAAGTGTAAAAGAGAGAGAACGCCATTCTGGACACCAACCAAAATATTAATCTAATCGTAGGGTGCCTCATCACATTAAATAATCTTTAATATAATATAATGTACAAGTATAAATATAACTAATTAAAAACAGATGTAAATATTTTCAAATAGGTATGAAATTTTAAAAAAATCGCTTGAGTTATTTTATATAATTAAACATTACATTATAATTAAAACCGTGCTAAGACCTCATGGAAAAATTGATGTAATGAGAATATTTAAGCAGGTTTGAAGGTAGTATTTAAGAGTAGGCTAAACATCTAAAACGCCTCGGGTGACTGGGATGAAGATTAACGTCTGGAACTTCTTTAATAATATTTGAACCGTTCTATCTGGCTAAAACTTAGTCTTTAAAAAAATCGTCAGTTTTTTTTCAGCTTAGTAGCTTAAAAATACAAGGATTTTCTAGATTGAAAATGAATAAGGCAAGATATCTGATTTTATATTAAAAGATTCTCAAATGTCTGTACCTATATATTATATTAAATTTGGAGCTGATTGTAGGTTTACAAGTATGGTAATATTATGTTGTTTGTTAAAATTCTTTCTTTTATTTGAAACTTATCATAGAATAACTATTAAGACTCTTTCTTAGGTATTTTAACGTTGTGTTTGTTCCAAAAAAGTTTTACCAAATTCCTTTACTGGCTTATTAGCAATAAAGGAAATTGCAGTGAATTATACAATTTCAACATCAATAATTATTTCAAGTATGAATATAATAAATACTTTATTCGTTACTAAAATGAGTAAGGTAATAACATCATACATTTTCTTAGCAGCTTCCCACTTCAAAGTGTATTTTGTACTATTTTAATTTACCACACGTATTAAAGAAGTGTAATTATATTAAATAGTGTCATTTAAATAAATAATTATACTACTTCACGTAGGTACCAATGTAAAATACATTTATATTTTTTATTATACTCATCTGAGACATAATAATAATCGTACAAATGACATATTATTACTTATAATACACTTATATGAATGCTTTAAATACTATATGTCGGTCTAGGTAGTTAAATATAAAATAAATATAGAAGTAATTTAAGTAGTAAAGTCTACCGTTGTGTTTTACTGTTGTAAAGTGTAACTGTTGCTTATTGCTGACAGCTCGTATGCGGTCTACTTGCTTCTTCATTGTAGTAGTTTAGTTCTATTCAAAATAAGTACTATTTATGACTATAGCTAAGCTCTATCGCTAAATATAATACAATAGATTTGTGTTTCATAAGCAGAAAAACATGTATTCAATGTTAAATAAAACTTGACTAGTATTTCAACTATAATGTACTTTCTTATATGCCAGTGTTAAAATTACACTGTTTGCTCATTGCTGTCTCACCGAAAGGTATTGACAGTCGAGTTAAAAATAGTCTAACCTTCAAACATTAATATTCCTATAAGGTATTTTCATTTTATGTTTTGCAATCTTATAAAAAATTATACTCAGAAAATTTTTATATCACTTTTATATAAAAAATATTAGGTAAAAGAACAAGGATTGCATCATTATTTTGACATTTTTTTAATATATTCAAAGAGAAAAATATCATAAGTTCTCCTCTCTTTTAATATTATATGTTAAATAAATGTAATAAAATATTCATAAGCCAATTTATTCTTCAAACACTTAATTCAAATTTTAAGGAATATTTATTAAACTTAAAGGCATGATTTGATATCCAAATAAACTTTTTTATAGATTGGATTGTTTTGAGGTACCATTTTTTTTGGGGGGACCAGAAGGGAGATTGAAACTTTTGGTGTAACTTAGTTTTATCCATCTTTTAACTTATACTTAATATAACTACATTATTAGATTCCTTGTAATAATCTGGTTATATTATGTTTAAACTTATTCTGACCACAAGTACTGTTATAATCAACAAAAATTATTTGGAAGAATCTGACAGTCTTCTATGAATTTTCATCGTTTTCTCATTTTAACATTTTTCGAATAATTATAAAACTGAAATGTTGTGATAAAGATCCCATGGCTGTGATAATATTAACTTTTATGAGACTAATTAAAACCATAAAACTAATAAAATACCTTGAAATACAACTATATAGGCATTAAATAGATATTCGTTTAATTAATATCATTTATATTGGAAGCGAATTTAATTATAAGTACCAATAATGAATCTATATTAAATTTTGAATATGCATCGTTTTTAAACCAACTATTTGCGCAGCAATCTTTTATTAATAATTCTCATTTCATTTTTCGTCGAATTATAAAATATGAATTAATTTTATTTGGCTTTTTATTCATTAACGTAAGTGTATTCTGCGGGTTTAAGAGAAAATAATCTCTTAAAATAATTACGATATACATTAATAACTCTTTAAAAATTTACAAGCCTTATTAAGCCAAGCCAAGCCAAGCCAATATTTAGCCTAGTTTTAACAATAATAGAATGATTAGTATCAAAAATAATAAAAAAATATGTATATTGAATATATCAAAAGGAATCACTTGCTTTTTAAATAGTTTAATAACTCCCTCAATTTTCGACAAAATGTCTAATTAGTTACACAAATAGGCCAGGAATCTATAAATTGATCCTATAATACTCATCTCGACAACATTGCAACAATTTTTATTTGTTTAAGCAGTTAAAGTTATATTGAGTGTCTCTAATATTCTGTGGGATTTGAATAGACTTTCAAATATTTTTCTAGAGAATTACTGTGTTTTGGAACTTTTAGGTTCATCCTATATTTAGAATATTCTACGGCGAGTATGAAATGTCAATCTGACATTTTTTAATCAAATTAATATTTGAATTATAAAAATAACAATATATTCAACCACCTACTATTAAAACAATAATTATTATTTTACAACTATTTATTATAGATATATATTTCAAATATACAAATAATATATTTCAATAGTTCATAAATATTTAGTAGAATAAAATATTATTCTAAAAACAAAGTCTAGATATTTTTGATAAAAAATTGTATTTTAAATATTATTAAATAGTACCCCGACAATTATTATTGCTATACATAAAAAAAATACGGGAAACAATATTTTTCCTTACAGTTTACTAAAAACATTCACATTTTTTAATATATATAACGTAAAGAATAAAAGGTAGGTACGTCTTCATATATAGATTATACAATGCAACGGATTCAGCTATATAAAACCTTTATTTATTTGAATTGCTACCTGTATATATTTTTTGAAAAACAGTAAAATTGTTTTTTCAATACTACTCATACAAAAAAGTAATTGGATGTACGAGTATCTAACAGGATGAATAATTAAAATTAAAAACAATATTTCGGTGATAAAAAACTAGAGTTTGTAGTATTTAAAATTTATATTTTATATAGATCTTGGCAATTTATACCGTAAATAATCCTTTTAGTTTCTGGGAACGGAAACAAATAATCATAAACTATAAATTTTCATTTTGCTTTCCTTGTTTTTTTTTGTTCATAGCTTTGGGTTTTTTGGGGTCTATACCTGCGTTTAATATCTTAAATAATTTAATTAATTTCAAATAAATGTATAATAAAAAACAGTCAACAGGGATTTCATTCTGCGACCTCTGATATACCGCATCGTCACTCTACCAATTGAGCTACATAATAATATCTTCAATATTCATCTTATCGTATATTCAGTCCATTAATATTATTAGAAATCCTGTATCCGGTACCTAACATAACTTACTCAAACGAATATATAAAATTTCGTCATCGGTGTATCCGTACGTACACGTTTTGTTTATTTTTAATAATAATAGAAGAACGACATGGCATTTTTTTGAGTTATAGTTAGTAATAAATATGAATCTTTAAACTATAATTGACAACAGTTTTGTTCTAAGATTCGTAAATGATATTAAGTGTTTAATTTTGTTTTCTAATAGTTTATTAAAATGAAAACAAATTCATTTTCAAAATGAAGCCGGAAAAATTATACAAAAATTATATCATGCCATACCTACCACTTATATAAATTCCCTTAAATTATATTTTAGCCCAATTTCATACATTTATATACGTTTCGATAGTAATTTAGAAGAATCATTGGAGGAGGAATAGGAATAAAGTCATTGGAGAGGAAAACGGCAGTGTGTTGGCTCAATAATTAAAATAAAAGCAATATAAAGATTTAAAACACCGAAAAATTCCTCTGGCAAAAATTTCTCTTCCTTTGTTTGATCTTCGTTTTTTCTTTGTTTCACTTAACGCAATAATTTATCCAATACCATGAGACAAAAATCCCCTTCAAATATCTAAATTTCATCTGCATTAAACATCTTAAATATAACGTTTCGATCGCATTATATTTTTATCAATCCTGGTTCATTATTTTTATTTGCAATATACTGTACAAATCACGACAATGAGGGGTCAGGGAAGCTGCAGCCAGAAACAATACTTGTTGCAGTGCCTGACACGAGTTTGACTTTACTGCAAATAATAAGAGATAAGGTAGTATGACCCACATAGCTAATCATCGTCCATTGCAACCTAATAAGGTTCTATATGCGTCATTTCTCTATTTAATTGTCACAATGAGTCTTGGTCGTATTACATGACACGATATTCCCCACAGTTATTTTACAGTGATCACAACGCTTACCTTCAGAAATCGAAACAGCTTTTTATATATTAATAATAGCTTCATCCTACTAATATTAATTATAAATACAAATTTAATATTTAGATGTTGGTCCGTCATAAATGTTTAAGATTTATCAGACAGCCATGTAAGAAAATAACGAATTAAATTTTTACTCAAAACAATACATGGTTCTATAACTAAAAGTCGCACCTACTAGCATTCATTATTCTGGGGCAATACACTAAAAAATAATAAAACTAATAAAAGAAGTCTTAATAATTCTTTTTTAACTAACTAACTTAACGGTCACTTTTTATTTAGATCAATGGTTTAATTCTTCTTCTATGTTACAAAAGAACCATTTTTTTATTTTAATCTGAAAATTTTAAATCGTTCGAAGGAAAATGCATAACCTTTTATATTATAATATTTAAAACTTTATTTTACGTTACGTTAGTCTAAGAAAAAAAAGATGTTTTGTTCGGAATTTATAGTGTTAGCATATAAAGAAATCCAAATTTACATTTTTCTTTATTAGATTTTTATTGAAAAATTTTAATTGGAGATTATTTCAGAAAAATGCTCTTACTATTAGTAATTTAAAAGTTGGTAAAAAAATGTTTACTGTCCAGTGTATAAACATAAAATCTATACATTTTATATTTTTAAAATGACGCATCTATTTATTTTATTGCTTAATTGAATCAGCACTATGTTAAACCTAGTTCAAATAAAAATTCAATTCACACATTCAACATGAACTAAGTGGAAAAACGTATATGGGTATTTATGTATAAAGATAATTTAAAAGAGTATGAAATGCGGTTAAAAAATATATAAAAATAGTAGTTCGTTAGATAAAATAAACAATTCAGTTTTGAAAATTCATTCAACCTAGAAATTGTGCATAATAACGTAGAATTCAATTTATTTAAGTGTCTCCTTAATTACCTTTTTATTCATACGAATTTTAATTTTAAAAAGTGTGTATTTATACTCAATTTTCAATCGCCATTTATTACGTTAAAAAGGACAGTATAGTCAGTCCGTATTTAAGCTACTATCAGCATAAAATGCAGCTCTGCTGAGGAGAGCTGGCCAGAAATTCAACAGTTGCTCTTTTTAAATGATATTTTACAATCAATCAACCCTGCAAAAGGAGTCAACTACCCAAGCTCCACTCATTTTGATCAACCAAAAACTTCTGAATGCTTTAATAAGATTTATTTAATAACATATTTTAGATTTAAAACTAAGAAAAAGAAGACCTAAAATATCTTGTGGAACTTTATTATAAAGGTATGCGTACATTGAAGCCCATGACCGATATGTTAACTATTTAAAGAAAATTGGCGTTTAAATAATACGAGTATATATAAATAAAATTTTACTTAATTCGGTTTTACACAGAAAATTTTTAATTTAAAAACTTTAGTTTAATAATTATTTATATTTACAAGTACATTTAAGAACACATTTTTTAGGTTTTATGACTCAAGTAAATGATATATATTAAAATTTAATATGATAATAGCAGGTAACTGTTGTCATTTGATTTCAGCTGCTAAGAGCTCGTTCGACCGGTGTAGTACTATCCTCTGAAATGATTTGCTTCACACCCATGCTATAATAGCTGTTACGTCACTTGTAAAGTCTGTGGGAGCTTCTTCCCCTTCCTCTAGAGTGACATGCAAATGGGTATATAGGTAGACACTTCTAAGCCTAGTTGCACTTAGTTATTAAATATATTATAAAATATGAATCTTAAGTATTTTACCCCAAATCATCTAAAAACTAGATTGAAAAGTATAAAAAGATGTCGTACATTGAATTTTTGCCTCGAGATTCGTGTACGTTCAGCAGCACTGCAAACGGATCACTTTGTTGGTTAGACCACTGTGTGGTAAGTAGTGCTGCGCGACAATAAATAGGGCTGCGCGACAATTAATAGTTAACGCCTCAATTCATCATGACGTCTATACGTCTAATCACATTCCCGTCTCCATAAATTGTAATTTAAACATTATTACGCCGAGAGTGTTTTTTTTTAATTTTAGTTATAATAAAGTAATTTGTTAATACCATATATACAGATTGCTCTTTATATTATAAATTTTACCTATTTCAAATCAATATCAGTAAAAGTTTCATAGCTAGAACGTTTCCTCAGTTTATGTCGAAAGAGTTATAAACAATTTTTGTGTAACATTTTTATTGTTCCTTACAAAAAACAATTGATTTACTTGAAAATTGACCGTACCAAAATATTTATTTTTGAATTTTTACCAGTTATTAAGGACATATTAGAAATCTTAACATTTTATAAAGTTTGATTCCAATCAAAAATTGCCAATGCCAAATCTCATAAAACAATCATATACGTCTTTATAGTAAGTCAAAGTCAACTCAACTGTGGAAATAACATCTTCTGTCAAAAATTAAATCTACATGACGTAAAAATATGTTTACGTCAAGCACCTTTTCACATGTTTCTGGAGTTTGCTATCTTAACATCATTGAAGTATTTAACTGAGTACATTGAATCTTTCTGAGATGCGATATTACAGAGATTGTGTACTATATGTTGGTAAAACATAATTTTGATGAAAATCAGACAATGTTCCGGAATTATTATATAATGTAATGTATTTTTAATTCTTTTAGTGCCAATTATAGCAATTAAATGCACTTGAAAGGCCAACAAAAAAAAATATTTTTAATCGATATATTTTACATTGGATGTATAAATAAATGGGTGTGGACAGTTTTTGTTATTTTCATATTTATCATTGTGAAAATGTATAATTGATAGTCCTATTTACTGCATAAAAATAAATAAACAGTGATAATTATTAAAATGTCATGTTTAATTTAAAGCCATAAAATAAACTATTGCTTGTTTCTCAAAACTGTTCCTGAATACCATAGGCCCTCTCTACACATACGGGTTCTAACATAAATATGCGCAGTAGGTGTATTTTTACTTTTTAAAATTGCTACCAAACGTAACAAAGAGGCTTTGTTGTCAGTTGCCAAATGTTAAATAAACTTTTTTATTTAAGGTTATCAGTTAGATGACTACGAATCCCAAATGAGCTTCTGTGTAAAGTCATAGTCAACGAACTAAATTTGCGCAAAATTTTGCATAAAATATTATTAAATAATAGTAAGCATTAAGAATAAGATGTTTAAGTAACTTCTTTTTATTAAGGTATAGAAGTGGTTAAAAACAGCAACATAAATAAGATTTTTCATAAAAAATATAACGCTAGTTTCCTATTTAACATTATTATTATAAATGATTACTTACTAAATTTATTATTATTAATTTTATAATTGTATTATAACATAACATAAGTATAATTATTATAAAAATATTATATTTTTTAAATTCCTTACAGTTTGTGTACAAAAATATTTGATAACGCAACATAGTACATACTAAATTAAATATTACCCTGGTGTAACACTGCTTAAGCTTTAACAAACTATTTTAAATTATGCTCTATAAAATAGCCAATCCAGTCTAGTCGGTCCAGACTTAACACTGTCGGGTAAAAATATTTTTGTAGTGTCAAAATAGAATATTTAAAATGTATCAGAAATATTTATTTCAGGTACTTTTACTTTTATTTGGTAAATAAATATTATATTTCATCCTCAATTTAAATTCTCGGTATCGTGAATAAAACCTAGTTACGGAAAGTTATACAATTTTATATTATTGATACTCGATTTGTACAACATTTTGAAATATTCTAATATAAGATCTGAATTAAATATTCTATCAAACATTTTTTTTTCTTAAATGTTGGCTATATATATATATATAATTTATATACTTTATTATTGCCAAGAGTACTGTTTCCCAGAGAAATAGGGAATATGCATAAAATTTGAAATGGTTTCAAATATTTTTTTCTTGAATATTTTTTATCATTTTATTCTAATAAAAATATTTTTTTTTCATTTACTAATTATTTAATCCCATAAAATATTATTTGAAAAGTGTAAATTAAAGGCACGAAATTCAAACTTCCAAAACGTGACACTATTGGTCGAAAGCAAATGTGACGTCATTTGACACGACATTCAATTTATCGGCGTCGAAGTTCATACTGTGGTATTAGTTTTTCTGAGAAAAACAAATAATTAAAACCTATATTTTCGTGCTAGAAAGTTTTATTATATGATACTATTGTTTAGGTAATCCTAAAACATTTTTGGCTCTTTTTCAATAGCAGTTAGTATGCCACTACACATTACATTTTTAAAGTGTTTCTTCCTCCGAATAATTTTCCACTTCAGTGACTTAGTTAAATAACTTGGTTGATAATCAGCATATATAAAATAATGAGATGCTATAGAAGTATTTCTATCAGCTGTGTTTTCAGTAAACAATTTTTTTTTAAAACATAGTTTTACTGGTGAAATACCAATATTGTGAATGAGAAAATGGAGACAATGCTACATTTTGTTTTTCAGCAGGTATATTTACTTTGACACCTTTACTTCTATACTTCGGTTTAATATTGACTTGCACAGCTTAGTCACTCGGTAATTTATTTTCAATATGCGAAAAGAAAGGGTCTGCCTTCTGATCGTCACATTCAATAGAAGTACTGAGTCCTGGTTTATTAGTATAACATTCATTTGTATGGGTAATACTAGGACTTACTTAGAGATTGCTTCTTTGTGAAGGTTCAACATTTTGTGGTACATTATTTACAAATATTTATATTTAAACTAAATATTTTAAATTAAAATGTTTATTTTGTATATTATGTAAATACTTTTATAGCCATGCATTAGTCACCACTAATCCTAAAATAAATATAAGAAATTGAAGAAAGCCGCATATTAACGTCTACCGGAAATAGTTTTAAAGTGATTACTCGATGTATGTATGACGTAACTCAATGTAAAACATACTCCATGTAAAACGTACCTTATATGTGTGTATTATTCATAATTATTTTATATTATCTATTTTAATGTTTTTTAAACCATTGAACACATTTAATGGAACTTTCTGCTCCATTTTGTAAAAATGATTGAAGCATATAATTTCTTAATAAGATAAAAATGAGATTAATGATTGCCATAAACATATAAATATGTTAAATATATGTCATCGTCTTAATATCAAACTTAGTAAAAATAAGTACAATTCATTTAAAGTTAAGGTGTTCTCGGTAAAGATTCTAGATAATAGCTTCTCAATTTAATTTTAGTGGTCCTTGTTTGTTTCTCAAAATAACAGAAAAACTCTGTTAAAACATAATAATATGAGTATGTTACATTACTTACAGCTACTATTAAATCTTCGTGTAGTTAAACTAGGTTTGAAATACTGTACAAAAGCTTTTAGTTCTCTCGAGGCCAGTGCATTAGAATTATTTCGCAGTTACACAACGTTGATGAAGTTCATTCTCTTATAAACTAGCCATCAGCTATTTTCAGAATTATAAGAATTTTTGGTTCTAGAGTTTATTACCTACTGATAATTTTTTAAATATATATATTTGTAAATGTTAGAACTAATGTTAAATCTGATATTGTAAAACTCTAAGTAGGGAGCGGGTAAAAAAGGAGACAAATATATTTACTTAATACTTAGCGAATTAGAACAGTACATCGCATAGACGGCAGCCATCCTAATTACTATAGTGACAACCGGTACATCGGAGAGGAAGAACGTGTGCCGCTGATCCACGTAAGTAAATATTTTTTCCTTTGTTTATTTTAGTATATCTTATATATATTATTTTAAATAATTTAAGTTTTGTTGTTTGCTTATTTTATACAATAATGTATCGAGTAACTAGTTTACTATTCTACAATCGCGTACCTTTTATCACATAATCTATTATTTGCTTATTTATTGACACGTGCTTTTGGGGCTAGATGTTCATTTTTGCGTAGGCATGTTGTAATCTCGGCAGTTAAAATAAATATTGGTTTCCTTTTACATGCGAAGATATATTCGAAAAACTACTCGTGGTTCCGTATCTCTAGCATTAATACAAAGGTCTGCAGATGCAGTTATTAAAGATAGCCGAAATTTAAAGACTATTGCCAAAGTATTGGAAATTTGCAGAACAATTAGCAAGATATTTATTAAAATGTGCAGAGATATTCTCAGGTAAAAGATTACCTGATGAAGTTCGAAAACTGGCGTACGAATCTTAGCATAAGAATAAAAAAGCTGAGCCCGATTTGCTGACTGGGTTTTTAAAGAGGAATCCTCAGCTTTTTATGATTCTCTCCTTTGGCTCTTTCCTCTGCAAATGTTTTCCTTAACTCCTTTTTTTTGTTTAGGACTTCTTTCGGTAGGTCATCAGTTGCGTAAATGTTTTCAGATTTTTTTTTGTTGTTTTTGGATATTTCAGTCTTTCGCCAGTTAAGAGTTATTGATACTAATGTGGGTCTTGTATGGCCTTCGATCTTTTTGCCTTGTCTCCTCACCATACTAATTTCCCATCTGTCCCATGTCTCCATATGGGCTTTTTCGCTTAAGTCATTCAATACTTTTAGCACTATGTCCATTAGATTATGCTTATTTCTCTCATTTTCGCTTTCTTTAATTCCATGAATAATGAGGTTATTTTTCCTTGTTTCTCTCTCTAAAAGATGAACTCTTGACTCCAATATTTCTACTTTACTTTTCAACAATTTATTTTCTTCTAGGATTGGTTGTATCTTTTCTTGGATCTTGGATGGAAAAATATTATGGGTAATAAACTGGTTGTTATAAAAGATAAAATATTATAGAAACCATGTAAGTAATGTAATGTAATGTTAAACCATATTTTAAACCCCGACACAAAAAGAGGGGTGTTTTAAGTTTGACCTTTAGACCTGTGTGTCTGTCTGTTTAAAAGTAGCAGCCAAACGCGTGGACGGATTTAATTGCGGTTTTTTTTAAATCAAAAGCCTGGTTCGTTGAGATGGTTCCTAAGAACCATTGTGACGTATATAAATATTATTTTTATTCTTTTTAGAGGTCTTTTTGTTTCGGGGGTTTTTTAATTTTTTATTATTTGCATAGTATATAGAAAAAAAATACAATTAATATAGTTAGGTTGTTATGGTTTTCCTTTGTAGAAAATTGTTATCTTATTCATATTATTTTATATATAATTTTTAATATTGTTGATATTTATATCTATTACCGGATTTTTTTAAATTGGTAAAAAAAATAACAATTCTAAAACTCGCATTAAATAACTGTATAGTTGATATATTTTTAGATTCTAAAACCATACATTTTGTATGAAACCAAACAAGATTTGTTTTTTTTTTATTACATCTAAGTCTTTGAAGGTCCATAAACTCATATAGATATCAAGCACAGGTTCAGGTCGTACCTTCTCGTATCAAAGATCATTTATCCCTGTCATTATCGCCATGTTACGAGTATTGCATTACTTATATGCTTCTTTTAGGCGTTAAATCGATACTCGATAAAATATCTTTTTATCTTAACGTCAGGAATCCTCATGGATACACACCTCCATCAAGGGGATGATGGAGGTGGGGATGTGAGATGTGTGATGGGGATGTGAGACTCCCACTCACTAAACCTTACGGTTGCCGTCATAATGGGACACCACGGGATCGCTTTCGCACTCACCGCGATGCCCCGATGTGATCCACGGAGAGGTCACCCCGCAACGAGGAGCACCCCTCCCTTTTTTGCAGGCTTGATAGATTGTGGAGGGATCCCCTTCCCCCCACCCAAGCCTGCTGCCTCTGAAGGATCCCGAGAGCCCCTTCTGGCCGGACTCGGTCTCAGGGAATCAGGTGTAAAACCCGACTCGACCATCATCGACCGTGTCCTGCCCTTGAATTTTATACCTGCGAAAATACGATGCTGTCAAAACCATTTAGGATTATATATTTGCAACTGGATGTCATTTTAGTAAAATAGATTAAGTGAGTGTCAACACTTATACCGTATTTTAAATTCACTCCACATTAAAAACATAATATGATACCATTTAAATATTGGTAATTTTTATTTAGTCCTTACAGTTTTAGTAAATTATACCATAATATTACAAAATCAGAAGACATAACTCAGGAAGAAGTTTAGCAACTAATAATCTTACCGGTGAGGATATCGCACTTAACGCTCAATGAATCACAAGTCTTGACGACGATCACAAACGACGATAACTCTTGGTCTATACTATTGACAATAAAGCTTCTGCGAAACATGTGCATGAAGTAATTGTTACACAAATATAATATTTCAGACACTAAATATTTGACTATCTTTTAAATTAAATGCAATTGTCTGTGTAAAATTGAATCTTCGGAACTGGTTTTAATAATACCTCTCCAACCAAGAAAGCTGGCTGTTAAATATTTGTGAAATTTCATATTTTTGATATTTATTATGTCGTTAATGCTGTCTTATTTGTAAATAAGTACAATGTTAAAAATGATAACTTCAAATTTTAAATTTAACACGTGACGCTACAAAAGGTAGTGTTTATTTTAAAATCACATTATTTATAAGTAAAAGCGCTCTAGCATAACTACAACGTTATTGGAGCTCTACACTGGGCGCATCTGTTTTGTTGGCCAGACTTTCATATAGTTCTAAAATCAACTGCATATACCTACTGGTTATAAACAAGTAACAGGTTATTTCGTATTTACAGGTAAACTTGTACATCAGTGCGGTGTCTGTTAGCGAGTTGATCGATTTATTTAAGCTATTTACTTCATAATGAATTATTTGATTTATACGAATACATGTGGACAAAGTAAATCTTAAGCTGCGGTTAGAAGCAACGCTGGTAGCTACGCTTTAGAGTTTCATTTTGACACCAATTAACTATATATGATGTTTATATACTTTTTTATTAGTGCACAATATTAGCTACCTATGTATTATGCAAAGTGGTGAAATTTGGCAAATATAAATAAGAATTATTCACGTGCTAAAATTATCGAAAACTATAACATAATAGTACAACAAAGGTAATCGTTGGTAATACTGCAATAAAATTGGAATAACAAAATAGAATAAATAAAAAAAATTAATAAATAAAAAAGTAAAAAAATTCATACTGAATTAAAGTTCAAACCATCTCTTTAAACCTAGTCCAGTTTTTAATTATTAACAAAAATATACCCCGAGTATGATACTCTGGGATTGCGCGCGGGTATATTTTTAATAATAATAAATTAAAGCATTAAAAGCAGCCTGTTTGTAATAACCTAAGTATATTAATATATTATGAAAGCAAAAGAGACATTTATTTTCATTTTTTTAATTTAAAAAGTGTGAAAGCTTTTAGGTTTTTCATATATGTTTGTAAATTTAAAAAAATACGAATATGATTTGATGTTATTTTCAAACTGTGAAAAGAAACATAGAAAAGAAAGATTTAGATTCCAGACTTAAATTATGTCTTAAACTAGCTTTTGCGTTCGGCATTGCAAGTAAAAAAAAAGAGTCTTTTCAATAAACGTAAACAAAATGTTACGCTAAAGTAGTTAAATTAGTAGATATAAAAGCAAACCAACTCAAATTAGAATCTACAATATTAGTTAATAGTACATCATTGCAAAGGCAGCGAAATAGGCAATTGCAGGTCTAGTATGAGTTTGAAGGCGAGCCACAGGCAGGCAGGCAGCCACAGGCGAAGGACGTCCATCATACGAGACAGGCAATTGCCATTTCGGCAGAGGCATATATAGTGCTTTTCTTTGGAAAAATGCAAGGAAATAAAAAAGGACCTTTTACATAGTTAATTAATTAACTAACTAACAAATTATTAAATTAATAAAAAAAATATTAATTAATTAACAAAATAACAACGAAGTGATTTTGGTTTTTCAGTCTACGTAAATATGATACTTCGCGTTTTCTTTATTCAAAAGTAATGACGAAATTGCCGCGCAACTTAAGAAACATTATAATTTAAAATTGTACGTATAACAAAGGTTTAACATACGTAAAATTAATAGTAGGTTCTCAAATAATTTGGTAAGAAACAGAGAATATTAATTTATTATAAAGGAGTATTATCATTTTAATATCAACAATCAATTTAATTAAAAAAATAGTCGAAAATCAAATAGACAGGTTTTCTTTATGTAGCAAAAATGTAAAAAATCCATTGCACTTTACGGTCAGCTCTCTTCATTTCTTGGTAGATTAAGGTTATTTCACAAAAGACTTCGGATTTAATAAATCTGTTTTAACAAACTTAATTCACAGTCAAACATGCGTGGACAAAATTGAAACATGTTTTCATGTTATGTCAAATAAAATGCAAGGGCAGTCATGTGAGAGCTATCTTAAACCACAAACATTTTTGATTAAGTTTGAATTAGTTTAACAAGCAGAATTCAAAGTAGGGCATATGTTTGTAGATAGGTAGATACGGTAATAATTTGGCTAAATAAATATTACTAAAAAGTGTTCTCTTAGTTTATAAATATTATGAACTTTGCACCAACTTCTCCAAAAATGAAAATATATGTGCAGTAAATTAGCACAAACATAAAAATGTACTCGCGTTATTTTAATGGATATTGAGGATTAAAAAAATGTAAGAAACTAAATGTTGAATTTGCAATGATAATTAAGAGATTTATCTTATTTGAGGATGCAGAGAAGATTTTTCAATTCAGCATATTAATTATTACTAAAGTAAACAAACTCAAAAATCTATTACGAAACAATTATGTAAAAATAAGTATTTTTTATATTAATTTGATTACTAAATGTCGATTGTAGTATTAACTATATGTATAACAAAAGTATTATGGATTTTACATTCCCCATGGTTTTACACAAAACCCCTTCAGCCTATAGAAACACATCCAACGAATGAATTATATTTATGAGAGAATGTTGCCAGATGGTCTCAAACTTGCTTACATTCATACCGCGGAAAAATATAGATTTAGTGAACGTGAGAGGCGTGTAAATACGACGTGGCATGAAGCCGAGACCGAGATATAAGTTTTGAATTTTGTACTTTTTGTCATAAAGTAATTAAAGTCTTAGAATAAGACTCCGTCATTCATCAAGTTTAAGATGGACAACATCTCTGACTAAAGTATGTAAGAAAATAATACTAAAATAAGTTAAATATTTATACTTTCATATTTAATATTATAATCGTAGACAGTTCTGAAGCAGGTAGACTATAACTGTAGACATTACACTTCAGCTCGTACAAGCTGGGTATAGCCGGTGTAGTACCATCTTCTCTACGAAAATTTTATTTGATTTTTTATTTATTTATTTATTATTATTTAATTACATCAATTACAGGAGGTACCTTAAAATTAACTACATAAAATTATGTGAGAAGTCAAGAGGATGGTTTGAACGTTGATAACTACCCTGGATACGGTATGCTGAAATACCCAGTGAACTCTTTGACCTTACTGCACCTATATTGCAACTTTTCTTTCTGCTTTTCAAAATGCTGTAACCTCATACTACTACATATAGTATACACAAAGTAGTCGTTATGTTGCTATTAATAGTTAAGCTATAACTATGATATTTCATACCGTGAGTGAAAGACTCGCGCCGAATTCAAGCGTTCAGCTTTCCCTGTCCTTTTTCTCGCTTACTTTCCCTACGTCTTAAGGGCAACAAGGCGTTTGTTTCGATTTTTTTCAAAAGTCTACTTCACCTTTCACTTTAATCTGTTGTTAGTCTCACAGATGTTAGTCAAATAAATTTAAAACATTTATATTTTTTATTAATATATATATATATATATAAATTTAAAATATTTTCAGAGGCATGAAATTTTTCTATGAAAATATTTTTTTTTTTAAAAAGGTTGTCTGGAAGAAATTGCTAGTTAGCGATCAGTCCCCCTAATTGTACATTGTACAAATTGTATTCGGTGTAGAAATAAAATAATAATTATTTTTGATTTATTATCTTACAATGGTAATATTAGTACATTATCGAAAAGTAGCGAAATAGGCAATTGCAGGTCAAGTATGAGTTTGAAGGCCGAGTCGAGGGGAGGACTTCAATGATACGAGACAAGCAATTACCATTTCAGCCTAGGCATATATAGTGTTTTTCTATATATTTTTTCAAGGATATGAAACAGGGCCTTTTATATAATAAATGTCATTTTCACTTTCAGAATCATCGCAACTATTTTTAATTATTTATTAACAAAATAACAACGATCTCCAACTCTAACAACAGCAACGAAAAAATAAACAATAGTTTAAAAAACTAAAAAAAACACGCTTTTATTGCTAACCGAACTAAAAACTAGAAAATAATTTTTAATGACAAAGAGTATAAAATTACAGTAGTAGAAGATCGAACAATTAATCATAGTGAATCGCCTTAATATAAAATTATAATAAAATTTAAGTTATTAACAGAATAATTCAATTCTGAGTAAAAATCGTGGGGTGCATTTTACTGTGATTCATAACTATCCTCTCATAGATAGTTGCTAATAGAATGATTGTAATACCTTAAATATCGAGCACCCCACGCTTTTTACTCAGAATTGAATTATTCTGTTAATAACTTAAATTTTATTATAATTTTATATTAAGGCGATTCACTATGATTAATTGTTCGATCTTCTACTACTGTAATTTTATACTCTTTGTCATTAAAAATTATTTTCTAGTTTTTAGTTCGGTTAGCAATAAAAGCGTGTTTTTTTTAGTTTTTTAAACTATTGTTTATTTTTTATTTTTTAGTCTGTGACAAACTCATAAATTGAGAAATCATTTCATTACTTAGATTTTTTTAGAAAGAATCACTCAGTGGTCTCCGTATGATCGATCAACGGGCATTGATCCGAAATCAATCGCCTTCACGGTTCAATGGGACTTACTTTCATCATTGTGGTTAGTTTTACCTCCCAATTAATGGAAAAATCCAGATTGACGTCGTTAAGTTGTCAATAGACCCTTAGTACTTCTACTGTTGAAGTCTCTTAGGAATAAGTCTAATTCATTAATTAGTTTTTTGAAGATTTAGGGTATTAAAATTTTTTACGAATCATTTCGTAATTTAATCATTTCATTTAAAGCTTCACTATTGCACGGGGTTTTTCCTGTTAACTTAGAGCAATCAAGTTCTTCAATCCGAATACCGTCCAAAGATCTTACACGACTAAGTGCTACATAAGCTTGTCCAGCAGCAAACAATCGCGAGCCTAGATAAATAACTGCATGATCAACTGTACAACCTTGCATCTTATGGACGGTTGAAGCCCAACTCAGAATTAACGGTAACATTCGTCTCTCGGCAGTCCCATAGCTGTATTTCGCCGGGAACTGTATCGATATCGGTTTAATCATGTGCACGCCATCTGAACCGAAATCAATACGTACTGACGGGATGTCTTCCGCGTATAGTTGGTCTCTGCGAAAATTTGGCCAGATAATTTCAGTGATGAAACCCATATTGCCATTTACTAAACCTTTCGCCACGTCAATATTTGACCTTAACATCACTTTAGCCCCTACGAATATTTTCAGTACTTTCGGAAGACCTCCGGTTTTATTAATATCATTAGGGATCACAGAATCTAAGTCCGTGTTACCTAGATTTCGAGTAGCATCAATGAGTTGGTCTTGTGCTTTTATTGTATTAATAACAGTCCCTTTATTCTCAAAACTTTGGAGAACTTTTTCGTTATGTCTAGCAACTTGATCATTCGTTGGGTAAATTCTTAATGCCTTTTCAATCGAGAATTCATTAGTTGCATCTGTTGAAACTTTTTCGAGAAGGATTTCAAGTTGCCTAGACGTCATTTCTCCAACTCTAAGGGCGTTAAGCACATCTATAAATGTCGTATCTCCTTGTTGACGCATGTTCTGTCTGAGTTCAACCAGACGGAACTGTCGCCACAAATGTGTAGCTGGCTTCATATGCTCTGGTTGCTGAAAAACTTGATGCCCTCGGACAGGTGGTAATTGCATTAAATCACCAAAGAGTATCACATTTATACCACCAAAACAATCGTCTGGATTTTTCAGCTGTCGCAAACGAGAGTCGATCATACAAAGCATCTCATAAGGTACCATAGAAATTTCATCTATGAACAGAAACTCCACATTTTGCCATAATTGTCGCATTCCTCTCAAATAATTACCAGTAAGAAGTGGCATACTCACAATTACTCCATCTTTTTGTACTGGTAGTTTCAGCAGACGGTGTAGTGTAGTGCCACCGATCAACCGTGCTGCAACTCCAGTGAGAGCACCAACTTTTACGACCGATTTTCCAAAACATCGGTTCACATGGTTTTTTAATAGATTAAAAGTGAATGTTTTCCCGGTGCCTGCTCCACCAGTTACGAAAATTTTCTCTCGTTTCATATCACCATTAAGTTGATTCTTAATACTCTCTGTGATAAGAATTAGCAATTGTCTTTGATCAACATTCATCGCATTTTGCGCTCTTTGGAATTGATCATTGGTCATTTCTGTCTCTGGTAACTCTTCCTCTTCCACTTCAGGATTTATAATCTCTGGCTGCTCTAAAATTTCGAAAGCATGAATCTGGTTGAATGCGTTTTCAAGTTGTTGATCCCGCTCTCGATGTTGGCACATATGTCTACTTGTTTCCCTTAAACGACTCTCTCGAGCTAAGAAAGCTTCTTTTGCGTTATCAAAGCCTTCGGGTAATTCAGTTTCCGAACGATAAGGCATATATTGAAGGAGTAAGCTGTAGGAAAAGTTATCTGGATCCGAAGCTGCTATAAAGTATGGCACTCTGACAACTGCAGGAACATTTCTCACAACCATCTTGCTCTCATCCAACAGAGTAATGAGTGGACGACGTATGTTTGCTTGTTTTTCATAGGCATCATGATCTACACTTTCCTCGGTATCACTTACCTTTTTCGGAAAATGAGGTTCAAACAACATAGCAAACTCTGTAAGGCTCATATTCACAAAATCGTAGTCAGGATGTTGTAACGGACGTTTTTCATATCTTTTAAAGATATTGCTAAAGTAGCCAATTGCGTGTCCGCTTCTATCGAATTGCAATACTCGGTAACGCTGTTCTGGCTTCCTTGTATTCAGGAAAACACAATTTCGTGAACTGTTTCGTAATGGGATATGACAAAGCCGATATGCGCATTCTGCAGCTGATACTTGTCGTTCACGAAGAATCTTCATACATATCTTGAAGAGTTTGCGTGAAAGATCAGTCTCTTCGCGTTGGATTTGTTGTATAGCCTGTGCAATTCCAGCATCGACACCCTCAGGTTCTGCTTTTGATAGATACTTTGCAATATAGTATGCTATTGCTTCGTTTGATCCGCACGGTTGAATGTCCATATTACCTGTCCACAGTTTTATTAACTCTGGATGGTAATTATTTACCCAAGCATCTTCTTTACGACGTTTAAGTAAGCAAATTCTACCTCCATTACGGAGAAAATCATCAGAAGAATGTGATATTATTCGTGTCTCGGCACATTCTTGACGTGGAAAATTGAATCGACATCTTACAGAGGTATTATTTTTTGTACAAGTTTGTGTATGCCGATGAATTTGGCATTTTTTCACGAGTTTGAAGAGCTCTGGATCTTCTTCTTCTGTAGGAATTTTACACCAGCAGTTACGATCAAGCAAAAGTTTTCCTTCTTCTGTATCAAATGCTGGATGATTTTCGATCCAAACTACCATATGAAGATGAGGACTACCACGATTTTGAAACTCAATACGCCACCAGAAGTCTTTTACTTTTCCGCTAAATACCTCATCATTATTTTGAATGAATTTCATTAGAGCATTTACTCTGATCATGAAATGTCGACTCAAAATCACTGGGTACTTTTCAATGAGTCGTTGAGTCTCATAAATGTCAAGTGTATTTGGATCAACGTCAGGTCTACCATCGGCTATTAACAAAGCCTTTCGCTGATCTAACCAGTGGAGATCATTTGAACTAAAAGTTACAAAATACGTTGGGGCTCCTATACATCTGATTTGAGCTAATAGCTCGTTTAAGGCTGATCTCCAATAGGCTGCAGAACCTCTCAAATTCTTTAGATAAAGATGGACATCTTCAACTGCGCCTTCTTGGTTAACAATTTTTTTACCGCATGCTGATATAGTACTTTTGATGCGATAATATTCAAAGAACGATAAAGCATAGAAGAGATAATCGTTACGTTGAAATCTTGTGTCACTTCCCAAAATTCTAGACTGATAGTAGTCTAATGGTGTAATCTTAACAGGCCTCTTTTCTGCGAAACCATTCTTCCCGTAAGGAAACAAAAAGAACCAGGCAAATTCCTCTGCTTTCAGTTCATGGCCGACATTTACGATATTATCTTTCGTCTTGCGGGTAATTTCATTAAGGTTTCGTGAGACCTGTATCTCATCTTCCACATTAGGAGGCATTACATCAATCGGTGCCATCATTGATGTCTGCAGTGGGATAGTTTGATCAGTTAAATTCTGTTGGGAAGTAATTATTTGGGATGCTACTGCTACCTTTTCAGGGCTCTGCTGAATTTCTACCTCCTCAGAATCATCATGTATATCCAATATTTCGACGTTGATGTAATCAAGAGTAAATTGTACATTTTTGCTGCCTGTTGTACGTTTACATATCCTCACAAACTCGTCAAAATTATCGCATTCAATAACGCAAGCTTTTCCATTGTTGTCGTTTGCTTTAGATCCCTTTTGGCCACAAGAATGTGAGTTACTGAAGTAATACTTGTTAACATAATGCATTACTCCAAATGATTGACCATCGGTTATTAGTATGCCTGCGTTATACACCATGAACAGATCCTCCAAACCTTGACGAAGAGTACTTCCAAAGTTTCCTTTATTTGATTTGTCATTCAAGCTTCCGAATATACTTGGTTCTTCATCAAAAGTGATCTGAAATCTTTTGCCGAATGCGACCAAGTCATCTTGAATAACTGTAAAATTTCGTACTGATAGGTATCCATCGTTTTCTATAGGATAAGCCGCTAAATTTCTCTCAGTTTGAAATCTTATATTGCTGTAGATTTGGTCACCTGTTATCAGATTTAGATTAAGGATGTTCGTAGACCAATATTGTGGTGAAAATATGCAGGCTCGGAGAATGTTTGCTAATGCCATTGCTAAACATTGTACCCCTGCGAATCCTGATGTGAATATGAGATCGTTGCCTTGATGCCATGAAGCACGTACAATTCTCGAGGAGTCGCTGATCTCCTTGTAAGCATTAGCATTCTCAGTAGGTTCGTTATTGGTTTCTACAGCAATCTCAATTGGTGCTTCTTCTACTCTTATAATATCATTTTCTTCAATTACAGCGTTCTGATCGATAGTGACATCTTTGTAGAGTGGATTGTTCAAAATCAGCCAATTTAGTGCATCATATACTTTTTGTTTAGATATTGAAAACTGTCGTGTTACGTTAATATTCTCTAAACGCTCAGTTATGACAACTATTCCAGCATTATTTGCGGTTCTTGGTAACATGTTCGTAAGGTTTTCGGTAACTTCAAAAACATCTTGTGCGAACAATACCGCTTGGCCACGAAAACTATACTGCCCAAATACGCCACTTAATTTGATAATTTTTATAAATGGAATAATGCGTGAAATTAGCCGTTGTTCGGCTTGTGATAATTCCGCAATTACATTTGGAATGGATCCTGGGTCCAAATTATTCCAATAAGATCTAGAAGGTGCAAGATTTTTCTTTGAATTCAAATGACTCTTGCACCGTTTACAGACGATCAGGCAATTTCTTTGTTTTAATTCGCTAGGCAAATATGGTGCCGATTTAGTATCTACAATCCATTTAGAGATCTGATTTTGATAGCACCGTTTAGTGCAAACTTCACAGATCTTGTCACAGAACGTGTTAATTGATTGCATGAAGCCAATTATACTGGCCCTACTCATTCTTCTCGACTCTGCGGTTCGTTGCCGCATGTGCTGTAATCGAGCCGCTCTGTCTTCTTCTGATTGTGAGGCTCGATATTCAGCGTTATGTTGCCGCATGTGCTGTAATCGAGCCGATCGGTCTTCTTCTGACTTTGAGGCTCGATATTCAGCATTATATTGCCGCATGTGCTGTAATCGAGCCGCTCTGTCTTCTTCTGACTGTGAGGCTCGATATTCAGCGTTATGTTGCCGCATGTGCTGTAATCGAGCCGATCTGTCAATTTCTGATTGTAAGGCTCTATATTGTTTCATATATAGCCGCCTTTCGCTTTTCCTCTCGCCCACTTGAACATTCGTCAGTTCTGAAAGATTTTCTTCCAGTTTTCTTCTCTTTTTCGCCAATCTTCTCTTTCTTTGTGTTGTAGTTTCAAGTGTTTTCTTTTCCGCCACTCTCCTCTTTTTTTGTGTTGTATTTTCAAGTGTCATTTTTGTTCCCACGAGTAACGGACAATTAAACGGTCAACCCTCCCAGAGGCCCGATAGAAGGGTAAGGCTTAAATTAGACAAGGTTCAGCCTGGTGCCCTGAATTCGACGCTAGCGACATGACATTTTTAAACACCCTCTGCCATTCATCCCTCGGCACGTTTCTCACCTTATATTGGATTGGGTGGTTCAAAATTGAGTGAAAATTTAGCGCTCGACATATGCTAAAATTGTGCTGTACATTTTATAGCGATGCTGGAACGTTACATGAACTCTTTGTTTTGTGATAAATAAAATTTTCAGATTGTACGAAAAGTATCAAAGTTGGCATTCTACAGTAGACGCCGCTTATTGTGATCACTTTCAGCCGAATGATAACATTATGCGGATGGTACTTTTTCATGCTTGTTGGGGGATTTTAGTGCACATAATAAATGATCTAAGTACTCTATAGTATATTTCGATCTCAGATCTGTTTTTTAGAAATTTACACAGGAGTGATTGAGAAATTCCCAGTTGAATCGCAGCATCACGTTGACTTATTTTCGGTAATTGATCGTACTTTTCGAGAATTTGTTGTTTTTCTTCATTCGTATAATCTCAGCGTTTACGCATGACTTTAATTTTAGTTAAGCACTTCGAACGATGAAACTCAAAAAATGTTTCAAAAACTGTCTCAGATACGATTACTTCAACTCTATCGGTAGTTTGAGGAGAACTGAGGGAAATTTGAATTTTCAAGCCTTTTATAGACAAATGCAGGACCATCGCTAAATTGTTTTCTAAAAGGTAATTAACGAAAGGGACCAGGTGTTCTTTTCCTTTTGAAAAATGAGAAACTTTTAATCGGAAGGTCGGAATTTGTACAATAGGTAAAGATTGTAAACTCAAACAAAAGGATTTTTGAATGAGGATTACCTTAGTAATAAATATTGCTATAAATAACATTTGTACCTTTCTAACTCGATAACAATAAGCGACTTTTGATCACAATAAGCGGCTTTTTTCAAATGTATTTTTAAAGAGAAATTTGAGACCGACCGTTTTCGATAACAATAGCCGGCTGATAACATTAACCGCGATCACAATAAGCGGCGTCCACTGTATTATCTTATTACTTGCATCAAGTCCTGAACCAACAAAAATTTTTGAGATATACATTCCAGGTTCATTACCAAGTAATTGATTTTGTTTGATAGCTTATTCACAACGATACTTCAGTATTTTACTATGGTGGATATTTTACCTTAATAATGCAAGATTTTATATTTTTTTTAAAATTGCAATTTTACAATCATCAAATTCCGGGTTCACTTTCAAGTAATTGTTTCAAGTTGATTATCATATCTATCTTGTGTATTAATGCAACACAGCTATAACCTGTACGGTGCAACTTTAACCCATGCCGATTGTGTTGCTCTAAATGTTTCACCTTTACATATATATCTCGGCAACGCAAGAAAAAAGAATATAGAATGTGTTAGATTACATAGGCTCAAGCGGCGGCGGATAGTTAGTAACCGTCCAATGTATAAGTTGCAAGAATTAACTTGTACGGGCAGGTTTAAACACCCCGACATGAGCTTCTGCGCAGGCCATTGCGCAAGTAGAATTTTTTTACTTTAAAATTTTACAAAACTTCAGTTAATGTAGAATTGTCAAATTTAACTTATATTAAGTTACTGATTTCTTAATGTGAAATAATTTTTAATGACAAAGAGTAAAAAATTACAGTAGTAGAAGATCGAACAATTAATCATAGTGAATGTCCTTAATATAAAATTATAATAAAATTTAAGTTATTAACAGAATAATTCAATTCTGAGTAAAAATCGTGGGGTGCATTTTACTGTGATTCATAACTATCCTCTCATAGATAGTTGCTAATAGAATGATTGTAATACCTTAAATATCGAGCACCCCACGCTTTTTACTCAGAATTGAATTATTCTGTTAATAACTTAAATTTTATTATAATTTTATATTAAGGCGATTCACTATGATTAATTGTTCGATCTTCTACTACTGTAATTTTATACTCTTTGTCATTAAAAATTATTTTCTAGTTTTTAGTTCGGTTAGCAATAAAAGCGTGTTTTTTTAGTTTTTTAAACTATTCTTTATTTTTTTATTTTTTTTATTTTTTTTTTTTTTGGGAAATTTTTATCAAATTATTGCATTGTCATCGGTCCTTGATACGTGTGCAAAGTTTCAATTTAATCGGATCGCTGGAACCTGGTGAAAATTAAGCTCGAAGATTCCGTTACATACATTGATACATACAACCCAAGCTAATAAAAGCGTATTAAAAATACCACCTGAGCTATCGTCTCAGATATGGTAGTTCAGTTGGTAGAGCATCGGGACGGCTTCCCAGTAGTCGCGGGTTTGAATCCTTGCCCGTATCGGTTAATTTTTCATTCTATATTTATATAAATTTAAATAAGTTTAACATGGCTATACATGTATATTGATATTTTCCAACATGTTCCATGATGATATTTTAAGAATAAATCGATTTTTACATTCATATAAAAATAAAAAATATCTGTCATTTTTAAATATTTTTTGAAAGTTTTAAATAAAAGATATACATGATTGATGATGCAAAACGTTATTGATGTTACATGCAGGACTTATTCATATAAATAAAAATATAATCAAATACTGAATCGTAACAATATTTTCACACATTAGTATTTTAACCTATTTAGACTTTGGTAAAAGAAACATAATTTCGAAATTCTTTTAAAGTTTGATATAAATACGCTTACAAATACTGATACCTTATGTTTTCTTGTAGAATATAAAAAAATTAAACATCTTGTTTAAACTTATTATAAAAAGTACATTTGGTCTATTATGAGATATTCACTGCTTATTCCCAACGACAGATGACATATTTATTTTAATACTCCTTTAAATCTTAACCTATATAAACATTTATGATTCTTATGGCAACGATATTAAATATAATCGGAAAATGTTATAAAGTCTTTGATAATACTGTACAATCATGTTTATTTATTTTAAATATGTTAAAAAGAAATTAAGAATTCGATAGATATATTATAATTGACCCAAATTACAACTAAACCATCTGAACAAGATTTAGGTTTTTGATCCAAAATATTGAAACAATATTTTTATAATTAATAAAAATAAAATATTAAAACAATATTTTCATCCACATAATGTCCTGTGTGTGCGCGTGTGTGCCTGTGCGTGTACGTGTGCGTGCGTGTGTGTGTGTGTGTGTGGGGGGGGGTGTGTGTTATTATTTATAGTATTATAGAGTATACCATTTTTTATAATTTTTTTTTTGTTAATTTTGTTAAAAATGTATTTTAAATTTATTATATCATATACCAAAGCAATGTGACATTTTTTAGGGTTCTTTTACAAAGTAGTTCAAAATGAAATAAAATGGATGTTCCTTTGTTGTCCGACGATATACTCCTGCATTTGTTAGGTTGCTTGTATTATGCTCGCAGCAATAGATATATATTATTGTAATAAGATATTAGCCATATTAAAACTCTTACTTGGAATAAATTTATCTTGAATATTCGCTTTGGGAAACCTTATATGTACACGAGCATATTTAGATAAGACAATAATTTGGGAATTATATGTTAGCTTTCTTATAATTGGAGAGTAGGTTTTGATAAAAAAATAAAGATATTAGTTGGTGGTATGACTTAAACATGTAATGTTTATATAGAAGTTTAATTGACTAAATAAATAATTGTAATATTGGATACTGATTTGATTAAAAGTAGTGTATATATAAGTCGTCTCCCAGCCAAGAGAAGGCAGTGTGTGATTGAGAGACTAAGTTGTGTAACAGAAATAGTATAATATAGTGTAACACATAGTAAAGAGTTTAAATAGTAAACAGTTTAGTGTATTTGTGAGCAGTGCTAATAAAGTGTGTTAAATAGACTGTTATTGCTGATTCTTTGCAGTAAGAGAGTTCTAATATATATTTATTTTATGTCACACACATATACACACACACATAAAAATAAACACTAATATTTACTTAAAAGCTTTTAAATTCATTTCACTCTACGCATACACATATAGGTAAATAACATTAAATACTTGCAATGAAATGCCTTTTAATGAATTCTTAACAAATAATTTATGTTATATTACTTGCTCAATTGAAATATTAAAAACCACAGAACGAAAATACGAGCTACGTATGAAGGATCAAAATCTCCTCTTTAGCAAAGCGGCTAATTAATATAGATAAAGTGTGCTTATAATCGATATAAAAATGTTGTCAAAATTCAGCACCAGGAAATATGGAAAATTAAGAAAAAAAATCAATTTAAACAGATAATCAAAAAATATATATTTAAAAAGAATAGTAGTTATTTACTTCAAAATAAATATATATTCAAAATATTTGGATTAAAACTTTTCAACTTAAAAGAAGTCCTTCAGACTTTTTATATTATTTATTTAATCTTTTACAATCGAACAAATCTTCAAATGTTAAAAACAACCACATTCCATTGAAATTCTAAATTTTTTAGCAAGTTTTTAACAAGAATTTTTTGAAATATCATTCTAATAATAAATTGTCTTTGAAATTTCAGCAGTAGCAGATTCTTTTAAGTTTCAGCAAACAGTCCATCATAGCTTAAGTGGTTTGTATATTTATTACTGTATATGAAATTATATACTGTATCGTCGGGTTATAATAGTAACAGATTTATAAGAGACTAAAATGCTATCTATCACTTTCAATATTGGTTTCGCTATTAGATAGCTATGCATATTTCAGGTATTGTATTCATCTGATACCTCTTCGTTCATGGTCTTATGTTAATGTCTACCGGGTACTGTTTTCCAATATAACTTCTTGGTAGTTTTGAAATATTCTACTCTATTCTGATGAAACAATAATAGATTATAAGCCTTGATTATAAGCATTTCTTATTGTCAAAGACTGATTATGCAAATGGACTTTCATTTGTCTACTTTTAAAATTACTAATTTAAAAACTTTTTACTCTAACTAGATCCTATAACTGCATATCTGAAGTTTTTCTAACATAAAGCATAGTTTATCATGTTTGGTTGTATTATCAGAAGGTCGAAGAACGAGACCGTAAATCAAAAAGGTAATTTTACATTTTATTTTATATTTATTACCTACAATATCTTCCTACCTTGAAAAATATACAAACAATCATAATATAAAGCTGAAATAACATTAGGGACATTAAAGTCTCAAAGTAGTCTGAGGAATATAATAAAGTATATGTTTAAGCACCTCACCACTCACAAAAGAAGAAAATAACGACGATAACGACGAGACGACACTTTTTATACAGATTTATGTTTTTGCTTGACGAATTACGAGTTAGATTCGTACAATTTTTAATAAGTAATATATTAAATAATAATTTACAAAATACATTGGTACCTATTTATTTATACCTTATTTTTTATTTTATTTATTTACAACTATTATAATAAGATGCTATTATAAATAATTGTATGGACTATGGTAGAATATTCAATTCCAAAGTCCGCTTCTTCCACCATTGTACCGTCGTCAAATTTTAAGCTTATTCTGCTCAATATTATTTTCACGAAGACTTTATAAGTATGTGACATCCGGCTTATTTTATTATGGGGCAGTGCTGCCTAAATTAATTCTATATGTATTTTACCAAAAAGAGCTATGTGAGATATGTATAACTTAAAAGCTTGAAATTACCTGAAAGATAGGTTTAAAGAAATTGGTATTCTTACGGTCGCTATATATTATACATAATATTTAATAACATAACACATTAAGTATACGCCATGAAGTGAAATATACATGTCTACTTGAATAAAGATAATTCGATTTTTTCTATAGTTTTCAATATCTTCTCTGGTGTCCTTTTTAACTCCCGACCCAAAAAGAGAAGTGTTACAAGTTTAACGTGTTTATCCGTGTATCTGTGATACAAAAAGCTTATCAAAAAGATGAAAAAAATATTATTATTCTTCTTATCGAAATCGTTGCCTAGAGGAACCGCTAAATTACAGGAAAAATACGAAATGCAAATAAGTTATCAAAGCATATAACGAAATAACTATATCAAATCGTATAGTCTAAGTCCTCATTCCTTAGCTCCAGTCTTCGTAAAGTAGACACCATCGTCAACGAACGTACAACGTCCCCTGGGTCAAGTATAAGCTATATAAGCCTACTATAAGCTATACAGCTATATAGCCAAGTCTACTATAAGCTATATTCTAAATAGTTATAAATATTTTAAATTTTAGAACTTTGTGCCGGGGTCTAAGACAAAGTGCCGGGGCCGGGAGATAAGAATTGTACTTTATTTTGTTTGGAAAAGCTACATTTGTGTCATTACACCGATATTTTCTGGCTAAGCCATAAGAAAAATATAACGGAAAAGTGCGAGTCATACTCGCTTACAAAGGGTTATGTAAAAAAAAAAACTTTAAGGTTGTGTTTATATGATGTAACTAAACAATTAAAGATTTCTGAGTTTTTGCTTTATGTGTACTATAAAAGATTGTATCATGCCAAACTTCGAGATTCTAGATCGACTGGAAGTACCCTTTAGTTTTTGATTCAGTTGCGAGTAGCCGTGAGTTTGAAAATATGCGACTTAAATTGCTGTTTTTTTGTATTGCGTTGACACTGAAGTTTTTATTTTATTACAGCTTAAGTATATTATAGACTATTTGATATAAATTTCAATTGAATACATTTATTAAAATTAATAAAATAAATAATAAAAATTAATTTCAATTAAAATATTTTTATTATAATATGATGTAAATAAATATTTACAGTTTTAATATTTTTCATTTATCTGTTCTATAACACGTTGGTACCAAATTTCATGATTCTGAGTTTACGGGAAGAGCCTGTACGTTGTGATTTTCCTACGAGTTTCACGAGAAAAATTGCAGCATAAACACATATAGTTTTTGAAAATATCTTTAAACATGTATAGCCATGTTATGCTTATTTAAATTTATATAAATATAGAATGTAAAAAACCGATACGCTAAACACATATAGTGTTTAATAATCTATATCTATAAAAAAATAATCCATATCATTTGATTGCGTTAGCTTAGATATTGGATTTTTCACAGTATCATAGGAAAGTTAACCTGAGTATTTGATATGAACTTAATCTTGATACCTCCACGCGGAACTCTAAATATTGTATTTTCAAACAAGTAAAGATCGTAAAGAAAAAACTTTAGGACCATTCTATATAAAAAAAATGTATAAACACAATTATTAAAGACACAAACAAAACTTAAAGTCTACACAAAGTAATATAAAAATATATCTATGCAGATCTAAAAGCAGTATTCACCTTTTAGTTACAGACGCCTCTGGTGACGGCAACAATGATCAATATCTGTAACTTCTTCTGTGATATCTGATCTGACACAATCTGACTAAAGCTTCGGTCCTTAAAAAGTTAGCTTCATGTTTTTTGTTTAATTAACAATATTGGCAATCTCTTTTCCAATCTATCTTCTTTCATCATAATGTGTAACTGGATAATATCAGTATTTTGTTCTAAAGCATTATTTATGTTCAAGTGTGTGTCTGTCTGTATATTAAATTCTGCCTGGAACTGATTATCGTTTTAAAGTTATTTTGTTATTTATGTTATTGTTTCATTTTTTGTACTTATCATTAAATGGTACATTACACATTACTTTTATTTAGATACATTTCTTAGATACTTAAATTTAGCCAAATTTAAATTGATTTTGAAAAAAAATTGACTTAATCTTTTTAACCTAAAATGAGGAAATTATAATAATAATATGATATTGTAAGAATAAAGAAATTTTGCCATTAACATACTAACAAAAGTGTATGTAACAATATATAGTTCGAGATCGAGCTAGATAATAAAACCATACATTTTCATGACATTACATTTGTTGTGTTTTAAATGTAGAAGCGAATTACATAAATGTTACACTTCCTAAGAAATGTGTCCATTATTTAATAATTCTTTTTCTTCAAGTCGGGATCAATGTGAACTAGATTTCTGTTTTTACTTAATATACTATGTAACATTGTGACAGAGCCAAGGCAGCTAATTGGTTGAAGCTCGTATACGGGCTAGCTCTTCGGAAACTACTCACTTTCACAAAGAGATTAGTACGAACTATGTATCAAAGACGCGTCTCTTAATAATGTTAAAAAAG
The DNA here is from genome assembly GCA_959347355.1 of Napeogenes inachia. Classification (NCBI taxonomy): domain Eukaryota; kingdom Metazoa; phylum Arthropoda; class Insecta; order Lepidoptera; family Nymphalidae; genus Napeogenes; species Napeogenes inachia. The sequence continues at coordinate 11,332,754 of OY365800.1, read as the reverse complement.
GTATTTACTTCATTTTAAAATAATATTTATTTCACATTAAAAAAATATATATACAAATGTTGACAGAATATCTCGTCATATATTAGGGAATCTATGATTACACATTTTATTATGATTCTATTAACATATTTATTCTAGAATAAATTCTATTACTTTTTTACTATCAGTATACATTAAGAATAGCAGTTTCAAACTACTAACTGGTTAAAAGTGGTTGAAGAGAGTTTAAATCATTATAGTTGGGTCATCCCTAACAGTTTTACGACTCTTGCGCGATCGCTCGCTTGCCAAAACATTGTTACGGCTGCACACTCTACATTATAAGTTTTTGCTTATTGTAGAAAATACGGAAATATGTTTAGGTTTCGACTACCAGACAAATCTAAATAATTATGTTTATAAATTATTGTTACCCAAATTCTAATAATCATAGATGTCATCAGTTACAATCTTCAATAAACAAAATAATGATAACATAATATTTTTTTGGGGTAACTAGTATGTTTTTGGGGTAATATTATTTGGACTAAATATTTTAATCGCTATTTTGTTCAAAGATATTATTTATTTATTTATTTATTTTCCCAAACACAGAATACAATAAAACATACAACTATAACAATATAAATAAATAATCAGTGTAGGGACAGGAGTCCAAACTAGGTAGGCCCTGTAATATGGATCTCCTGGTCTCACCAACCCTCTAGACAATAACAAAACAAATATTAAATAACATTGTGTTTGAGATATTAAAGATGGAAACACATTTAATAACATTTTTCTTTCGTAATAATTATGTTTGCGATTGTTTCCGATTTTGACTACATCATTTGATTTACAAGAAACTTCGGTGTATTGTCCAAAACGATGTTGATGTTGTCCCTTGACTTAAACAAACAATTTATTAGCAGCGAACGGGCGTGCGGATCCACTAGTATTGCTTAATACATTTTATTACTAAATACTTTATTTTACTGTAGCTTACATATTCCAACTTAAAACAACTTGATATAAATATTTATTCATAAAAGAACCGATTTATAAAAAAACTAGTTCATTTTTTATTCTTTATCAAACACTACTATAAATTTAATGTTGCGGCTATGAATTCAGTACAATATTAATTATTTTAGTCAAGTAAGACACAAAAAGACAAAATACAAAAGCGATGTTCCCTCCGGGAAGCCTAGATTGGTATGTTTATTATTAAAATATCGATTAATAACCTACATTTTAATTTTCGCATTATTAGCTCGTGTGAAAGATGCATAAAATGTTTTATTGTTTTGTTTTTCTTTTAAACCCATTGATGCATTTTGTGGATAAAAGGGTAAATATATTTTTTTACTTAAGACGACCTTAATAATTATAATCCGTAGCTAAAAATTTGCTGCAGTAGCTGTATTTATCACCTGCTTGTCATATACATATATATCACCTAAAATTTTCTCAATAATGTAAAATAAAAATTTACAAAATAAAATTAATTTTATACGCATATAACATTTTAAAGAGTCAAATAACTTGTCTCAATAAAAGACAAAACGTTCAATTAATTCGCAAATAGGATAGGAATTTATTTATTGTCCCAATAATGCTCATCTCCCCATGGTTCCTACCATTTTTAATTATTTTAGCAGCGACATCGTTGTAGTGAGAGTCGTTAATTCTACGCTCTACAATTTTCCAAGTCCAATTGGAGAATTCCAATACTAAAATAGAACCGTTAGATGTATACTTCATTTATTTATATATTATTAGAATTTACTGTGAGGGTAGAATAACGATCCGTCATTTTGTTTTAAAAGGTATTAATGAAAATCTAAACTATTGATTGGAAACTAACTAACTATTGGTAGGAAATAACTTAATCATGTTTTTGCATTGTTTTATATAAATATCCATTTGGGGAGGTATTCTCTTAGAGCAGACTTAGAAACTCATTTGTTATTCCGATAACATCGAAAAACACCGACAGTCGCTTTCTTTATTTTATTCTTTTAGAAAAAAAAACGCCAGGTTCTTTGTAGGGAAACTATAACTAAAATGATAAATTTTAATTCGATCCATTCATTTTCATTACTATACGATATATATAATAACAGATAAGGCAAAAAAAATACTCAATAAATAAATTATTCCGTAAATATTCGTATCACCCTGCTTATATATAGAAATGTTGTAAACTAGCTGTCGCCCGCGGCGCCGCCCACGTTAAGGTCGCTTTTCGCGTAATCTGTGGAAACTACAATTATCCAGACCTATAATAGATTTATAGTTAATTCTACAATATCCTATTCCCGTGGCAATTTTATACATATAGACATTACATTGCTTCGATATGAAATTGAAAATAATAACAAAAATACATACCCATCACCCACACACACAGCCGGGACAATATTCAAATATACGTAATAAAGCATATGAATACGAAATAATTTTCACCAAATATTATGTTTTTGAGTAATGTTCAATTAAAAAATTTCTTTGTAGATTTTCAAACTACTATATTTTATCCGAAAACAAAATCATAGCTAGTTCTAAAAAAAGCCAGCGCCAATTATTGAGATTTTATGTAACTAAATTAAGAATGAGCATAATATGCTCATATTCAATTTATTATTTTATTAAAATTTAGATAAAATAAGGTAGAAATTCTAGCTTCATCTAAATTAAATACGTTTATGTAAACCGCATTGAATTCTGTTAAAAAGTTTTGAAACAATGCTTGAAGTAAATTTTTAATTGACCATAACTTCTTTTACCCTTAACTGATGTGGACGAAACAAAGTGTTGACAACGTTCCAGATTATATATAATCTACCTGTGAAATCCGGTGTTTAAATACGTTCAGGTGTTTCGACGTTGTAACGTACCAGACAGACAGACAGACGGGCAAATATTACATTTTATTTTTGTTTTGAAAAATATTTAATGTACAAACACTTGATTTTTACTCTCTTATCCTTTTATCCTTTTCCTTAAAATATGTTATATCTTTTACATTTAATTTAGTAATCATTAAATAATATATAACTATAATATGATTTATGTTTAATATAGTACCTCTTATTAAGTTAGAGACGCTAACGCATATAGATTTATGTTTAATAACTACAAAGTTAAGTACAAACTTAGAGTTTCGTATATACTAGCTCAGAAAATCAGAATTCAATTTGAATATCTTCGAGTGACTTTATTGCTGTTGTAAATGTGACTTAATATTTTAAAAAGAACTAATATTCCTAATAATATTAAAATATTACACGCACGTCGTCGTCGCGTACGCACGTACGCTAGTCATAAATTTAGTGGTTAAAGTTCTCTTAAACCTTTAATAATTGTAATTGGAAGTGAATTTTTTTGCAAACTTTATAAATTAGTTCTGTGTAACTACTCTGTGTGTTTTTGAACTCGATATTATACGAAAATAAAATAAAATAGTGGATATTACTAGAAAACAGTGACTCTTTTTGAAATGAACGCGTAAGCGACGCAATATCCCTGGTTCTTACGACGTTTTAAACGTGACTTTTTTATTCAACAAAGATAAGTAAGGAAATAAATTACTGCGAATTCATTGTGTTATATTGAGCATTATAATATCTACCTCCAACATATTTTTATCATGGAGTGTAAGAATTGTTCTGAGCAACTTAAACAAGATGAGTGCATTAAATGTGCAACCTGTCAATGTAATTATCATCATCTTTGTGTTGGTCTACTGTTGGCTGATTTTAAAAAGATTCTACCGATGAATAAGGCCAGGTGGAAATGTCCTGGGTGCAAATCTTCAAAAAAGACAAGTAGCAACAGCCCTCATACATCTAATACGAGTGAAATTGACAATAAATCCTTATACGCCTACTTTGATGAGAGATTCAATCTCTTAGACTCGTCGATCAAGTCATTTAAAAACTTAATATCTGATGAACTGAAAAAGGTCACTGACACCGTAAATAAGTGGTCTAGTAAAATAACACACATTGAGTTATCTATTCAGTCAGTCGTGGAACGTGTCAATGGCATTGATTTGGAAATGGCTAAAATACATCATTTGGAACAGGAAGTAAGCAAATTAAATTCGACTATTAAGGACTTAAAAGATAATCACGACAGGAGTGAACAATGGGTTCGGCGTTCAAACATTCAAATAAATGGTGTTCCGTATAAGAAAGGCGAAGATTTAATTAAATTTGTCAAGAATTTGGCTGAGAAATGTAATTTTTCGTTAAACCCGAATACGGATATAGATTTTGTTACTAGAGTGGCAACCAAAAATGATATGGATGTTAAAAAACCAAAACCAATAATTTTAAAAATGCAAGCTCGCTATAAGAAAGATGACTTTTTGTCATCCCTCCGTAAACTACGTAATTTAAAAGCTTGTGATATCGGATATCCTGGTGCGCAAAGTCATATTTACATCAATGATCATCTGTCCACTCGAAATAAAGCTTTATTTAATGAAGTTAAGAGAAAGGCGAAAGAAAAAGGCTATGCATATTGGTGGGTCCGTAATTGTACAATTATGGTTAGACGCACTGAAAACTCCCCTGTCTTACATATCAACTCAGAGGAATGTTTAAAGAAAATAGTATAAGTGTCATATTGTGTTTTTTGTTAAGTAGGCTGTTATTATTATTTATGCTTTTATTTAAACTTCTTATAAAACCTTTAAATTTAGAAGAATACTTTAATTTAGTTTTAAAAGTCGATATGGTGAGATTAGACATTTGTTTTGCTATGTATTTAACTTTAAATATTTTGCCTGAGAAGAATGCAGCACATGAGGTACAATTTTACTTATTACATTTGGTATTGATTGTGTTACGTCTTTGTTTTAGTCATATTCATAATTCTAAACAGATTATTTATATATTGACATATTTAGTTAAATGGCTTTGAATATTTATTATCAGAATGTCCGTGGGTTACGGACTAAGTCTAATCAATTTTATTTAAATGTATTAAATCACAGTTATGACATTATTTGTTTAACAGAGACGTGGCTTTTACCGGGCATTTTTGACGGAGAATTATTCGATAAACGATATACTGTGTATCGCAATGATCGTAATTATGTTAGTACGAAGGTCACAATGGGAGGCGGCACTTTAATAGCGGTACGTAATGAATTTATAATTAAGTCCTGTGATATTTCCTTACCCATTTCTTCCAATGAAAATATTACGTATATAAAAATGTCTTACAGTAAAGACATATCTCATAAATGTTTACATATTTTTTGTTGTTACTTTCCTCATAACATTAATCAAGCTGCAACACAATTAAATTTATTGGATTTATATTTCTGATTTACAAATTGAGAATGTACACGATGATTTTATAATAATAGGTGACTTTAATGTAAGAGATGCTATATGGTCAGTGAATAATTACCCTAATAGTAATGAAATTATTTTAAATTATTCTGAATGTAATCTTGTTTATCAATTGTCTGCTTTTATGAGTTTTACTGGCTTTAGACAATTTAATCATATTTTTAATTTAAATAACAGATTATTAGATCTAATATTTACAAATCTAAGTTGTACAATTTCTCGTGAGGAACCACTTTCTGAACCAGAGGATTCTCATCATCCAACCCTTTTAATTGAAATTTTTGTCCAATCAGTGAAACTTAACCTAAAACCTGCTCGGCATCTTAGGAGAATTTATCATAGGGCTGATTATGATTTAATTTGTGAAGAACTATCAAAAATAGACTGGATTCGGGAATTAGATAACAAGGACATTACTGAGGGGGTAGATACTTTCTATTCATTAATAAATAATATTATAGTTAAGTTTATTCCATCTACATTTAAATCAGAGTGTACTAATTACCCGCATTGGTTTTCACGTCCTTTAATAAAATTAATTAATAAAAAATTGAAGTTCCATAAAAAATGGAAAATTTATGGTAGAAGTATTGATTATGATAAATTTTCTGAATTGAGGAGTTCAGTTAAAAAGCTAGAAAAAATGTGTTATAATTCTTATGTCGATAAGGCTGAAAATAATCTTCTTTTAAACTCCAAATACTTTTGGTCGTATATAGGATCCAAAAAAAGACATAATACAATTCCAGGAAATATGTATCTCAATTCTTGTGAAGAATCAAACGGGCCGGGTATTGCTAATATGTTCAACATCTATTTCCAATCTGTCTTTGAGCAAAATCAAAATGTGTTAATTTCAAATCAATGTCTTCGAAGTATAGATCAATCGGTGATTAGTTCAGTTGAAATAACTAACCAAAAAGTAGAATGCTATCTATCTAAATTAAATACGTCTAAGGGCTGTGGTCCCGATGGTATTCATGCCTTGTTCTTAAAACAATGTAGTAAATATCTTAGTATTCCTCTAACAATGCTTTTCAAAAAGTCTTTAGAAAGTGGTACCATTCCTCGTATCTGGAAAAAATCATTAATCATGCCAATATTTAAGTCTGGCGATAAAAATAATATCAAAAATTACCGTGGTATCTCAAAATTATCGGTGATACCAAAACTTTTTGAGAAGATTATCTATGATGAAATTTTCCCATTATTGAGATCTAAATTAATAAATAATCAGCATGGTTTCATAAACAAACGTTCAACAGAAAGTAATCTTTGTGAATTTCTAGATGTAGCACTAAATGGAATGAACGATGGTCATAGGGTAGATGTCGTTTATACAGATTATTCAAAGGCATTTGATAAGGTTTCGCATAATCTCTTAATACAAAAATTGGAAAATAACGGGATACATGGTAGCTTACTGAGGTGGCTTACATCTTATCTTCGTGAAAGATCACAAGCTGTAGCTGTTAAAGGTTTCACCTCGTCTTTTATTCCTATAACTTCTGGTGTACCACAGGGCTCCCATCTTGGGCCTTTACTTTTCAATATATTTATTAACGATGTCAGCAAATGTTTTGAAAATTCGCACTTTTTATTATACGCTGATGATATTAAAATTTTTAAAGTTATCAGAAATGTTCAAGACTGTACCAAATTACAAAATGATTTAAATAAATTACATAACTATTGTACATCAAATGAAATATATCTTAATGTAGGAAAATGCCATACAATTACATTTTCTAGAAAAAAGGAAATATTGTCTTTTGATTATTGTTTTTCTAATTCAAAAATAAAAAGGGTAACTGAGGTGAGAGATCTTGGGTTACTCTTGGATAGTCAAATTATCTTTGATAAGCATATCGATAAAATTACAAAAGATGCTTATCGAATGCTCGGTTTTGTTCTTAGACAAGGATCCGATTTTAGAAACATTAAATCTTTAATAATTCTTTATAAAGCATTTGTGAGACCAATCCTAGAATACGCCTCAGTTATTTGGAATCCTTGTTACGCTAAATATAAAGATCTGATTGAGAAAATACAGAATAAATTTTTAAAAATACTAAAATATAGATTTACTACATCTTTATCATTTGTATCGCTGGAACAACGCAGAGAACTTAAAGACCAAATTTTTCTTTTTAAAATTTTACATAATATTATTGATTCTCCATATCTTCTTAGTAAAATTTCACTTAAATGTCCTCGCTTAGGTGCTCGTTCTCAGGCTATATTTTACATTCCCGTGTGTAGAACTAATTATCTAAAAAACAATTATATATTTAGATCCTGTGATAATTATAATAGAAAATATCACCATATCGACTTGTTTAATAATAATTTAGACAAATTTGTATCATTGCTCAAGAGTTTGTAGATTAGTTTTAGTTTTAAGATTTTATTTTTTATTTTTAACCACTTTTTTATTTTTGTTTTGTTTTTGTTTTGTTTTTTTCGACAAGAGTAGCTTTAGAAGCTTTAATTTTTACTTCCATTGTGTTATTTCTTAAGTGGATACTTTACTGGCATGTCCGTAATATTTTGTTTTTGTTGTTATATTTTTGTAAATTGATGCTGTTTGTTGTCCCAATAAAATAAAATAAAAAATAAAATAAAATAAAATATTTGAAACTGTTGAACTGTTATTTGGTTAGAGGCTAATGTTTTTTCAAAACATTTATTGTCTTCTATAGCAAAAAATGACATTTAGGTAATCTGAAACTGATTCATAATCAATTATTCATTAACAAAAACGAGATCCCGATGATATTGTTTGAATACAAAGAAGGTTATTTATTATGTTTTTGAAATATAGTATACTGTCATTCTCAAAAACTCATAGATAACAATCTTCCAATAATTGAAGACTCTAAGCACATAATAGAAACCCTCGATAACTAATAAGGGGTGACACGTAACATGACGTCAAAGCCTTCACGTAGCGTCACGTCATGTCACGCTGGGTCGTGCTGCGTCATTGCTCTGCTATGTTGCCCTGGTTTCACGATGAGACTATTTTTTGTAGTAAACCAAAATACCTACATATTTTTTTAAAAAGAAATTACAAATACTTTGATTACACTAGCTAGGCATCGTAATGATTACTTATGAATGGGAATTTAATAAAAATATCTATAAACAAAGCAAAGTTAACTTTTTTTAAAGAGAAAAGATAAGTAGAAAATTAGTAATATTTAAAAATAATTAATTGTTAAACTAAAGAATGCTTTTCTTTACTTCAATGGTTCCGTTTTCTGAGTAACATTTTATTTTTAGTTTACATTGCCATTTTAATGCCTTCTTAATGAATATATTATTTTGATAAAAGACTTTACCATAAATACGTTTGAGTTAGCAATCAATGTCTACATACAAATATTTCTGTTTCTTTTGTTTGCATTCATTCTTAATCTCAGTATTACCGACGCAAAAAAAATACGTCATAATGAACTCTTTGAAATAATAGGCTTGAACTAAGTAACAAAAATACTAAGACTTTACAAAGAAGCTAAGCCATGAAAGTGAAAGTGTTTAAGTTCATTCATAGTTTATTCATACATTACGATCGAGTACTAGTAAAAACTTTGAAAGCAAAGACAACGTACGACAAGTGTCTATATTGAAATCAATTGAAATTCTGAATGCTTTACATTGGTTTTAACTATTTATTATTCTCTTGTATTTTAGTTCTAGTTGAGTTGGTCAGTCCTTTTAAACCTGAGATCTAGAACATTCAATGTGCTGTAATCGGTCAATTTAAACCACTTCAAATTTTATAACAGCAACATACTGTTAGTCATATTTATTTATAATAATTTAAATGGTAAATACATTTAATTTACATGTTTTAGTTCATAAGTTTCAACAGTAGCGCCACCTACATAATTAATTATGGAATATTATTTAGTATTTACTGTTAAATGTTTTAAGAATTAGAAGCATAGAATATTTTAACATAATGTTTAATCTTTTATTAATTATTAGAACTTATTATAAGCTATAAATAATATCTGTAAGTTGGTTATGAAATTGTAAATTACCCTCGCCTAAATATTATAGTGTTAAAATATTATAAAACGAGTTGTAAGGGCTGCTCTCGCCCATTCTATTACAAATGGTTGGATATTAAACATTGAAGTGCAAGTACTGTGTATTACTGAAACAAGTCTTAACAATACATATATATAAGTAAATGAAGTGAAGCAAAATAGAATGTATCAATATTTTGCTTTATTGTAAGGAAAAAAATATATTATAAAATAATATTAAATTAAATGATTCGATTTCCATCTATATTTTTTTTTTACTTTTTACTGACGATGGTTTAATTTTACTTTTTTATTTATTAATAAGCTCAAAGCTTAATATTAATGTTAAGATATATATATTTTCCTGTTTGTTTCTCTTCAGATAAATGAGATAACAATATTCGAAGGAATATTTGTGTTTATTTTAATATACCCGTATATCGGTTGAAAAACATGATTAAACACTTCATAATTTCCTACATCATAAAGGTCCTTCGTAGAAAAGCGATTTTATGAATTTGTTTTCAAGAACTGTGTATAGTATTATATTCAAATGATAATCAATACCGTTCTTTCTAGAAAAACTTAAAATAATTGCGGCAACAAAGAAACTTGGCCTTTGCGAGTCCCTTACCATTACCATTCAGCCCGATGAAATCTCTCTTAATTCTAAGTAAGGCCTCAGTCTACGTAACTATCCAGTGTTAAGGTAACTAAGGTAACCATAAATTAGATGATTTTTGTGTTTTTACTTCCAAATTCTAATTATATTCCTTATCAAAAAAGTTTAGATATACATAAATAAATATATTTAAGAAGGATAAGTTGTATCAAATTTACCTAATTGTTAAATTCGTCATTAAAGGTAAATTGTAAATCATACAATATATAATATAAACAACAATACAATCATTATAATTTTAAATATTTTCATTTATTTAGAAGACATTTAAAACTGTCATATATTTTTATTTGCAACTAAAAGTGGATACCGTACTCGAATTCTTACTTATGTCTGTATATGTTCTCGGCTTAAGATGTCAGTATTCTGTATTTATAGTTCGGAGCGCGGCATGTCCAGGCCGCTGGTATTTGTCCTGTGAGCGCATTATGTATCTGTGACATACGACGGATGACTGTCGGTACATCGGGTACAACCTCGCACGTAAATTATTCTTAAGATTCCTGTTATATATAGTATTACTGACAAACATATTACTTTATAATATTTTCTTACAGCTTTTCGCATTTCAGATACTAGTGTTTAATATTTTTGTTAATATTATGGTTATCTCATTTATTTCAATATGTTTGATGTATTATAATATTCTATAAGGATACTCAATATTAGAATATCATATTTTTCAAATATTTCGATACTCGTATACTTCAAGTTGTCGTTAGTAGTTTATTCTATTTTATTTAAACTAAACAAAATTAATTTTTCAGTAGGTACTATACAGGGTCATTTGTTATTAGTTGACCACCTCTTGCAGGCAGCCTCTCTATACATAGTTTATGTTAAAGTTCAGATAAAATTATAAGTTTTAATTGTAGAAATTAATGTTTATAAACGAGTTTGAATGTAACAAATAATTTGAAAGCAAATTGGATATATTGCAGGTATGTGATCAACTCTTATGGTTTTGTATGACTAGAAACTGTAATATTTTAGTTCAAACAAATATAATTAACAAAATAGTTAAGTTACTAAATCAAGAGAATGTGGTACACTTTAAGCGTTAGTAGGTGTTTCTCTTAATATATATTAGATGGCTTAAAGCAAATAATTAGTCATCAAACTCTTCAACAACATCTAATGGTATTAAATAATAAATGGACTGTTAACACCTAACTTTCCTTCACTTTTATATATCGAATATCTCCCTAAAAGCTTTTTTAATCTTCTCTCCTCATTTAAATAATAATAATAATCAAATTAATTACTTTGGTCGCTATTCGTTATCGCGCGCCACCAGCAATTTGTTTTTTTTTTACAGGTTAATGTACAGATTTAGCCTGGTTACTATTCGTATTACGTTAGTAATAGTTACATAAAAAGTCATTTAGATTTTAAAAATATCCACTATAGTATATTTTTTGTGAACCTGAAAGAAAAATATATTTTAAAAATATCTAAGTAGCTAAATTGGTTTATCTACATTAATTGGGCACTCTAAATAATTATGTCTAAAAATATTACGTAAGTAATCTTTTACCTTTATGAAAGTAAAAATTTAAAGAAAACATTAATGTTTTTGACATAATATCTAAGATTTAAATAAATTTGATAGTTTTTTGTTTTATTTTCTAGTACATATTAGAAAACTAGTAGTCATTAGATAATTTAGATATTAGAATATAAGATAACTTACTTCCTAGTATATGAATCAAATTCAAAGTAAAAATAATAGAAAAGAAAATAATATTTTGTCAATAAATATTTATTTATATAAATTGCAATAAACCTGTGGTCATTTAAGTAAATTATTACAAAGATAGTTTTATTTTTAGGGGTAAATAGAAAATGGCTATGGATTTAAATGTAAATCATAATAAAACAATTACAATGAACGTTTCTTCAAGCGATTATATTATATTATATTTTTTGTCTTTATCATAATGCGGAACACAAGAATAAAAAATGTTAACAAAGGAACAATTGATGATAAAAATGATTATTATTGTTTGTATAATAATATAAAATGTATGATGACCTAATATAACCTGTAATATTAAAATATAAATAACTGTCAAATAATCGCTTTGTCTTAACATTTTTTAAATCGGGTAAACTATATAAACACCTTTTTATTCAGGACTATATTTCGTGATAGGTAAACCTCATCATAATTTTATTTCCAGGATATTTATCAGACTACAGCATTATCTACTATTTGTATTTCGTTGTTTTACATAGATGGCACTAATCAGTATTCTTTGAGCTAATGTTCTACTTTAAAAAACATGTCTAAAAGTGTTTGTTACTCACAAATAAAGCAAACAAACTACTTAGAATAAAATTGTAATATTTTTAGAGTAAAGGCACTACAAGCATCTGTATGATATGGAATGATATAGGTTTGTGTTAACGAATTACAATTAAATTATTAAATATAAAAAAAACAATAACCTTTAGTCTTAAGTCTACTGTAATATAAAACCCTTACATATTAAGAGTTATTTAGGTAGTTAGTTAATCAATATAATTAACATATTATTATTTCGTGGAAGATTGATTTAGAATTTATTAAAAAGCCAATTACAACCAATTACTAAGGTATTAATTTTTTTTTTAATAATTCTATGCATATAATAAAAAGGTAACTGATCCATATATAATACCCTATAAAATATATAATACCCTTTATAAGAACAAAAAAACCCAAAACAATGGTTTTTTAGTTTGTCTGTATGTCTGTATGTTTGTGCACGCTAATCTCAGAAACGGCTTAACCAAATTCAATGCGGTTTTCAGGAATATATTATAACAACCTTCACTTAACATTTAGCGTGTATTTTATCCAAATCGTTTATGAAACAAAAAAGTTATGTCAATTTATGTCAATCACGTAATAGGTACCATGCAAATCTTATTCTATACATGTAATAAATCTGTAGAGGAGTAGTCTTTGTACATTGAAAATATTTAAATCCATTTTCAGCATCTTTCAATCTTTTTCTGTTGATCTGTTTGTCTTTTAGTTGTGCACATAACACGAAAAAAAAATATTTTTCAAGGGGACCGTTATATAAGCAAGACTCAAAACAATGTTTTTTTCATATTGTCTGTTCATCTGTATGTCTTATGTTTGTGCACGCTAATCTCAGAAACGGATTAATAGATTTGGATGCTGTTTTCGGGAATATATTGTTATGGGATTTACTTTACAATTTGTTTTTTTTTTCTAAAAATCAAAGAAGTTAATAATTTCTTATTGTCACACCAGTGCTTATTGACAGTTAGAAGATTTATAGTTTTAACATACATGTGTAAGTACAAAGGGTACGTTTTACCGAAATCGAAATCAAAATAGAATAAAATAAAGCTCAAAAGCTTGACAAACTCATAAATTTTTCTAGATATTTTCAAGCATTACTTAGGTTTGTTCTTTTTATATCATGTTCGGATGTGGTATCATGGTTTCACTGACTTATACATTTAAGGTATCTCTATTTTTATTAATTGTAACAAATCATTATAAATGAGTACAAATTCATTTACAAACATATATTTTTTAAGTTAATGTTTTAATTTAATATTTTTGTAACAAACTTTTGTAGCTGCTATACATACTATTAGAGTGATTCAGGAAAGTTCTTGTAAAGTCGCGCGCCAAAGTTCTGTATGAAAAGGTGGAAGCGATTTGAAAGGTACATTAATTTTCAACACGTGTACTTATTCATATATTATAAACTTATATATAAGTAATATGACTTTATTTTCTTTTTTCTGTTCAAATATTTTTACAAAAAAAATATATAGGAACCAAACGAAATCTAAACTATTAAACAAAACAAAATACTTTTTTAATCTTGACGTATCTAAATAAATTGTTTGTTGTTCTAAATGTATATTTAAACAGGTCCGAAGGCATTTAATGTACATAACTAGTCACAGCCTCCTCGGGTGACAGTAACGATGATCGATGTGTGTAACTTCCTTTGTAATATCCGATCCTAGCCACAATCTGACTAAAACTTCAAATTTTTACAAAATGAGCTCCGTTCCTTTTTTGTTACTACTCAATTAAAAATAGAAACAATATCTTTCTATTTCGATTATATTAACTTTTTTGTTATTTTATTCAAAACATTGGTTATTTTATTTCCAAAATTCTTGCTAATGTTCTCTAGTGTCTGTTTGTCAGTTAAATCTTATTTATAGATTTATAAAGGTTACTTTACTAAACTAATAACTTTATACTTTTATAAAGTTATTATTTTTGTAATTTGATTTTTTCATATACTTTTTAGAACCATAAACAACTTTCATGGGCACTAACTTAAAAAACATTTTATTTGGACCAAAAATTTTTAACATATATTCGTTACTAACATAAAAGACGATTTATATTTGTAGCAAAATTATATAATTTCAAGCATTAAATATTAAAAAAACTGAATATCTATTTTGTAACAAATGACCGAGCAAGATAACAAGATCATAAATTTCCATTGCAGTATCCCCCAGCCGAGTGCACTTTATTGTCTTATAAATCTCCACACGTTAAAAAGTGTTACTTTAATAAAACAAAAATTTAGAGTAATTTCATTAAAATTTGACGGAATAAAGTTAGCTAAACTCTATTTCATCAAATCGGAATCAATGTCAGGTAACTATCTGTTTTTACGTAAACAGTAGTATGGTAGTGGTAGATCTTCGCGGTGGCTAATAGTTTGCAGTTCGTATATGGGTAAACTCGACCGAAGTCATACCCTCACACAAAATATTTCCAAAAACCAACTATAAAACCAACTAAAAAAAATCATCTCTAACAGTTTTAGGGCAGTATCGCGATCGGTCTTTTGCCAAAACATTGTTACGACTGCACGCTTTACCTAAAACAAATTTTTGCTTATTTAAGAAACATATGAGGCCAATTCTTCGTGGACATAGGACTATCCTAGTTATATATGTTTTAAAAAAATAGTACTAATTATATAGAATAATTCTTCTAATCATATAATAGAGGAATCATAACTAAATATTGAGAGTAGTGAATGAATTGGAACTGGGTTTTTTAATGTCTTTAGTAGTTTCTGTGGTTCAAATATGCTATTTATTAATAATTTTATTTCGTAATTAAAATTCGTTGTTAAAATTCTTACATAGATAATATTCTTATGAAAGGATTTCTGTTAGGGATATCTTAAAAGTTCTGAAGTACCTGTTAATACTTTAGCTTTAGCCATGGATAACAATCTTAGAGTAACACTAACCCGCATTTCTACTATTCTTAATATCTTAGTGGGATCCTTGGCATACATTGTGGTCGCTGTTATGCTACGTATGACCATTCATTGGCCATTGAAGTCTATTCAATCAGCTTCTGGGTTTTCACAATTCATCAGGTATTTTATCGGGTATATTTACAACGCCTTTTTCTATCCAGACCCGTTTTGCACTTAATTCTGTTTTTTAAAACTTCAAGCCACTTTCAGTTATATTTAAACATTTGAGATTGTTTTTTTTTATCCATAGTCTGCACCGGCTAGTGTACAATTCATAGATATTCAGGCCACATGTAGTGAACTCCGTCTTTGAAATATTAAAGTTGCTAGGGTTAAGTGAGCCACGTATTTTCCATCTTCCCGTCGTTTGGAACTGCCGTAACTTAACCTATATTCTAGTAGCAAAATTGCCACAGAGAGCCTTTCCTGATGCCCTGTAGGCATTAACAAATTTTCCACCGATACCCCAGTAATTTTGTATAAATATACATATATTATCTATTTACTTATTTATATACCATTGAATTAATTAATATAAAAATCTTTGCAATTTCATTATTTTTTAAAAAGCCTTTAATTTGCTGCTACCAATTATAATAAATAGAAACTCGTCCTCTATGCACAGTAACCTCTTTTATATCAAAATGATTTGCTTGGTCTATAGTAAATATTTTGTAATACATTTTGTTACTATTAAAAGTTACCTTAAATATCAGATTAAATAATTATTTTTAAATATATATAATTATTTTTCATCATTATAATTTGTAATATGTGAGTGCTAAGAATAGGAGAGTTGGTTTCGAAACTCAACGCATGGTACTGACCGCGAACTAACTTTGTTTCTCTCACTCTCATGCAAAAAAACACCCTTAAGATAATTATTATTTCTGGAGATCCTAATCAGGATGAAGAGATAATCTCTAAAATTATAAATTTATTATCGGTCCTTGATATGTGTACAAAGTTTGAACAAAATCGGTCCGTGGGAAATGAGACAAAATCGAATTCATAAAAGTCGGTTAGAAGCAAACAAACAAGCAAACAAGCAAACATATACGTGAAACTAATAAAAGCTTTTTTTTAACGCGATTTTATCAGTTTCACATGTAATGAAAAGAGAATGACATGACAATGACAATTTATGTAACAAAATGAATTTAAAAAAAAACTTTTTATTATATCAAATATGTCAAATGCTCTTAATAAAAGATAAATATTTAATAAAATACAATTAATTTATTTATTTTATAATTTATTTTATAATTTATTTATTTCTCTTCTAACAATAATTTCAACAACGTAGCTAAAATTTTTATTTGTTTTAGCAACGAGATCAATATAATGAGTGTCGTTAATTGAACGCTGCGAAGTTGTAGGATACACGCGAACATTCGAATAACTTGCTAAAAATAATGTCTAAAGAATCCTTAAGTACATACTGTTTTTATCTATATAGATAAAAACAGTTGATGTTATACTACCTACATGTTATCCTATGTTTTTATTGTACTAATATATAATTGATTAAGTATTTAAATAATGTTTGAAAAATATCTTTAAATATGTATAGTCATGTTAAGCTTATTTATATTTATATACAAAATATTTAAATAATTTAAAATAATAATAATCATCAATACTATATTATAAAGAAAAAAAATAAAGAATCAAAACCTTAAGGAACTATAAAATCTTGAGCTTTATATTATTTTATAAAAATAGGCATATGTCAATACACAAATGTCTTAGTTCTGGGCAGAGTTAAAGTTCAACTGTTAAATCGAGTATTTTGTAAAGAGAAAAAAAACATTGAAAGCCGGATAATAATAGCAAGTTATTCAACCTATTATTTTATGCTTAACTCCTCCAGCCTTTATTATCTATCATAAATTTTAGTCTTACCCCGGAGTGTGTGTTTAGAATACTTTTCAATTTAATTCTGATTAATAAATAACAAAAAATTGCTAGTAACAATTTATAAAAAAAAAAAAAATAACTTGATCGATCTTATTACGTATTAACTTATTATCGTATATACACGAACCACAAAATATCGTAGGTAACAAAAACCTTATCGACTTTAGACATTCAAGTAAAGATTATATTAAAGCTATTGCTATGATATTTCATGCTCTTATTGCTATTGGCTATATATATTAATGTGCTACAAAAAATATAATTCCTATTTTAATTTGTAATACTGCATTTTAACCTTTTTTGGAGAGCTTTTATTTTTATGTTGTACATGTATTATTAATGACATCATTTTAATATAAAAACAAATAATTATTGGGCTTCAAAAGTGTTGATACTCATTACCAATGTTTTCTTTCTCAGTATAATCATTAATAAAGCTCCCTTTACACATATTTTCTTGAAGAGCTAAAAAAATCTTAATATGATATCCCACTACAACGAATTAATATACATTTTATAGCAGAATCGTAACGTTTATGCGTAAAAATATTGTCACGAAGAATATTCCGACTTTTCTGCAGTCTCCTTTACACAGAATTAATTTTTTTTTTTCCAGTTTTAGTCTTTTTATTTTATGTTAAATATATAATTAAAAGTTATAAATAGCTAATTGAATTATATGTATGTATTTAGTAATATCTGGGCTTAAAGTTTTTATATATACTAGCTCACGAGTAGAAAAAAATAGTCTACCCACATATACACAAAGATTGTATCTTCCAATAATGGAAGATACAGTAAACAGATGGCAGTCCGAGATAGTTAATAAGGGGTGACATATAATATGCTGTCCTAAATACTCGTACTCGTAAAAGCTGTCGCTTTGGATCGCGGTGCGTCACGTCCTTACTATGCTACGTTGACTTGGTTAAGCTGAAACATATTGTTCTTGAACAAAAATAACGATTCATTTTTTTTAGGTAAATTATTTTAATAAACCATCAGAAATGCTTACTAATGGATTTATTATGTAAGTAGTAGGACTACTTATGTAAGATTACTAATTTAAACTAATGTAAGTAGCGGTATTACTTACAGATAATAAGTGATTTAGTTCTTCTAAATACCACTGTAGTTAGTACTGGTAATTGAGATTCTACTTACTTATTTTCAGCTCAATGTGCCTCAAAAAGATCCCTCCTGGTTAACCATACATAGAACAAAATTCATAGAAGCTTAAAAGCTCCCATGTGCTTTTTTGTGTTTATATTTAATTTGTAACTGTAATATGTATTTTCATGTGGTATGCAATAAAGTGTATAAATAAATAAATAGAAGGGAAGTAATAAGCCCCTCTTATTAACCCGGCGTGAATGAGGTGAGTAATTGGCACACCAACTATGAGGTGGGTATGAGATACCCAAAACTTTAATCTTATTTTTTTTAAACAGACGTTTAATTTGCATTACTTATAATAAAACTATCAAAACGCAATTTGATACAAACAAGATTACAAAAAAGAAAAGAGGTTTAAGTACAACCAGTTTTAATGATTATTAAAATAACTATGTTAATAAATATTCTATGAAAAAAATACAAGTTTCGGTGGTTAGTTAACTTTTTGCATAAAAATCTAGCAAAATTCTAACTTCTTTGTAAAAACAACATAATAAGGCTATTTTCTAACTATTCTAACTCAAAGAAGAACTGAACAATCTTATGAGATCATGTAACATGTCGCTAAAGTTACACCTAAAAATCAGCACAATGTCCGCACACAAAATTCGCGTGTTCCATACATATTGGCTTTATACATTTAGAACAGCAATGTTTTATCATTTTATTTCTTTTTTGAGGACAGCCATACCATATCTAACATATTTGCTAACCATTTTTTGGAAACTGCTGGTAAAGGTCTCCACAGGTGATTGGCAATTCTCTTTCGTATTTCCCCTGGAAGACAAACTTAGTTTGAATGTTGCAAAAAACTATCTTTTATTAGGTTCAGACTTCAGACCTAAATTACGAATATAATCACGGTGCATAATGCGTTTTTGGCCCCTTTAGTGATTTTCCCTGTAGATTATGGTAGTTTATAGTAGCCATATTGAGTATACCATATAAATCAAGTGGTTATTTCCCTGCGTATAGCTCCAGTTTGAGAATGTAAAACTTTTTCTCATATTGAGCTTGAAATTTGAGTCCACCTTTGGTCGATTTTGTTAGGAATTTATACATGAAACGATATTTACATTTCATCAATAGTAAAGTTCTCGGAAGGCACATAAGGGTCACTAATATTGTCAACTAAATTATCTATAATATTGCAGCTAGATTGTCAACCTTCTTTCTCTCGTCTCGGGTATTTATTCCGGTGTTTATTTTTTTCATAATACATCTTGATAAATCTTAAAATAACTCACAAAATACTAAAAATAAGAATAAATTATAAACTTACTAACACTCAAAATATGTGACACCAACTACGAGGTGGGGTATGTCATACCCTGGCGAAGTTTGCAATCGTATATCTCCATTCGCAATTGGTGAATAACTAAACTGGATGCCGAATCTCACCCAACACACCCTTACCTCCAGCTACTGCAACGGCGGGACTTGCATAGCAACAATAACATTAAACAATTTGCGTTTTAAAACTTCACGGGTATGAGATACCCCACCTCATTCACGCCGGGTTAAAACTTATCATTCTAATCTTGTTAGTTTCTGTAACCTATTCAGATACATATAGTACTAATAATAAACGTATTTTATTCTGTCTAGGTATTAGTATTACATAGGCAGAAACTATACTCAAATTTTGGGATCTGTTGGTTTTTAAAAGCAATATAAATATAAAATTGCTTGAAATAATGTCTTTAGTAAGAACACTCTTTTTAACTTCTAGAACATATAGTGTTTAATATAATACAACTATTAGGCATATAAAAAAGTTAAATTAAATCAAGTGTATTATTTATGTTATTAAATGTAGGTAGAATACAGGGCTATTTTTGATTAATTGGCCACCTTTTGCAGACAGCCTTTCTACATCAATCCCAACAACATTTGTTCTACGACTTTTTACAAACCTTGATAAACAACACGAAAAAAATGAAACGAAAAAAGTTTGCTTTCTCTTTTACTTATTACTCTGTATTTTGTAAGAAATACTTTACTTAAAAGGCCCGGGCACATACGCTAGGCTCAGAGTTAATATCAGTTCAGAGGTAACAAATAAATTTTGTAGGAGGAAAACTTAAATTTTCAAAACGTCGTAGAACAAATGTTGTCGGGATTGATGAAAAGAGGCTCCCTGCAAGAGGTGGCCAATTAATAACAAATAACCATGTAGATATTTTGTAATAAAATCTTAAATTAATTGCTACAATTTTTTTGTTCATTTAAATAATATATATTTTTAATAAAAATAATATATTGCAAATAAAAGTTACTTGGATATACATTCTTAGATGGCGATATCGCCAACTCCTTTTTAATGTCGATATCGCACTTATATATTAAATAGTGGAAAATTCAAACCAAAAACAATAACAGTCTTAGTAGTTTTATCATTAAAATCTGTGCAGGTAATATTTGATGTAGATGTTGCAGATGAATAACTGAATAACTCTTGGAAGGAATATGCGATATTCATGCAAACTGACACTATCCTAAAACAAAAAGGATAAAACTTTAAATTTTCATTTTGCGCAATCCTCCTTTTTGTTTGTAGCTTCAATAACTTTATTCAAGAGGCTTTTCTTAATTAAGAATCTATACAGGCATTTAAAAATATAAATAAAATCTTTGATTTAAAGGCAAACTATTTAACACTTTAAAAACTCCTTTGTTAAGGAATAAGTTTCTAATTTGTTAAAAACGTATTTGAAAAGTAAAGATAAATTAGAATGTGATTAAATCCTTCAGAAAAATTTAAGATTGGAAAACTTAGAAACAGCGATTATTGTGGAATTTTGAAGTAATTTTTAACTCATTTAATTTTTGATTATTAAATAATCTCTCTAAATGTTTTGTTTAGACTTTGTGAATACTAATTAGTGTTATAATTTTACTCATCGAATTCATGTGTTTAGATACTTGTTTGTATATTAAAAATGTTGTAGTTTTAATTTAACCCTTATTCAAGTTCAGGTATTAACTAACTAGACAAATACAAAAAAAGGCTGATTTAATTAAATATACATTATGATACTATGTAATTATAAATTATTACATATATATCTATACATAGATCTATATATATATATAGTAAATACGGATTATACTAGTACGTTACTAAAATTAGTGGCAGAAGTACGTTATAAAGGTTTAAAAGACCGATAAAAAGTGGAAACCATTCCTCAGATTCTTTGTCGTCTCGGTTAACACAACAATTCGTTCAACAGTAAGAAACTAAGTCCACTTCAAATTAATAAGGTTTTTTCTCGCCCATAATTTGATTCGCTATTTGAAATGATACATTCCAGTCCAATCGTAATATATATTTATACAACCTGGCCCTTTGCTATACTTCTTTTTTCTTTAAAATATTAGAACTTCTCGAAAAGCTGCCAGCTGTTATTGAAAACACTTAAAGAACTGTAAATTTAACGGTATCATGGATTCTATTCAAAAAGGTTAGCGACTAACTTTTTATTTTTTTTAACACTTACAAATACATCAAAATATAATAACAGGTAAATCCTCGATGATGGTGACGCGTTTTGATACATAAAGTCATTTTTAAAATATAAAGCTAATTAACGTAAAAGGTAAATTTTAAGTTGCGAGAGGAAACAATACTTGCTGCTGTACTTTAGAGATTAATAGATTATACAGTTAACAACTGTTTACGTTACATACTATAGTTATTACAAAACTATAAAATCATTATTAAAAAAACTATGTTCCTGCGCAATTATTGAACATGGCAGTGGCAATTTGCATGAAATTCACGTAATCTGCTAGCCGCAATTATTGGTATTCTATTTGATGACCCGTAGAGTCAAAAACGGTCAAAAAAAATCGCGAAAAAATCAGGGCAACTAATATCTGGCTGTTTTAAATAGCTTAAGGATTTATAAACGTCTAACAGCCACAAGGGATAACCACCGCTAGGCAAACTTTAAAGAAAATACCGATAAAGTTGAAAGTGAACAAAAAAATGTTTGTTAACTTTCGTTTAGCCAGAAATTGTCCGAATTTTAGAAACAGGAAGAAAATCTTATTCGAAAATAATGAATTTTCTTATAGCCTAAACGATTTATCTGCCTTTTTCTCATTAAAATTAAGGCAAAATAACATTAACGTAAGTTTTAGATAAAACAAGTTTGTGTAATATGATATAAGCGGTTACCGGTTTTAAAAAAATTATATCTATGGTAAATTAGTTTTATTTTTAAAACAAAAATGTTTTTTCTGGATATGGAGTTTATATTGTCAATAAACCTATACCTTACTTTTGCATGTCTTACAGATTAACATCTAAACTTTAAAACTATTACAACTTTAGATAAAAATATATATATATATAAGTACCTATTGTTTTTATAAGATAGATATATAACTACTATTAACAGCCAATAAGTGCCAACATTATTTCTAGTATTAATGGTTTCTCAGAAAATAAGTTTTCTTTAAATATTTTTATTATAAGAACATTTTCTAATAATTTTACACACACATATATATATATATATATATATATATATATATATATATATATAATTATTAATTATTATTATTATTATTTACGGATTCTATGCGAAAAAGGCCTAATTACTATTAGTCATGTATAATATGTATAAGAGACAATATTTAAACAAAACTTCAATAATCAGTTTTGAATCGAATAGAAATTCATGCTCTTTATAAATTATTCTGCTCTACTTAATATTGTCTACGAGAATAACGTGACTTTCATCCATGCTTTCGTCATAATACATTAAAGAAAGCTTGGTAATGTTTAGCGTGAACTTATTATTTGTAGCATTTTGCACAAAAATAGGAAAGACACACACTAATAGATAATAGTACTATTTGCAATTCATATTTTGTCGGAAATGTGTTCAATATTTCTTATTTTAACATTTAAGATTTCCTATGTGCAAATATTTAAAAAATGGCACCTGGAAAATCATATTTTTGGAACTAATATGGTATATTTGAACTCATTGTTTTTAGAAACTTGACTTGACTTAATTATAATCTAACCTGATTTCATTGTATTTTATTGTTGTTATTTAGGTTAAAATCATTACCCACACCAATTAAAAATAAACATATCATTATGTGATGTAGAAATATGGATATTAAACAACCCATAGCTTGGTAAAGCAAAACACCTAACGTTCATTGAAATAATTTTTAGTTAGTAAGCTAAGGTTCAAAAAAAGAGAAATGACAAAACTCAATGAACTTATTTTGGTTTTTAGTTTTGAGCCATAAGAAAAAAGCCGTACATTTATATTGTCAATTTCCATAAAGACATATTTCATTGAACCTAAAAATGCACATATTATATACATATTGGTTGTTTACAAGCTGATAGAGAAATTCATATTTTTCATATTCAACCTATTCGATATTTTTTAAAACGCATTCAGCTCTGTTTTATTTTTATGGTGACGGAGTTTCATTTCATGGTACAGTGAACGTAATTCAAACAAAAATTAAAGTCAAACATTTAAATATGAAAAAAGTAGAAATACTTTATCGTATATGAAAGTGTGTATGACTGAAATAAGGTTGAGAAATGCACCCCTTACCAATTTCATTCTTAGTTATTGAGACACTGCTTGGACTCATAAAAATATTTACTATCTCCTACAATTTTTGAATATTCCTACATGAGGTTGAATCACGCAGTAATCTTCACTGCAGCACGAATAGGTTGATTTGATCGTGATCATACCACACTGGCTCAGAAGAAGTTGTATGACGAAGTGTTTTGCATAAGTTGGTATCGAGCACGGGCAACCGTTAACTCCAACCCAACAGTTTACTCCTCCGAATGTGACAGTAGTTCTTAAAAATAATCTACTTTAACAGAGTACTGGTTAACAAATATCTATATACTAACTTATTTTTATCATCAAGATATATATCTTTCAAAGTATTGCCAATTTAAATACATACTTATATTAATATTTTTTAGAACATAAAATAGTGTAATAAAGTCTGTATTTTTATATTAATTAAATGTTAACAATGATTTGTTTCCTTTATACCACACAAAAATGGTGTAACAGTAAATAGTTATAAAAAATACTTTTTAAAGTATACAAAAACTTCACAGAATTGGCATTAAAAAATACAGAATAGTATATATGTAGTATATAGTAGTAGATTAGTATATCTAGATAGTAGTATCTGTATCAATATTGTATGATGCTTTGTTGATAATACAGGAACATAGGCACTACTTAGCAAATCTGTTATCTCACTTAGCAAATCTGTTTCAGATAGGAACTTAATTAACAGTCAACCAAGCGTGGACCAGATTAAAACATGATGTCATGTTATGCTAAATTATGCAAGGGCAGTCACATAAGACATCTCAAAGCACCAACATTGCTGATTAAGATAGTTCTAACAGGCACACATACAGCTTATTATACAGTAACATCTCTGATCACAAAACAACTGAATACCGTGAAAGAGTTGTTTCAGTTTATTCTTTGTCAAGGTAGCAACAACTTCTATAAACATAATAATTGAGTGTGAAAATTAGAACAAGTAAAATAATTGAACTCGCGGTCAAATAATTGACATTAAGGATTATTTTAATTTAATTATGTAGTGTTAAATTAGTAATGATAACTAGATTTATCCATTCAGTATTTTATTGCAATGTAATAACACCAAGATCAGCAACTATTCAGATATTATTTTATTAATATTAATTTAAAAATTATATATTATTATAGTAATAATACAATCTATTTATTATATATATAATTTTATATATCCATATTAATTAATTAATTTTGATGATGATACATCGATTTTTAAGTACTATGTTTTATGTTTTATGTTTTATACTAGTATTAAAAATTTAAGTTTATTACAACTCTAAGATAGTTTAATGATACAATCCCTTCATTCTATAGAAAAACATCATACGCGTGATTTTTATTTTTATAAAAGAATACCAGCAGATGGTCTCAAACGTACATTAATATCGTGGAAAAATATAGATTTAGTGAACGTGAGATGCGTGTAGATTGATCCAAATCCGACGATCCGAAGAGAGAGCAAGAAACATTGAATTTTGTATTCTTTATCATTAAATAATTGCAGCCCTGATACATAGCTGCAATCATTAATTTGAAATGTTACCAATGATCATTTTCAAATTAATGTTAGAAAATAATTTTAATTTAAGATATTAATATGTATTTTTTTTTTTGCAAAATTAATTATAATAAATTAGAAAAAATATCAATCCATGATATTCAGAACAACAAAAAAAGTATTAATATATTTATAACATGTCCCTATCAAGATCTCCTTCGATTAAGGCTCGATTTGTTCGTCAAACTAAAACATGAATGAATATTAACATACGTATATTGTATTTGTAATTTACATTTTTTTAAGCACAATCACAGGTTTAGCCAGTAATAATATTTTCTTATAAGTCCTAAATTTGAGCAGGAATAAGGTAGACAAAGTTTCTGGCAATAGCTGGTGGTAACAGATTTAATTAGGAAATGTCTTTATTAATTCTAAATAGCATAACATATTTCTTATCTCCTACAATAATATCATTAATTTATTAATACATGAATATTTATTTATCCTTAATGTATGTTATATTTTATACAAGTTTAATATAAACAATGTCACAAAACTTTCACAAAGCACCAATAATATTTAACTTTATGACAGTTTTTGCTTGTTATATTTGTTATCTATGACAGTTTTTACTTGTTGTATTTGTTATCGTTAGTTTTGATCTTTTCCTTTAAATATTAAAGAAGTAATATTATTAAACAAAATCGACTTATTATGTTTTTCTACAAAAGTAGGCAGATTTTTTATATAACCAAAGAAAATAAATAATAAGAATCGTATATTAATGTTAAGATATTCGTTGTGTGCATCCTGTCCGTTATTACGTAAAGATGTGAAACTTGGTGAGTAAATCAACATTGCGATTGTCAGTTTCGTGGTTATCTGGAGAGCAAGGCCAAGTTGGCCTCGAAGAAATCGGGGTTGATTAATAGAGCGAGGCAGTATTTGAAACCTGGCCAAAGACTTGCGCTCTATAAGACGCAGGTCCGGCCACACATGGAGTACTGTTCTCATCTCTGGTCCGGATCACCCCAATATCAGCTTCTACCATTTGACCGCGTACAACGGACAGCCGTTCGAATTGTCGGGGACCCGGTGCTCTGCGGACGGCTGGACTCTTTGGCATTTCGTAGAGACGTGGCTTCTTTGTGCGTCTTCTATCGCATTTACAACGGGGAATGTTCCGAAGAACTATTCGATCTGATGCCTGCCGCCGAATTTCATCACCGCACAGCGCGCCAGCGCCTCCAATATCCTCCAATCCACCTGGATGCGTGGCGATTCTCAACTTAAGTTACGTGGTTTTCAAGGATATTTTTTCCACGTTCCACTCGCTTGTGGAACTCCCTTCGGTGGTATTTCCAGATCGGTATGACATGGATACCTTTAAAAAGGCGTCTACTCCTCCTCCTACATGGCCGGCAAGACTCAACGCCTCAATTCACGCCCATGAACTCGGCAAGAGTTCATGGGCGGCGGTGATCACAAGTCATCTGTGACCCGCCAGCCCTCCTCTTCCATAAAAAAAAATAAATAAAAAAGAACTAGCAAGATGTCATCGTGATATGAAAAAAAAGTTAGTGAAAAGAGAAAGCACAGAATCAGCAACATGGATATTCGAACAAAAACAATACTTTCATACAGAGTAACTAGCATAGACAAACAAAAATGTATATTGACTGTAAACACATTACGTCACTTATTTTGCAAGTGGAATAAATTAGCAGTTTATTTACTTTTACACCCTATTAGACCATTAAATATCATTTAATAAAGCTTATTAGACCATTAAACATAATTTAATTGTCAATCTTGAAATGAGTAACATTTTACTCTTACCAGTATAATGCAAATGTTATGTTTATAGTATTTTATTTTTTATTAATATATTATTGTGACAAGATCGTAAGAATACATTGATGTTAACGTATATGTTAGTGTTTATGTTGGCTCATATTAATATGCTTACGAAAAATTATAATAGTTTGTATTAATTCTTAATCCAAAACTCAGGCATAAAGTAACTTTATAATCAACCTTTAATAAGTGGAGTAAATAGTAAATGTAAAATCAAAATTGTAAAGCATATTTTTTTTTTTTAATTTTTACTTCTATCCACGGACACGTCGCCCGTGCACTTTTCATATTTAGTCTGTATTTGTCAGATTAATCGTTCAATTTTGAGATAACATGCTCAAAAAGGAGTCTGTTTTTACAGGTATCTTAAAAATGGAATTAATAAATATGAAGTGATGGAAACTTCAAATTTGTAAAGCATATTTAGAGTTTATTCATACAATACGATCGAGTACTTTCAATATGGACAATCAATCGAAATTCTACTGAACTATTTATGTTATTTTTAGGTATTAATTATCCCCTCTTATCTCAGATCTAGCTAAGTTGATCAGTCCTTCTAAACCTCAGATCTAGGTAACTCCAATTTACTAGAGACCTTTCAATTAAAAACTCTTCATACTCTACGAGAGCAGCGTACATAGTTGTTGATACATGATTTTTGCTCTTATTGTTATTGTTATAAAGCCTAATATACAATTTATGTTTAAATTGGGTTATACGATTTAGTGGTCATATTACCCTTATATATTTTTTATATCTTTTACTAATGATATTTTTTTTCCTTATAAATAGACAGTACATTAGTTCACTTTTCTCTAAAAGTTCGATATTTTTGTTAACATATATTTATTAACTCAATTTTTACGATGAAAGATATATTTATGTTTTAATTCGTGGCGATGTATTATTAAATGAATTAATACTTGTTTATTTCCTTTATAAAACAATCGATCTTATCTCTTTCGTACAAAAAGTTATTACGTTAATTAGACTCCAAGAACTATATTATTTTACCTAAATGTCAAAAAACTCTGTTTTTTCGAGATAACTTGAATTTATTGCAAGAACAACGAAACTTACCCTCTGTATTTCCCTGTCTGTAGACGTTGACTTTCATAGCTGTAATCTCTCTTAGGTCAAATTAAGTTTTTAATCCTTGTGATTACCCATCGTAGTCTTAAGGTAACGAAAAATTTTAAGTTTTCCGTCTATTCTTTCTTACACAGAACATTATAATAAATAATTAATCAGTATGGTTCTACTGTTTAAATATTTATTTAACAGCGCTAATATATTAAGTGAGATGTTATAAATTTGCCTTTTGTTTCTACTATATATCTTTCTACCAAATAAAGTTAAATTGTATCAAATTACTAAATAACTTCTAATTTCTTTATAGGTAAGTTATTAAATATACCTACACCACATCAAATATAATTTAAAAAAACAATTTATTGATATTTTTATTATTTGATTTGGAACATCGTAATTAGTTCATAAACATAACAATAACTGGACCAATTGAATATCATCTGTAATATATGATCTTACTTAGGTGAATAATTCAAATTAATAATATAATGGATGTAACTAACTGAACAGGCAAGTAATCAATAAAATAATAATTAATATATTCCATAGGAAAATATAATTATTAGACTTGGAGATATATTAAAAAAGTAATTAAATGCTTAGATTTACAATTAAAACTGTCACACATTTTTATAAAAGGAAACAACACAAAGAAGATAACCCTTACCCAAATTCTTATTTATGTCTGTTTATGTTCTCGGCTTAAGATGTCAGTATTCTGTATTTATAGTTCGGAGCGCGGCATGTCCAGGCCGCTGGTATTTGTCCTGTGAGCGCATTATGTATCTGTGACATACGACGGATGATTGTCGGTACATCGGATACAACCTCGCTCATAGATCATTCTTGAGATATATTGTATATACTGACACACATATTTCTTTTCTTATGTTATCTTCTATTCTACAATTCTTCTACACACAATTCTATATTGAGTATGTCTTAAATGGACACTATATATGTATACTATACCACTTTTGATTATATAATAATATGATATATTCTTTATTATTACAATTAAAAGATAAAATTTTTTGGAGCTATAATAAAATATTTTACTCTTAAGCATATTAAGTACTATCCATTTATCCATCTGCTTTACACACTTGCAATTTTACCTATCCGTTTAACACCAATCCATATTTGTTCGATTAAAAAACAGGATAAACAGTATAATTTAAAAAGGGGATACACGTTATAGTCATTAGGAAAATAAATACGAAATTGATAATTTGAAACATTGGCCTTCTTTATATATTGAAATATATAAAGAAGCCAAATGTTATTATATATCATACATGTAAATGTCAATATGATTAAATTACTGAAGTGGTTATAACTAATATAGAATTTCTTTTAATGTTTATCTAAATTATAAATAATGAAAATTGTAATTTAATGTTGTTAATAGTAATTGAAACGTAACCATTTAGTTCTATTTGAACTTTTAACATACTTACATGACTTTTACACTCTAAATTTAATATTACTAAAAATGTTCACATTGTTTTGAACATAAAAGCTTTCTTATAGCGTCCACATACAGTTGGGTCCCATAATTATAACCTTTACTATAAATTACTGTAAGCTGTGGTAGTTTTGATAGTTTCCAAACATAATCCCCGTTTCGTTGTTAGCTTGGATAATGACCCAACAGATAGCTAATTGTATTGCAACAAACTATACATAAGGACAGAAAACTTTACCATTAAATTGTATAATTTAAACATATTAGTTAAACTGTGTTAGTTAATATGCAACGAACTTATCCAGGTAGCACTTTTTCCTCAATGACTGTCAAAGCTTTTGTTGTTGTTTTTGTAAACGAATTATACTAGAATTGCCTAGAAAGTTCTCATTCATTCAGTTTCTGTCTCATACTTCTGTAAGTTTTATTTCAGTAAATCTTAAACCAAAATACTTAAAATGTACATTAAACATATATGTTATATGAATTGAAACAAACACAAATAAAAAGGAGATCGATACTCAAAGTCGCATAATTAGTTCAAAATTGTAAACTGAAATTGTGTTATTATTAAATGAACATACAATATAAGATAAGAATGGGGGATTTTTATTAAACAATTTTGGGAGGCAGGCCACCTAGTTAATGTCAGCGCTACTGGAATAGACCGTATATTATGGCTTCTGAGACCGAAGGTCGGTGTCTCAGTTACAGAGGCCATTTTGTTCCACGGACCTCGAGAACCATCCGTTTCCGCTGAGAATTCGGATGTGGTGGACTTACTGAAGTATTTGAGAATTACCCTGAAAAAAACATGAAACTTCAATAGTATTTTTTGTTATTAAAAGTTTAACCATATTACAACAAAGTTTTTAATAATGATATTAAATTACAATTATAAATAAAATCCATGTTATATAAATAGAACTAACGAATTATAATGAAGATCTTGCAATCAACTTTTTTCAGAAAATATTACTTGAATTATTGAAATATTAAATACCATAGATTAAAATGACGAGTCACTTATCAAGGGTCAAGGATTCCTCTTCAAAAAAAAATGCGAAGTGGAAATAGCGCCAAGCGGGTAATGAATGTAGATGAAGTATGCTCTTGCAGATTTGCTGGTAAGCGAGAGAAAAATAGATAAAAATTGTGTTTTAAATTAATTACAAAGAATGATTAAAAACAAAATTAAATACACATGTTTTACTTTTATGATTTTTTAATTTTAATTATTTTATTTTTTAAATCGCCTTCTTCAATCACTAACATATAAAATCTCTGTAAAGGAAGCGTAACAGGTTTCGTTAAGAATTCCTTGTTACAGGGAATCCTTTAAGACCTTCATCTTTTTATTTAAATGTAATAAAAATGTATTTAATTTACTTGCATGTATGAGTGTGTCGTTCTAGCACAAGATGCCGTAACTTGAACCATAACAAAGTTTTGGATAGTTCATAACATTCTATTTAAAATTTTTCATTTAAATTCAAAATTTATTTTAAATAATTGTATGTGCCTTGTTAAACTTACAGAATTATATAAGCTTAATGAACACGCATATTAAATATAATATTTTCTCCAAGATCTTTATAACAGCGATGCAGAGAATAAGCTCGATTATGCAAAATATATCATAATATTTAAATAATACTTCAGAATATTTATTAAAATATTCAATTTACTTTATTCAGTTTATGTTTATGTTATTTATTCAGTTTAAGTTCGTATAAGAACAAGATACCTGAAGATCGTTGGTAAATAATCAATTAGTTACCAAAGATCTTAAATATAATCAAATTTTCGTCATCGATGTAAAGGTAGACCTAAAACGTTTAGAAATTTGGAACACGATCAGGCATAATAATGTTTATTTGAGTATTAATTAAAATATATATAAGTCATTATTTACCAATATTGGGTTTACAATACGTATCATGTATATAGTTACAAAACAGGCAAGGTATTCAATAATTATTTATTATCATTATCATATCTCTATCCACTATCATCTAATAGTGTCCATTTTGTAACACTGATTAAAGCCGGTCATTTCTTCATATAAATGAAATAAGATAATGAAATGACATCGTTTGTACATTAAAATTAGTAAAAAAACATATTTTTTCTATGAACGTTTTTTCGTAAAGACTTTAGTATTTTACTTTTCCATTTTTTTATTGCTGTTTCTTTGTTTCTTTAAAAACAGTAAGACTCATTTAAAATGTGATTATACATTCATGTATGTTAAGTAAATTACTTAAATATGCTATAAAATCGATGTTCATGTAGTTCCACTAGGTTTGAAATACTGAACAAAAGCTTTTAGTTCTCTCGAGGCCAGTGCATTAGACACACTCCGCAGATACATTTATAGCGTTGATTAAGTACATTCTCATTTAAACTAGACGTCAGTTGCTTTCTATATTCATTTGTGTGCAAAAATATTCCTATATTTAGTTTAAGCGGTTGATACTATCTTGTTTTGTAAATATTGGCAAACTTCACATACCTCCACTTACAAATGTTTTTAGTGAATGCAAGAATGATACATGCTTTTCAATTAAAATTAAAAATTAAAAAACCCACGACGCAAAGAGAACTCTAAAAAGATTAAAATAATATTAATGCCTTTTTGTAGGACTTGCAGCTTGGTTAAAGGCTCTCTTCTTCAAACTTACATCCGGAGTTTTGCGGGTTCGAGCATCAGCCCAAATGAGATATGCCGAATGTTTTCGGTCTTGAGCATGACCACATTCGGCATTAAACCATGGGCGAGCTTTGCCACCGATGGGTAAGTCAGCAAAAGGAATAAAACACTCCATTGCCTGATGCACCACATTGGTTATAGCATCCGCGCAACTCGACGGATCCAAAGAAGAGAAGCAGACCTGCCACCAAAGATAAGACGCAAAAAAGTGCCGCATCTCCTCCCAATCTGCTGACTTGTATTTCCATACTCGCCTAACACCATGAGGTTCGAAAGCTGGTGGGGAATATGTAAACACAGATTTCACCAGACAGTGATCGGAGGTTCCCAAGGGGGATGTGACTTCTACACGATACCTGTCCGGATCAGTTGTCAGCAGAAGGTCCAGGCAATTGGCTGTATGGCCTACCACATCTGGTACCCTTGTCACTTGCCTCACCAGCTGAAAGAGGTCCAAGGACAACGCAAAGTTCCGCGCTTCTCTTCCAGCATGGTCGGTCTTCTGGTACGGGAACAGCCAGTCCTGATGACAGGCATTAAAGTCCCCCAGAAAGACGAGCTGCGCCGAAGGGTACTGATAAAGAGCCATATCTGCAGCCTCACTGAGATACTCAAATAAACGAGTTGTCTCCTGGTCACCGCTGTGCGAACGGTAGACACAGGAATACAGGATTTTTTCGTTTCCTGTGTCGACTAAAACCCATAGGGAAGAAAAAGTGGGGTCTTCAAGGTGACGGAGACGCTGAACACAGAGGTCGTTCCGCGCGTACACACTGACTCCGGCCCGTGAGCGAAAGTTGTGCTCTAACGAGTAACCGGGATAGTCCAAGTATGCAGCGCTCAAAGGACATTGTATCTGCGTCTCCGTCAAAAAGAGCAAGTGCGGCTGCTCTGTCTCCAGGTGGTGGTGGACAGCTAAAAGATTTGAGTGCAAACCCCTGATATTAGTGAGGTGCACTTTATATGAGGAGGAGTGCAACCGCTGTGTAACCTTGTTCCTTTTTCTTAACTTTTTCATAAAAAAAATAAATATAAAAGTGAATAGGGATGGGAAATGGCAGTTGAACGAGACGGTACGTATCGAACCCGACGTCGAAATTGGTGATGTCTTGCCACTGGGAGGCTAGTCTGGAGACTGCGGGGACGCCCGAACCCCCCCAGGGATCGCCATCGGGCCTCCTCGTCTGGTCGCCAACCAGCACGATGGAGCCACCCTGGGATTTTTCACAGCTGGCGGGGCAGCCTTTCATGGTTGGCTATCCCACTAATTGGGCCCCCAACTATCTGCGGGCGGCCAGCGGAAAGCCGTCGCTTCGGATCCCGCTACCCTCCTCGACTAGACACCCGACAAAACAAACACCAACTCGACGTCAAACCGGTTCGCCAACGCACCGCAACTGTTCAGACCCATTTCCCATAAACAGCTTCATCGAGCAACGTGTCGGAACACGACTAGGTCGCTTTGCGGCACGACTCTGCCCGATGGGTGGTAACTTTGCCGGCGACCGGATGTTATGGTCTACCACCAAGATAAATTTTTTTATTTTTTTATTTTATTGCGACCAAACATTACTAAGAACTATCTCGACGAACTAAGCTTTCGATTTAAAAAAGCCGCAATCAAATCCGTCCACCCGTTTGGCTTCTAGGATGCCATAGACAGATACACAGACACACACATACACAGATACACAGATCGACAGATCAAACTTATAACACCTCCCATTTTGAGTCGGGGGTAAAAATAGAACTGAAAAACCTGCTTAACACGCTCTACATATGATTGTATTCAGCTATTTACAGTTTTAGGAGGAAAATTTAAGAGTAGTAGAAGTTTTAAATAGTGTAGGAATTTGTAGAATGATATTTTTGGCCAAAATAAACGAAAAAAATATATAATATAAGAAACTACTTTTTTTTATTTTAGATAAAAGTACAAGTAACTAGTACGAGTTGTATAGTTAACTAAAAGGAATATATTATAGTAATCCTCATAAATCTTTGAAAATGTTTGCCGGATCAAAATTTATAGTATGGTTACGGATATTACAAAATTTTTCGGTAGCCTTAGGTCAATCGAGCTATGTTAAATATATATATATATATATATATATATATATATATATATATATATATATATATATATATATATACAGTATGATAAACTTTTATTTAAAGGTTAGTGTGAAAGACCAGATACGGGTATTTCTCAATTAAATACTAGGTACTCTTATTTAAAAACTAATTAATTGTACTTGTTACTTTCATATAGAATGTATAGTAAAAATAATTGACATTAGAGAATATGGAATACTAGAACGAAAAGAAAAAAATATATAAAGGTAAATGATAATAAAAAAATCCAATATTTACTAGGCTACTGAAGATGACATGAAGGCACTATCTTCACGGTCGCCTGTAGGTTATTTGCTCTAAAGAGGCTTTCTCAGACTGAAGTGGCCCGTCAGTGTACCTCAAGATCGCATTTTATGTTCTATTCTGTTACATTTTCCAAATAAATTTATATATTTATATATAATCACTAATACACAAATTATCAATTATGCAATATATATTTATGAAACCGATGTCTCTATCTATAGGTATGTATATGTCAGAAATAAACATAAATAAGAAACAATACAATAAAATAAAAATATTACAGTATCATAAATATCAAATAATTTTACTTTCTTAAACCCAATTAAATATTACATTAAATACTCTTTACATACACATCTTTATTCAAACCCCAATACATTTTGAAGAACTGTTCATAATTCTACACATAATATGTATAACAATTATTATTGTAGGTACTTTTTTGAGCTAAAAAAAGATAAGGGTATAAAAAAATACCTTAAATTGTTATCGCTTTATTAAAAAGGAAAATTACTTGAAGTGATAAAACATATTTAAAGTTATTATATGAATGTCATAATAATATAAAGTTCATTAAAAATAATAAAACCCAGGTTATTATTGTAGTAAAATAAAAGAATATAAAAGCTTAATTGAAAATATCATCAACCTAAAATTTAATTTTCGCTTAGCAATCATGTTTAATAACTGCTCAAAAATTCTATTAAGTGGGAATAGTGGATTATAAAAAATCTATTAACAATTTTCTCGGATGGGAATTAAAAACAATTGATTATAATAAACGAGTAGGATATTTTTTTTCTACAAAGATTAATAAATGTTGCATTGTCATTACATATAAATTTTTTAAGTAGTATTGCTTTTTT
Organism: Napeogenes inachia; assembly: GCA_959347355.1. Taxonomy (NCBI): domain Eukaryota; kingdom Metazoa; phylum Arthropoda; class Insecta; order Lepidoptera; family Nymphalidae; genus Napeogenes; species Napeogenes inachia. The sequence goes on along the minus strand of OY365800.1, from coordinate 11,296,812 downwards.
AATTGTAAATGTACATTTGCAAGCTTAAATATTTAGCAGAATAAGTGGAATATAAAATTATCAACACTCTATACCTGTTACCTTATTCAATGTAAATAAAGTTTATTATTATTTTTTTATTATAAATTGTTTACATTATTATATTTTACCTAATATAGAGCACATTATAACAATCATTACGTCAGTTAATTTTTCGTTATAAATAAAAATAACGACATTAATCTAATTGAGTATGTGAAAACATTATAAATGAAAAATACAAATTCGTAAGGAGTTATAGCCCAAGAGCCCGTGAACCCCAGACCTTCCTTATTTTATAAAAGCTGAAAGTTTGTCAGCGCACACTACCAACACAGGTAAGAACGATGGAGCATTATGAAGTTCAGACTATAGTGGCTTCAGCAGGTAATCAGTGCTGAAGGTGAGAACATTACCACTTTACTTTCGTCATATTATAAAGGCTGATTTTTTGGTAATACCTTAAGAATATTATTAAAAATTACGTCATTCATTGCCAGACACTTTCCACAGTGGCAACCCCTTGCCAGACACCCTTAATGTTATGAAAATTTTAACCTTACTTACCTTATAGTATAAAAGCTGATTTTTAAATATAATAATTACATAATAATTAGATGATGTTTTCTCATCAGCCAGAAACTTTTCATAGTTCTTACCCCTTGCCAGACAATAAAATAGGGTAGCTGTAAGAAGGAGCGCGAGGTACTGTACACGAATAGGTGCGAGTGAGATGGCGAGTTAGGTCTATTACCATCCATCATACTTTTATCTCTAAATCACAAACTATAGATAGTTCAATTCACGAAGACGCGCTCCACCAATTTTTATGAAAATTCAAACTCGTCACACGAAATATGCTCTACTTTATATTTTGAGAAAATCAAGATGTCTGGTTCAATATTTGTCAGCAGGTCGAAAAAAAGAAGAAGAATACATGAGATATTTTGACATTGGTTTTAGTTTTGTTATAAATGTCGGTGAAACATCAGACTCGGAATCAGATATTTCTGAAACGAGTGATTAACGATTTTATTTTCTCAATATAGATCAATAAAACTTTTTCACGTATTTCATTTATGTTTATTGTTACCCCTACTCCCTCGGTGACGCTGTAATAGCCAACAGAGCTAACAGTATAGACAAACAAAACAAAAAAAAATGTTACCCACAATGCTAATATTATCGTGTATTAACTAATAATCATTTAAAATATCCACACCAAAAAATAAAAAAATACATAGCCCTATCCTTTCAGTCGGGTAAAAAATATTAAATTGAAGAAGAGCATCTCTCACTGTGACAATGACGCTCTCTCCTGATTAGTCTATTCATTGTAGTGTGCGTGTGAACTCATAGGTAATTAGTGTGTACCGATAACTCTCAACATTGACAAAACATATCACACATATAATGCACGAACTATAATAGTAAACTTATTATATACTAGCTTTTGCCCGAGGCTTCGCACGCCTTAAATTCGTAGTAAAACGATTCCCTTTTCCCTTGTTTTTTGTATTGGCTTCTATATGACTTGTTTTAAGTGATTCAATCAAAATTCCGACATCGGCAGACTTCGCTCACTGCCAAAAATCTATTTAAAGTTTTTAATAAGGATACAATATTAGGTAGGTACTGTATTTTTTATACCTCTCTAGTTTTTACCTAAACATCCAATAAAATACTTAATAACCATTCTAACCATATATCACACTTATAGATTTTCATTGAACATAATCAAAATATCTATTTTAAATGCTAAATAATATGTATTAGACATTCAGTTAGCTATATGCATTGACAAATTTTTCAATACTGAACATTCACAAAAGCCATTTTAGAGACGATTTGCACGGTTCCATACCAGAGTGCGCCGACCGACTGTACCCCCGCAAACGCGAAGACCCTATATTTTAAATCTGTAATATTTTCAAAAATATACATTTAAATTACATGCTATAAAGGGCTATATTGTTTAATTTTAAATGTAAAAAGTGCTTAAGTTACGTAATTAGATAAGGGTTAAGGCTGTATTGCTTCAAATCGCTTCGTGAGTAAGCCCTTATTTCTCCTAAAAAGTAAAGAATAAAAATTAGCTACTGTGGGTTATCTCTAAGAGATAACATATACCATCGCGTATTTTCTTGTAGAACTTTTTAAGGTAGGTATACAGTAATTACCACCTTATTCTGATGTATCTCGTAGAGATCAGCCAGCGTTTGCAATGTAAGCGTAAATCAATGTGTTTGTTTACGACTTCGCAAAACAATGTATTAAGTATGTTATTATACACATAACCTTTTTCTTGCATCACTCTATCTATTAAAATAACTGCATCAAAATCATGTAGTTTTGAAGATCTAAGCATACATAGAAACAAAGGGACAGACGCGGGAAGCGACTTTGCTTTATACTATTTATGTATTTATAATCCACTAATGATAATGAATGTACTTTACAGTCCGCACAGATTTAAAATATGTCATGTTATTCGTTAATAATTAATATTAACTTAATATCGAATATAAAATAAATTACAATTAGAGATAGCATAAACAATTATTTTAGCCGATGTAAATATGTACCAACTATCAATATGCGCAGTACAAATAACAATTGCGCAGTGGGGATGACAATAGACCTAACTCGCCATCTCACTCTCACCTATACGTGTACAGTACCTCGCGCTCCTTCTTACAGCTACCCTATTTTATTGTCTTTCAAGGGGTAAGAACTATGAAAAGTGTCTGGCTGATGAGAAAACATCATCTAATTATTATGTAATTATTATATTTAAAAATCAGCTTTTATTTATTTATTTATTTATTTATTTATACATGGGAAAACATACAGCATACATAATTACACAGAAAAAATACACAATTCAAGTAGTCATTATGCCAACAAAGTTTCCACTTGTAAATAAAAACAGGAAGTCAACATTATCTCAAAACATTTATACAAAAAAAAAAAGAAAACCATATTTTTGAAAAGGGAAATACAATATTGAAGAACAATTTAAAAGATTATAAAAACAAAAAATAAAATAAAATAAACTTAAAACATATCAAAAAACAAAAATAAAGAAAGGTGATCCTTACAAAAGTTTATTTTTCTTATTATTTTTAAGCAAAGAGATAAATCTATTAAATTTGTTGCTGAACAAGTCGATGTGATTATATTTTTTGTTACATGCCTTACATGCTCTTGTAATAAAGCGATTGCTACAGTAATTGGTTCTGCAAGGAGGAATATAAAAAGTGTCGCGAAGACGTGTACACAAGCGGGGACAAACAAATGATATTTTACTTAATAAATAAGACGAATCAATTAAATTATTTAGAATTTTAAACAGAAAACTTTGATCTTTATGCTCTCTTCGTGTTTGTAATGTTAAAAATGTTGAGGAAGATGTACCAAATTTGAGATGCAACCTTCTAAGAAATTTGTTTTGTATATTTTCAAGAGAAGCTATATATTTACCATAGTTAGGATTCCAAACAGTAGATGCATATTCCAAATAAGATCTAACATATGCATTATATAAAATAATATAAGTTTTGGGATTTTTAAAGTCTTTTATCTGCCGTGATATAAAACCTAACATCTGATACGCTTTAAGTGAAATTTTTTCAATATGGTTATCGAACATAAGTCGATTGTCAAGATATACTCCAAGATCCTTAACCTCAGTAACCCTTCTTAAATTAGTTTTCAACAATGAGTAATTATACAAATTTGTAATTTTTTTCCTTGAAAAAGAAATTGTGCAACACTTTTCTAAGTTCAAATATAAGCTATTTGATGTACTGTACCGCTCAAAATTGTTCAAGTCTTTTTGCAGGTCAATACAATCCTGACTGTTTCTGATAATTTTGAATATTTTTATATCATCAGCATACATAAGTATCTGAGAGTTTTTGAAACATGTCGTTATATCATTAACAAATATGTTAAATAGTAAGGGTCCAAGGTGAGAGCCCTGGGGCACTCCTGATGTTATAGGTACAAAAGTGGATGTAAATCCTTTCACTGCAACTGCCTGAGTTCTGTCCCTGAGGTAAGATGTAAGCCACCGGAGCAAATCACCGTGCACACCAATGTATTCCAATTTATTTTGTAGTAAACAGTGAGAAATTTTATCAAATGCTTTGGAAAAATCTGTGTACACTACATCTACCTGGTGACCTTCTTCCATGGCTTTTAAAACGATATCTACAAACTCACAAAGATTTGATTCTGTTGATCGCTTGTTAACAAATCCATGTTGTTTGCTTGTGAGCAAGGGTCTAATTAGTGGAAACATTGTATCAAAAATAATTTTTTCAAAAGTTTTCGGTATTATGGATAATTTAGAAATTCCACGATAATTTTTGATATCTTTTTTATCGCCTTTTTTAAAAATAGGAGTTATTAAAGATTTCTTCCATTGAGCTGGCATACAGCCAGTTTGTAATGATTTAGCAAAAAGAATCGTTAAAGGAACGCAGAGTGTTTTACTACAACGCTTCATAAATATAGGATGGACACCATCAGCACCACCAGCCTTAGAAATGTCCAATTTATGCAAATAATGCTCAACTTTTTCTTCAGTAATCTCAACCGTATTTATTAATGTTTGATAATGGTTATCAGTTCGATTTTGTGAAATAGCCAGGGCTTCATGAGTCTCAAAAACTGAAAGAAAGTAATTATTAAACATCTCAGAAATTTTATGAAAATCTGTGCTAACCTCAGAGTTCAAGTACATAGTGTCCTCTAAATTATTGCTGCATTTTTTAGATTTAATAAAAGACCAAAATTGTTTGGAGTTATTTATAATATTATTTTCAGACCTACTTAAAAATAAATTGTAGCATGAGGTTACAAGTTGTTTCGTTTGACATCGAAGCTCTGAAAATTTCTCATAATCGGCTGTTCGGCCGTAAATTTTCCATTTTTTATGCCATTTAAGTTTTTTCTTTATTAAAGTAATTAGGGGACGAGAAAACCAATTAGGATATTTATCTGTCCCTGTAACAAACCTGGTTGGTATATAACACTTTATTATGTTATTTACAAAGCGATAGAAAATATTTACGGATTCAGTGATATCTTTATCATATAGTTCGCTTTCCCAATTAATTTTATTAAGTTCTGCATTAATGACAGCATAGTCACCTTTATGATATTGATGAATTAAATGCCTGCTAGGTGTAAGATGACGTTTAATAAGTGACATTTCTAGTTCAATATATAAAGCCGGGTGGTGTGCATCCTCAGGCTCTGCTAAAGGGGAAGTACGAGAAACGTGACAATTTAAATTTGAAAATATGAGATCCAACATTCTATTATTATTATTTACGACGTGATTAAACTGACTTAACCCTGTAAAATTCATAAAAGCAGTTAATTGATATATAAGATTACCTTCAGAAGGGTTCAAAATGGATAGTGACGTACTGTTATCACTACATGACCAAGCAGCCTTCCCCACGTTAAAATCGCCTATTAATAAAACATCTAGTTGTGAAAATTCAGTAATCAAATCAGATATATACTCAAAAAAACTTAATTGCGATTCAGATAGTTTAGAATTTTGAGGAAAATAGCAACAAAAAAGTAAGAGAGATTTTGTCCCTAGATTATGATTTAAACTAACTTTTAAATAAGAAATGTCTACATCTGGAAATACTGGCAACCATTTTATATGCTGAATATCAAAACAAATATCTCGACGTATTGCCACTAGGGTACCCCCACCTTTACTCATATTAAGACTATTGTAATCCCGGTCATTACGATATACATTATATCGGTTATCAAAAAGTTCCTCATTAAATATACCCGGTAATAGCCATGTTTCAGTTAAGCATATAATTTCATAATCCTGATTTAAAATATTTAAATATAATTGTTGAGTTTTAGTCCGTAAGCCGCGGACATTTTGATAAAAAATATGTAAGGTCATGACGGATGTAAACTACTTATCCTAAATTTAATTAGGAAATACTTGTATAAAAAAATCAGACAACATAACACATAACTCAAAATACCGAAGTTTAACTGAATAAAAAGTCCTTTAAAGAGCAAATAATAAAAAAAAAATTGTATATATGTAATTAAAAGATCAGCATAATCATCGACAAGTTCAACAACAAATCCCTTACTATAATGGTTTTGAATACTTTGTAATATCACTATCATTATTAATATAATAAAAAATATAAAAAAAAACATTAACATATACATACACAATATCCAGCTATACACTACATCGGGCAACAAAATAACACTTATTAAATTTTTTTTAAACAGTCTTCAGAAGTAATGTGTAGAACCGGCGAATCATTTGTACGTCGTACCATAACTGTACAGTTACGGACCCAACAAAAAGCGTAACCTTTTTCTTTAGAAATCCTCTTAGCTTCTTTAAAGAGTGCTTTATTCTTAGTCGAAAGGTGATCATTTATATATATTTGGTTCTGCATACCGGGAAAACCGATGACACTGGCTTTAATAGCTCCAAGCTTACGAAGACACGCCATAAAGTCATCTTTTTTGTAACGCGCTTGCATCTTTAGAATAATGGGCTTATACTTCTTGTCACTATCGTTTTTAGAAGCGACCCTGGTGATGAAGTCCACGTCAGTCTCCGTGCATAAATTGTAGTTTGATTTTTCAGCGAGTAATTTAATTATATGAAACAAATTCTCACCTTTTTTATAAGGAACGCCATTAATTTGTATATTAGAACGTCTGACCCACTGATCATTCTTACTGTGGTTGTAATTAAGATCTCTAATAGTTGTCTTTAGGTTAATCATTTCAGTCTGGATGATATGAATTTGGGAAATATCTTTATCAATTTCATTAATTCGTTCGGTGACTAAAGTCATGGACGATTCTATATTTGCTATTTTCTCAGTCCACTTTTTAACAGTGTCGGTTACTTTTTTAAATTCGTCCGTTATAAATATTTTAAACGACTCAATAGTCGAACTCAAACGATTAAAACGTTCATCAAAATGAGACATAAATGACTTAGCCTCGATACATTCAGACTGAGCTACACTCATTGTTTGCGGGCTGTTGTTATTATTTTTCTTCAAAATCTTACAATTAGAACACTTCCATTTTGCTTTATTCATTGGTAACATTCTTTTAAAATCATTATCTGATAATCCAACGCATTGATGGTGGAAGACACCTTGACACGCAGCACATTTTATCGACTCTTCTGGTTTATAAGCCAGCGTACATTGCTTACAACAATCCATTACAAAAGAATATTCACTTTTGTAGTATTAATTGCATAAAATTGAGGGTAATCAGTATAAACGTTGTAAGCGCCGTGGATATCTTGTCGCTTACGCGTTTCTACAAATTCGCAATCCACTTGAAGCAATTATGAAAACGTATTCACTATAACGGTTATTATATTTGCATTACTTTCATACTAATTGCACAAACACAGACACATAACTTTATTGTTATTCCTATTCAATATATGGAAAAATATTTGAATAAGATAAATGTTCACTTCAAATTATAACTTTAATAACTTTTAATAATTAATAACTTTTAATAAGCACTACTGTTTAACGTCTTAACGCTTCCGCTTCCGCGTTCTGACTGTGTGTGTTTTATACTATAAGGTAAGTAAGGTTAAAATTTTCATAACATTAAGGGTGTCTGGCAAGGGGTTGCCACTGTGGAAAGTGTCTGGCAATGAATGACGTAATTTTTAATAATATTCTTAAGGTATTACCAAAAAATCAGCCTTTATAATATGACGAAAGTAAAGTGGTAATGTTCTCACCTTCAGCACTGATTACCTGCTGAAGCCACTATAGTCTGAACTTCATAATGCTCCATCGTTCTTACCTGTGTTGGTAGTGTGCGCTGACAAACTTTCAGCTTTTATAAAATAAGGAAGGTCTGGGGTTCACGGGCTCTTAGTATATTAAATTTAATGCAGTTATTACAGCTGACTTTCATTTTGTTTAACTCGATTGGATGAACGAAACAACGGACGAAACGAACGATGTTGAAATTTACTTATATAAATTTCACAGATATCATGGTACCATTTTACATTAAATTGTTATTTTAAAATATTTATATATTAGTAGAAAATAAATTATTTTACAAACGTTATACACATATCACAAGTTAAGCATTTAGGCTACAGGCCAACTCAAGGCAGGGATAGGTTTAGAAGCTGGTAATCTTGCCAGTGCGGAAATCCCTCTTGGTGCTCACTGAATCACAAGTCTTAACAACGAAAGCTCTTTGTCTATACTCTATCATTTAAAGTTAAGTTTATGAGAAACATATGCTTGAATTAAATGTTGGTTAAATAATATAATAAGAATTAAATACTGGTTTACGCCAGACGATTTATTGCAAATTATATAATTAACATTAACATGGATTGGAATACTGATCGTTATCACAACAGTGTTGCAATGTATTTATAATTTAAATAACATTTAAAGCTTTACAAATAGTTATCCTAACGGGAAAGAATAAATAAAATGAAATGTTTACTTTATATGGAATAAATTAAAAACAATCTTACTTAAAGAAGAACAAAAGCAATAAATATATAAATAAATTAAGTAATGCAACACAGATTGAAAGATGTGATAGATACACAATGCTCTTTGAAAGGTGTTCTTTTGTATTTACTCGTTTTGTAATAATTCATTCAAATTCTAATACTGTAAGTTAGCTTCATTAGAATTTAAAATAGTTATCTAGTTTGAAATAAGACTTTGAATGTTCTTTCAATCACACTTATATATATAGAAAAAAATACACTTAATAGATAATTGGATGAACGTAGATAATAGAAGTATGCTTAAAATATATATTTCAAACAAAACTTCGCTTTCAGTATAACAAACAAATTTAGAAAATGACCTTAGATTCACGGCTCATAGGTCACCTTTGGAGAACTAATCTTCCCTATGAAACATACTAGTGGATATTGTTAGAATAGTCCTATGCCGAGAGGTAAACTAAGCTTTTAAACATCATACACACTGAACTGAAGAAGTTCAGAATAAAAGATATTTATTATTATTATTATATAGTAGTAATAGTTAAATAATATATATAAATTCCATTAATGTATTTACTGGCTATACATACATTTACTGAATTCACTGCAGCTTGTCACAGAGTGAAATTCTCAGAATATGGGGTTGGGAAGCTGGAAATTAGGCTAACAAAAAACAAATTGTTGTTTATAATTACTAAGTGTGAGTGACTGTATTGTATATTAGAATGTTAGCTACAAAAGTAGTCGAACAATCCCCAAATTCAATAAATACATAATTCTTATGGCTACTTAAATATATATAAAAAAAAAAACAAAATTAAAATTCAAAGTTTATAGCTTTAAGTTCTATGAATAAACAGGGTCGTATCCTTCTTATTTTGTGAAAATAACCTCTGGATTCTCCCTTACCTCTGTAAAGGCGAGTAGCTAGATGTAATTGTGTTCACTTACCATAATTTATTCATTCTCCCAAATGAAACTCTTGGTTCAATTTGACTAGAATCTCTCATTCTGATCTTTGAATCACTGTTATGTTTTGGGAGTAGTCTGAAGTAATTATTAACTTTGAACTTAAATTTTTAAGTTTATTTTTTACTTTTAAAACCATTACAAACTAATTTCCGCAGTTGTAAGTGGCTCCAATATCCTTTTATTTTTAAACTACTTTGTAAAAACTTAAAACAACCTATTCTAGACCGATCTGGATACTTAAATTATTTTAATATATAATCGATGGTAAAGCTGATAAATAGAGTCCGGCAAGCGTTAATTATTTCTGAAGGTTAATATTTACAATACAACTTCCAATTACATGCATTAATCAATATTAAAGTAGGTAAAATGTTGTACCTTGTAAAAAGGTGAAAAAAAAGCAAACTAAAAATAATGTCTTTAACGGTTTATTACCTTCATATGAGTAAAATTTTACTTTCCAAATGTAAATACGTGTTTTAGCAAATAAGCTAATATTATTTTTAAATTATTTTATCTTTTATTTTATTTATTAATAATATATTGTTGTGGTAAATTGATTACAATACTGACGACAGAGTTAACATTAAATATCATGAACATACATTAAAAAAAATGACAATTGATCAATATTTCTGTATCATTAACAAATGTTTCCTTGTAACCCTAGTAAATGCTTTTCTTAATTCATAACCTTAGTAAGTGCCTCTTCAAAAAATAACTTTATTAAAGTAATAAAAATAATAGTAGTAAATTATTTTATCTTCTCACACATTAATGTGATATTATTACGACTTTCGACTGTCGAGTTGATACTCAATTCTTATTGATATAAAAGTCAGGGTGTATGGAACTTCGATAATATTCTGAACCTTTATTATTTTAGCTTTAGAAACTTATTGTTATCTCTTATGTCTATTCTGGTTTAAGTTGGACAGATTTTCTAAGCCTTAAATCTTGGAAACTACTATTTACTAAGGACCTTTTAATTAAAACCCTACCAACTCTACAAGAGCAACGTACCTACATAATTATATTTGTTGAGCAAATAAGTAAACTTGATATACGATTTTTGATCTTATTTAAAGGTGTATAAAGTTTAATGTACTACTAATTTTCATATCATGTAATACAAAATCCTGGCTATCATCTTTCAACATTTTTTATTTTTTATTGTAAATAGTTTTGTTATTTATCAATAAGAAAAACTATTGATTATCTCCTGAAAGTTTGATATTTATAGTAAGACATATTTATTTATTTAACTTTTTGGGAAGAATTATTTGTGTATCTTTTAAAATACTAAACAAATGAGCAAACCTCAATAATAGATAGTTCACTTTAACAGTAACTACTTTTTATTAAACATTTTTTTTCATTACATAATTGTAATTCTAAATGATCCACCTGAAGTCCTTCGTAGAATAGTAATTTCTGTAATTTCCCTTTAAGAAATATAGTTCGTATCTATTCGCTAATCAATTCCGCATTTTAGATATAAATTCAATTTACAGCGACAATAAACAAATCTGGGATTCCTTTACTTTAGAAAGTGCCTTTCATCGTTGAAATGTCTCTTAATTCAAAGTAAGCCTTAAATCCACGTGACTACCCACCGTGGTCTTAAGATAACAATCAATTTGAGCTTTCAGTTTATTTTATGATTTTCTGCCACAGAACATTACAACAATTAATTCATCATAATCGTTAAATATACTATTATGTCTCTATAATCATTTATTCAATACTATTCCTACAGAAAGAAAAATGAAATATTTTTTTATAACTTTTTGATAAAAAAAACGTTTTGAAGAACATTACCTGAAGATAGATGCATTTTATTGGATATTCTTAAACACTGTTAACATTCAATATATAATAAAACCTTCAATAAAATTTAATTATGTATCTCAATAGGTTATTATTACCCATTGCTTATTTATGGAACGTAATGAACTCGTTCATAAAAATAATTGATCCAACAACTGTTCATACTCCTGGAAAATTATAAATTCAAATTATTGAAGTCAACCAGACGCGTCCCTCTATGGGGTAGTGGCCGCTCACGAGGCCTGCCGTCGGAACAACGCGGATGTGTGCGTAAGCGTTGCCCTGGCGCTCCAATGACGGAAAGGACTATGACGGAAAGGTGTTGACCGTCTGGTTTAGTGATTAAGATTCTCACATAACCGCTTCCATCTTCCCCTGGATGGAGGTGTGTATCCATGAGGATTCCAGACCATAAAAAAAGGGTATATTTGGCAGATTCACTTGTACAGTAGAGGGTTACAGGTACACCTTAACGTGTAATAAAAGAAAATAACAAATACCTTTTATTATTTTTTTTTTTAAATAATAATTCTTTTAAATGTCTCTCAAACATGTTCTTAACAGAAAAAAATATAAATTCAAATACGTGAATAGCATACCTAATAATTTTCTACCCTGTGTACCTTCTCAACCTAAGATCTCAACACCCTATATTATAGCTAGGCACACGCCACGTCCAACCCGCCGGTATTTGTCTAGTGAGCGTATTATGTGTGACATATGAAGGGCATCTGTCGGTACATCGGCTACAACCTCTCGCCTAAATCCTGCCAAACATATTGCTTTTGTATATATTCTTCAGTATGTCATCATTTACTTACCTATTTTGCATAAGGAACTCACAACTAGTTTCTATTTTAAGTATTTTATATGTTTTGGTTAAAATATAAGTAACTATATAAAATAAATTTTACAATTGACTTCGAATATCTTAAAAATATATCTATCAGCATGGCTTATTTTTCTCTTATATACGCCAATCGGACAATTATTCATGTCAATATTGTACAGATTGTCGTTTTTGTAATAATATTTTCAAACACATGTCTATTTGAACGTTATGAAATGGTTTCCAAACAATGTGAAGCCATGAAGAAATGAACACAAAAAAGCGCTGAATAAAAATTAAACCAGACCTCAAATCTTTGCTTTTTCTTGAAACAAAATCAAGAACACCTACATACATCAGTTTTAGCGATAACGTAGCAAACATGATAATTAAGTTACTTTACTAATGATTAAGCTTTAATCAGATTTTGTATACGGAAGGAGAATATTTTTCCAATGTTCAATGTTAAGTCCAATGAGTTAACGTTTTCTTCGTGAATACACAACAATAAAGGTTCTTTATTTAATTGAATTGGATTCGATTTATATGCAGAATGAACATGCATATAAAAAGGTATCTGAATTTCTTAATGGGACTAGGTTACAATTAAAACAGATTTCTATCTATATTATTATAAAATATTAAAAATAAATCTGGAGCATAGAACTTGAAAAAGATTTGTATATTGCTTTGATTCAATATTTATCTAAATAGATATGCATTTTAGCATAAAAAAAATAAATAATATCAGTTTCTACAACATTATTCTTTAGATTACTAATAGTATTTTATCATGACTTGAAATTCGCTTTCTGGATCGACTTTTCATTATTATGCAGAGGTTATAATTATGTTCCTAAATAATAAAAAGTACCTATGTACTCTATAAGATATGGTATGCAGTATTTTTAATAGTTAAAAATACTTAAAGAGAAAGATCGAGTATTTTCCATCGATGGATTCCATTCTTAATTATTATGAATCTATAGAATTCATATACCAAAAGCAGTTCTGGATACAATTCTCTAATAATCTCAGAGTAAAAGCTCCCGAAATACAAAGCGAGAGAGATCACTTCTCTCAGACTATTTTCAGTTCTTCAAATATAACCAACGTCCTCAGGGAATCAATAAGACAGTCATGCTCTTAGCAGTTTACGTTACTTCAACTTTAAAGAGATGGAAAATCATGGTAGATTTTTAAAAGTTATACTTGTTAAAAAAATCGGAATAATAAGTTTGTGAAATCGCTAACCAACAATATTATAACAACAATTTAAAGAGATCTAAATTAAGATACAAATAGACTGAGAGATTTGATGACTTTATATTTCTAATATTAATATGTTGATGGAAACTTTCCTTCAATATATTAATATTAGAAATACTTTGTCCAGACTTATCGCTTTATATTCAAAAGTGAATATGGGTTCATTGTGAGAAAGTAATCACTGCTTGATGACAACTAAAGATGAAATACTTATTGTAGTTTTTTTCTTTACAATTTATTTTACTCAAATTTAATAAATATACAAAATTTTCAAAGAATATTATATTATAATTGCACCAAGCTTATACTTAACACATTTTCCCTCTACGATTACTTAATTAAGATTTATGTAAACCTCCTTATGAAATAATGATTATTATATTTTTTTTTATTATCGTTAACAAATGAACACAAACATCAATTGCCTAGATAATATTTAATTCCTTAAAATTTTCTTTACCGCTTTTTCTATATTTATTTAAAGTTCTGTTGTGAAAACAATTATTATTCTTTACAATAATTGTACTGGATACTTAATTGATATCATTTGAAGTATAATAAAGTAATAAATTCTTATAACTTATATAATATTAAAGAATTGAGCATTAAGTACCAATCGAAGTTCCTAAAAATTGTATTCCGTTTAAAGATCTTTGTTGTTTCATTACACTCGCTCGTTTAACGAATCCTGGACAACATTAACCTTATTTCAGTTAAATCTTAATTTTCTTAAGAATTTCTGACTAAGTTATAATTTTTTTTAAATAGAGAATTAAATATCATCTATCGAAAACAATAATTGATATTAATATGATTTCAAGTTTATAATTGAATGAACTCTTAGAGAGTACTTATTGATTTATTATTATATTTACTATCTATAAAATCCACCGACCTTAGTCTTGTGCTTATTAATTGTAAATAAAAGTATATTTCATTTACTAGAAAATATTCATTTAATAAAAATAATTATTATTTAAGAAAAGAGAGAAGTATATTTTTCAAAACGAGTTATCATATAGAAGCTATTTTAAATCGAAGGAAGCAAAAACTGACTGATTTAAAATTATTAATAAAATATTCACATACTTTAAGACGGCATCATACTCACGAGAGTTTTGAAATTAAGTTAGTAAATCGACTTTAAAATCCGATTTATGGTAGGTACTTTGAAATCTGATGTAGGTACTATCAAATATGATTTCTGATTTATGGTACTCTATGGTGCTCTTATAATATCAAAGAAATTATCTTTAAGTTTCAACCAAAGTTTTAAGACCTCATTATTCTGTTTAAAAATCTTTGTTGTTTAATTAAACTCCCTCCTAAAGCGTATCCTAAATTACATCATCCTAATACCAGTTGAAAAAGGTTTTTTATACATTACTTAATGAAGTTGAGAAACAATTTCTTTAAACAAAAAAGTACCTTTTTAAAATCCTTTCTTGTTTCTGGACTAAGTAGCTTTATGAAAAACCTATTAAATTGACAATAAATATAAAATAACAAATAAATAACAAATAATAATAAAACTAATATCATAGGACAAATTAAACATATTGATCTAACCTTAGGGGTTAAGCAAATTATTTCTCATATCTGTCCTCGGACTAATAAGATATGGACTAATTTTCTTTGGATGTGTTTCGAGATCCAAGGAACGCCCTTGAAGAAAAAGCTTCTCCTCCCCAAAAGCAGGCTTATCTGCATCTTTTGATATTGCGGAAGATCGTGGGCGGCCGTGATCGCTTATCATCAGGTTACAGGCTCGTTTTGCTCTTCTCTTGATATAAAAAAAATAATAATTAATTATAATCTCGGTGGTCGTGAAAAAAACTGCTTCACAAGATTAAGATGTGATTAGATTAGGTCTCAGATCATATCAATATTGAGGCTATTAAAATAGCTACTTATTTAGACGAGACATTGTGTTCAAAATCTATCAAGAAGCATTTTTTCTCGTATAACTTTTTCAGTAGTATGATATATATTTGTCATTAAAACAAATTTTGCATGTAATAGGAGAAGTAAATCTAACAATTTTAAATCTTAAATTTAGATCTTCATTATCGAAGATATATAAATTTTCCTGGTGTCGTGCTTACGAATTGTGAACCCTTATTTTTTAGTATATCGTAGACGGAATTCAGAACCAACATTTCCATCCTCAAGGAGCTCGGCGTCCGACAGCGTCTATCTTCCATCGTCCAAGGTCGCATTCTCATCTATTTCGGACATGTTTCGCGTCGAGGGGATACGTCAGTAGAACGCCTTGTAGTACAGGGAAGAGTTAAAGGTATAAGACCACGTGGCAGGCCGCCTATGCGCTGGATTGACCAGGTGAAGGCTGCACTTGATGGTTCACTCCACGAGTGTACGAGAAAGGCAACGATGCGAGAGGAGTGGCGACTGATTGTGAAGCATGTCACCAACCCTGAAGTGACGACCACGACCACTCTGGCAAGAGTGTGACGACTAAGAAGAATTTTTTAGTAAGAAAACGTAGACTTCCGTCGAGTTTCCTGTGAGCCACTGATGGTCTTGTACCACTAAGCCAAATAAATCATATATCAAATTACAATAAATATTAAAAAAAAATGTTCAAATGACTATAAATAATGATAATGTACACTGTATGAATTTAATGCATTAGTATATTCAGTGTATGAGAGATAAAGAATCAGAATTTGACTTGTTTATAAATATTTTTGATATTAATATTTTTTAATTACTGAACACGTGCTTCAAAGACCGAATTCAATACATGGTGGCTCTTTAATTCAATTAAATAAACAGATAAAATCCAAAGAAAGTCTTTATGTACTTTGGATTCTAATTGTAAGCATTTTTGTTTAACGATCAATTGAAGTAGCTTCAGGAGAATTAAAGAAATTCGTTATTGTATTTATAGGTCACTGTCGTAATATTTTGAGCAATTTGGGAAAATTAAGGATGAGATTTTATTTAAACTATAAAAATTAAGTACCTACAACTTTAATCATTAGTGGAGATTTTAATATAAATATCTTCAATCAAAATGCAATAAGTGTTCAGTTTTGAAAAATATTCACTCAATAATAAATATCAAACATGTTTATGGAGCCTACAAGAATCAATACCACTTTTTTTTCGGTTGGTGAAATTCAATCCTAAAGCTAAATTATTTCGAATATATATTTCGAATCCATGAATCTTTAGGGGACTTTAAGTCAGGAGATACAGTAAAGTAACGTATAAACATCTAACCCCTTATTAGTAGATGGCGATAACTACGTGAAGACAGCATTCATACTGATTGTTGTTTTGGCATGATATAATTCCGGTCATATTCGTCAAATAAAGTAGTGTATATAAATGGCTTTGTTATAATAATAATTATAATAAGATAAGAAAGTGAGAAAACTATAAAGAATTAAGGAATCGATATTTCTCTCTTACTTAATGGGTTTCAAAGTAATTAAAAATTATCATAGTACCTCGTACATAATAAAAGCCAATCAAGCAACTGCTATCACTAATTATTTATAAGTGTCCCAAGTTTTAATATATCTGTTGTGTGACATGGTTCAGGATTTTTAAACATTGAAAAACTTTAAAAGCCTTCGGAAATATTTAACCTAGTCCTTAATTTGAGACAGTAAGTAAATTTAAGATAATAATAATTATCTACTAGTATTGCATGAAACTTTATGACGAAAATACAGAGAATAGAAGATATACGGTACAATATACTTTTGGTATCAACTCAATAACTACCTACTTGTTGTTGTTGTATTGTCTAAAATCTGTCCTGTAAAAGAAATCTTTTTAGCTTTTTTATATATCTTTTATTGCTCTATAAAATACAAAAATACAAAAATGCAAATACAAGTGCTTAACAGTAACGTCATAAACATCGATTGGATTTTAAGTAAAACTTCCAGTTTTTGATGAGATTAATTCGTCTTTTAGTTGATTATTTTCTATTGACTATTCTAATAAATATTCTTTAAACTACTTTATTTCCCCACAAACATTTTTACGAAATTTCATTCCTGATAATATGTTAATTAAAGTCAATATTCATATCAATAATCTTTATTGTTGATCTTTATTGAGATCTAGGCAATGTCTTACAACACAAAAGTAACACTAAGCTTACTACTGAACTTTATTGAAATGAATTACATTTAGCTAACTTGATAATCAAACCCTAAGACTTACACTGGATATATGGCTATCATCTCAGCCTCGCTCCGTGATCTGTCTGAGATAAGTGTGCCGAATGTCATCACGCGTGATGGGTGCCGCGTTTTGTTTAGAGTCTGTAGTGATAACGACTGTCCAGCATAGAGTAAAGTAGAAGAATGTAAATTTATTGTAATGTCTATAATTAATTGGGGTATTATTATTGTTTTGCTGACACTATGTACATTGACATGTCAATCTGAATAAGAATTACCAACTTTTATTTTAGATTTAGATATTAGGTATAGTTGAACAAATATGACTATAAATATAAGATTCTACACAGTTCTAAAAATAATACATTTTTTTAAATAGAGACTGGATTCTTCAATAGCGTTAGTACCATGAGGCATTCAAATAGTTTTATTGAATGCCTCCCTATCTACTATCTTTTGATCCAATCGTTCGCATAAATAGTCGTTTGTTTCATACAGTTTGTTAAAATTTGATAGCGTAAATATTTTCACATCGGTACTACTAAATTTAATAGTATTTATAAAATATTTAAATTATTTCGTTAAGCTAACGTACAATCACAACTATCGTTATTCTGCTTATAAAACTAATAAATCTAATCTTAATAATATTGTTTACTTAGTTTATTTCAAAGGCCGGTAGATGTCACGAAATGGAATTTAAACGGGATACCTACTTATAAGGCGTATAAAGTTTTAAGCGTTAGGTCATAAAAACGATTCCATTCTCATGTGGGATAAAAAAATATTGTTCAGAGAGCTACAAGGAGTTTATATACAATTTGCTTCTCGGGGGAAATTACTAACTCTCTTAAAATTAATTCAAAATGTCCTATCCTTACTTAGACATAACTAACAGAATATATTGTTTACAACAGAGAGAAACATTATTTGTGATAAGCGAATATACTACTTATAACAATCTACATTAGATAACAAAATTAAAATATTAGTAAGAATGATGTTTGAAATATTTAATCTATAAATTATTTTAATTGGCAAATCAAATTAACTTACTTCCTTAAACAAAGCATAACTGTAATTTAAACAGTAGGTAGGTACTCAAAACAAATACTAATACAACTTATAATACATTAAAATAAAATTATTTCAGATATTCTTTTCTCGTATACGATAAAACATATCGCACGTCTGACACAGAAAGGTTGATTTCAATTTTCGCCTCCAGGGATATTTCCCTCGATCCTCGACCCTTAGAAAATTATCCCAACGCCACTGTACCGTGACATGTACAAAATAAACCTTGCTGACCAGCAATTTTTTGGTTCTAATAAATGCCAAAAGTAGATTTTCTAAATGCCTTATAATAAATGTATTTTATAAAAGTGAAAAATTATACAACTAGTTAAGTAAATCAACTAAGCCACTACTATTCATTGTATATAAATAAAGAAAAAAAAAAGAAATTAAAAATTGTAATTTTATTAACAGAGCATCATATTCAATTATTTTTTTTACCCTTCTTTTGTCTCAGGAATTTATTGAATCGATGGATTTTTTATTGGCAATATATTTAATTATTGGTCCGTAACTACATAACGATATTTTTTTACCTGTTCCTTGCAATAGTTAAAATAAATTGTGTCTGTCTCTATAGGCACTCTATTGTATAGTAATATATAATAATTTATAAAACGAAGCGGAAAATTCAACAAAAAAAAAATAAGACAGTTTATTTTTTTACTATTATTTTATTTTTAATATATACAAAATATATATATAACATAATAATATTAGTTTCATTTTTATCTATTTAAATTTTAATTAAAAGCTCTGTACGTAGAGCTACGTAGAGCGTACTACGTCAGGCCAATGATTGACTAGTAATCTCGTTTATACACCGGTTGTTTATATTACGTTTATTATTTCATCGAATTTAAATATTATAAATCTTACCAGCTATAAAAAAAAATTAGAAAATGGTTTGTGATTGACACCGTTACAACTTAAAAAATAACGTCAGTACGCTAAGATATTCATTAACAAACTACCGTTGAGAGTGCTTGCAAATGAAAAAAGAGTCAATTATACCTGAAAGTGTTCTTATTTATCTTAAGTAATTATTTAATATAAATCTCTATAAAGGAAAATATATAAAGTTAAAAGTAAAGTATTGGTCAGAACTGCAGTAATTAAGTGAAGTGTATTGTTCTATTCGGTTGTCTTAAAGGAAGGTCCAACACTTAACTAACAATGTGTTATCTGACCGTCAGAGTCTAAATTATTTCGGCATGACATATTCAATAAAGAGAGACACAAGATAATAAGTCACTTTTAAATCATCCAATCAGAAGTAAGTTAAAAGCAGATTAAAAAACTTGAAAACGTTATTAAAACATCTATTATTGAAATAGGATAAATGTCTCTCATCTCTTAGTACCTTATATAGCTATCACTTTCAGAAACCCCCGTCTTTCTCCAGGTGTGGGCGTTGTCTCAAATAGCCCTGATAACAACCTACAGCTTCCTATGTTATTGTTTAAAAATATACAAAAGGCAGAAAATACACTCAAGTGATATTTTTTTTTTTCTAATAAAGTAAGTATTTTTAATATGCATTTGGTTTAAACTATGCGACTTTTAAGTAACTTGACTGTTCTAATAAACTTATAATATTGAACTCGGTTTGTTGTCACCTGGTGAAATATGTCAATGAGAGTGAAATAATAATAAAAACAGATGATATGCTTATAAATATAATTAATATGAATATATAAAATTATCCTATACAAAATAAATATTAAATTATTATATACCTTTTATATTTAACCGCATATCAATTACCTTTTTAAAATGTTTACAATCAAATTAATACATCATTTTAAAGATAAATAATTATCCGTTTAGTAAAATTTTATTCCAAAAAAATATTCAGATCTAGATTATAAGAGTATATAAATGAGTAGTGCTAGGATTTTTTTGATAACGCTACCCTTTAACCTCTCGATAATAGTACCTACTTCTCGATTTTTTTCACACATAATCAATTTTTCATTTCGAGGGGTTGCTTTGAGGCATTGATTGGTCCTTTTATAAGAAATTGCTATGACAGTTTCAGATGCGGATGACGGACCATTGATATGAATAATTTTGATGATGAGGTCACGCGTCTTTATCTTCAAACTTCTAAAGTTATTTCTATCCAGTAAATAGGATTCTAGTTTTATGAGTTGGAAGACATTTTCCATTCGAACCATTTATGTTCATTATAATCGCTTTTTTAACCACATTCAGGCTACAGTGCAATATGACTTTCATTTATCATACAATGATTATCATCCATAAATAAAAGGGTAGGGTCACGATTCCTTTATCCAGAACAAAGCACAGAGTAACAAAACGTAGAGGCACTTGTATTTAACTTTTGAGTATGGACGTCATTTTTTCTTAACAATACTTGTATTAAGGTGGAGTGTTACCGGCGTACACATTTTTGTGGGAATTTGATAAAAGACCTTTTTAAAAGTAATTGAATCTTATAGTCATGGGATTTAGCAACAAATCAATGTGATATAATCATTTTTATGAAAAAAATAATAGATGTTTTAAAAATTATATGGTACTTTTCAGTATAAAAATCTACTTAGGTTACATTTTTAGGTATTCAAAACAGCTAAACTTATACCTATTAAAAATTATGGCCTTAATTCTCAAAACTTAGTCTTTAAAAAACAAAAAAACACAAAAAAAACTACTGGAGATAAAAAAAAAATACAACAATCTAATAACGTAAATTGAATAGATGTTAGTGTACAAAGATCTAGATCATTAGAGACAGATAGGTCTGTTGCCCCAACACAAACGTGGGTAGCAATCTTGTTTTTTCGCGGAACAAATTCGAAATGCTCTTATGGTTCCTTGACTGTTTTCTTGATCCTGAACATCTTCCGTAACCATATGGTTACAGAAGATGTTTACAGAAGATGTTTACAGAAGATGGTTACAGAAGGATATCCTTACCTAAAACTCGAGTCATGGTTAACCACAAATATCTTGGAAATTGTATATTTATAACACATCTTTGTACAAGAGACATCAAATGCACGCGTGATTATTGTTTTTACGAAAACTCCTGTCTTTAGAACTTTTGATCGGTGTATGTTATATAAAATGTACGCAAATACTGATTGCATTTAAGTCTAGGACACGATATAGCAATATCATAAGCAGCCAAGCAAGTAACTCCTGTTTTTATTATATTTCTGGTCCTGATATTCATCAATGTCACTGATTTTGCATTAGTTCGGACTCGAATATAAAAAATGTTTAATACTTTCTTCATAGTCAGACTGATCCGAAGGTTACTCACTCTCTTTTTGTTCGAAAGATGGATCTCCTACAAGAAAATTGTTTCTAAGGCCCTGAACAGAGCTCGCAGATGTTTAGAGCTACCGGCTTTATTCATTATTAACTTTTTGTACTAAAAATTTTGAAATAAATAATCGTCCTTACAAAGTATATCAAAGGGCAACAATGGACGTTTAGCCTCCTTATGTCTTTCTGCGGTCAATATTTTGATGGTAATTTCTTAAGTGATATTCATCGGGAGATGGGGTTTAGTGGGTTTTATGAAGAATCCGTATTTGCAATAAAGAGAAACGAAACTCACTGTGAAAACAAAGAATTAAACTAAAATATACTAATGAATGTTTACTTAACAACTGTTCACAGAGGTTTGAAACAATCGTAAAAGTAACTCACAAAGCACCATATATTTATTGAATTACTAACTCAGAAAAATATATATTTTAAATAGCCTAATTAATATAAATACGTAATATTAATAAGATCCTTTGAAAATAGCAGAGACCTTAATATTTTTGTCATTGACGAAATCAATAGTAGGTACTCTAGAACATGACGTGACTTAAACTGTAGTTGGAATAAATTATAAAAAACATTCGATATTTATGTGTCCTCCTATTGTTCTATAAGATATAATAATAATTATAAAATTTCTACGAAACAAGAAAAGCTTTGGGTACAATAGTTTTTTTTATGATATGTCATTAAGTTTGTGTCTAAAAGCATAGCAACACCATACCATATCATAGATACTTGTATACAATCTGCTATATTTTCTGAGGCTTTAAAACAGTAATACTCGTAGTGAAACCTATAAACAAAATATAGACCCATTACTTAGATCTCTACATCTTAAAAAAAGTCTATGAAAAGTTATGTATATGTTTGAAACTAAAAAAATCCATAACTTTGAATAATATATTAATAAAACTAACAAAACTGTTGCAATTGCATCAGAAAATATTATGATTTTTAATTCAGTATTAAATTAACATATTATTTACGAATAATACTGCTGGGTGGGCAAATATTTTACAATCGATTGGGTACCTACCATCTTTGATCAAAGATTTAGCTCTCGTATAAAGGTTGAGACATTATTACTCTAGTTATTTAGTATTATGTTTTTACATCATTTACATGACACCTACATTTCAGTAATGAAATTACATTGTCAAAATTTTGATTTGAAGACTATTTTTTAAGATACTTTTAATTTCATTTTAAAACAAAATAATATATATTAAAATAAAAAAGTCATTCTTTTAATGACTGATGACTGATGTATGCTAACTTAAACAAAGCAAAATAATTATTTTATAAATCGAAGGACAACATAGCTTAAAGAAAATGTATGTGAAATTAATATAAATTATAATTAAACATTCCTAATTAACTTTACATCCACCAACCGTATATAAGTTTATATTTTGTTGAAATAAATGTGGAACATACGATCAGACGAATGATTAACACAAGGACCGGGTTTGTATATGACAATTATAATTTTAAGTAAGTATCAAAATGTATAATTTATATTAACCTAAGATAAAAATAAAGTATCAATAATATCTCTGATAGTAATCTATTTTAATCATTCTTAAAATCACATAATCCGATGTGCTGTTTGTTTCGTCATAGACATTCATCATTTTATCTCGAGGTGATTCAACAGAGTGCAGCACTATCAGTTAATCTTTGTATTCCGTGGTTTCACATAGATGTCACTAGCAAGTCTTATAGTTAATTTTGTACTTTGAATAAATGTATAATCGTTTCGGTTACTTACTAGTAAAGTACATTTAGGTTTTTAAATAAAATTACTATAAATACGTGAGGATATCGAACCAATTTAACCATTTAAAAACTGTTTTTTTTAAGTTATTCTCTTTGTTTATGATTTTTATTCTAAGTAAACATTGATTTCTATTTATCTGTACATTTGGATGTGCTGCTATTGTTGCCGTTAAAGGGAGCGCTTATTTGTGGGAAAAAGTTAAAATAGAACAGGAATTACGTGTTACAGGAGATAGGTAGTTTCGAGGTGTCTGGATGATGGCAATACAGTGTACAGGATTAAAAGTAAGCAAGGCAAGTAAGTAACACAAGAGACCAATGGCTACTTCACAGGAGAGATATGAACACATCCTGGAAATCGTTATTTCGTTTAGTTCTTGTGGCAAATATCCTTGCAGTATAGCTGAATGTGTTATAGAATAGTTCTTAGTACTACAAGATTCTTTTTTGAGCATGTTATCTCAAAATTCAAAGATTAATCTGACAAATACTAACTAAATGTGAAAAGTGTACGGGCGAGGTGTCTGTGGATGGTAGGGTGTTAAAAGATGCGGACACAAACGTGAAAGATTTTATAAAGAATTTAAGTTTTTAAAATAGATGTTAGTTTTTAAAACTTGAATGCGTGGGATGTGAAAAAAATATGTGTCAATTTGACCGTGTAAGGTCCAACAAAACCAAGGGACTGTATAAAATATTATTGTTAACTAAATGAATGCAAGTATCAGTATGACTGACTCCAAGGTATTTAAGGGCGGGTTACACACCTAGTTATTTCTATAACTAGGTGTATAGTCCGCGATAACATCGATAATTAAGTTGTTTTTAAGTTGTCTTGATAATTATCAAACTATAAATGACACAGTTAAAGTCTTTTTAATTAGCTCCAAAAAGATTATTCTTAATCCCTTTTGTAGCCTATAATGAGGACAATATTTGTAGTAAGATTTAACAATTTTTAGCAACAAAATTTATTACATTTTACAATTGTTTATAAAACTGTATTCATTACAAGTTTGAGCAAGATTATAAGATTTTTTATTGTTATTGCAGCATCCCACAGCAGAGCGCACTTTATTGTCTCTTAAATCACAAAAATCAGCTCGTATTAAAAGAGCGACACATTTACTAAAAATCGTTGCTTTAATAACATATTCTATTCCTTCCATTCGAAATCAATGTAATTTTTTTGTGTTTTTACATTTTTGCTGCTTCGGGTAGGAATTCGGTCGCAGATTGTTTATAATACCTACCTTTTTTTAAAAAGGTTCTAGTGGACAATTAGCAGAGCAGTTTTAAACTTCCAATTAGATAAGTCTGGTTTAACGGTCACTAACGGACGCTAAATATTACACAGTTGGTTACAGTTATCCCAGTTTTACAGCTTTTGCGATAGGAAGCTGGACAAAACATTATTACCATATAATTATTAGTGATTGGACCCGTGTTTAAATTTATAGGAAAGCGGTGATTTTAAGCTCGTATTTTTTGATACCTTACATATATTTTATCCGCATATCAATGTTAAAGCGAGAAAGTCGTGGAAATTGTTATATTATTACCATAACCTTAGTTTAGACTGTACCTACTTATTTTTTCGTATTCTAAAAAAAAGGAAAAAAAAAAATTTTTTTTTCAAATTGTTTTATTATAGTTTTTAATTAATCAATGTACAGAAATAATCTTCAAAAAGTCGAAAAAAAGAAGTTACCATAATTAAATATTAGGGACAATAAATTATAAAATGTTGATTAGATCTTTAATATCTATTTTCCTTAAATAATAAATTTAATTATAATAATCTTCTTTCATAATTAAGTACTCCCCGCCATTTCCGATTTTGAAATTGTAGACTTCAGTTGATTTGTTCTGACTCTGGGGAAACTGCTGTGTTTAATATTCTTTGCAAGATCGTTAGAAGGGGGATTCAAACGAACCATTTATTAACCTTTGCCGAATATGTGGTGTGACTTGTGAGTCGCGGTATTTTGTTTATATCTTGACTTTACTTCAATGGGCCGTATAGTTTACATACTTCCATAATTACTTCATATAAAAGTTTTATTATTAGTGATTGGACCCGTGTTTAAGTTTATAGGAAAGCAGTGATTTTTAGCTCGTATTTTTGATATCTTACATATTTTATCCACATATCAACGTTGGAGCGACTAACTCGTTAAAATTGTTATGTATAAAATGAATTTTATTTCGAACTTTATTAATTTTTATTAAAACATTTTGTAGAAAATTTTATTGTAAAAATATTAAAATTTTCAATATTCACATTCATTTGATCCAAGTTTGATCCAGTAGCTGCATTTATATCTGACCTGCTAACCGTAATAAATAACTGAATTCTTATAGCAAAAATGAAAAGAGAAATAAGTAATAACTAGGACGGCATTTATTTATTGCTCATTTCAACAGCGTTGCTACAATTTTTATTTGTTTTAGCAGCGAGACCGTTATAATGAGTGTCGTTAATTCAAAGCACTGCGATTTTGTGGGATTCACGCGAACTCTCTAATTTCTTATAATAGCAATAATGTTGAATAGAATTACTAGGTTTATAGTTTATTTAAATAAATGTTTCTACCGTAAGAATGGCATGGCAATCCCACATTTTATTTTTAGAGTTTTTATTCAACCAGAAAAAAAAGAGAAATTGTTTTAGAATTAAAAAAAAAAGCTATTGGATAAAAAAAAACACCAAAACACATGTAGTTACTTTAAATGTTGTTGATAAAATACACATTTCTGTCTGCCTTGCATGAGTTCTGTGCAGATTTAAAAACTCGCCTGTTATTGCGTTTTGTAGAGGGGAGTGACATCGAAAAATAAGGTCATTTAGCGGTTTCTTTTTTTTATTTATTAGACAAATTAAATCCAGTCTATAGAAGGCAAATCAAAAAGAAAATATGTAAATTTAAAATATTCAAATTTCTTATCAGCTTTTACATAATCTATATTGAACTGCAGGGACCTATAAGCTGTTTATCGTATACTGTCAGCGCTTTATTCCCTCGAACTTTAAAATCTTAATCTGTCTTCAAATTTAATATAACATCAGTACAATACTTGCAATTAAAATTTTGTTTTACTATAATATCATTACTTACGTTTTTATTTATACTGATTTAAATAAAGACTCCTAACAAAACATTACAATATAGTAGGAGCTGTAAAATAAATGGAATTTATCGTTTCACTTATATATGGCAAACACAAAATATCATAGGTATCATTTAAACCAAAATTCATCTAAAACCGACATTTCACGTTCAACGATTCATTTATAATAAATTAATGTCGTGTAATAATAGCTTTTGACCATTAATAATAATACTTTTCATATGGCATTCATGTAATTATTATTTGTCAAATTGCATTCTAACCACGTTTAGTTTAGTAAGTTTTAATTATTGTGCATGTATTTGCTGGAGTTTAAATAATAACATTAGAATATTTAGGAATATTTGTGGTGGCAACAAAAACCATAATAAATGGCACCGATAAAAACATGCGACTGGCTGTAGCATGTAGCTACTTATATAAAATCACTATGCAGTAATACTTCAGTATTCCTAACATCTCTTCTTGGTATCGTTGCATATCTGGCTATACCTTACATACATACATATATTAAACTTATTTTGTTTCCTATTTTTATAATTCAAATGCGCTAGGAAATAGTTTTTTATAAACAAACATTTGTCGAGAAAAGTACCTGTATCTTCTCATAAATTGCAATGAAGATCATGATATGTCTATTTATAAATAGACATGGATTCTATAATGTTGTCATATCAGTTACTAGTTTAGTGATTAGTTAGATATGGATCTGCTATCAAAGTTGAGGCAAACCATATAAACTCTTTTAATGTACACAAATTATTATCACATGAATCTAGAACCTTATTCCAGGTTTTAACTAGCTCCATAATATTCTCATCACTTATGATTTTTTTTTGTGTCCAAATATATAGGATGAAAGGATTTTTTTTATTTATTATTCTTTTTTTTATTATATTATTTATATGACAACAAATTCTCAACTAAGATTTTAGAGTTACTAAACTGTTAAATTTAATTTCACACTATGGACAAAACTTTTGCAATTTTAACTTTTAATGTTGTATATATTTTTAAATATTCTATATCATTTTAAGTGGGTCATTTTAAAAAGTCCGTTTGGTACAATCTTCATTTAATTTTACGGCATTAACAAAATATTCTAAGTATTTGCTTTGCTTTGCTATAAATAATCCTCTTCTTGCGTATGAGTTAATAAAAGATTCTTAAATAACGATACCTTTCCGCTCGATTAGTATAATTGACTTTTATTTATTTTATGTAATTTGATAAATGTCCTTAACTAACCAGTGCAATGAACTCAGTCAACAATATAATATATGATACGGCCTTCCCATTATTTTTAATCTATTCTGGATAATTCTGATCCTTACGTACTGGCCAGCAATGCAATACAATATATTATATTAAAGTCTTATTTTTATCACTATCTTACTCTATTTTTTTTATTATAACTAGCATTTAAACGTAATTCTAGAATAATTTTTACCATTTGGTTATTACTTTAATAGAATTAGGCATAGGCAACGTTTATTCGACTTCACACAATAAAAAAAAATAACAAGGCATTAAGAACTTTTTAACATTATTAAAAGATTGGTACGTAACACTCAAAATGTATGTCACCGTAAATCGATAACACAGCTCTAACAAACTGTATTGCCCAAGTTCTTGCAATTATAGGCACGGTGTGGATAGTTTGAAAATACAAAGGAGTTTAATTAAATTGATTATATCTACCTCTTGGGTGTATAATTTGTTGAAATGGTAATATATACAATGATTCGGAACTACATTTACTTGATTACTTCGCAATACCAGTGAGCTCAAGAAAAACACTAATAGAACACTAATAATCACTATGCAGTGACCGTTCCTCACGTTCTGTGGATATTCTAACAAGATTTATAATTTTATTACATAGTTTATATAAATATAGAAAGAAAAATAAAACGATACGGGCAGGGACTCGCACCCGCGACTACTGGGAAACCGTCCTGCTACCAACTGAGCCACCGTATCGTTGTCCGTCACGGTGAATTAAAAATTCTATATGTGACGTCTTTATCGGGACGGTGGTGACATCTATTACATATAGAATGATTAGTAGTTCACATATAGAATGGTGAGGGTTTCCCAGTAGTCGCGGGTGCGAGTCCCTGCCCGTATCGATTTATTTTTTATTCTATATTTATATAAATTTAAGTAAGCCAAACATGGCTATACATGTTTATAGATATTTTCAAACTTTATTCCATAATATTATTACATAATCATACCATTATTCTAACCAAAAAAAATAAATATTATCATCTGAAAGCGGATTATTTTTAAAGGTTCTCTTATTATTTTTAAAGGTTAGGATTATTTTTAAAGGATGTTCTTTTTTGTTTCTCTTATCACAAATTATAGTGAGATTCCGTTTACGCTTAACATGTCTTCTAGTTAAATGTTATTATATAAAATTTTCACCAAAGATGCCGTAATGAATATGTCTTTGAAACACGTATCGCCCAGTTTATATGTAAACAAAATGTTATGAAGAATTAATGAATTTTGTAGCTTCGTCTTGACAGAGGTGAATAAAACATATAATAATCGTTGACGCTAAATGTCGCCGTAATTAAAGTACCTATATCTCTTCTTGAAAAAATATTTATGGTAAAATTATAAAAATGCTTGATTAATTTGGCTTGCTTTAGGTTTTTATATATATCGATGTATGTCTCTTGACTTTGTACTTAGAATTTTGTACATAGCAGCACAAAAGCTATTGAATTCAAAATGTCTACTTGAGTGACTTCATTGTTGCTGTAAGCGTAGCACAATATTTTAAATAAAGCATTATTTTCAAATAATATGGTTATAGAATATCGTGAACTTAATAATCGGTTACTCGGGAATATTTCAGCTTTAGTATTTTATCAATTTTAAAATATGTATTTTCTTTCATAAAATAAGTGACATAAATATTCTTAAATGGAAACGTAATCAATTACTCATTTACATATTGTATGAGTACTGTGTATGAAGTACACAATAAGATAAGCCCATTTTGATGTTTTTTTTTTAATAATGTACTGACATATTTTTAAAAAGTCAAAGATTAATAATCTCCAATGGAAGAGACGTTAAGCACATAATAGAAGCTCTAACTAATAAGGGGAGACGCATGAAGGCATAAATACCCATCATAACCGTCAAGACGCATCACGTCATAGCGCGGATCATGCCCAGACATTGATTGACGCCTTGTTGACTTGGTTTCATGATGAGATTTCTTTTTATTGTAGAGACCAAAAATGCTAAACTAAAATTATTTTAAACAACGCGCCGAAATGCTTACTAATTCTTTCTTACGACTCTTGGTAGAACTAATTCTATCCAGTTTAATATTATTACCAATCTAATAATATTCAGAACTTGCAACTTAACTCGTTCAACGTAATATTAAGAGAAGATATATTTTTTTAACCATCAGCCAATCTGACTTGGATCTCTTTTTTACCATCTCATTACGTACCTACAAGTTTGTGTTACCCTTGTAGATGTAGTGCTAAAGGTGATCCATTACACACACACACATAAATAGTACACAGCGGAACATTTAATAAATAACTTTTCTTGATCACAGTCACAACGGTTGTGTATTACAAAACAATCAACAGGTATTTATAAGACAATCAAAACAGTTGACTGGGGGCTTTGGGTATTGACAGGGAGGGGGGAGTGCACGTGTTGTTGCACGTGGACGTGCCGATGTTACGAGTAACACACGTGTTCGTATTGTCATGATCCTCTTTTACTACAGTTATTATATAATTATATAATAAATAAATTTTAAAAGATCCATAAACGTTACTAGTAATTAAATCAAATAATGTTCTGGCGCGGTGTCATAGGTATATAAAGTAATAACTTATTTATTATATAATTTCCAATTTATAAGCAGTATAAATATATTATACTGCGGCAGCAGTATAAATATATTCGTTTGGATTACAAATACATCAAGGGTCTAAGGTAAAATTCAAGTAATTCAAGAAAATCGTTGCAGGGTTGCTTTGAAATATACCCAATTAAATAATATTAGGGCCAGGTATCCCTACAAAAGACATTGTTAGAATTCGTTTTTGAAATAGTAAACATTGAAATTTAAATCTAAAAAAAAATATGGTTAATTTTGAGGATATATTGCAGGGAATGTACCCGATGAAAACATGATTTAATAAAAATCACAAAGTTACCTCTTTTTCGTCTTTTTGTCTCCAATTTTTCGGTTTTATTTCTAAAATAAGCGATTAAACATTATGGGTCTTTTACCAAAATATTGTTCATTGATTTCTCGAGGCATTTTACCCGATAGTTTTTTTTTATTCAATCTCTTATTTTTTTAATTAATTATTTAAGCCAAATTCGGTCATCGGAGAGCTCGTCAGTGTCTTGCGAGACGTTGACAAGGTAAGACGTGTGTCAAATTTTTGCAGATGCAATTGTGCGATTATTCTACGGAATGTGAAATAAAAAACCAAAATTTTCAAGATTAAGGAAGAAATACATCGCGAAAAAATATGGTAAGTTTGATTTCTTTCGTATTTGTAATATTATTCATTCAATGTCCCTGACGGCCATTCTCTAGTTTACCACAGTCTAGCTTTTTCAGTAGGTTCAAAGAAAATAATAAAAATGTTAAAATCGAAGACGTGTCAATCGAACATTTTGCAAAATCATGAATAACTCTCAAAGTAATCGAATTAAAATAGTAGATCATTTGAGACGTGGTTAGTTTACAACTTTATAAAACTAAAAATTTGTCTAAACACCAATATACACTCCGAGTAGGAATCAAACCCGCGACCGCTGACGCTGCACACGCACCATTAGACCATAGTGTTTTCTGTAAATTACATATGTTGTCTCTCTGACTGTTGCTACATTCAACGCGAACGAGCTACTTAAGCAGATAGATCTACTGCGCGACTTCGTGGTTACGCAACAGATAGAAGTCCTGTTAGTACAAGAGACCTTTCTGAAGCCGTGTAATCGTGAAGGGGGGAACCACCATCTAATACAGTAGGTCTCTTCATTGCACTCCGCTTGAACCGCCCCAACTAGTTAACGTAGGAGCGTCATTATGTCAGGTTGGTATGACCGGCCATCAGATGATCGTACTAGCATCCATCTATCTTTCTTCTAATATTAGGACCATATTAGGACCGTTCGTAGCAGAGCGGCCTATATACTAGGTCGTTTATATCCGCTGTTAGGCAAGCGGAGTAAATTGTCCCTTCGCAATAAGGTGATACTTTACAAGGCTTGCATACGTTAGTCAGAAAAAGAGGACCCAAGTCGGTATAAGACCCAGATATGTTAGATATCTCCAACATACATTGTTATGCGGATGACAGCACTGGGGATGCGGTATATTCCGGCCGTGCAGGTCTCTCTCGGGAAAACGTCGACGTGTGCCGAAAGAAACTTGTGTCCTCTATAGAGACTTCCTTGGGGCTGATCTCTGAGTGGGGTGAACTGAACCACGTTCAGTTCAATCCCCTAAAGACACAAGTTTGCGCGTTTACCACTAAGAAAACCCCATTTGTCGTATCACCGCTCTTCGAGAGCACTCCCCTCATTGCCCCGCCAAGTATCAGAATACTGGGTCTCGACATTTCGAGCGATTGTCAGTTTCGTGGTCATCTGGAGAGCAAGGCCAAGTTGGCCTCCAAGAAATTGGGAGTGATTAATAGAGCGAGGCAGTATTTCAAACCTGGCCAAAGACTTGCGCTCTATAAGGCGCAGGTCCGGCCACACATGGAGTATTGTTCTCATCTCTGGTCCGGATCACCCCAATATCAGCTTCTACCATTTGACCGCGTACAATGGAGAGCCGTTCGGATTGTCGGGGACCCGGTGTTCTGCGAACGGCTGGACTTTTTGGCATTGCGTAGAGACGTGGCTTCTTTGTGCGTCTTCTACCGCATTTACAACGGGGAATGTTCTGAAGAACTATTCGACCTAATGTCGCCGCCGAATTTCATCACCGCACAGCGCGCCATCGCCTCCAATATCATCCTTACCACCTGGATGCGTGGCGATCCTCTACTGTGCGGTTTTCAAGGACATTTTTTCCACGTTCCACTCGCTTGTGGAACGAACTCCCTTCAGTGGTATTTCCAGATCGGTACGACATGGATACCTTCAAAAAAGGTGTCTACTCCTACCTACATGGCCCTCAACACTCTTGTAAATCCTCGGATGTTGCAAGAGTTCATGGGCGGCGGTGATCACAAGTCATCTGTGACCCTCCAGCTCGTTTGCCCTCCTCTTCCAAAAAAAAAAAAAAAAAACTCAACATACAGACACAAATCGTCTAACGTATAACGGAGGTCCCAACTGACAACTAAAATACATATGTTGTATGTTTTAGCTACTGAATGATTTTGTGATCATAATGTTTTGAATGTTTTTAAACCTACTATATTTTACAAACGTACTTATAACATTTATTGTTTCAGTTTAAAAATCACAAGAAATAAAAAAGGTTTATTACTACAAACAGTACTTAAACTTAAAAACAGTAGAGAAGAATGAGTACAGTAAGTACTGCCTTTGATTTTTTGATATTTGCCATCCTGACCACACAATAAATAGCATCATATTCCTACATAACTACGAGTAAATGTCAACTCGAATGTACTCGTATAAAAAGACCACGTGTTTAAATAAGGATAAGTATAAAGGATAAAGAACTAAGTATATAAAGTTGTTATTTTTCAGACAACCGATTGAGGTTTCTAACATATCAATCAGAGCATGGTAATTTGCAGTTGCAATCTTCTACTACTAAGTAAGTATTTTGTTTGTTTTTTAATGGCATAAAGTACAGGTCTACATTTTTTTATTTTGTACAGTTATTTCTTTTAAGTTTCTTTTGAAGAAATCATTACAAATTATTTTAGAACATTTTCAAGATGCTCCATGTGTTGAACATCTTAAGAACCAGTTGTTAATTCCAAAGCTATCAAGTTAGTTATTATATTGAATTTATTTTGTGTCCGCGTAATACTATCTTGATATCTTATTTGTTATTGCAGCGAAACTGATGAAGGCAATGATGGGCTTATGATTGAAATGATAAATGATAAAGAAGATTTTTTTCCAACCTATTAAAGGACGGCGTATAATTGATGACAATTACTTTTTAAGAGAATTACAAGAGAAAGCACGCCACAATCATGTATTTAATTGTAATGCAAGTAATTTATGTTTAGTTGATGAAAGAAGAAATGGACTGATATCGACTTTTAAATTTGAATGCAATATGTGTAAAAAAATTTATATAAATATAGAATGAAAAATAAACCGATACGGGCAGGGATTCGAACCCGCGACTACTGGAAAACCGTCCCGTCGCTCTACCAACTGAGCTACCGTATCGCTGTCCACCTCGGTGAATTAAGCATTCTATATGTGCATTTTATGTGTTCTGTGTGTGTGATAAGGCATCACTACCGGCACAAAATATACACCGACTAAATATTCAGTTTTAAAGTACCTTAATTTAGAGCTACCTACTTTACTATGATTATACATAAATATAATTTAAATTAAATATATAATTTGTTTTATTTTTATTCTGTATATACCAAAAACTTTATTTATTTACGAAAATCAATAACATTATTAGCACATAAAAATATCATAAAAATGCATTAATATTTTGAAGTGAAATAAATTATTAAACATGGTTTGTTTCTATACTGTGGCGAAAGGATGACGTTACGTGGCTATGCGCAATGCCCGCTGCGAACGCGCGATGTACCTATATTACGCGGGTGGGGGTTGCGCTGAATGTCTACTTTGGCAGGGATACCTGGCCTTAGCAGTACCAAATACTATATTTGAGTTCATCGAACCGTTATCGCGGTTGGAATATTGAAACACTTACCATAGTGGCTAATACAAACAATTATACCGTCGCGTCGTATACGATTATACCTTATGTTCGTGTCATTAGATTATGCAATTACACTTGAATAACTGTCTTGAAGAATTTTAGAAAATTAATTTCTTGACTAATAATTAATGCACAAAATATGATCACATCAATTAAATATTTAATTATTACTGTATAGTATTAAAACATTTTTTTTTGTAACTAGGTATTATTCGTTATATCTGATTCAGTTTCGTACGTAACACTACTTTAATATTTAAAAATAAACCTTGTTCATATCCAAATTTTACGTATTCATAATATTTATTGTAGAAAAATTATTTTTCATATAATATAAGTTTTATTTTTCAAAAATTATGTTAGTATTCTACAAAAATACACAACATTGAATATTAATAACACATTGCTTATTAAAGTTATCTGATTTACAACAAGGTGGTTTCAGTTACAAATATATGACTTTTTTTTATTTAATTAATTCCTTATTAAAAATAATTATTAAAAACAATTAAATTTTTTATTAATTCAGTATTATAAACAAAAAACTATATGAGAGAATGACAAATTAAAACCAAAAACAATATTTTGGTGTTAAAAGCTGGAGAGTTTATAGTTCTTTCATTAAAATCTTGGAAGGTAATATTTTATGTAGATGTCGGAGATGAAAACCTGAATAATGCTCTTAACTGCTGGGAACGGAAACATGCAATATTCATGTAAACTGACACGATCCTAAAATTAAAAGTATAAAACTTTAAATTCTCATTTCGCAGCTTCAATACAATTTTGTAAGAGGCATTAACCCGAATGGAGTCTATACATACATTTAATAATATATACAGAACAGGTTTAATTTAAAATCTAACTATAAAACACATTGAATTCTTTTTACATTTTGTTTTAAATTTGTCATTTAAAACGTAAATTAAAATCGGAAATGTAATAAAAAAATGAAAATGATTCAAAAAGTCGTAAGGAAAAACAATTATTTAAAATTTGTTTATTTATAACAGTATTAAATTATTGTAGATTACCTATATATCATTTACGCATATCATATATGATATGTGATGATATGTTATGAAATCAACAAAGATTACTTTCTTTTATTATTTTCAACCCCATATAGAAGCAATATCACTAAATACTTTTTTATTTAATTTAAAATATAATAATGATTTGTTCAAGCATTAAATAACTCAACAACACAAAAGACTTACATTACATTAATCATGAATTATTAAAATATATATTATTGTTATTTATAAAGTTCACCTAACTTCAACTCAATCTCCGCGGTTATGAATACCAAATGTTTTTATAGTAATTTTGTAAAACTCTTAATTTTTAACTAGGCCGAGAAAAGCTGTAGTCATGAGTACGTGGAAACTCCTAGAATAAGTGAGAAGAGACAAACATTCCTCAGACTCTACTATGCTGTCTCACTTAACCTGACAATTCAATAGTAAACTCCTCAACAAATTCAAGTTTCATTACATAATAATACATTTTTCACTCACGATTTAGGTATATATAAATAATTAAATATAACACAAAATGTGTCCATATCTAATAATTTTACCGAATTTAATACTAAGGTAGGAAAAACATTGCCAAATAAAATAAATTCAAGGATCATTATAGTATAAATACGGTAACATTACGGCTAAATATATAAAAGTATTTTTTAGTTTATATATCCAAGTTTGTCCGATTTTTTTTTAAACTATTACCAGAAAACAATATATTAGCCTGATTTGATTATAATTTTTTATTGACTTCTGACTAAATGGGGTCAGCACAGCATGTAATATTTTTCAACAATTATCTGGGTTTTTCTAATACATTACTTAATGAAAATCTGAAGCATCATCTTTAAATAAGTCACTTTATTTTAAGAATCTTGTTCTACTGGACTAAGTCGCTCCATGGAAGGCTTGATATTTAAATTACAATAAAATGCTTAACTTTACTATTAACGACACCTCTACCATTTATTATTTTGTAAATCATGTTTTAACGATCTATACATTGATTTAATCGGATAAAGGATGAGCCAGACCACAATTACAGCCTCCAATTTTCTTAAACTTTTGAAATTTAGAATAAAAATCATAGAAAATCTCTATTGGTCTCTATTAAATCTTCATAATTTGTTACACTACCCTCATATAACAACTTTTTATCGATTAATTATTGTGAATTCCAAATCTAGTTATGATCAGAGGTAAAAACGTATTTTGAAGTTTGCGGTGTATAGATAACTGAAACAATAGAAATAGAAAAGAGAAAAATGTTATCCTGTCAATCAATGAAAAAAAGTTTAAAGCGGCATGCAGGCTTGTCAAACATCGCATGTACTGACGGTGTCTATGATTTTTTATTCACTCTAATATTATTCTCAGTTTATATAAGCATACCATAGCTTGAAATGGCAATATTAATGTCTGTTATGTATACTCTAAACCCCAGGATTGCGTGGAAGAAATCGCCGTTAGGCGATAAGGCCGCCTGTTGTACTTCTTTTGTGCTAGTTGTTGTGTTTTACTTTTTTATATTTTGTGGTTGTACACCACATACACACACACACACACACATAAAGAATATATGAATAAATATATGAATAAAAAATTTAAAAAAAATCAGTAGTTTAAGAAATTATGACCATTGATAATAATAATAAAGGTAGTGGCTATTTAATATTATAAAATTAACTTAATCCTTTATGTTTATGATTGCACGGTAAAAATTGAAATAGTACTGAATCTAAATACTAATCAAAATTACAATACATTAAAATAAAATTATTTTAGGTATTCTTTTCTCGTATACGATAAAACATATCGCACGTCTGATCCAGCGAGGTTGATTTCAATTTTCGCCTCGAGGGAAATAACCCTCGATCTTAGAAAATGATTCCAACGCCACTGTACCATGACATATCTATTACAGAATAAACCTTTGCTGACCAGCTATTTGTTTGGTTACAAAATAGCGCTTACGAAGGAAAAAATTTATTTTTTATAATAAATATAAAGTTAAACTTAGCAACAACTTTTTGCTATGCCTTACTTATAACAACTTATAAGTGTAATATTTACTTTTTTAAGCTTTGCCTATTTAGTGTCAAAGTTATACTAAATGGCTTTCTTTGTTTTAAGGCACTCTGAGCGATTTGTTATATATTTATGGGTATAACTAATATAATAAAGCAAATATTTTAACTTCAAAGGAATGGTAAACTTATGATTTAAAAAAAAGTTTATTATTTATACACTTACAAGCCATTTCAGTTAAAACAAAATATATTAGAAGTATTTATAAAATATATAGTAGTTACGTGTATTTCAAATTAATCTTTAGGTTAAAAGCTTATAGACTTTTTAATACCTACAGTCCACGGTTTCCTATGAATTCATACGTCTCCGATTAACGATTAACAAGGGATTAAATTATAGCGGATTCTTATTCTCCATATTCATTAACACTTAATATTAAACCATTTTTAAACATCAATGGTATGTGGCTCCTTTTTAATTGTAGATAAACATAACTATTACGCATGAATATGTCGTAGATATGATTTAATTTAATATTCTTCAACAAAATATAACTGACAATAATCTAAATTAAGTTTATGTTCGATTTTTATCATTTGAATATGTTATTTAAAATTCAATTTGTAAATGTTTACTCCAAAGGTTTTTTAGTGTATCTTGGACAACGAGATTACTTTTCCCAAGTCTAAACGTTTTTAATCTAGGCTGCAATACGTACCTTCACATAAACATTTTATCAAACCTACCTTATATCTTAAGAGCGGGTTTTTCTAATCCAAAGAGGTTTATAGTTTAGCTTCATAATTATAAGTTTGTCTGTGAACGATAAGTTACATAAAAGTGTATTACTATAAGGACTATTTTCATATCCAGGCTAACTTTAATGTTAGGTTCAAGTAAATTACGCAGAATATAATCATTACAAGTACTCGTAAGTCCACAAATGTCAATTAAAAGGTTTTTGGCCTTTACATAATATAAGAGTGGCTCTAAATTTACTGATCAATGTATTAAAACTAAGATATAATGTTAACTATCAACAATTTAGAAAAATTATACTATTTTCTAAAGAACTCTTATTAAATCTGTTGGGCCCAAGCAGATCTAATTCCACTCATCTTAAAGTAAATCGTCTTGTGTGGTATCAGCATTTCAAGCTGTCTTGGAAACCGGATAACATTTCTAAAACTTTTATGAAATCACAGGATAATAAAAATTTATGTTTTCCAAAAGTCATATCACTAACCATTTGAAATATAATAAACGTTTCATAATTTCTGAATCTGAAATATTAATCTGTAATATTAAGTAAAGAAAACAATGACCTGCATCTACCACTTACTACTAAAAAAACATGTATTCATCCTATAAAGAAAATTAAAATATGTAATAGGAACTCCCACAAATATCATAACTTCATAAGAATATCATTGAATAATTATTAGGTGACCTCCAATACAATGTTCATCATCAATGTATAATACATGCAATAATATTAATGGTTACCAATAACATACATTTCCAGAAAACGTAAATATACTGTATTATACAAATATACAAAAGAAAAAAGGCAAATCTTTTTATAAATTCTCCCTAATGTTTGTACCATGCAATAGCCCTTTAATTTGGATAGTGAACAAAAGGGTCGTTTAAATTTAGTTGAAAAGCCTCTTATTTACCCTGCTTGAATTTTATTTACCACTTGTCTTAAGAAATTTTAGAATTTGTATTTCAATCATGATTTACAGAAAATCATTAAAATTTTTAAATGTCGACAAATTTAAGTCTATCTTATATGGAAGATTATTAATAGTTGTTTTTTCTTTCATTTTATACCAAAACTTGGACAATCATAACCAATCTTAACTAATACTAATATCATATGGGAGAATGTGAGTTTGTTTGTTTATATCTCTTTCAGTTTCACTCTCTTATATCGGATGGCAGTGTAAAAAAAATATTATTGTTCTCTTAAACTTTCCTTTTTTTGAAAAGGAATGTGTGTGCAAAGTAACATGATAATCGATTGAGTCGTTAACTTAACGACTTATTTTTTTACACTGCCATCCGATATAAGAGAGTTGTTATTTTTACCTACGTACCGTAAATTAAACCACTGGAAAAACCTTGTATAACTAAAGAAAATGTAGCTGTTTACCATTCTTCTCTATGACTATGTTTTTAACAGATACAGTAGAAACCCCAGTCAAGCATTTTATGA
Source organism: Napeogenes inachia (assembly GCA_959347355.1). Lineage (NCBI taxonomy): Eukaryota > Metazoa > Arthropoda > Insecta > Lepidoptera > Nymphalidae > Napeogenes > Napeogenes inachia. The sequence goes on along the minus strand of OY365800.1, from coordinate 11,256,691 downwards.
AGAAACAAAAGTATTATCTGTGCGATAATTATTCTTTTACCAGGTGTTGAGACTTTATCATAAAAAAGTAGTTCACTACCTTCCAGTATCTCGAAAAAGACTAGACCGCTGTCCAGTTCCTCAGAGTCTCAGTGCTAACGCGCGTAAGCATTCCTCTTATAATGTCCCTTATTTATAAATACAAATGTCCTTTGATTGCAAGAAAAAATAAATAAAAAGGGTATTAAATAATGATTTAAAAAAAATAATAATAGCCTGGTTAACAAAATTTAATTATGATGATGTTGAGAAACTACTTATACTACAGAAATAATAACACACACGATACCCACACACACACACTCACACACATACAATGAAGTTGTATGGATGTGTCTATTTATATATATTTACATAAATTAAATTTTAGTTCCTGCCTTTTGTTAATATTTTGGACACTTATTTTAAGTAGAAGAGACTGACATCCGAAACACAGCTTAAACTAGTTCGTATGTCAGAGAAAAACAATGTTTTATGATTCTATAAATGGTCAATAAAGATACTTATTATTATTATTATTAACTCTTGTTTGATTGTTACGCTTTCATGTTCTAACTACTTCACCGATAATTATGAAAGTGCACACACACATTGCCGTTAAAGGCACAGGGTACATTTGTACTGTATTCCAGTGATAGATTAAAAGCTCTTATACGGCTGTCCAGCCATAAAAAACGTGCTTTTAAAGCTTTGTTTTTTAAGTTAACCAACTCATAATAAATCGCAAATAAATATTATTCGGTATTTGACTTCTCTTGGAATCGAATTTGCAACATTATTGAAAACTTTAAAATATATTACAATTCAAATATTTTCAACTAAAAACATCAATATTTAAGATGCAGATGTACAAAAATATGAGATACTAAACTTTATTATGAGTGCTTTTTAATAAATATTTTATTAATATTTTACAATTTTAAATACATCCCTAGTATTTTTAATTGGATTCTATTCTATAACAAGCCCCCGGGAGGTCTGAAAACATCGCTGGATGCAATTCCTATTAGCACCATTAACCTGAAATGAGAATCAGTAGAACGGGTTATGACCTATTAAACTTAGTCGTATTTTAATCAAAATATTTTTATAAGTATTCAAATTGGGAACTAAACTATAGTACCTAGAGCATCGTTACCTTTGTTATAATTTTATTGGCCTTGAGGGACTTTATATTGCAAAATAACTTTATTAAAAAAGAAATATTTATAAGAGACTGTAATTAAATTTCAAAACATTGTACTTTACCGAAATACTCTGCAGTAGAAATGCTTGTTTCCTTTTATTTTGCTCAAGCAGCATTTGATATTATATATAAACTACGAATGGAGTTTAATTTATTTTTTTATAAGTTGATTTAGGAATATTTATGAAAGAAATGGTAATTTACAGTTGTTATAGAAAATGATCAATAGGAATGTGAAGCATTATATTCAATTTTATTACAAATGATGTTAGCAATAACAATGCTCGAAAATTAATTATTTTGGAAAAATTTGAAAGCTCAAAGAAAAATCTAATAAAAACATATCATTATGTTGACTTAGTTTTTACTGTATAATTAATAGCACTTAGAATGTTTAACGCCTTCTAACTTTATTCGCTTCTAATTCTGAGGATATCATAAAACTATTAATGTTGTCATTAATTATTCTAGTTTTCTTTTTCAGTATCAAGCTCTACCTAAAACCTTCCTCAGATATTAATCATTACTCAGATATTAATATTAATCATTACTATGATTCAATCATCTAAATGAAAATGTATCAATCAGTTAAAAAGTAACCATGGAGGTTGTTTTTTCGACTCACATTTATAACATATACTTCAATTTTGAACAGAGAAAAAAAGTAAAAAAACAAATCTAAAAAACGTAAATTAAAATTAAATCTAAAGATATAATTTATTCTAAATAACCAAACTTGGTTTAAAAAAAGTGAAAAGTCATTTTTTTAATAAAAAATATATATTCTCATAATAAGAGTGATTCTGAAGTTTCATTTAAATAAATCCAACGTTTTTTTAGAAAGCCAGGGTTTTTTAGAAAGAAACATATTAGATTATTATACCTAATATGTTTGTTTACGTCTTTATGACCGAAAAACGAAATGTGATGTTTGCTTGCATTTTCGATATTTAAAAATCAATTCAGCTGATTGAAAACAATAAGTATAATTTATTTACAAAAATAGCGTTGTTTTGTATTGCAATTGCACATTGTTTGGTTCTTAAAAATTGCATTCCCTGAAACATTTGCATTTTTGCAGCGATTCGTACGTGATAATAATGTGTAAATCCAAAACACAATATTGGCTTCATCAAGGGATAATACGGTTATTTAAATGTATATTTCAGTTCTATTTAGTAGGATGCGTCGGTGGAGTGTAGGAGAAAATAGAAACAATATCTGATTGGGTATTGTTTTACGTTTCATACATGCAACACATGCAATTTTGACAGCTATCGTATTTGTCATTAAAATGAGAATTAAAATAAAACAAAAGCTAGTTTTGAAAACTTAGGTACATAAGTTTAAAAATGTTTATAAGCATAGGCCAAAAAAGTAGTAGTCTTATTCGTCAAACGTTTTTTTAAAGTGCATATTTACATAAATAGATCGTACAATATTTAGAAAAAAATACTCATTATCTTAAACATGAGGATATTTTTTTCAGAGCAAACGATTTTATTAGAAATATATTACAATTAAGTTGTTATATAAACTATTCAGAAGCAAAGTTATTAAAGAAAAGTACAATTAATTACAATTACTTTGAAATTATGTGTTGTGTAATGTTAGAGTTGTTAAATACTTATTAGAATTTTAAAATCACTATTTTTACAATTATTAAGTATTTTAAAATTTCCCTTGTATAGCTGTTATGAATGATTGATTAAAAAATATTATTATTGGTAACATGAATTTTTTCATCGCTATTATTAATTAAATATGATTGTATTAGTCAATGGCGTTATAGATACAAGGTATATCTATAGGATTTACTCTTATGAAAGTTATGTATTGAAAGATAAATTGTTGAAAGTATTTTCATACCTATTTAGGGTTTAATATGTAGTTGTATAGATTTTGTATATAGATTATAGTTACATAGATTTTATTGATTGAGCATGTAGTTTACTCAGATTTTTAGATATCAGGGTTGTTTATGTACGTAATAAAGCAAAGAACGGCAAAAAGATTGGTGAAAGGAAAATGTACTAACGATTTATACAACGAAACGATACAGCACTTTGACAAAGAATCACACAGTATTTTGGAGTTGCACATTTATTACCGCTTGGGATTTTGAAGAAAATTTTTTGTTACTTGAAAACAGTCTCTTTGTACTTATGTAAATATTTAAAGAATATATATTGAGCAAATAAGTATCTTTACAATAAAAAATTGCAGCAATGTACACATTTAAACGAGTTATACGAAAAACATTGCTTTTTAAAATGGTTTTTAATTGAAGTCCTTGCGTCTTGGTAATTCATTATTCATGCAAATATAACCCTCAAGGGAAAAGCAACCTTATTTTTAATTTAGGAAATTTAGGAAATTATTTCATTTTTAGACTTTGCTTAGGTTTCTGTAATTTTTCCTCCCTCGGTTTAAATTGTTGCATAGATAATATTGCTACCAAAGTAATTAATGTAAATCTTTGGTCTACAAACACCCACTTTTAATTATAAAAGAATTTAAAATGCATTCTTATGACGTAGATATTCTGTTCTGTGTCAACTGATAGATATGCCGTGGTTTCTACAATAAACGTATAAGAAAACTTTTAAATATCTAACAGTAACTTATGATAATTGGGAGTTAATAAAATTTTGTAAATAGCCTTATTCGTGCGGTTTAATTCTCCCCTTATTATACTTATTGATATTTCATTATTTCTTTTTCAGCAAACTACCGCCTTGGAACTAATAATAAACATTGAGTATTATGTTTGATAGGTTTAATGTTGCTCATAAATTCTATCAACATACCGTCAGACGTGATGATCATCTACAACGGCTGGATTTGCATGCGATTATAAAAGTAATCATAATTTGACAGCACTGTGAAGAGTTGTGGTTGGCCGTCTATCACGCTAACAACAATTCAAGAGATAAACACAGGATTTGACAACAAATTGTTATATTTTATTAATCAGCGTTTGAGAGACGGAGGGTCCCTGTTTCTCACAAAATTCAATTTAGATTTATGAGACAGAAAATGAAGTTATCACTCTAGGGATTATTTGCAGAAAAACAAATATGTGTGGCTTACAATGTGTTTGTTTATAGTTTATACTAAGGAACATGTTTTAAATGTCATAAAAATCTTAGTCAATAAATAGGAGGCTATTTAATTTAAAAAAAATATTAAATTGACTAAAAAGCTCATTGGAGTCTGAAGGGTGGGGAGGGTAATAAGAAGAGAGCAAACCTCGCTGGCAACAGCTAGTTAGTAATGAAACGGTAATAATAATAATACTTTTTATTTCAGATTATTATAATTATGTATTAATAGTAGGTCCCATCTACCTTCATAAAAATCAAAATAATGTGAGGCAACTGTTAGTCTTAAGGGATAGAAGGTGGGAAACACCTATCATTTTAACTACTAATTGCATTCTAATATTAACTATTTACTACTTGACAATCTATTCCTAACTAGTGCATAATAAAATTAAAATATTTATTTTAATATTCTCAATAATGTTAAATGTTGTAATTTCATTGTTGTAAAATCAATTTGATTGCACAAATATGAGAGGTCCGTAATTGGCTTATTGGATTTCCATCAAGTGAAGGATCTTGAAAATATACCGTTTGAGTTGAAACTTTCAAGTAATCCGTACTTGACTGCTCTAATAATTTGCTTTGCTATTGTCAGTTTTAGTCACATAATAATAACGTTAAAGACCAGTTGCTACTCACTTATATAATTTCAATTGGGAGTATTTTATAAATTAAATATTAAAAAGTTTTTATTACTAATAACAACCTTGGAATTTATACACTTTATTAACACATAGTAGAATGAAGAAAAGGGTGCAGTCATTGGATCACAGCTTATCACCTTTTCTTATTTTCATAATAAAGTATAATTTATAATTGCTTACTAAATTAAAACAAGGGACTACGCAAAAATTGCTCCCACACAAGATGCGTTAACGAACTTCGTTCCAAAAAACCGGAACAAGAGTAGTTAATTAATATTCTATAAATAATAATTTAGTATATAATTACTAAAACATCAAAAACGATGCGTGAAGAAATTGTTATCAGTTTAAAAGCGAGAGTAATAAGTCGTGACTGCCATTCCTAGCGGTCAGATCCTCTTTGCTTACTCTGCAAACTCCTTTGCCATATATATCGTCATATAGATAGATAGAATGTTTAAATCTTAGCTTACTGAGGGGGGTTACTATTAAAAAAAATAACATTTCTTTTAATTCTTTATACCTTTTTTTTAAATACTAACTCACCTACGAATATATCTCTTGAATCGCGGCTTAACGCTTGAAATTTTTTTTTACCTTTAAGAATATTTTTATTTTCTGCCTTGAGTTTATTTTTTCTACCTCTAAAAAAATATTTATTTTATACTACGACGGACACTACCCCCACCCTTACACAAACACATTCAGGGACGAAATACGAAATTAGTTACCCCAAATCTATTACCATAATACGAAATATATTTAACTAAATTTCTTTAATTTGCCTAAAATTAGATGTGACTAATTCCAATAAGAACTGAATATATTAATGACGGTTCTTTTTATTTCTTTGGAACATTGCAAGAACTATCTCGACAGATAAGGATATTAAAGGAAAAATTAAAAAAAGAACACTTAAATCGATTAATCCGTTTTGGAGCTATAATGCCCCAGAGAGACTGACAAATACACAAACACACAAATACACACGTTAAACTTATAACACGCCTCGTTTTTACTTCGAGGTGTAAAAATGAGATTGAACACGTCCGTGAAATGCAAATAGACCTTTATGACCTCCATTATACAACTTCAAAGGATGGTCTTTATCGCAATAAAGGTTTTAATTAAACATTTGCCTCTACTTATAATAATTAAAATATAATATTTGTGATGTACAAACATTAATTTCCAAATTCATTCTCTTATATGAATATTTTATAATTAGTTATTTAGGTCATTTCAGAGAAATTACAGTACAAATTTCGTGACACTCAAACTAGTTTAGTAGTTTCGACTTTGCGTTGGTGAGTCGACATCCAATCAAGAGTTCTCTCGTTATATTATATGTACACATTATATTTGATATCCAACTTTACAATCATAACATGTTCAAATTAAATTAAAAATAATGTAAATAGGTATAACATACTATTGTTATTAACTACTTAAGTGCTGTATATGGTAAAAATTTTCTTCGTGGTATGCTATGGTAGCATCACCTGGTCACCATATTTAAAGTTCCAACCAGTTCCAGCGACATTAGCATGAGAATCGACAAGTTTTAAGGTTCTAAATCCTAGCATTAGTCCAATTACTTAGCACAACACGGACGGCCTGGTTGGAAACAAGGCGATATTATAACAACGCTTTGTTTGGTGTGATCAGTGAGAGCTGGACGCTTAAACTTCTCCCTCCATAACTCTCCCACTTCATAAATTATTATATATATATATATATATATATATATATATATATATATATATATATATATATTGTAAGATAAGTGTTTAATATAATGGATAAAAAAAGTTAATCATAATATTTTAATTATTAACTTGTTTTAATTACTATTCCTTTAATATTTTATATCTATAATTATATTTATATTTATAGTTCCAAATAGAGCATTATAGAGCAAATATAGAGCGAATATAGAAATCAATTTTATTACCTTAAACAACTTATCAGATAGTTGTTTTTTTTAATTTAAGGTAGGGCAATATAACTCGCGGGTCACCTAGTGGTAAGTGGTCTTCGTAGAGGACATACGAGACTGTTGCAGGCCTTTGAGAAGGGAGGAGGTTAATTTTGAAAATCCGTTGCCATTTCCAAATGTCGTTTCCATTTTTTAACGGTAGGATCTGTGCTTCATAACCTAGGTCAACTACTGCTCCAGTGTAAATTACAGTTTCATTCTAGTGCTTGCTCACCTAGAGAGTCTTGCAAGGCCAGTATGTACTGTATCCTTATAAGGTATTACACCTTCAACAATAAAATCAAAAATCTTTATAGAAAATAAGTATTATATAAAACTTTATTTTATTGTCAAAGCTACTACCAACTTGAATAATATTTTCCACAGACCAGACTTAGGATGGAAAAACTCAATGGGATTGTCATGTTTTTCTTATTATTATATATGCAAAACTTGTCTTATAAAGATATAATTTTTATATTTTTTATCAAATGTTCTGTAGACCACCGTCTGGCCTCGTCTTGTAAATGCCTTGGTTTAGAACTAGAAGCCATTACAAATGCGTGATTACCTATAAAAAATATTGAATTTATTTTTTTAGATAAGCAGACAAAAAAATATAGAACATTATTAAAATTTATTTTTTTTGTAAAACGTATGTTCGAAATAATAGATATACTAAAACATTATACTTATATATGGATCATAATTCGTTTTTAATAATACGTAAAGGGTTAAAAAAAAATACTTGTAAGATTGAACATTTCAATAACGCAATTTCAGTAGCGTCCGAACAATCTACCAACTATTTGAACTATAACTAACTATGAAAGGAATAACTGAATAATATATTAAATTATTTTAGACTTCCATTTTAATCTCCTATAATTTGCTGGACGATTTTTATTGTATTATTTGTAATACTAACCGGTTGAAAACTTTCAAATCCATGTTATTTTAAAAATTACTTTTATATTGGTTATAAATTTATATTTTGAGCAAAATATTGTTTTATGGGTTTTTATAAAAGTTTTATTTATGCAATAAATTGCTGTCCCGGACTAAAAAAACTATCAAATAATAATCATCATTACGAGAATTTAAATATTTATAAGTTTGTGTCAAGAAACTTTACATTTTAAGACCTCCCTACATTATAAATAAGTTTAAGTATTTTTTTAATATAAAAATACTTAAGTTGCGTTAAGAAAAAAAATCTTCTAACGTGGACATTATATTAAAATGTATAATAAAATATTGAAGTTCAGTATTCAATCTTGTCTGATAAAAAATGCCGTAGTATTTTTTTTATTCTCTCATAATTATGGAAATCATTTTTTTAGGCTGTTACTACTTCTAAATGTATATGTGCCCTCAGAATAGGCTCGGGTTCGGTTCCCGACGGAGACAGACATTTATGTGATGAACATAGATGTCTATATTTCTGGGTTTGGTCGTTTATTAAATATATTCTCAGCATTCATAAGTGTATTTCTATGTATTTGTATCGTTGTCTAACACCCTTAACACAAGCAATAATTTGCTTACTTAGGGGTTAGATCAATGTGTGTAATTTGTCCTGATATTATTATTATTATTATAACGATAAAATTTATCTGGTTGAAGCTATTAAATAGAAAAGATGAAAATCAACATTTTAAAACCCGAAGTCAGCATTTCACTATTCCTACCCTTCGCTGCTTTGGCACACAGCAAGGAGTTTAAAAACACCACGGAAGCAACTAACAACAGCTATTAGCCGTAAATTACACTGTTCTGTCTCCATGGACGCTTACATCGTGCCAAAATATCTTAAAAGGTTAGGTAATTCTTATTATTAATGTTTTAAACTTTATTTTTATTATTTGAAAATATAAAATTTGGTAAATATAAATGTAGAAGTTATTAAGTGCAATTGAAATAATTTACATATATTTAAACTGATTCAAAAGAAATCAAACATTTCACAGAGAACTGGTCACCGACAAAGCTTACGCTTCCTCGTTGTACGTAGTCAAATAGTAAAAGCTTTAAAAAAATACAAAAATGTGCAAAAAATACAGCATAAATAATAATAGCGTATTGCCAATCAATGATCAGCTAGCTATTGTCTAGTTGTCCTAATAGTTGACAATGATTTCTATTATTTTGGGAAAAAAGAGAGGTAATGGATTGCCATATTGATGTCAGTACTTTGCCGCCTCTGCGCAACATCCATGGGTTTTCATGATCAATCCAATTCAAATGAGGCAAAAAAAGTATATAACCGATCGGCCGTAAGGGGATTAGGTAAGACCGCAGATATCAGAAGGTAGAAGGTCACTACATTCCGTAGACGGCCATGGCCAGATCATCTCAGTGTGCTGTCAATAGTGGCGTAGTATTCACCATGATTTGTAGCAGGAGATATGAGGCTATCCCCATACAGCCATTGAAAGACCTATTCGCATATTCGTACTTTCGTAGACAGCAACGAGAATCTACCACATTTAATACTACTTAGACAAAAAATACTCCGACGCTGTAGGATTAAATAAAGATGCGAGTTATTATAGTTATAGATAGTTACAATATGTATAATATTTTTAATTTCTGTAGAACATTTAATGTTTATTTTGAGGCTGAATTCATATATTTCGAAAGCTTAATAACATTGTGAAGTTTTTTGTAGCCATTGCAGAATTGCGGATTTGCAGGTATATTAATATTTAAAAAACGGTATCAAACAATAAACATTATATTTTGGGCTAATACCGGTAAATTCTTTAAGGTCATAATAATCAACATATTAATTAAGCATAAAAGGTTACGAATTTTAATATAATTCCGTATTGATTGATTCGAGATAGGATTATTCAAGTGCTTACCGCAAAAATCTGATCATTGCAGCCGATTGAGTTAAAATTTTAAACCTCAATACAGAATACTATGCTAAAAATATTTTTATCTTGTTGTATAATAGAAGAACTCATTCATATTCACTCTGCCGATACAATGATAAAGTTTTTAATTATTTATAGTATTATTGATTTTAATTTATTTAAAGACTTAAAATTAAAAAATATATTAAATATAGGAATAAAACCACCGCAATAATAATTATAATTCATCTTGTATTTCATCTTCTTCTACTCATTTCTCTAGTAGTCGTCTTCCTGTGTATCTGACATATATATTATATCCATCATGTTATGACTGACCTTAAATACAATTTTAAAAAAATGTCACCGACAGTTCAATATAAAATGCTCCGATCACCACAAATCTTATATTTATAGGATTACTTTCTGGGCCAATCTAACAATTCTCTGAGAATTTCATTGCAATCGGTGAAGCGGTTTCGAAATCTATAAGGAACATACATACATATTTTCCCATATATATGTGTCGATTTAGGAAGTGTTGAAAACTTACATTCTGTTAATGTTAGTTCGAATACTGCCTAATATCTAACATATTATAGCAATTCTCAAATTATAATTTTTTGTCTCTGTGGGAACAAAAAAATGAATCAATTTATATATTAAATAAGACTAGCTTGTAATAAAAAAAAATTGCGAATATGGAAAAATATTCTTAAACAAATATACAAAATCCTTTTTATCTCTTTTTTACGTTTATATTAAAAATAGTTTGTTTATTACCATCTAAGTGTATATAATATTTTTAGCCCATCCCTAGCAGATTGGTCTATATGATATGATTACAGAACTACGACTGGACTTTTCACGCAGACATTAAATTTTATTACTTAATTTGAGTGAGAGAGCCATGCTAGATTTAAATATAAAATTTTACACATTCTGGACGAAAATTACGACAACATTTATAAGCAAAGCGACCTACGTATTTGGGCCATTTTTAATTTTAATAAATCGAAAAGTAAAATATAAAATTGGTTTTATATCATAGATATGGGTATTTGAATATTGTAAAGGTACTAAACGTTACTACACTTACTTAGTAATGCACTAATTAAGTTCCTATACGACTTAATACAATCTGCTGCGATGATATCTTTGATGAATATCTGTTAATAACGTAATAGTATTTCTAAAATATCATAGAACTAGATTAATAATCTGTTGCTCATGTCACCTTAGTTCTAGCTTCGAAACAGTTTAGTAATCGATACCTTCCTAAATTACAAGACTTGAGAAGTTAACGCCGGTTCATCTAAGTTTTAATAACCTATACTATTAGAAGTTAGTCTCACTTCCACAATCTTAAGTTTCACAATTAGATCTTAAGAAAGATTATAAACAATACTGTCGTAATTTTAACATTTTTAAAAGTATGACCACTATGAAAATATTATTTACTGTACAACACAATCATTATCATATTAAAAATAAATTGAAATGGTTAATATTATAAAAACTTTTCGTATAATTTTAAAATAATAAATTATTGCGTTAATATTTATCGTATTAAACGTTCACAAGTTTAAATCATTGTCATAAATAACTAGTGACACAGTAACTAGTGATCGTATTAAAACACTTAAAATTAATTGAATTAAATAGAAAGCATATAATCATATTTGTATTTTAAACATCAATCTTTCGATGTCCCAAGTATAAATACCTGTGAGAGTTAAATGCTAAAGATGTTTTGGTTATGGAGGTCTTACTCGAGAAAAGAGTTTCACAGTAATTTTTAGCGATGGTACTTTTTTCCTGATGTTATATAACTGATAAACGTTAAGGTTATCTTTACATATATAAAAAACTAAGAGGTGTCAAGGGACACCCGGATGGAACGAAGTTCCTTTCGATTAATTATTGAAGGAAATGTAATAAAAAAATATTAAATTATTAATATAAGCTATTATGCTAATGAATAATATTTGTATACTATTTTTGTATGATATTTCGCCGATAATTTATAATAAATATAAATAAAATGAATAACTAAATTAAAAAGTTATAGGAAGTTATTCTTTATATAACAGATGTAGTTATGTTTTCCTAAGGTATAAATAAATGGCGTTACAAAACATTACGAGTATATTTGATCACAAATTTGTATTATTATTTTCATTTAAACTGTCTTATTTGCAAATTGATTCTAAAAGAAAAACTCCAATATCAATTAAATAATAAAGAACTACTAAGCAATTTAATACAATACAAAAAATAATACTGCTAGAAATTAAAATATCTCGCTTGCTTTCTATAAGAGAGAGAGAGAGAGAGAGAGAGAGAGATAGCAAAACATGTCGTGCCAACTTTTGGTAAGAAATTTTACCGTCTAGCCCCCTTTCACAACGCGCGATAATTAACTACGTTCCAATAAATAAAAGTAATCAAAGATTATTGTAGAGTACGGTCTTATGAATTTACAAATTTGGTGGTTAAAAAACACTAAAACAATCGATATAGGTGTGTGGAGGCTGCTTTGGCATTGCATACATTTTAACTATATGTTTCATAATATATACGAGCATATTTTATAAAAGTTCTACGTTGAAAACTATTCTAAGTTTTGTTAAAGTAACCGTGATTTCGGACGGTTTCCTTGTCACAGCGTGTGTACTACAACACTAATCATATGAATAGATACTACCACACTACTTTTCATGACCATCCCTAACACCTCGAATCTTTGATGAATTCTCTCAAAAAAAGAAGCTTGTTATCTGTGTGACGCTAGAAATGTCTAGAGCCACACAGATAATAAACATAATCCAGGGTTGGCTATAAATGGATAGCGGAGCCTGGAGTCTTTAGGAGGCACTCAAAAATAAAGGATATCAGTTAAAGGAACTATTCAAGCAATCAACTAGCTGAGGCAAGCATTCAGAGGTGAACAGACATCCGGCCTATACTTCATATGTGAAAGGAGCAACGAATAAGATCGACTCGTTCCGGCATTCTGGCAAAGGAATACTTCATTCCGGCAGTTTATACACCGGGCCTAATAGTTAACAACCACATAGGACATGTATGCATGCACCAAAGGATGTGTTACCGTTATTATAATTACATTTACGTTATTATAATTAACATAATTATATATTTAAGCATTGATAAAGATTATTAAATATTAATCCTTAAATTGCAAAAGAAGAAACTTTGATAATTTGGGTAGTTTACTAAGTAAAGTAGAGAGTGATATTAAGATAGAAAAATTTATACGATATAAGGTTTTTTGATATTTTTCTGTCTTGATTTCGAAAAACTTATTTAAAAAAAAAATTAAACCATTGGCCTTGCAACAGCAAAAATAATAATAACTATATTAATTTACCATATTTATTTTTTTAATATTTCTGATTTTAATTTAAAAATGGTAAATTCAGTGCACAATGTCTAATGCCCTCGCTTTAAAAATAAAATAGTTTATACTATTCCACAGAGACTGAATTTGTTGCATAGTAAAAGATTTTTGTATCTTGCTGCCACAGAGTAACTAACAGTTACAAAGTAATACTAAGATATCGTTTTGTACAATATATTATAGAGCCTTGAGACATATATAACCTATAAGATTAGCATTTGTATTGTACAGTTACTTATTTAAATGCAAATCTCACATTTTATATGTCTATAATCACTTAACATAAAGTGCGGTATATATAATAAATTTAAATATTTTACGGTGTTTGTCGATCTTTATGGGGAATGATCAAAAGTCCTGTACGAGAAAGGTGTCTGGCACATTGTTATGTACGGGTATGTGGAAATAATTCGTGATTTGTACAATCAGTCTCAGTTTTAGTCTCTCTATAAATGCATCAAAGGTTGACTATAAGCCAAAAGTCTTGATAAAGAAAACATTATATTTGTCCAAGTGCATTTTATGTACAAGAAGAGACATCTTGTGTTCCCTTCACTGATATCATTGTTCTAATCGACGAGAACGGCTTTTGGTTTTATAACTGATAAATGAGTAGCAAAGTGGAAGAAAGATACAAATTTAAAACAAAAACTGCTCTTCTCATTAATATAAAAAATACAATAAAACTTGAATAATAATGTCTTTAAAATAAAATAAACATAAAACTATATTACTCTGTAAACTAAAACAAAAGGTAAAGAAGAAATATCTCAAAAGCTATGGAAGTTCTTGTGGACTATCCGATTCCGATATCGGCCATCAGAAAAGTTTTCAATGCACGCCGCTGGGCCACTGTTTGAATTGGATCGAGAAAAATAAAAGAGACTTTTGTACTAACATATATTGCCGGGATTGTCAGTAGCTTGGGAATTTGGATCGATATCTCTATAGGATCAAATATAAAACTAACACAATAACAAGAGTTGTAAAAGTTTTGTAACCAAACCAGAATCAGGCAACTATTTTTCGTCCGACAGTCATTACATCGCTCTGTCTTAAAATAGGTTCTTGAAACAAGGTTAAGACTTCATAGAATCGTATATAACCTGAAACATTAAAAACTGTCTCAAATAAGCTTCTTTATTTAAAAATATTACTTTCTTTATAAAAGTTTTTAAAATAAAGAAATAAAGTAATGAGATAAGGATTTGAACCTAGCACTAGATGAGTTACCTCCATAATAATATTTGGATATAAAGATCCAGCGTTTTGGTTCTACCTGAAGTTATCATTGAAACAAAGGAAAAATGACTAAATTATGAACTTTTGTAAATATAGAATGACAAAACTTCTGCTAAAACTTTTTCTTTTTGGCGCGGCTTTGTTTTTTAATATAAATTTTATTTTAATAATATTTAATTTTATAATAATTATTAACATTTTCCTTGAATCGAAAAAAAATACTATTGTTAAAAATTTACTAACAATGATAGGTCTGACAATTATTTAGAGTGGTCTTAACTTTTAATTAAAAATAAATTGGAACTATTCATATCGCTTACTCTTCATAAAAATCCTTTTAAAATTAATGCAAATTATAATAAATGTATCTTTTGATAGGATTTGCAATTATTTTGGCAAAGCGCCTCATTACATCCAATGGATATAAAATACTGATTCTCATTTTTACTTGCTATTGGCGTTGCAATTTGCTAAATGGATCTGTTTTATCCCGATAATATTTGAATTTGTTTAATATGTAAAACGAAATAAAGACTGGTATTACGTAAAAAGTATTAAGGTATTAATAATAATATTTAATATTATTATACTTCGGTCCATTATATTGATGTTTTTAAAATGTGGTTCATAAGATTTACAATAAAGTAAATATGAAAAGTGTATTGATATTATAATTGACCTCTGTGATCAAGACATACACTCTTTTAACTCATACTACAATATAATAAGTACTTAAGGTGATTATATTTTAATTGCTGTTTATTAAAGTGTAAAATAAAAACTGATATTCAGGGTTACAACCTCTTTACCTTTATTTATATGAACAATTTATTTGAAGAAAAGACAAGGCTGTGGCCGTTAAGGTGCTATTTGTGGAATAATACGAGCCGGCTTAACGTTTTAATAGAGGTACGTTGTTTAATTAATTCCTATAAACGTAAAACAAGTGTACTTACCTTGCCGTTGTAATTTTGTAATGTTTCGAATTTGTTTTGGTTCTACTTTTACAGATTACCAATAACATTTCGCAATTAAAAAATCCTATGTAATAACGATCTGTAGTTCACTACTTAGCTCTTATCTACATAATTATTGGGCAGATAACATTATATACAAGTGAGTAGCATAATTAATGATATATATACAAAAGTTATATACATTTAAAAGTTATATACATTTAAAAGTTATAATCATTTTGAAGAGAATTTGAAACATATTTTATTATAATAAAATTTCATACAAAATATCCAGCAACAATCCCTTACTAAAAAACTTTTCTATGATACTTTTATACATTTATTGGCAGGATTTAAGAGAATGTATACTTTTGCTTTGAGAAATTTTTGCTTTGACAAGAACTAAAAAATATATAACTTACCAAATCATTCTCTTCAATGCTCCTTAAAAATCTGGAACAGAATATAATTCAAATTGCGTTACATGTTATATAAAAGAACGACTTAATATAATGATTCATTCATTGGCGACAATTTGAAACAATTACTTATTTTCGTAAAGGAAATCTTGGCCGTCCCATGATGAAAATCACATAATTAGAATCGGAGGGAGCTTATTGAATTCCAAATTACCCTTTGACTTTGCGTATCCAATTTGGATTTCACGAAGTTACCTCGTCACTTGCCTTCTAATTGATTGTTATCTTAACGTATACAGCCACACTGTAGCTCACTCATTTTCTTCAATTATGAGCTAAATTTCGAACATAATAATAATTAACTTTTAATTATTAACTTTTAATTATTATTATGTTGAAAATGTACATATTGTTTTATTGTTACAATTTTTTGAGCCCAATTAATGATAACATAATAAAAATTTAGAAAGTAATCTAAGAAAAATCTAATACTAACTGATAGGCTTGTGTTAACACCTTTCTAATCTGCCGTTAGCAAACTCAACTAAATATTAATATTTTTTTTTTAATCTCCTACCTAAATAATATCCATATAGAACTAGTTTTTAATCTTAAATCTATTTATACATTCGAAATATATATATAATATATCTTCAAAAAAAAAATTGAATAAATTACAAATTTATTAAAAAGTATGAGTTATTTGAGTAGAAATGTTGTCTTTGCGAGTAGTAATGACGCCGCCGCAGAGCCGCCATAAAGGTTATTATAATTTCCTAAAGAAGATTACGTTAATATTTGCATTATTTGTAGTCGAAAATGGGTTAAGGAATAATTTTGAACAAAAACTTCTAGAATTAACAATATGTATAATTTTTTAATCTGTTGACAAGATCGCTTAGCCTTTACTCTCACAGAGAATAACAATTGCTATTCAAAGAGGAATGCAATCCGAACCCTTGCTCCTGTTTCACACGGACGTGATCTATACTGCAAAGGACGGTAGAAAGTTTCATATGTTTATTGATTTAGAATTAGAGAGTATATAAATTTAATATGTTAAGAAGAACAAGAATCGAACCTTCACCTTTTTAGGTATCATTGCTTTGCTCTCCCGACTCCGTGCTAATCTTAGTATTGTTGTGTCTATAATATATGTTTTTACCTTAAGGACGCTTAATTTATCGATACTTTTCAAATCATTATCCGTAGTGGTTCTTTCTGAATAAAAGAAGCAAATAAAAAACCTTTCTTAGAAGTCTAAGGATTTTTATTAAAATAAAATTATAACTACCAAACATACAAAACTTGCAACGAGCTGGCAGAACTAGCTGAAAGTAGTTTTTATCGACTCTATTTCAATATCACTTCTTGATAGTTTTGAATGCAGGCTCCAGTCAGTATTGGATTCGATCGGTAAATAGCAAAAGTAATATTGGTATGGATTTCATATTTAATATAAGTATGTATTATATTAGTTAAACGATTTGATTTAATATTTTTGCTTCAACTTTGTTTAACGAAAAAGATGTCGTAATAAAAGCACAAAAACATGACAATTCTGAGAACATTTTCGAAGTAAGTAGATTTAGAAATGTTCTTACAATAAAATAGTAAGCAACGTTCTTGAGAAAATGGACACTATTTATTTAAGAGCTTCGTAGCTCTTACATATGTATGGGAGTTTTCAATTTGTTGGCCTGAATTTCTATAAAGTTATGCGATATATTTTAGCATATAAGTATTTTTTTTTTAATATATTAATTATTAATTGAATGTTATAAGAAATTTTTCACTTTAACCAAACAGTATATCTTGTCGAGAGAGTTACTATTAGATTTTTTTTAATTTGAAAATTAAAATTAAAGCTTTTCAAAGAATAAACCAAAGCACTTGTCAATAACATTCCAATAATAAACACCACTCAAACATATATATATATGTATACATGTTGACATTGCTGTCTCTGGACAACTTTCGTTTTATTATCATCTTGATGATGCAAGACCTTTTTGAAGATCAAGAGATCGACATACATAAGCCAGATGAAATTATAAGTTTACAAATTTTTCCTTCAGCCGAGTTTAGTGTATATGTACCTTAAGATAATTTGCAGTTACCCCGGGGTCGCAAAAATGATTAATTAATTTAATCACCCGATTTATATTTTGATACGCATTCTATGATTATTATAGAAATAAAATTAATTGAAGTATAATTTTATTGATATGTTATGTATGATATAACCAATATGTTCAGTAGCAAATTATAATAGAATACTAAAACAATGGTCCTTAAGTCCTCGTTGCTGTCATCACACATTTGTTGTATGGGAAATTCGTTTTTTTTTTTTTTATTTATTTTTTATTTCTAAAGCGAATAGATAACTAGATATTCTGTTAATATTTCAAGAACCGTTTATAAATCACGTTTCTTATATGGGAGCTACCCTCAAATATTTATTTAAGTAATTTTTAAGTATTTGTTGTTATAGCCGCAGGCAACAGAACAACATCATATGTAAACATTTCAACGGTCTAGCTATCAAGATCTTGAAATACAACAAATTTAGATCGACAACCGGACAGCGAAGTCTTAGTAATAGGATTCCGTTTTTACCCTTTGGGGTATTAAATTAAATTAAATTAAATTAAATTAAATTAAATTAAATTAAATTAAATTAAATTAAATTAAATTAAATTAAATTAAATTAAATTAAATTAAATTAAATTAAATTAAATTAAATTAAATTAAATTAAATTAAATTAAATTAAATTAAATTAAATTAAATTAAATTAAATTAAATTAAATTAAATTAAATTAAATTAAATTAAATTAAATTAAATTAAATTAAATTAAATTAAATTAAATTAAATTAAATTAAATTAAATTAAATTAAATTAAATTAAATTAAATTAAATTAAATTAAATTAAATTAAATTAAATTAAATTAAATTAAATTAAATTAAATTAAATTAAATTAAATTAAATTAAATTAAATTAAATTAAATTAAATTAAATTAAATTAAATTTAAATCATTAAATTTATATTAATTTTATTTATATTAATAAAATTAAGTTACTTTGAACAAAAGAAAACTTACAATCTATATCTACATATGTACAAATAAATAAATTTAAAATATTAATAATGAAGGCCAGCAGTGCTTTACGAAAATTTTGGCGGTTAACCTGTGTATGCAAATATTTTTGTTTATTTTATTATATAAAAAGGCTGCTAGAAAATAAACTTGACGTTTTAAACATGTAGTGCGACATTTGATTATTTTCGACACCGGATTATCTGATCAATAATCCGGTGATTTATACTCCTTGTTCAGACTACTGCTATCATATGGAATAGATGCGTGTTGCTTACATATAACGCTGTATATGTATAATTGTCGTACAGTAAGGACATCACATTTCTTATATACAGACTTTGTTGGATACCGATAAGGACTGAAGATCATCGTTTTAAGAAGAGATCTCTGTACTCGTTCAAGACTTATCATAAACGATTTACATACACCACCCCAGACCGAAATGCAATAAGAGATGATAGGTTCAGCTAATGCTAAATAGGTTTCGCGCAAAAATTTGAAACTTGCTGCTTGTCTTAACTTATTGAAAGTCCAGACTAATTTTCTAACCTTAAATGAACGAAATGGATGAATCTAAAAATGGACTTTTTGAGTGGAAGCCAACTGAGCTTAAAATCTATTTCGACTCCTAGATATTTAGCACATTTAGTTTTAGTTATGATAGGACATTTATATAAACTAACGTTGGAATTGAAGTCATACGAATGTGCTCTTAGACTTATATTTTCAGGTATGCTGGAAAAAGAAAGGGCAAGAAATAAGTTTTCCTTAAATTAAGTTTTAAATGATTATTGTTTAGCCATGTGCTAACTTATGTACTATAATATTATAGTTTTTTGTAATTATGTTACATTAGAAAGGCAAATGTTTTACCAACAATAATTAAACACATGAATTATATATTTTTTTCAAATTAATCAGATTCAATCAATCAAATTTCAGATTTAACAAATACTATTAAGAATTCATGTTGAATCAAATTCAGGTTATACATACAATAAAATTAGACATATTTTTTTCAATTTTGAAATAGTAAAATATAATTTCCGTATAACATATGTTTTATAAAAACTTTTGGTTTTAATACAATTGTATGTTCCAAGGTTCATAATTATTATTGTTAGACGTATACCTTTTTACGGTGATTAGTTAATAATTTCGAAGTTATATATTTTTATTTTTTTACTACGATAAAAAATAACATCCGTTCCGTGATGATTTTTTATTTTAATAAATTTATTTAGAGTTTTAGAGTATTATTAGTATATTAGAGAATATTTATTTTAACCCAAACCTTTAATAACTCATAATATTTTCAGAATTTTGATATAGAATTTCCGAAAAACACTTAATAAATTAAGTTACTTTGAACAAAAGAAAACTTACAATCTATATCTCCGCTTGGGTACTTACAGTTTTATATAACACTAGATAAATTAAAATTCTAATATGGTGTTTAATTTTGTTATATATCTAGGTTATCTACCGACAATTAGTTTGAAACAGATGAGTACTTGAACGGAAGTTAAAGCAACTAATAATTGTAACAGCGGTAACCAACCATTTATTAATGATTTTAGACTTGGTATCTGTATTATTAAGTAAACGGGAAAGCTTTTTGAAAACAAAAAACTTAGATGAGTCTAGGGTTAAGTTTTCTATTTTTTTATCTTAGGTATAGGTATATAATACGTTTACCCTAGATAAACAGTGCAAAATATTAGGTTCAATGACCTTAACCATTCAGGAGTAGTGCACCCAAAATATATTAGTTACACTTGAATAGATGGTACAAGAATAAGTAAGTGGAATATAATGTAAAAAAAATCTTAACGTGTAAAGCAAGATCCAATTTTTCTGCATATTCTGTTAGTAATGTAATTAATTATTCTTCTTTTAAATACATTCGTGCTGTTATTATCATCACAGATACAGCATTAGTAATTTAATTTAATAAAGCGTTTAGGTTTCTGATGCGACATCATGTTTGCGGAGGCACGTACAAATTGCTTTGATGCCATCTAGCGTAAAAAGTCCGCTTCACTGCTTGAGACAGAGCACGGCAGTAGCAACGGAATCCTCAGGGCTGTACATAATAGAGATGACGGCGTTAATGTGATATTAACTTATAATGCTGAAATCTTCTTGCTATAAATTTCTAATTAGAAAAAAAAATCCCTAGAATAAGTTTATTTTATTTTACTGAATAAATATATATTTATAATTGGTTGGTTATGTTTTTATTCAACTCGCCATCACTTTCTAAGTGTTCTAATTGTTATCATTCTGAAATGCGCTCGTTAATTCAAAACTACTTTTGACTGTACGAAAAAATATTTGTTGATAGTGAATTTTTAACATTTTTAATGCAATAACAAAACAAAAGACCAGGAGTGTCAGTTTTAATATTTAGACATAGATGGAGAAGTTAACTTTAATATCGTCATATATATTAAATACATTTAATTGACTTATTCTTCATAAATATGTAGGTACTTATCATACAAACGATTGTCAACAAACCTAAATTGAGCAATGATGAACAAATTAATGGATATAAAGTTTTTAAGCATAATATTTCATAAAAAGTAGCTTTCAATAAATATTATTTTTAAATTTACAAACTGTTTAAATGTATAAATAATTTCTTCTTGAAAAAGCAATTCATATAACTTAATCATATTTAAATTAAAACTAAACAATTTCTACAATGCTGGCTATTAGTGCCACAAAAAAATGGTGTCTCAATACACTCCACTCGACAGAAGAAAAGAAACTTAGTGAAGCACATTGGCTTAATTAAATAAATCACCTGTTTAATGAGTAAAGACTTTTAAGAGTAAAAAAAATATAACATTTTATGAATGTGACTTCAAAACATTATATAATTCATATTATTTTTATTCATATCTCAATTTAAATAGTTCTCGCGTTATTGCGTTTGTTAATTACTGTAACAGGAATGATACTGTAGTAAAGTTATTGTTATATATAGCTGTATTTATTGCCTTAGTGCTACAAAAGAAGAACACCTGGGTCCAAGTGGCAGCTTGATGGTATAATAATATAATACAATTGTAATTTAAACAGTAACTACACTAATTACTTTGGTTTACTTATAAATAATGTTTTTGTCATGATAAACTAAAAATTGGGACTTCCACTGCCCATCTACAGGCCACCATTGCTGATTTATTTTTATGCTATCTATCTATCTATTATCTACTCAGCGTAATTATATTTTATAAAATAAATCTATTCTATGAATGTCGTATTAATTTATATATTATGTAGTTCAATTTTATAAACAACAAATTAATCCTTATTACCTATATTAATATCTACCACAAAAAACAGTTTAATTACAATAGAGCTGTTCGTAGTAGTCCTATGGTGACACATTAAATACTATTTTATCATTTACAATTTCGCTTTAAAGATAGGATTGACCTAAGTTTACTACCTTTACTAATATAATAGTTAGGATATAATCAACAACGTAACCATCAATGTTGATCTAATCAAGTAACAGTCAAAACAGGAATTATCTTAACATAATAATAAAGTAACTACTATAATTTGTGTGGATAAGAAATAATAATATTTAGTGATAAAGTATTACTTTCGTGACAAAGTATTACTTTCCAAGTTTCATGTCTCGTGACATATTTTGAAACAACTTGTAAATTTGGCAATTATCCAAAAAAGCTTCGCTCTAATTACAACCTACGCAAAGTCGCTAGCTCTATGTCGCTGATACAACTTCTTACTAAACGTTAATGTTATTGCCAGACCCTTTGCCTCTTGGACGGACAACTTAATATAAATCCAATTACTTCAGTATTGGAACAATGCCACAGTATAATTAATGTTCAAACATACCTAGTTATCACGACAAAATAGACATGTTAGACAAAACAGGCATTCTATATTTTTGGCTTGATTTTTGTTAACTTTTATATAATAAAATCAATGTTATATCATAAAATAGTAGAAATAGTAGTTGTATATTTATGTATGTATATATATATATATATATATATATATATATATATATATATATATATATATCATAAAATAGTTTATAAAATAAATTTAGGTTAAATAGAACTACTATAATTAAAGAAACAAATTTGGTCATTAGTTAATCTTTCTTCATATTTACTGTCATCTTCATTATTATAATTTGTAGATCTTAGTCAAAATCTAAAACTTTTAAAAACATTTAGATAAATAACATAATTTCCATCTTAAATCGTAAAATTTAAAGAACCCATCTGTGTTATACGGACCCGTAATCAAAATTGTGTATCTTGTAGCTTTCGTTTTAAAAGTTACAATAATTTTTCAAAGTACAAGTTGACTCAAGTATATTAATAATATCATTGTTAGTTAAGGTATATATAAAATTATATTTATTCAGTGACATTCGATGGCATAGCACTGGAAAAGTATTTTAAAATTTTGTTCTCGACTCGTGGGAACGAATAAGTTAGAAGTCAGAAGTAAAATTAAAATTGGTTATTATGAAAATAAATCGGAGAAAGTAACTTACTATGGTTAAGTATATTTTGAACTCTAGGAAATTTATCTGAGTGAAAGATGTAAAAAATATAAGTGTCCATTTTATTGTATTAAGGTTGTATTATTCATTTGTGTTCAAAAATTTCAAAAACTTTAATACATAATATGCTTTATTTAACCTTATGACCACAATGTCTTTTCTTTGATCATTTTATTATAAAACAACAACAATCAAACAAATACATAATGCTTTCATAACTATTTTCTTATTGCCAGTATGTCTTATTACATCTGGAGATGTATAGTTCTTTTACATTGAAAAACATTTTATTGAAATATCCTCAAGGAGAAAACCTTCACCACTTCGCAAACACGGCGCATATCTCCATGACACTTATCAAGTTTGTTGTCTAAAGTCTTATTTTTAAATATTATATTGTTTTATTTTGTTATCATTTTTTATAACTTAAAATATATATGCCATGTCTAGAAGATGTTTAAATATGATTAGTATAGGTACCTATAATATAATGTATATAAAATAAAAAAATACAATAAATTAAAAAAAATAAACATTTACAGTAAACTTAAGTTACTTTGTGGATAATACATCTTGATTTTTTTTATAACTCCATTTGCGCAAAATTAAGTTTGTTTAACTGTCTGTATGATGTTATATTAAAATATAACTATGTGGATGTACATATAGAGATACATTTAAAAACAAATTTAATCAATTGTTTGAATTGAAAAAAATAAATTTATATATACATATATATTAAGTTCAAAAGATCTTACTAGATTTTATACATTCTGGACAAACATTATGATAACATTTCAAAAAAAGATTTTTAAATTTTAATATAAATTATATACATAATAGTTTTCATATCATGTATGTACTATTTTTATAAATATTTGTAAATAAAGTAATAGGCAGATTATAATTTAGATTTGTTGACAATCGTTTGTTTAATAAGTACGTAGATATTTGTAAAGTATAATAAGTCAAAAATGTATTTAATTTGTAAGACGATGTTGAAGTGAATATCTTAATCTATGTCTTTAGATCAAAACTGACACTCTCAAACTTTCTCTTTCTTATTGCATTAAAAAAAGTTAAGAGTAAACGACGTGGTGAATTCCCATTGTATTTTATTAGTATTTATTGTCACGTATACTTACAATATACTTAATTTGCTGTTTGTTATGTAGAATATATTAAAAGTGCACGTCACTATCAACCAATATTTTTGGGATAGTCGAAAAGTAGTTTTGAATCAACGAGGGAATTTCAGAACGATACCAATTAGGACACTTTGAAAGTGCCGGCGAGTTAAATAAAACCATTACCAATCAAATATAAATATATATTTAATCAGCAAAATTAAAAAAATCTTATTCTTAATATTATTATTTAGTAAGATATTTATCGCAAGGAAATTTTAATATTACAATAAAACTTCACTTCAACGGTGTCATAATTATTATCTACAGCCCTGAGGATTCCGTTGCTACTGCCGTGCTCTGTCTCAAGCAGCGAAGCGGACTTTTTACGCTAGATGGCATCAAAGCAATTTGTACGTGCCTCCGCAAACATGATGTCGCATCAGAAACCTAAACGCTTTATTAAATTAAACTCGTAATGTAGTATAGAATCTCTGATTATAATAAAAGCACGAATTCATTTAATATAACGATATCATAATAATAATATCATAATAATATCAGAACAAATTACACACATTGATCTAACCCCTAAGTAAGCAAGTTATTTGCTTGTGTTAAGGGTGTTAGACAACGATACAAATACATAGAAATACACATATAAATACTGAGAATATATTTAATAAACGACCAAACCCAGAAACACAGACATCTATGCTCATCACATAAATGCCTGTCTCCCGCCGGGAATCGAACCCGAGCCCCATTGCGCCGTGACACGTTAGGCGTCTGCGCCAACCACTCGACCAACGGGGCGGTTACAATAATAATTTACATTACTAATGGACTTGGCAGAAAAAAAATATTCTTCCTTTAAGCATTAAGATGTTTTTAATCATTATATTCTAAACCTTCTCTTGTACAAATCTTTCAAATATAATTAACATACTTTGCATGCACTACTCCAAGGGATGGAAGGTATTTGAAGGCAGAAATAAAATAGATAATTAGAAAAAGCAACCCAAGCTCCATCCAAGTACTTAGTTTTCAAAAAGGTTTCCCGTTTACTTAATAGTACAGATACTAATTCTAAAAACATTATTAAATGGTTGACGGTCGCTGTTATAGTTATTAGTTGCTTTAACTACCGTTCAAATACTCATCTGCTTCAAACTAAATTTCTATAGATAACCTAGATCTATAACACAACTAAACGATCTTTTATATTATGAGACACATATTTCAAACTAACGAAACTTTATAATTGTTTTTTTTTAACTACCCAAATTTCTGAAAGTATGAGATTTTTTTAAAAGGTTGGGGTTAGAGCCTTTATCTCGAAAAAAAAAATTTTATGTTTGTTAAGATACCAAGAAGAATAGACCACAAACAGTAGATGATTTGGACTATAAAATACAAATAAATAATAAAATATATTTTTTATCGGTAAAAATGTTAAACCTAAGCCATTTATAATATTTATGCATGGGAATACCAATTCCTTTTATGAAACATTCACTAGATTGATTATTCCATACGAGTGGACATTATCACCTGCAATATGAATGATGAAATTTATTTTTATTTAATGAGAAAAAAAATCTTGTGGATTTTTTTTAAATGAACAAACTAAATATAAAAAGAAAATTAAAACCCGTTTATTGTTTTAGTAAATTAGCATGCTTTTGCGTTACCGATTATTTTTTTTATTGTATATTATAAATGAGTTGTTGTATGATGTTAGAATTTCAATTGGCTTTTTCATTGTTTAAGTTTAATGAAATAAAGCTCCTTAACTAGTTTTTTGAATTGCTGAACTAAATTTAACATTGCGCTAATTTTACAAACTTCGAAAGTTTATTCATACTTGTACTATAAAATAGATTAAACAATCGATGTATAAGATACAATTATATAATTAGTGTCGAAGTTGAAATATTGAAGAAGGAGTTATTTATAATTCTGAATAAAAACATCTTTATCTCTATTCCTCTTTCTATATCTCTCTTGAATCGGAAGAGTTTTGGAAATTGCCGAAATTCTCGCATTGCATTTGCGGCCACGGTTTCGATTTCCGGTAGGAAGCATTGTTCACATGATAAATATTGCTAATAAGCGGTGAGGTAAAGGTTTGTTTGTTACTCTAGATGGAAAAATGGGAATATATTTATATTGAAAGATGTACCTACACACTTAAATAAGATGAAAAAGTTTTTATCTTTTCATCTTTTTAATAAAACATAAGTGGGTATAATATTATGAAATGTTTAGGGACTAGTTTCCATTTTTTATTCTTGTTTTTAAGTTTGACTTTCACAGGCTTTAAGTTTAGCCTTATTGTTTGTTATCTCGAGACTGCATTATTTATTTTAAATTACACTTTTTTCCTCGGTACTAATAATTCACTTACCTATCGATGAATCAGGATTCGTTTAAGAGCTTATAATTTTTAATTACAATTATATTAAGTAATTAGACTTGGTTTTTGTCTAAGTTCTGTCAATACAACAATATATGTTGGAGTAATAATGTGAGTAAGTAGACTTTTAACGCAAGGGAACAGCATAATAGGTTCCGCCCATACTCATTCCGAAAATGGCAAAATGACACGGTTTTTGCCCGTGGTTCAATTAAAGTTTGATGATTGGTTTTTTTTTTTGATACAAAGACATTTTTAGGACTTTTTAAATAATACATACCAAATAAAAATAACATTAATTATATTCATTCCGGTTGAATTGAGCCAAATGACTCATCTTATTAAGTCTTAGAAGATATTTATTAAGGTCATTTTCAATTGGTTGGATAATATCGTGTCATATAGCCTAATTAATGAGCTTCATTGTCTCTTACCACGTCACTTTACTGAACTGTAGGAACTTGGCACTTCGCCGCATGGCTTGAGCTATTCTTACGACTTATATATGTTTTAAAGTATTATAATAATTATTATTTTCACATATTAAATTAAATTGAGCTTAACATGAACTAAAAATACAGTTGTTTGCATTTTATTTGATTAACCAAGTTCGAGTACTTGAGCATTGAAATGCGCTTCCACTAAATTGTATGACGAAGTTTTGTCGCCTAGCCACTGGAATCTATCTAGAGTCTAGACGAACTAGCTTGTGTGGTTTGTATCAAATTACTTAATTTAAAGTTTCTTAACTTTATAATAGGTATATATATTAATTAACTATAATTTATATACATCACTATATATAAATCATATTTAGTTTAACTATAATAAATACTATATCAACTATTAATATAATGAAGACACTACATCAAATATTAATACTACCTATGAATTATATTATATTTATTAAATGTATATTAATACTCCTTTAATTATGTTTATTACTTCTTTGACATATCAATACAATTTTGATGAATATGTACATATGATTAGTACTTTGGAAATTCAGTTCTCACGAAATTCAGCTCAGTTGTTTTTAGTTAATACTCAGATAACCCTCTTAAAATGCCAGGTGTTGCTTCGCAGCGTATAATATTATATAACAGCTCTCAATGTTTACGTTGTCATTTAATTAAATGTGCAAATGATTATGCATTTCGATAAATATTGATGACCATAGAAAAACAAATCTTAGTCTTATTTACTTTTTATTTGCAGCTAGATAATTAATTACGAGCAATTTACTACGGCATGCTAAATATATTTATATTTCGAATTAAATATGAAAATTTTTCGAAAATTTGTGCAATATTTATCGTATTTTACTGGAGTATTAAGTAAATTTATAGTTTCAATTTGTTGTGAGACTTTCCGTTAAAGCAAACAAATTTATTACAACGGCCAAAGGCGTTTTAAAAAGAAAAATCCAATACGTTAAAAATAAGGCAATGATTGTAATACAAAGTAAAATACTGTTTTGATGTAGCGTATTAAATAATATTGTAAAGGTAAGTAAGTAGCATCATTAAAAAAAAAATTATTTACACTGATTAATCAAATAAAAATATATATATTTTTATTTATTTACCCTTTATTGGATTAACAAAGAGCGAACTTAATGCCTAAGGGCATTCTCTCCCAGTTAACCTCTGTGTATGATGAGAATTATGTGTAATTGTTGAAGGCGTTTAAAAAAAGTAGAAAAAAGAAGGACATGAAAGAAAGAAGAGACATCCCTCGAGCGAACTGACTGCTGGAGCCCCCGAAGATAGGATGACAACTATTTGAACCGATGGGCTGAATTTAAGAAGAGGTAGCATCGCAATAAGGATTTCATGGTCAATTATATTAAAAGAATTTGAAAAGTCTTCTTAAATAAATGAAAAAAATATATATTACTAATAAATAAGATGAAAAACTTTTTATCTATTATCAGATCATAAAACCAATTCCACGATTGCTTTTTTACACTTATATAATTAATAAGTATAAAAAGTAATTAAATATAATATTACTTGTAACATTTAAATAATTTAATATTTTTTCTTCGCTATTCATATTCTTATTCTACTTTAACCAATGATTGATGATTGTGAGCTTATTATAGCCGGCAGTCACTCGGATAATCTTGAGGGGTACTTTTATAACGGAGTATTAAATTTAGTGTCTGCGATATAAGTGTCTATAAATTACCTCGCTGAAGGATGAGATTTCTTTTAAGTCATGATGATATAATCTTTGGTGGATTGTTGTACTATTGTCGGCTTAAGGAATATTATTATTGGAATGGACAAAATGTAACTTTATTACTAAGACTTCGCTGTCTGTGTGTCGGTCTGTCTATCAGTGTGACCGTCTGTCTGTTTTCAGACTACAGTCTGAGATACATCTACATGAGATACATCTCATGACAGTTGAAATATTCTTAAGTTGTTTTGAAATTAATAGCAAAAGGTAGGTGCTTGAAATTTTGAAATTTAACAGAATATCTAGTTATGTAATCACTTTATAAATAATTAATTAAATAAAAAAACCGGATCTCTCATACAAAAAAACGAGAACTTAAGTGCCATTATTGGTATGGTATTGGTATATATTATATTAATAAATATTATATATTAATAAGATAATACTTAATTAAATTTTACTTCTGACCCTATTAAACCCCCTGAAAACGTAAAATTATCTTAAGGTACATACACATACTAAACTTGGCGGAAGGAAAAAATTGTAAGCTTCTTATATCGTCTGGCTTATGTATATGTATCTTTAGATCTCCAAAAGGTCTTGTCATCATTAAGATGATAAAAAAAAGAAAATTTTCCAGAGACAGCGATGTCAATATATATTGTAAATTCTTTATTTGTGTGCTATTTGTTATTAGAATGTTATTGACAACTGCTTTTGATTATTATTTGAAAATCTTTAACTATAATTTTCATATAAGGAAAGTGTTCTAGAAGCATACAATGCTATCTCAACAAGACATACTACATGGTTTAAGTGAAAAGGTAAAATTATAACTTTGGAGTTTTTTCCAATATTGTGTTTAGATTTTGCATACAAAACATGAAAAAATGATAATTTCTCAAACCAGTAAATTTTAATTAATTTATATATTTTTTACTTTAATTCTTTAATAAACTGCATAACTTTATAGAAATTCAGGCCAACAAATTGAAATCTCCCATACATAATATGTAAGAGCTACGAAGCTCTTAAATAAATAGTGTCCATTTTCTCAAGAACGTTGCTTACTATTTTATTGTAAGAACATTTCTAAATCTACTTACTTCGAAAATGTTCTCAGAATTGTCATGATTTTGTGCTTTTATTACGACGTCCTTTTCGTTAAACAAAGTTGGAGCAAACATATTAAATCAAATCGTTTAACAAATATAATACATACTTATATTAAATATGAAATCCATACCAATATTACTTTTCCTATTTACCGATCAAATCCAATACTGACTGGAGCCTGCATTCAAAACTATCGACAAGTGATATTGAAATAAAGTCGATAAAAACTACTTTCAGCTATTTCTGCCAGCACGTTGCAAGTTTTCTATGTTTAGTAGTTGTTTAAGTTATTGTAATAAAAATACTTTGACTTCTTATAAAAAAAATATATACGAAAAGAAACACGTTGATCGTTTTAAAAACTAAGGATAATAATTTAAATATTGTCATTAAAATTTAAATACATCAATGCAAACATAAGCACGAAGTTGGGTTAGCAAAGCAATGATACCTTAAAAGGTGTAGGTTAGGTTCTTGTTCTTTATAAGATATTAAATTTATACATATATAGTTTTTAATTCTAAATAATAAATATAAGAAACTTACTACCGGACTTAGCAGTATAGATCACGTCCGTGTGAAACAGGAGCAAGGGTTCGGATTGCATTTCCTCTTTGAATATCAAATCTTATTCTCTTTGAGAGTAAAGACTCAGCGATCTTGTCAACAGATTAAAAAATTGTACATATTGTTAATTCTAGAAGTTCTTATGCAAAATTATTCCATAGCCTGTGTTTTTCGAGTACGGATAGTGCAAATATTAAAGTAATCTTTATTAGGAAATGCTAAAGTTAAGCTTACAAGATAATATGATAATACCCGCCGCGCACCCCGGCACTGTTACTCGAAAAGACAACATTTCAACTTATATTGTTGAACTGCAGCGTCTATCTTTTAATTTTAAATTGATTCTAAAGATATTTTTTTCAAGATATATTGTATATAGATATAAATATAGCTTTCGAATGAATAAATGAATAGATTTAAGGTCATAAACCTCAAGGTTAAGAACTAGTTCCATATGAATGTTATGTACGCGATTAATAAAAAATATTAATATATTAATTAATAAAAAATAAACATTTGAGTAATTACAATATTCATTTGGGTTTGCTATCAACCAGCACTCGTGTTCCAAGTTTATTTAGATTAGTTCTACATTTTCAAGAATAATGTTTAAATCGGCTCGAAAAATGTTAATAATATGACAATATTATTATAAAAAAAATACTTTTAATAATTGTAATGTTTAAACTTTTAGTTCATAATTAAAGAAAATGAGTGAACAACAGTGTGGCTGTATACGTACACGTTAAGATAAAAATCAATTAGAAGCCAAGTGACGAGGTAACTTCGTGAAATCCAAATTGGATACGCAAAGTCAAAGTGTAATTTGGAATTCAATAAGCTCCCTCCGATTCTAATTATGTGATTTTCGTGGGACGGCTAAGATTTCCTTTGCGATAATTAGGTAGGTAATTGTTTCTAATTGACACCCTTCAATAAATCATTATATTAAGATGTCTAAATATACACATGTATATACATTTGAATAATATTCCGTTCAAAAATTTTAAAGACCATTGATGAAAATTATTTGGTAAGATATATATTTTACAGTTCTTATACATATCTCCCAAAGCTAAAATGTATATATTTTTTAACACCTGCGAATAAATGTATAAAAGTATTTTATAAAAGTTTTTTTAGTAATGGATTTTTGTTGGATGTTTTGCAAAAAATGTCATTTTTATAAAAATATGTCATTGTTTTAAAAAGGATTATAATTTGTAAATGTATACAACTTATGCAGATATAACATTAATTATGTTATTCACTTGTTTAAATAAAGTTTCTGCTCAATATGTAGATATAAATTTAGTTGTTAAAGCAGATCGTTATTTAAAAAGTTCCTCAATATTTCTCGTATTATATTATCAACACATATTCTATATTTACTTTATTGTTATTTTTAAACATGTAATTATCAAATAAGTATTGAATTAAATTAATAAAAATCTCATAAATATCATGAGTATCTTAGTATTTTTAACATATTTATAAATAAATTATAAATGCTAATGGACCAAAGTATAATAATATTAAATATTATTATTAATACCTTAATACTTTTTACGTAATACCAGTCTTTATTTCGTTTTACATATTAAACAAATTCAAATATTATCGGGATTAAACAGATCCATTTAGCAAATTGCAACGCCAATAGCAAGTAAAAATGAGAATCAGTATTTTATATCCATTGGATGTAATGAGGCGCTTTGCCAAAATAATTGCAAATCCTATCAAAAGATACATTTATTATAATTTGCATTAATTTTGAAAGCATTTTTATTAAGAGTAAGCGATATGAATAGTTCCAACTTTTGTTAAGTTAAAGTTCCATACCACTATAAATAACTGTCCAACAAATCAATGTTACTACATTTTATTACACTAATATAACTTTCAATTAAAAGAGTGTTACTATTAATATAAAGTTTATGTAACGAAAAAGTTGTAATAAAAATGAATTCCGTGTCGAAAGAAAACAATTTTATAAGAGGTTTTGTTAATCTTTATTTAAATAAGTTCTTACTTAAGTAATTTTCCCTTTGTTATACCTGAAGCTATCTAAGCTTTAGGTAAGACAAAACGCTAGATCTTTGTAACCAAATATTATTTTGGAGTTAACTCATCTAGCGCTAGGTTCAAATCCTTATCTCATTACTATATTTCTTTATTTTGAAAACTTTTATAAAGAAAGTAATATTTTTAAATAAAGAAGCTTATTTCAGACAGTTTTTAATGTTTCAGGTTATATACGATCCTATGAAGTCTTAACCTTGTTTCAAGAACCTATATTAAGACAGAGCGATGTAATGATTGTCAGACGTAAAATAGTTGCCTGATTCTGGTTTGGTTACAAAACTTTTACAACTCTTGTTATTGTGTTAGTTTTATATTTGATCCTATAGAGATATCGATCCAAATTCCCAAGCTACTGACAATCCTGGCAATATATGTTACTACAAAAGTCTCTTTTATTTCTCTCGATCCAATTCAAACAGTGGCCCAGCGGCGTGCATTGAAAACTTTTCTGATGGCCGATATCGGAATCGGATAGTCCACAAGAACTTCCATAGCTTTTGAGATATTTCTTCTTTACCTAATTTTTTAGTGCACATAGCAGTAAAGTATGTTTTATAATTATTTCTTATTCAAGCTTTATTGTATTTTATATGTCTATACTGGTATAATTAATGTGAAGAGTATTTCTTTTTTTATTTTTGTTTCTTTCTTTCTCGTCACCACTCATTCAGTTTTTTCTGGAACCAAAAGCCGTTCTCATCGATTAGAACAATGTCTTTTAGGACATACCATTAATCCTTTTAATACCCCATAAAGATAAACAAATACCGTAAAATATTTACAATTATTATATATATTGCATTTAATATTAAGTATAAGATAAGTATAAGGTGTCAGATTTGCATCGAAATAAGTAAATAGATACTAATCTTATAAGTTATAGTTATATCTCAAGGGCTATATATTGTACAGAACGATATCATAGTATTACTTTGTATTTGTTAGTTACTTTGTGGCAACAAGATACAGAAATCTTTTACTATGCAACAAATTCAGTCTCTGTGGGAAAGGATAAACTATTTTAATTATTAAACGGGGGCATTAGACATTGTGCGCTGGATTAACTATTTTTAAATAAAAATCAGAAATATAATATATATCCAATAATTATAATTAACAAATTTTTATTCATGGTTTTGTTATAATTTGTTTTACAAACCAAGAATTAAAAATATTAAACAAATTTATATTGTATACTTTTTTCTATCTTGGATATACAGAATTGACATAGTAATCTAACTAATTTATTAGAGTTACTCAATTGCAATAAAAATACAGGTGTATTTCGAAATACCTGTGTATTTCTTTTACCTTCAAACTTGAAGTCTGTTAATCTAGAATTAGATACTCAATAGACATACAGTTTAATATTTATTCATCATTACACAACAGTACAACAATACAACAATTACAATATTTATTCATCACTACACAACAGTACAAGAATTAATAAAAATAATGTTTATATTTATATTTTTTTTAAATCGAGAATTGATGCGCTAGTAAATAGCAAGTAAGTTGCAATGGTCGTGGTTACAGGATCTCTGTCTGATCGGTGCAGGTTCTACGTCTTCAAATCATCTTCATCAAGTCGGACACCTCCGATATTATTAATATTCACTTTTCGTCATGTCCCGTAAAACGGTATCTCTATTCTGCAATCCAATCACAGCTTCCCTATTCAGGTGTTTAACTAACTGCGTAAAAAGCGAGATTCTTTGCTGTTTATCACTGGATTCTATGATGCTGATAACTTAAATCTATCTTCCGGGTTTAAAGTTTTGTATTGCTTTATCTTTACCGTTACACTTTGCTTTATCTCTACCGTTATAACTCTTGATTAAAATTGTCGTTATGTGAAGAGGATCTGGGTAAGTCATGTCCTGTGATCGCAGATTTGCTCGTCTGTCAGTATTTTACAGCAGCGATATATTCTTTGATCCTTTCAGCAATAATAGGGTTTGTTTGGCGGATGTATAAACTACCGCTGTTGAAGTTTATTCTTTAAACACCTGGAGTTTGTAACGGTAATACATCCTTGTGTATGCCTACGACGTTGTTAATCTTCATCCCCGGTGTATAATCCGTCAGATTTAAGTATTTCTTTAAGATGAAGCCGTTATCCGTTGCTCCTTTCACATAAAAAATATAGGCCTACTGTCTGTTCACCTTTGAATGATTGCGTTTCTTAGTTGATTGCTTAAATCGTTTCTGCACTTGAATGATTACTTTTGAGTTTCCTGAACATGTTCCAGGTTCCGCTATAAATGTTCAGGGCGATACAGATCATAAGCTCTGTTCTTGTGAGAAGTTATCAAGGAGTGCAGATATCGGATATGGTGATGATAGTTTGTAGGTTTCCGTATGAGTAAGTTGACGATACACACAGTGTCATAAGGGCCCGTCCGATCTCAAGGTTACTTTTACTTAACTTAGGATAGCTACTTAAAAAATATGTATATATTATGAAACATACAGTTTAAAAGTAAGTTAAGCAAACAATTACTTGTTTTTAGTATTTTTTTAAAACTTCCATTTGGGGAATTCTTTAAACCGTATACCTCAATAATATTTTTCACTCTTATTTCGCTTAATCTCTTTTGATTATATATCATCAAGAAAAAAGTTATTTCGTTACATATTTCTGTGAAGGTTATTTCTAGAAAAAAACCTCTATCAGACAAACCATTTTTAGCATTCAACCTTCACAGTATTTATACTCGAAATAACGTAAGAATACTGTTTAAAATTAAATACAAATAAAGTTATATGCTTTCTATTCAATTATTAATTGAATTAAGTGTAATTTAAGTGTTTTTGATCATACATGTCACTACTAGTTTATGACAATTACTTAAAATTGTAAAAAAAATATACGATAAATGTTAACTCTGTAATTAATTATTTCAAAATTATATGAACGGTTTGTATTTTATTGACAAGATATATTTATCTACAATATTTAATATTTTAATTTATTTTAACAAAGATATTAATTAAGTTTTTATAATGAAGAATATTTTTGTTGTAGTAATAAAGTATTGATCATACTTTTAATATGTTTAAATAACAACAGTATTGTTTATAATCTTTCCTAAGATCTGATTGTGAAACTTAAGATTGTGGAAGTGAGACTAACTTCTAATAGTATAGGTTATTAAAACTTAGATGAACCGGCGTTAACTGCTCAAGTCTTGTAATTTAGGAAGGTATCGATTACTAAACTGTTTCGAAGCTAGAACTAAGGTGACACAAGCCACAGATTATGATCAAACGATAATGAACAAATGGCTGGATGTAGTATTCAAATTTAAGATAAAATTTAAGTCATTTTTAACACCTGCATGTGCGAGAAATCTAAAGTTGACACCAAGAAGACGCGGGTTGGTTTAATACATATTTTCTTTAAATATACAAACTGCTTAAATGGCCAAACATTTTTTCTTTAAAAAGCATTTAATAACTGTATATTTCTTAACTAAATCATTATGGAATGAAAACTAAACAATTTCTACAATGCTGTCTATTAGTGCCACAAAAAAATGGTGTCTCAATAGCAAAGAATTTCCACTCGACAAAAGAAAAGAAACTTACTGGAGCACATTGTCTTAATTAAATAAATCACCTGTTTAATGAGTAAAGACTTTTAAGAGTAAAAAAATATAACATTTTACGAATGTGACTTTAAAAACATTATATAATTCATATTCTTTTTATTCATATCTCAGTTTAAATCATTCTCGCGTTATTACTTTTGTTAGTAACTGTAACAGGAATGAATTTGTGGTGAAGTTATTATTTTATGTAACTTTAAAAAAGAATAACACCTGAGTCCAAGAGGCAGCTTGATGGAATTATAATATAATCGTAATTTAAACAGTCACGACCCTAATTATTTTGTTTTACTTATACCTAATGTTTTTGTCATTACACGGTTTTTTTTTAAATTTATAACCGAGTTCTCTTAAAAAATGTGGGAAACTTAAAATTGTAACCACCCCTGCCCATCTACTGGCTACCATTATCTCTTATATAACAATATTATATATATTTATATTATATTATATTTTGGTGACAACATTATCTATACATATAATAAGACGATAAAAAAGAGTGTCTGTACATTAAATATTTTTCAAAAAAACTGATAGGGGGCGATTAAGGTCGAGTAACAGAAGCCAAAAAAAATATTTTTTTGGAATTTTTGTCTGTCTACCTGGTAAGTTATAACGTCGAATCTACTAGACGGATTTGTGCGCGGTTTACAGGTGGATTATATAATATAATCCGGAGCGTTGTCAAAACTTTTTTACGTCAAAATCGGTTAGGCGAAAAAAAAGATATGGTCAACTTAGTTACAAAAAATCTCAATAGATGGCGCTGATTTTTACAAAACTCGTTTTGATATTGTATTATGTATTGCATATGGTGTAGCAGTTTGAAATTCTACAAAGAAATTCTTTACTTGAACATTACTCAAAAATATAATATTTGGTAAAAAATATTTTAGTATTCATATGCTTTATTACGTATATCTGAATAATGTCCTGGCTGTGTGTGTGTGTGTGATGTGTATGTATGTTCAGTGTGATATCGTAGCAATGTAATGCCTTTATGTATAAAATGAATTATAACTCTATTATAGGCCTGGATAATTGTAGTTTCCACAGATTACGCGAAAAGCGTGATACACGCGGGAGGAGCCGCGAGCAACAACTAGTAAATATAATATTGTCGTACTTATTAATTCAACGATTATAATCGATGGATCTCTTCAAGTAACAAAGAAAAACAAGCAATGAAACCAGGAATAATCCTAACATAAATAATAATAATAGTAAATAATGTAGCAATAATTAGTATGTATAAGAAGAAAGCTTGATGTCGCTGATACAACCTCTTACTAAACGTTAATGTTATTGCCAGACCCTTTGCCTCTTGGACGGACAACTTAATATAAATCCAATTACTTCAGCATTGGAACAATGCCACAGTATAATGAATAGTGCAAAACAGATCTAGTTATCGAGATAAAAAAGGCATATAGATATTTTTCATTACCTTC
Organism: Napeogenes inachia; assembly: GCA_959347355.1. Classification (NCBI taxonomy): domain Eukaryota; kingdom Metazoa; phylum Arthropoda; class Insecta; order Lepidoptera; family Nymphalidae; genus Napeogenes; species Napeogenes inachia. The sequence goes on along the minus strand of OY365800.1, from coordinate 11,218,604 downwards.
CCTATCAACTTTTATATATTAGGTGTAATAATTCACTAACATAAATAAATTTAAGTTAAGCAGAAGGTGATGGTTTACCTAAAATGGTTATGGCTAAAGAAAAAAAACTATATATTACTGTATCTCTCTTCATCTTTACCGTCATCTTCATTATTATAATTTGTAAATCATTGCCAAAACCGAAAACTTTTAAAAACATTAAGATAAATAACATAATTGTAATCTTGAATCGAAAAATTTAAAGAACCTATCTGTGTTGTACGGACCTGTGACCAACCAACATTCACCCAACAATGAAATTGTATATTTTGAAGCGTTCGTTTTAAAGGTTTCTTACATTTTTCAAATTAATCGTAATATTTAGTTGCTTTTTACAATGACTCAATTCATATCTGGGAATATAAAATAATACTAAGTATATTGATAATACCATTGTTAGTTAAGGCATATATAACATGAGGGCGTACTAAAGCGTCATTAAATAAAGATAAAATAGAGAGAGATTATGTATTGATATTATTATATAAACATCGAAAGCATAGTTGCTATGTAATATAAGTTTAGTGGAGAGTAAAGGTCCAACTGGCGCCAAGTTGGAAACTAGTTTAACTTAGAATCACTGTGAAGTGTCTAATGCACCTTGTGATGGGCTTTAGAGACTTGTGATCTCTAGAATATATAATTCCTGAATTAATATTATATTATGGATTTGCAATATTTAATTCCTGAATTAATATTGACTACGTAATGTATAAAATGAAATAAATGTTTTAAATAGTATATACCATGGTAAAATGTCAAAATGGGTATATTTTATTTTAAAGTAATTACATTTTAATATATTTTTCCTGCCAAAACTAAAACTCAAACCCCGTGTTGCGATGACATAGTGAATAAATCTATTTTCAATAAAAAATATATTTGATTCAGTGACATTCGATGACATAGCATTGGAAAAGCACTTTAAAATTTTGTTCTTGACTCTTTGGAACGAATAAGTTAGAAGTCAGAAGTAAAATTAAAATTGAGTTTTATGAAACATGTTATTATGAAAATAAGGCGGAGAAAGTAACTAACTATGTTTACGTATATTTTGAACTCTAGGAAATTTATTTGAGTGTAAGAAATAGATCCTTTTAAGAGTTCGTTTTATTGGATTGAAGTATTATTATTCATTTGTGTTTATAAATTTAATAAATTTTAACACATAAGGACCTTTTAGCAAACAGCATGATCTTAGGTCATAAACAGATAACTAAAAAACGAATGCACAGGACGTGTACTAAATTAATGTAAATGAAAAGTGCCTCCTAACATCTTTATAATGCGTTAGAATTAACTATGTTTTTATTACCAATACAGACGTATCACATCTAGAGATGTAGCGTTTTTTTTTTATTTTTAAAGTCAATTTGTTGAAAAGTTCTTGAGGAAGGAAGCCTTCTCCAACACAGCGCATACCTCCATGACACTTGTCAAGGTTGTTTCTTGTTTAAAGTCTTATTTCTAGATATTATATTGTTTTATTTTATCATCATTTTTAAAATGAAAATATATATGTGTGGCATATATATAAAAGATATTTTAATGCATAAGATTATGTTTATTTGAAAGACGTATAAAAGCCAGGTAATTCTTAAAAAAACGTCTATTAATTGAATTGAATTGAATAAGACAACAGTAAATCTAAGACTACAATCAAACAGCCTAGTTTCTAAAATTAATAAATCTTGTTTAAAATAGGTACTTTAACGATAAAATGGTTTTTGTTTTTCTACTTTCGGTTAATGTATAACTTAGAATCCGCATTTATGAAAAGGTACATAAACATTTGATAATTAAGATTAATACCTAAAACAGGATTTATTCAAGATCAAACCTTATTTCAAATATCATTAGAACATTTATTAAGAAACTGTTTATAAATAATTAATTTAAAAAACATGAAATTTGTTCAATCTTGAGCATTTGTTACTTATAACAAATGCTCAAGTGTTAGAGGCTCTTAAGTCTCTAAGACTTAACTTACAATTAAACATTAATTTGTTTTTACTTAGCTAACATTTTATTATGATTTAAAATAGCTCTTAGTTTATTAGTAGCTTTCTTCGAAACCCCAACAATTATAGTTCCAATAATAAAACATGAAATCTAATAGTAGATTTAGCTTAACGTATTTGCACTAAAACGGTTCCTGTATTTTAGAGCAGCGTTTATCCGTTAAGAAATTTTACAATTCTTAGATAACCTATTTTAGTGTCTATAACAGATGTAATATCGGACAGAAATAAAAAAGTGTCTATGACAAAACTAAAATCGGACTGAAGTAACAGAACTAAAAAAAATAACAAATTAATTTTTTTGGCAAAATATATAACACTCTGGAAAAAAATCGATCCAAACGACCTCTAAATTTTATAAGCGTATTATATTAATTGAATGAATTCAATTTGTAGTCTTTAGAATATGAAAACTTTTTATACAAAAAGAAATTGGAAAAAAGAATATGTCAAATTAATTTTGACGTATAGAAAATAACCATGTTATCGGCAGTTTTAATCAATTGTGTAAAGCGGGCTTGTCCTCGATTTCGAATGTACTCAAAAGAATGCCCTCCGTGCTCGCCGTCTCCTACACCTCGCACCCAGCTACCAATTTATTATTGCTGTCCTAGAACAAAGTATGACGTCAATTTTATATACATCAACGATCAGCCACCAAGCACCGCTCTGCGTGACTTTGTGGATAGGGCAGCGCAAACGATTTTCTGGTCAGAATTGATTAGAGGTAATTTTGCTAACTTCAATATAAATAAACGGTTTTTATGAGTACTTCAAAAACTTATACAATGTATTAACTTTATTAGCTTGATACAAAAATATGAAACCACTAACTTATACTGTATTATATGAAGTTACCGAAATTGAACTAAAATTGATATATTTTTATTTCAGGATTTGCGGTAACTCTTGGTCATATATTTAAAGAACCAGCCACAATTAACTACCCATTTGAAAAAGGACCTTTATCACCCAGATTTAGGGGGGAACATGCTTTAAGAAGATATCCTTCTGGAGAGGAAAGGTGCATTGCTTGTAAATTATGTGAAGCATTCTGTCCCGCTCAAGCAATCACAATAGAAGCTGAAGAACGTCAAGATGGTTCTCGCAGAGCTACAAGATATGATATTGATCTAACCAAGTGTATTTTCTGTGGCTATTGTCAGGAAGCTTGTCCAGTTGACGCTATTGTAGAAGGCCCAAATTTTGAATATTCTACAGAGACACACGAGGAGCTGTTGTATAATAAAGAAAAATTGCTAAGTAATGGGGATCGTTGGGAACCTGAAATAGTTAGTAATATAAGGGATAACCATCTATATCGTTGATCAAAATTATGTTGTAAAGATATGATCAACCAAATCACTGCGATGCCTAACGCTATAATCATTTATTGCTACATTACTCCTTTGATATAACTATAAAGCGATTAAGTTATTTGTGCTATTTTCATATATTATCAACATGAAACCATAGCAAGAATGTATTTTTAGAATTTATTTTCTGATATTAATATTGGCTGATAGATATGAATATTAAATTTACTTTGTTACTTTAATTTTAAGGCCCGTCATTTTGGTTGATTACATTATAACAACATTGAGTGTTGAGATTGACTGACTTTAGATTTTGAGAAAAAATATTTACAGTACTCGTTCCTTTTAATTAAAGTTTATTTTACATTATTAAAATTATTAAGGTATTTTTAACTTCATGGTAAAATATTTTCTATAATTTCATAACATATTGTATATTAATTTCTTGTAACTAATGTTAGATTCTTTGTTTCTTTAGTCTATAATATTATGATGGCATATTAATCTTATTTTTTATAAAATTATTCAATTTTGAAATAAAATCATTATACACCTGTAAATTGCATATATCGGTTTTAAAAATTATAAAATAATACAATTTAAAGGATTTTTTGTTTCTATTCCTTCAGTGTTCTTAAATTTGCACGTTGAAATAATGGTTATTGAACACTTCATTTATATTACTTAATTTATTTACAATAAAAAATTACATAATGAAAAAAATAACTCCGTACAACATCGACATATTAAATAAGATCTATCCTACAAAATAAATCATTGACATAGTTTAAATCAATGTTTCTGTCGTAGTAGGATGCTGATTTTTTAAACATCATTTCTTATCGGACTTCTACTAGTAAAAATGTGCAAGTAGCATATTATATAGTTCAGATGTGTTTTATGAGCTAAGTATATATATATTGTCTATACAGATTCCAAAAAAAAATATTTGGTCACACACATCAACCACAAAACAGTACAAAATTTTGGAGTAAAAATACATAAGGTTTTGATTTTTTTGTATTTCCAAATGGAAAGTAGAGAAAATGAGTTAGTGATTCCCTAACTTTAAGGTTTTTGTACTAGTAAACCGAATATTGATTGGTGATACGTCTTTATAGCTATTTTTCTCGACACAATTACTAAGATTATACGTTCAGAACATAGTTCATAACTATTTATAGAATCCTTATTATATTGTGGTATTTATGTGAGAAGAGTAGAAATCCAGCCTTTTAAATCAAACACTCCAACAATCTATAAAGGCTATAAAAGCAAGCAGTAATATCTCGAGAGTTAAAATACAAAAAGAAATATGTAACTGCAATATTGTGTTGTGAAAACTAATATATATAATTTTATTTATATGAACACACTCTTTTTGAAAAAATGTGGAAGAATTACTTTTACATAAAAATTTGCCGTTATAAGTCATATTTTTATACACATAATAAAGTAAACACCTCTGTTGTTTCCCTGTACAATAACAGCTTGTGATTTAGCTACATATAGATAGATTATACACACTAACAAAACAAATAGCCACTATTTCGGAGCACGCTTGACCGATGTGCTCGTTTGCAGGGTCATTGGCGGAAGATAATTGAATCCAACCGAGTAGGCTGGCAGCCATGTTGAGATGTAGAACAGAATACTATTAGAAGATAATAGGTAGTAACTCATATAAGCTTACTGTTTTATTTATGTTTTACTCTAAAGCTTTTACCTTAATAAAATTAAATTCAGCTTAGAAATCATTAAACTCTGTAATATGTAATACATAATACTATATGAATATAATACATTTAATAGTTCATATGTTTGTTTATATATACAAAACAATTACTTAAGTTATTTCCTCCAGATAACGTTTTAAGCAATACATTGATAAATCTAGACACAATGTATTAGGGTCGTTGTTGCACAAATTGGTTGATGTCGTAGCCTTCACGTACATAATCAATATTGCTTACACACAGATAACTAAATATATCAGAGATACAAAACTTTGGTATCCAAGTTTATGTTTAAAAAAATATATTTTATAAAGGTTGACCAATTCTAGTTATTAATATATTTATAAAAGTTCTTCCATGTTAACGGATATAAAGATTTAATTACTTGGTTTTCATTGAAAAACTTTCTGATAGTAATAACCGGGTGTAAACTTTCTAACCTGAGGGGACGGAACATATAAACCTACTGACATTTTATGTTTATGAGATTATATGAATACAGATTGCTTCGCCTCGTTGCAAATGCGTTAACTTTGTACACCTATTCAGTTATACGCAAAGCAAGGTTTAATCAGCGTATTTTCTATAGCCTTGCCTATTACTGCCCCATTATATAAAAACATTTTGAAAAGATGGCTACCCTTTGGTATGATCATGTTTTTATAGAGAACTAATAACAGAAAACGATACGATTGCCTGGATAATAATAATATAGTAAATTTCACTAAAGTTTTATAAGCTTTTTATATAACGAGATTTAATAAAAAAAGCTTTGTGAAAAATAACAACTCCAAAGTGTATATAAAATCTTGACTCTACTTAAAACTAAACTAAGTATTAGAAATTTGAAGTCCACTATAAGTATAAACTTTGTAACAAAATTTTGAAACTTCGCAAAATTATGTTCAAAAACGAATGAATATAGATTTGAAGTGAAGTGAATCTTGAAGAGCTTTGTGCCACTTATATGTCGATATCCTAAGAGTATATGCATAAGATATTAATAAATGGAATATTTGTTTTAAATACAATTAAACCTAATCACATCCTATATAAAATAATGAAAGTCGTTTAATCCAAAAATAAACAAAAAAAACATCATCTGTTTTTAATAAAACCAAAAATATTATATAAATAATATTATATTTAAATCGTTAATTATTCAAGTGCAGTAAATTCACGATATTTTATCGAATAGGAAAATAAAAGCTAAAAATGTGACCTCGTTATATTTCCCTCTCATATTCTTTTCAACACATAATTATACACACTGAAAATGCAATACCTGTATATTAAAATTATTATTAAAAAATACATTTATTTTTTATAAAATATACTTAATAGTTAATAAAATAAATCTCATAAGTCGAATTTTTGATTGCTCACTGTGAGAAAACCGTGTATTCATAGTTTTGTCACTTTAGTTTCATTTAATTTTTCATTAATGCTAGTGTGATTTTTACAGACCTGCAGGGCTATTGCGTATCTTTTTGACAGTTAAAATGAAAATCACTATCAGTAAGTGCGGACATAATGGTTGTCAAACAACTAATTTCCTATAATGTAACTATAGTAACAAACTGCCATGACGTCACAGCTGATGGTCATTAGAAAAGTCAAAGTTAGCGAATAGCCCTGCTGATATATTTTGCTATATTTTATAAGTTCTTCTTAAAACTAAAAATATGGAGTGTACAAAGTTAAAATCACTTTTTCATCTTGAACTTGTAAGCTGGCTGGCTTCGTAACGATGTCGAGAACTAAAGTTTCTTTACTAACAAGTGGAAGAGGTTTTTATTTGGCCGCCACCCCTCGAACTTGTATCTTAACACGAACCTTGTAACCCATAGTTGCAGCGTTAATGTTTTCGAAGTCGAAGCATTTTATTTGCAAAAATATGCAATATATATATATATATATATATATATATAATGTATAATTAATCATATGATAGATACCTAACCTAATCGTTGCGTTGTAGTAGAAGTGCGTTGAATTTAACACGTATAATTTTACTACAATGTTTCCCCAATGTTTTCCAGTAATGCTTTATTGTAGTACTTACTGTGATTAATGTTTCGTGCGAAGCAATATCCAGCATCCAATGAAGTTTTGGCATATCCGATGATTCGTATAGATTTTTATAACTTACCATAAAAACATCCTTAAAGAAATAAAAGTAAACCAATATATTCCATTAATTTAATAAAAGAACACTTATCGTTTTTTATTATTTTCGTTGATAAGTTAAAATAATAATTAACAATTAATAACAAAAGATTTTTTAGCTCGTTACAATATTTAGAAACATACAACAAACAAAAAAAAATCACTTATTTTTTTTTGTTTATTGTATGTTTGTTATTTCCTCTATATATTGAAGACCAGTCTTATTTGCTTCGGAATATTGCTTCGTCTGTTATTTATTGTGGAAGATTTCAGATTGTATCACATCATACTTGTTCCATTTCCTTATAATGTATATTACAAAAAAATAGACTCATTTTTTTTAAATCTTTTATCGGCTTTTAAAAGTAATTCTAAACTAATATTTCCAGCTCGTAACGAGGAAAAAGTCGCGAGCAACAGCTAGTTATTTTGTAACAACAAATTTCGTTGTAATGTAGGACCCTGTACATAAAAGCAAAAATACATAATGGATGCCTAGTCTAAATAAATGATTAAACTAAAGAATGAAGATCTGACGTAGGTTCTTGTAGTTATTTTCTATTGAGTAGAATATTGAAGATAGGTACGTATCATGTTTTATTTCATAAATTATAATAAATAATATCAAGACGCTATCGTTTTTTTATGAAATTCCAAATATATATAACATATACTTAAAGATTATTTTAGTACCATTAATAAAGTAATTTTGTAAACCAGTTTTAGTAATAAAGAAACGATGTTGAGCTGTATATATTGTTCAAATAGTATATTTTCAGCTATTATTAAAAACAAAAAAATCACTTCATTTCTTGGGCATAAAAAATAAAAAATATTTTTTCCAAAAAAATATTTAAAACCAACTATGAGTTTTTTTGTGCACCATATACAATTTTAGCCAACCATAATAAACAATGTTTAAACAAGTAATTATGTTATATATACCAACAAATACTTAAACAATGAATAATTCATTGTTATTTTGTTTTTAGAAAGAAAGATTTAATATATGGAACGAACATCCTTCACCGGTGTTTTCAAATCGATACGGCGTGGATAAAAGATCGTGAACAATTCTCACCAGGTAACCTGAGGGTTATTTGCCATTTTTGTATATTAAAACTCTTATTTCTTAAATTAAATTTATAAAAACACAATTTTATATCCCAGGTATATATAACTTTGAAAATGTTAATTTTTAGAAGCGCTATTTTAATATTTTAACCGTTAAATTACCTAGAAGAAAGCTATTTTAGAAACGACGGCCACTAAATAATATATAACTGACGTAGCATCCATGTTCGTTCTAGCTTCATATACAAATTCTGGTTTAAAATTAGCATATTAATACAAGCTTGCACTAACTTTATCACACTTAAGGCGTTGGGGCCACCTTACAACTATTAAGCACAAACAACATCGATTAAAATATTTAACATACATATATTTAATTTATCTATATAATATAAATTATATTATAGGATGGAAATAAACATGCGGTAATTGTAACCACACTTTAGAAACATCAGAAAAATCATAAAAACCTTGCCGACTTTTAGGAAAGGGTACCCTTTTCATATATTATTTGGAACAAAATATATTTTTATAATGATATACTTATAACGTAATCCTCTTTTATATCTGTGGCTTATGGTTTTGGCGAATACAACATTAATAAGTAAAAAGCTTTTAGTTATAAACTGAATACAGTGAATTTATGAAATATGTTTTTCTCTTAAATTAAACAGATTAGAATATTAAATTACTATTTTCATCAGCTATGTATCTAAATAAATGTAATCTTTCAACCTATCTGAATGAAAAGTATGAAAAAAATATATAATTGATATCATTATTATTAACAAGATTGTCGATAGTTTTATTGGTTAATAGTTTCTTGATTATTGAAAGTTAGATAAGTAATAATAATGTTTTATACAAAAAAAAATATTATAATAAGTAACTCAAGGAGTTTTTTATGTTGTATTTGTGTTTATATAAACCTTGTTGACATTATATTTATTATATGGCAAACTGGTAGTAACAACACATTCTTTTATTAACACAGTTTTTAACATTACGTATACAAATATAAGTACATAATAATCGTTCCATACGTAATATATTTAGTTAATACAATAGTTTTATTATTTGATTAATTGAAGACATTTTTTTCTCCCTTACACACTTTATAGATGTCCTGTCCACAATTCTCTGCTAGGCGTGAAATAATAGATAAGCGTCTATCATCATGGTGAACACGTATTCTCTGAATGAAATTGATTTCGTTCATTGCGCTCGGCACGTTTTGTCCTCTGCTTTTACTTTTTATTCTAGGTCATTATTAGATGCCATACGTTTCATATTTCGGTATTAATTATACCGAAATAAACAGTAAATTTGTTTCGTAAAAGCTCAATATAAGTTGTATGAAATGCCCCATCCTTCGTGCGTTTATGATGAATATTTATTATGTCCTATATATATTAATATCAATAAATATATTAAGATCTATAAATATTATGATTTTTTTTTTTATTAATTTCTACTTTTATCCACGGATACGTCGCCCGTGCACTTTTCGCATTTGGTTTGTATTTTGCATATTAATTGTTGAAATTTTGAGATAACATACTCAAAAAGGAGTCTATTACTACAGGTACCTTAAAAACTATATTAGTAAGGTAAGTCCTTTGCACAGCAATTACACATACCTCAAAATTTCAATTTCAATTATATATTGTTAAGACTTGTTTCAGTAATACACAGTACTTGCACTTCAATGTTTAATATCCAACCATTTGTAATAGAATGGGCGAGAGCAGCCCTTACAACTCGTTTTATAATATTTTGACACTATAATATTTAGGCGAGGGTAATTTACAATTTCATAACCAACTTACAGATAATATTATTTATACCTTATAATAAGTTCTAATAATTAATAAAAGATTAAACATTATGTTAAAATATTCTATGCTTCTAATTCTTAAACCATTTAACAGTAAATACTAAATAATATTCCATAATTAATTATGTAGGTGGCGCTACTGTTGAAACTTATGAACTAAAACATGTAAATTCCAATGTATTTACCATTTAAATTATTATAAATAAATATGACTAACACTCGGCCTTTCCTGATTTGTAATCTTACGACCTCGTAATTGTATCATTAATTTCTTTAATTACCAACCATCATATATTAAATTACTAATTTCTAATTTAATAAACATTCTGGAAACCAGTAGACCAAATGGTCATCTGAATTCAGGATCTTACAATGTTATAGAGAAAAACAAATTATTAAAAATACAATGCATCAAGAAAAAAAACATCCAATTATACTTTTAATGTGCGAAATTACATAACATTTATACAACATATAACTTTACTATCGGCCGTTTTGACATCTTATTACGTCCTCGTAATATAATTATAATTTTTATCATAAATACTCGTTAATATAATAATAATATATAAAAATAATAATATATATTAATAACATATAATAATAGTTTTTATCATAAATACTTGTTCTCTTTGCACCGGACAAACCAGGCTGCTTACAAAAAGCCAGATCAACGGACATGCCGTTATGATCATAATAATAATAATAATATATAATAATAATATATAATAATCATAATAATATATAATAATATATAATAATAATCGTTTTTATCATAAATACTTGTTCTCTTTGCACCGGACAAACCAGGCTGCTTACAAATAGCCAGATCAACGGACATGCCGATATGATCTGGTGCCCATGGACACACATCATCAACATGGGATAAATCTCATTTTTACTATTACCACCGGAACACACACAGATGGTATTTCTTATACTTTTACTACACATGGTAGCTTATTCTTATTTTTATTTATTTATTTATTTTTTATTTTTTTATACCACGGGACATGCCCATTGATGGTATTTCTTATACTTTCACTACTACCACCGGAACACACCAGTATGGTAGTTTATTCTTATTATTTTTATACCACGGGACATGCCCATTGATGGTAATTCTTATACTTTCACTACTACCACCGGAACACACCAGTATGGTAGTTTATTCTTATTATTTTTATACCACGGGACATGCCCATTGATGGTAATTCTTATACTTTCACTACTACCACCGGAACACACCAGTATGGTAGTTTATTCTTATTATTTTTATACCACGGGACATGCCCATTGATGGTAATTCTTATACTTTCACTACTACCACCGGAACACACCAGTATGGTAGTTTATTCTTATTTTTTTTTTTACCACGGGACGCACCCATTGATGGTATTTCTTATACTTTCACTTACCACTTACTTACCACGGGACACACCTACATGGTATTTCATACTTACCTTTACCATTGGATACACCAACATGGCATCAATTTCTTATTTTTACTACGGGACAAACATGTTATTACGTTATCATTTTTACACCAACATGGTACTTTACATTTATTTTTACCACGTAACACACCAACTAGGTACACAACAAATTATTCAATAATTTACTTATTAATATCATTGTTATGAACATATATTTAATTTTAACTTTTTAAAACTCCTTCTAAGCAAATAAATCTTTAACTAATAATAGCAAAAACCAAGCTCATTTTGTTCGGCTATATTAATGATCAGACTACAGAGATATATGACTTTGAAATTCATACTATGCATGGGTTTTGTTGGAAGTAGCAGGTTGTTTTTACTTTGTATTACGTTTGTATTGTTATATTTGTTTAGTTTCTTTATATTTTTTTAAATAAATATGAATTTTAAATGATGTGGTATCTTATCGAAACAGTTTTAAATTTTACATCTTAAGAAAATGTCCATTCACACGAATTTAGAGAATTTAAATACTTTAACGGTAGTTAATGAAGAAGCTACATTTAGTTATTAACCATAACACGATTCAAAATTCACGACAATTGTAATATTTATATATATTTCTCTATATTACTCTGGAATGACCTACCGTTGGAAATTCAAACTTCTAAATTTTCAAAAATCGTTTGAAGCAATATATATTTTTATCATAAGTATGTATACCATATATTATATGGGTTATCTATTTTATTCCATTTATTTATATATACGGATATATGTATGTATATGTATGTGCGTATGTGTATATTTATATATAATCATTATTATTTAATAACTTATATAATTAAAAACGATAGTTTTTATTTTTATTGTGTCCTTGTGCATAAATTCTTATTCTCGTTGTAGTATGCTTGCACTATCCTATGATTTTGCAAATATTCCTTACTCATCAAGAGTTGTCTGTAAGAGATCGCTTTTAAGCGATAAGACCGCCTTTGAACAAAAATTTCTTACTGTATCAACATCCTACTACTGTAATTTCTTGTAATAATTGTATGTGCAATAAGTTTTTAGAATAAAATAAATAAAATAAATATTTCTTTTTATTTAAGAAATTGTAATATATTGTTAGGGGTCGAGGGTACTTCTAGATAATTAGTAGGCATCAAGTGCTTTAGCATTAAGTCCGCCAATTGTATAAATTTCTTTGTATAATAAAGATTTTATAAAGAAATAAAAATAAATATTTTTTTTTTACATTTTTACTTTCTTTATTTACTCTGTCCGTATCAATATTGAAAATATTCTTAACTAAAAAAAAAAAAAAAAAAAAAAAAAAATAAATTATCATTAGTGGGAATAAAACATTTTTATAGTCCTCTTTTTTATTTTGAAGATGTAACGATACTTTTCATACAATTGGAGAACATTATAAAACCAAGCATATTTCTTTAGAAGTTTACTATTTATATTATTATTTCCAATTGTTCTAATTTGCATTAAATCAATAACTAATGATTAACTATTTTATTTATGAAGCATTAAAACGTAAGTCAATTAAATTTTTAATCACTTGTTATAAAAGTGTTATTAATTTTATTCAGAGTTTGAAATCGTAATTTTGTACATTGTATACCTACATCTAGTTTACTATATAATCGAAACAATGAATGATACAATTATTCAAAACGTATTTTATTTTTTGTTTTATTATTATCTACAGTATAAATTATTTAATAGAATTCAACTGCATTAAATTTTACAAACGTTATACTGAAAATAATACGATTCTTGGAAATTTAGGGGGTTGGGGCTTGGGGTTCAGGAGGCCGTGCCATATATAATATTACTTCTTATACCCTAAGGTAAGACAATATATATTCCTTGCTAATTTTCTTATGTTTGTCTTGTCTAGAGTTCAAGTTACCAGAGTCTTTAAGTCTAACGTGTTTATGTTTCATATTGCTAATAAGAATATTTAGGAGGCATGTTTTATAATAATTCTATTTTTAAGTAATAAACAGTCATAACCTAGAAAATTATATATTTTTTTTAAAGTTCATCAATTTGAAATACCTAATTTGAACTGTCTGAACTGTCAATTATGGTATATTGTTTAGGCATGCAATTATTTCTTGTTTAGTAAAACTTTTACTGTGGATTTATATAATTCCTCGATTTGACAGTTCAAAAACGTGTGTAAGATAATTCATCGTAATTATTTCTTTTCTTCTTTAACATACTATCGAAAATTAAATAATCGAGTGCCACGCATATGGTTTAAAGATTTTTTTTTTTTAGAAAACCTAATTGCTTGTTTTATTTTTTTACAATTTAATACGAAATGTACGCATTTACTGGTTTAGTTTAAAATCGATCTAAATGTTAAACCTATATCATCATCATTATGAAATAATTAATCGATTCTAACGAATTTATTTCGGAATACCTATTGCGTTTTACTTTTTCAATAATCGATTGAAATTTAAGATCATAAATTCGTACAGATACTTACTACTGAGAATTAACACTCAGTTAATAATTAAAACGGTCCAATAAAAGATAATAGAAATATGTTTTAGTAATAAATACCAGTATCATTGCTTCATATTCATACGCCCGATATATTGTTTTATTGAATTAGTCTGTTTAGTTCGGAATTATATTTAGACAGTACCAGTTCAGATTTTAAACGTTTTTAAACTTTATTTTTACCCACCTAAAAAAATGGCCTATGAAAGTAACCAATGAAACTTCTCAAAACAGATATTATTGGGTTCCATAAAATTTAATTTCTCCACATGATATGGCATAACCCTATCCTCGTGGATAACCAAGTATCCAACTTGGTTTTAAAAACGAACGTCTATCGCAACCCTATGCTAAACTTACAAATTCAAAATTAAATATAAATATTTTAAGATCTATGGAGTAGTTTTAGCAAAACAAAATAAAATATAGTTGCAGAAGTAATAAAATAATATCGTGAATTCAAATCTTTACCTATTTAATAAATGTAAACATATCTATATCTACCCCCTATAGCGTTAAAGCATTGGCTTATTATTTCCATACGGTCCTCAAGGCCATTTAGATCTGATCCTACCAAATTTATAGAGTTTAATATTTACCGAGTCATATTCATTTAAGTCTATCTATAAGATATTCGAGAATTTTAATTTCTCTGAAAGGAGACAAGTCTACATTTTAATCTGTATAAATTAAAATTATTCTTCATCTATTCATATTGTGTATACCTACTATAAGGAACTATTTACTATCTTAAACAAAAGGATCATTACGATTTGAAAATGGTTTTATGATGTTAAGTGCTTTTACTTAAAAAAAAATAAATAATATATATATAAATATCTAACGTTATTCCTTTTCTTTTTGTTTAATATTGGATTTTATATTTTAATCATTTACAACTGAATATACTCTTTTTTTTAAGAAATCGTTCTTTAAATAACCTACATACATTTTGTAAACCGAATATTACCCGTTCATTGAGAGTGTTCACTTCTATGTCATATATAAAGACATTAAAGCCTAAATCGTAATCTAAAATACTAACATTACTTTTATATTGCAAGTCTCGACTACCGCGTCAGTTATATAACTTAATAAAAGCAAAGAAATAAAATCGCGTATCTAACCTACAACTGGGTCTTAAAAGCTTTGAAAGTTGGTATACGTAGTAAAAATAATATTATAAATCTCATGGTCACTTAATTATGCAAAACTTTTCTAGGGCTAGTTTCTTATAATAAAGTTTTTATCTGTCACCTTGTCGTCGTATTCAGGTCCATCGTTGTATAGTGCTGCTTGCTTGCACTGCCATCCCGCGATCAGGAAGAAAGTACTTGGTTGATCGCTTCTTCCAGTAGCTGTAGGTGATGTTGATATGTAGTTGATGTTCATAATACAGCAACGAATTCCCTTCCAGATTAGCAGTCAAGTAGTAGTTTATAGTTTGCAATCTCCGACGTATGTCTTCACCAAAGGCTCCAAGCGATGTAAACATGTATGGAGAGATATTGTATTAGTAACACTGTAAATTATTGATAATTATTCAGGCTCCTATTGTATTTCGCTTATGATTGAACTTTAACAGAATATGATTAATAGTGGATATGATATATATGATAAAAGAATTTAATAGTAGTACTATTAACTTCAAGCTACAAAGTTATTAATATTCTATATTGAGCATGCTGCCGTATAACCAGCTAGATAATCAGTCTGTTAAGCAGATGGCAAAACGTGGGTATTAAGAGAAAAAAAAAAATAATAAAAAATTTACGCACTTGCAATATTATTTTAAATCTAAAACTCCTTATCGCTCGAAGATACTACAGCAGCACTCTGAGAAGGCCCAAATAGTAACTTTAACGTCGTCTCTTATTTTCGTGGCTTTTCAACGGTAGTGGCAGCAGCACTCCATCTTCATCAGCATTCTTAGACGTAACTTTAACGTCGTCTCTTATTTTCGTGGCTTTTCAACGGCAGTGGCAGCAGCACTCCATCTTCATCAGCATTCTTAGACAGGATAACTTGCGAACGGTGTATATCGACACGTGGCGCGTAATATTACAGCGGTCGAACACTTCTGACTTGTTAAGACTTGTTTCAGTAATACACAGTACTTGCACTTCAATGTTTAATATCCAACCATTTGTAATAGAATGGGCGAGAGCAGCCCTTACAACTCGTTTTATAATATTTTGACACTATAATATTTAGGCGAGGGTAATTTACAATTTCATAACCAACTTACAGATAATATTATTTATACCTTATAATAAGTTCTAATAATTAATAAAAGATTAAACATTATGTTAAAATATTCTATGCTTCTAATTCTTAAACCATTTAACAGTAAATACTAAATAATATTCCATAATTAATTATGTAGGTGGCGCTACTGTTGAAACTTATGAACTAAAACATGTAAATTCCAATGTATTTACCATTTAAATTATTATAAATAAATATGACTAACAATATATATTTATAATTTTTATTTATTTATTTATTTTATTGTACAATGTTATAATGTGAAGTATAGTATAAGTATTTGATGTATAATAAAAAAATATATTATTAAAGTTAGTATGCATAAATTTCTTATATTTTCTCATTAATGCCTTCCTACGAAAACACTATTGTGGTGACCTACTGTTATTTTTATTTTTTTCACTCATCACGAGCAAGGTTTCCACGATACAATAAATAATAAATATTACGATTAATATATATGTATATGTGCGTTCACCATTATGTACGTTTTCGAGGCTCAAGTATGATCGTGCCAGAAACATTTACTAACTCTGATGGCGTTTCTACAGTGTTAGCACTCAGCTTAAATGTTGTTGTGAATTGAAAAATATATAACTATGCATATTTCATTTAGTTATTAATATAGTATTAAAGTTATTTATTTTTTCACTATCATAATTTTCAAAAGAAATCTTATAATACTAAAAAAAATATTGATAGAATAACAATTTCTCCAGTTAATTGTGTACAAGGATTTTACTGACCTTAGATCAAAACTAAATCTGTCTCGTGAAACAGAAATTTTATTTATAATTCATATATTTTAGCAATTGTTTTTGTTTTAAATTTATAAAAAACAAAATAACCTCTTATAGATCATTAATAATGTTTACGGCCTTTATAATTGTGCAGAACGAAGCAATGAGTATTATTATAAGTTTGAAAAACTGTCAAATGTCACTGAACTGTATTGAATTCATTGAATATATTTGAATCATTGAATCCAAGAAATTCAATTAAATGAGAAACATTAGAAATGGCACTGTTCAAATAAAAATTATTTAAATTTAAAATTTTGTTATATAAAAATAACTCTGATGAAATACAACACATATATTTTTATTCTTAACAATGGATATTTTTTTATTATTGATCTATAACATATTCACCGAGAAGAAGAAGGATATTATGTAATGGATATAATATATAAACATTCTAGACGTAATGGGGGTATGTATATATTATAATATATACATACGTACAAATATAAATAGACATTCTATGTCTATGTCTAGAAACAAAGCAGTTCTGTGTGAAATTAAATTTAGAGTTAAATTAGTTTTCAACTCGACGTTAGGTTGCTCTTGTACTAAAGTTATTTGACATTATAACCGATAAAGACGTGTTATCGTTTTACCCATAAGTAAGTAGTATAGATGTCGATCTAGAAACATTTCCTAAATAATTAAAATATACGCGATATAATAAATACTGCATACATATTACTAATTTACTAATATATATAATATAATTCAAGAATGTGAGCAAGTGTGTTTACATGCAAATTGATGGTTGATTGGTTCAAATAATTTTGAAATAATGTCATATTCCATATGCTTGTTACTAAATATGTATATTTAAAATTTTCTTGACTTTAATCTAATATAATATAAACACACTAATATTTTTGTAGTGTATTCTGTTTATTTTAATAAATTCAGAAATAAGATCTGCAAATTATATATGCAAATGTAAAAGTGAAAGAAAAGATGGATAGAGATCTAATGTTGTCTGAATACATTTTCTTAATAGAAAATAAATGAACAGAAGACGAATTTGTCATACTTGAAAAACGATATTTATTAACATAAAATATAAAATGGTATTTTGAAGTTTAATTCTGGATCATAGCATATTACTAGCGAGCGAAGCAAGCGAAGGCAATTGCTTTGGAATTAATCGAAAATACTTTAATATTTTGTATATATAAGTACCTACTAGCGTAAAAATCGTATTTTCAACTAGCTTTAATAATCTATGGACTGTGGTTTTATAATTGCCGGCGCTGTGATTGTGACATAACGAAACAACATAAATCCTATATAACAACCTAAAACTCAAGATACATTTTTCAAAAACTCGTAACTCGAATACCGTCAAAGCTTTTGAAAAAAGTGTGTACTTTTTTGTTGTTTTTGATATTACACATCTTTTATCTAAAAAGTTTTTAGATTAGAAGAACTTCAGGGACGCGTGTCAATAGCTGTTCCACAACATGACTAGCTTGTATATTGGAACTAGTTATATAACTCTTAATTTGATATTTTATTTCGTAGAGTTTTTAAAGACATAAAATATATCAAAATAAATAATTTCGCCTTGAATCTATAGATCTGGCATAAAAATCTCATTTCATATTGGTACAAGTATGATCTTAATAAGGGAAAAGGAAAAATTTAACGGACGCGCCTCTAAGACCCTTCGCCCCACTTAAGTATGTTTCCACTTTCAGTTTCAATTCGAATTGAGACCTTCCCGATACCAATCGGGTTTATTACAACGTTCAACGAAATGTTAAGGATAACCGAATAAATGTATTGGAAAACTGAGAACGTAGTAAGTGGTAATAAAAAAATTCCCAGCATTCTTCAGTAGGCGAAATCGTCGTTTCGTAAAATGATTCGCTCGAACAATTTCGTAGAAAATTTAAAAATGCTTTCTTATTTTAATATTTTTATATCTTAACCATAAAACGTCGGATATTTAGATTAATTTAATGTATAATTCCAGTTTTTTAAGAACTTTCCTTAATATATCTTGCTTATCAAAAAATTTAATATGCAGGAAACCAATGCAAATACGACCAAAAAATACCATGCCTATTTTTTTATAAACGACCAATCAAATAGGAATGTTTTAATTTTACGTCTTATTGTTATGACTTTCATTAATATAAACAGTAACGAGCTTTGGAGAAGATCGCCTAAAATTTCAGTTAAATAAAAAATGATTTGCTTAAACGTAGCCTCAAAAAAATATATATAATACAAGGACAAATTTTTATATTAAATCATAAACTTTGTTGATTTTTTTGTTACCGAACGTAAAATAACGAGTAACAATAAATAAAGTGACGTCTACATGATCGAAGCCTAGTCCTGGAAATACAACGACGCTGTTGGTCTGCCACTTATCAGCATTCAGTCTTGTGACGTAATAGGTTCACTTAAAATAGTTGTGAGCCAGTCAGTAAGTCACTTGGATGAATTAGTACTGAAAAACAGTAACAAGTAATGGTTTATTACTTCAACAGTGGCAGCGACGCAAAAATATTAATATACCTGGCACCCAATTGTACTTAGATAAACTAAAATATTTCCGTTTCGTGATAAAAAAAAACTATCAAATCGAATAGCGAAGTGTGTATTATATATATCTAGTAATTTAAAAAATGGAATAAACCGTTTAAGACATAAATGATATTACGAAGGCATCGATTATTTTTTAATCCGCCTCCGTCGACATTCAATGATGGATCACTGAGACGCTATTAAGCCACGCAGTCAGTCACAAATCTTAAACTTTTTTATAATATAAATAATTTTGAAATTCTTTAAGGAATTATATAAGTGCCAATAAATTATCTCAAAAGATACAAGTATTGTCAACCCTTATTTCGATTATCGCATGACTTATCATTATCGATTATCGCATGATACCCCTTAGGGTATCATGCGGGGTATAAATAAGGGGTTAATTATATTATTAACTAATATTGGTTTTATTATGTTTTAGTTCTTGTTATAGCAACAACAGAATTACATCATTTTTTAAAATTTCAACGGTCTAGTTATCACGGACCATGAGATACAGTCGGTAGACAGACAGACGGACAGATAAGTTTTAGTAATAGGGTCCCGTTTTTAACTTTTAGGTGCGGGAACTTAAAAATAATGTTTACTATCTTGACAGTAGAGGAGGAGGGGCTCCCTCTCCTCCTCTACTGTCTATTTGTCTCCTCCTTTACTAAAGTAAAAAAAATACGCAATTTAGTTAGTTCTAAAAATAAAATTCATAGACTCTATCGTTCATTAAGTAAGTATTAAGTAACTAATAAGATCATAGGAGTTTACAATTCTCAATCAGAGCTTTTGTAATTGCATACATTGCTTATTACAAAATATAATACCAAATTCTCAAAATTTTACAGTATCACTTTTACAAATATACTATCTAATATATTCATATCTATTTTTTTATAACATTCTCTTTAAAATGATAGAGCAAGCAATAAATTTTGAAATTTACATAACATTCACAACAAAATAACGTTTTCAAACATATAATGTGCTAATACATCAAAAGTTAAACATTTCTCTTTTATTTCTGTTTCTTGTAAAGTTTGTACTTCTTTTATGTGTTCGATCATTCTAAACTAAAACTAGATACATAATGTGTCATTTAATACACAAGGTGAATTTTAAGATAAGTCTATGAAGTTATGATCATAGTTATAGAGATATGTTCCTATGAGACTATCCTAAACTAAACCTTAGTTTAGTGGCTCTTAAGCCATTCTCAGATTTCTAAAAAATATTTATTCAACAAGAAATTACGACTTACACTAAAAAATATGCCAACCAACCATGTTTTTATTAGAATCTAAAAATGTTAAGGGATCTCCTGAAGTTAGAGTGAGTACTAGAAAAGTCTGACTCGCATAAAAGTTTTCCCATTTATTTGGTAAAAAAAATAACTCACTTATACATAAGAAAATTTTATAAATTGTTTGATTAATTTTAACAACGGTATAAGTCAAGGCAAACATTAGTTCAGTTTTTTTTGTGTCATTATGACACTTTATTATAATTAACTGACTTGGAAATAAATAATTACTTAATGAATAAATATACATGTAATTATTTTAATACAAGACCAACGAAGCTCTGTTAAATTATTAAAGGATAAAATTCATACTGATAACTATCAAGTATAAACTTTTTACCATACAAATGCTAGAAATCTTTTAAAGTATATCAAAGAAGTCGAATGAATGAAAACTATTCCATTTCTTCAAACTTTAATACTTAAACCTCAGTTCGTTCAATAAAGTTATATCATAGGAAAAATAATAATTATTACAAAGAGTATATGTTTATTGGACATTCTACTTTTTAGTTATGAAGCTTGTCAAGATTGGATACAAAACGCTGGCTAGTTCCCTATAACCGTTTTGTTTTTGATATGATGGTAAAAATCTAAGACCTAGTACATTATATTTTTGTAGTGGGGATTTCCAAATCAATAAAATAAAAAAAAATATTTAAATCGCATAAACCGCGTAGAAAATATGTAATTGCGAAAAAAAAAATCAGGACTGCCGAAAGGGCCAAATTTATTAATTACCTTCTCTATTTTGTCGAATAAGTGGTCAAAGAACTAACTTGGAGAATTTCGCCAGCGCCGGACAACCGCGTAGCCATTAATATGGCTCCAAAATTCTTCATAAGAGCCTCGCCTACCACCAAACGGAGATAGTTTTCTGACTCTTTGAATCCATTTACTAATACAGAGGCTATCGTACGCACTGGATTTTTTGCTTCGTCGCCTATACGCTGAGAAATATTCTCTCTTAAATCTTTGGCTGCCTCAGGAGTACTTGTAACAGACAAGACAAGGTGAACTGAATATTCCCATCTTTGCCTTTGTTTTTTTTTTGGAGCTTTTTCAGATTTAGAGTTGGTTTTATTTTTTATCTTTATGAAGTTGATCACCATCTCCGTCATGGGACTGGTAGGCTTTAGTGTACGACGTGACCTAAGGTATTGGAGATTTTTTCTTCATATATAACCACCTCGTGGTGTATGGAGACTTTTAAAATACTCATCCTTACAAAATATTTGAGCCTTCTCATACACCAGTACCTTACCAATAACATGATGGATTCCCCTCTTAACGGCTCTCAGAATTTCGAGAGCAGACAGCTAGCGTGATCGTAAGGTGGCTCCACTTCTTACCACTCGATTAAAATGATAGTTTTATTAACTTTTCGTAATAACCGGCCACCTTTGTTACGGGCAGCTCTTCGTAAACTTTGCGCTTTATATTCTGTCTCAACGTGCTCCCATTTTTTAACCACTTCACGTGGTTGCTCAAATACAACCAACCAACAATATATGGGTGGATGAATAAATGCTTTAGCAAAAGTACTATTCCTTCTAACTGCATTGCAGTAGACTTTTTCGACAAAAGTAAGGAATGCGGGCCTGCTCTCCGAGTCTGCTAATATTTTAGGCAGTTCAGACTTGGTCAAATCCCTGTAAATTTGGATCTCCAAGACGTATCTAGCCACCGCATAGCGGGGACATCCCAGGAGGAGGTGCCAAATTGTCTCGGGGATATTTTGGTCACATTCGCACCCGGGACTATTTTTGATATAGTATTTGTATAAGTATTCCGCTATTCCATCATATTCCGCGAAAACCTGGGTGAGAGTAGGGTTGTTCTTATTTTTCTGAGGATGTGGTATGATTCCTTTATGTGGTCCACTCCAGAATGTTTTAGTTATGGCCCCTGTGATGGAAATTTGGTAACGGTCCAACCATTTATGGAACGATACTTTCCTGATGGTTTTTTTAACGCTAAACTGAGGTATTTTATCGTATTCGGGATCACTGTTAGGTAGAGCACCCTTCTTTGCAAGTTCGTTCTCTCCTTCCCAACAGTACCCACGCGAGCCCTAATCCAACAGTCTGATTTCTGGGATTCGCTAAGGGATGGGATGTTTTTGTATCCTTTACAGCTCAGTTGTTTGAGACCACACTCTTCAAACATACATCATAATAGGTTCCACTACGGCGACGTAGATGGTTCTCGTGGATCCCCATACCATCTCCAAGTAAAAAGTTTTAAATGTCATCTATTAAAATGACCCAAATATACATATTAAGAAAAAAATATAATCCACCACAGAGTAGTAAAATAGTCGTAATAAATCATTGTAGGTATATATATATAATGCTGCCCAATAGCAATACTATAATCTATATTTATGTGATAAAATAGGGGCACACTGTTTTTTTATTAAAAATATGTCTAATTTATAGTATATTGTTTCTTTTTATCGCGGGAGAAATATAAAAATGAAATAAGTAGCAATGGCACATTAATGGAACTTTGAAATAAGATCTACATATTCACTTAGGTGAGTGTCGAGTACCACAGCCCATCCCCCAACACCTGCCCTGATATAATAGCGGTTCTATTACAATATCTACCATATGAGGTTACTTGGTCTTTACTAGCAGAAGAATCTCAGACCGAGCAAGTTTGCTGGGGCCGGCATTCGTATTTTGGAGGAGGTTACAGAACCGTCCACTGATGAAGAGATAAGATACTTATACTCCTCATTACCCCGCAACACTTTAAAAGGGGTTTTTTTTATTATCAGGGTATAGTAGGTATACCAACTTATGCGCCGACAACTCATCATCACGAGACGTTGCAACCAGTGTTACTATTTTAAGGGGGACGCGGATACAGATAAATTTGCTTCTGAATTAACTCTTCTACATTGGCACTTCTACTACGTTTTTGAAAGTTGTTGTCCTGTACTCATGAAAGACTGCCCTCTTCCATCCAATCCCTAAAAATTCCCTAGGGCCCCATTTCCAATATTTTCCTACAATTAATAATAAAAAAAAATAAAAATATTTATATAAAATAAAATTAAATAATTTACATAAATTTTAATCTCTGTAAATCGTAAACAAATTACGTAAATAGTAAACCACTGGAACTAGCGGACATAATAAACTTATAAGTTTATATACCTGGTTGTTAAAATAATTTATTTTACTTAAAATGCATTATAAATTAGTTGAAAGCAGAAAAAATAACGTACTAAGCTCATCAATTGTAAAAGTAAAATTTTATTTAAATTTGTTACTTAACAAAAACAATATTATGTAAAAAAATGAACAAAATGTTATTATTTGGTGTAGGTATTAGTGTGATTCCAACTCAATATATATTTTGCCCACAAACTACTCGTGCAGTTTGACATATAAATATATAATTTTATAAATTGTAGACCATAATGTCTAAATTAAATTAAAAACATACTAAAATACATATATTTCTAACAACAAAGGGATCATCCAACTTGGCTACATCAAAACCTTCTATGGAGTTCAAATGCTTAAGGGCGTGTATTCCTAATTCCCTCGAGGATAAATCTTCAATCAACATCTAAACCAATTACTAATATTCTAATGAGCTGTGGTAACAAAGGTATAATTATAGTACAAAGCCATGTTAATATTATTATGAAATGTGCGAAATATTGCGATATATCTATTATCCTCTAAACAATAATATTATATTGACTTTCCAGTAAGGACTAGTTGGGAAATACTAAAAGCAATTTAATTATGGTAAAAGACACGGTAATGAGACCTCGATAATGATAGGAAAAACATATATTGTACTAAATTATTAAAGGTATGTAAAAAAATGTTTCTTCATCTCTGTTTCGTTTTTTATTACATAAATATATAATATTTATTCGGTAAATCGGATACAATAGCTAAAATAGGTCATAACGCCACTGTATAGGTTTCACTAATAAACAAAAATCCTCAATATAAAAAATAAAAAAAATAACAAGCATCTAATTTGTTCATTATTTGAGTGATGGTTACTTAATTAAATAGTTTATTTCATCTAATAACCATATTTGAATATCTATAGTGTAGAAATTAAATAATATTTAAAGACGTCAAACCTTTCAAAAACACTTTTTAATTACAGATAAACTTGTGTTTAACCAGAGTAGCGTCTCATATCCTATATAATTATAATTAGATAGAGATAGAAATATAATTATTACAAATAATATTGATAATAAAAAAGTATTCTAATTATAGGCTCCGATGGCTCCGAAATAATAAATTTTCGCTACAAAAAATCAACACAAATACTTTATATTTGCATACTAGATTAACCACTGAATAAAGTAAAAAAAATATATTTTTTATATGTAAAATATTTTTTTATTGGTGGGATATATTTCCTTAAAATATTAAAATATAACAGTGTTGAATGTTATATGCTACAACATGTAAATGCGGTATGAAGATACAGAAATATTTCGTTAAGTTAAAAAGGCTAAGTTGTATAAGATAGAAAACAGGAAAAAATGTATTCATAATTAGGTAGGAGTAAATCCTAGAGGTGCTATAAATAGGAGAAGTTACTCTACCTTCTCTTTTTTAGGAGTTCCTAAGAGAGGAGGAGTAACTCGTAGAAAAATAACGAGTGACTTAACTTGTTGTAATTGTACTACTAGGTAGCCACTAGCCATATTAGCTAGATTTACACCTCGGAGCGAGACGATTAGTGATTAAAAATTTTCAATTTAATAATAATTTAAAAATAGTATTTGTAAGTCTGATTAACCTTTCTTTGACATTACAATTGCAAGTTATACAAATTATACAAACAATTCATATCAGGAATACCGAGACTCTTTATTTAGAGTTATTAAAAAAACATTATTGGAATTATTTGCCTTGTGATATTTCTTTTAAATTAATGTCTCCGTCAAAGTAGTTTAAAAGAGTAAAAAAGATCAAAAGAAAAGTTTCAAAGCTACGTCGCCGTCAAAAGTCGTTATACTTTATTTAAGCGTGAAGAAGAGTTTTGTACTAGACGGCGAGTACGTAACGCTAGCTTACTAATGACATATGTCAACATTCTTAAAACGTCCCAACCGCTCTCAAATAATATTGAAGTAGATTTTGATAGAACAATTAAACTGTTTACTAATATTACTACTTTTAAATTATACTATGTAGTAGTACTACTACTTTTATGAAAAGGAACGATATGTACTTAATAAAGAAGTAAGATTCATTTTTTAACCTATGCAATGTTAAGAATCTATGAAAGGAATAAACATTGATATCTAATTATTTATTTGTTTTATTTTATTATACTTCTAATAATACAAAACAGAATAAGAGCAAATGTACTTACATAATTTATCTCAATTTTAAAATGTTGAAATTTTCGTTTGTTACCTTTTAACGTATTCTACGCTAATAAATATACACAATTAATATATATATATATATATATATATATATATATATATATATATATATATATATATATTCAAATGCTGTAAACAAACTGTCAGTTTATTGAAATAGTCTTATTTGTTTATTGACTTTATATTTTTGTCAACACGTACAAAAAAAAAAAAATAATTTTAAAATAACTCCGAAATAAGGAGAGAGAACATATTTGTAGAACATATTTTTGTAGAGTTTTGAATGTGGAGCTCAAATTTATCGTTAACCTTTTTAGGATGATACAATACCGTTATACCCACAATTAATACACCCAAATCTTTATTAAATACATAAGATGTGATAATAAGTAATATAATTGAAATAAATAATGCAAACACAGTTACAGGATTATTGATAGATATCATATATCCATATAAATAAATACATTAAAATTATTAAATCGTATCGTATGAATAGTTAAATATCAAAAATGTAATTGAATAATATAAACAGTTAAATATCAAAAATATAACTCTTTAGAATTTACAACATTATAACAATTACTATTTTGTGTTTTAACATACAAACTCAATTTTTATATGCCTGAAGATATTAGTATAAAGTTTCTGACTCGACAAATTAACTGTTAGTTTATTACAAACACTGCTTTACATATTAACACAACTAAGTCAATGTTAAAACTAATTTAGATTAACATAATTTAACATAAAACTATAAATATAAAAGTGAACTTAAAAGTTTATAAATTATGAAAACTTTTATTATTAGAGAAAAGTTTACCAATTCTGTGAAACTAGTATGCCTAAAATTTTAAATATGATATTCAGAAATTATATATTTCACCAAAAATTATTATATATTTTTTATCATTGTACTCTAAATTCTATAAAGAAACATTTAAAAATGTGACATTTAAATTTTTAACATTAAAAAAAGTATCTTCATTAATGTGTATATGCATGCCAAAATCACGATTTTATTTTATAAATAGCAGTAACTGCGTACTTCGTACCCGTTGATTTCAATTTTGATAAAACGTTGCCTTTGTACTTACCAATGTATGTAAAAACTATAAACCTCAAAACTGGTAAGCAGCAATGATAAGACAATAAGAGATCTTTAACTTCTTTATTTGTTAACCGTTGGTCAAAAAAAAAACAAAATGTAAAGTGAATCCCATGACAACATATTCCTGAAAACTGCATCCAAATCGATTAATCCTTTTCTGAGATTATCGTGCACAAACGTACAGACAAAATGAAAAAAACATTGTTTTGGGTTCTCTTGCTTATACGAAGGTCCCCCTGTATGAACTTCTGATTTTTATTTTTATCGTGTTGTGTGCACAACTAAAAGACAAACAGATAAATAGACAATGATTTTAAAAATGTTGAAAATGGATTCTGTTAGTTATCACTTCACATCCTAGTATATTTTTAAAAATGTTTTCAATATATAAAGACTATATAGAATAAGATTTGCATGGTACCTATAAGGTGATAGACATAAATTGACATAACTTTTTTATTTCTTCGCGGATTTAGATGAAATAAACACTAAATGTTAAGTGAAATTATATTCCTGAAAACTTCATTCAAATTGGTTAAGCCGTTTCTCAGATTAGCGTGCACAAACACACAGACAAAAAGACGAACTGAAAAACCATTGTTTTTGGTTCTCTTGCTCTTATAAAGGCCCCCTATGATGTTTTTTTTAATATTTTCCATGTACAGAAATAGATTAGTGACAATTTTTTTATATGTATATAGAAGATTAATAAGAACTGCCACTTAAATTTATATATAAATTCAGTTATAATGAAAGCTTATTAGAACGCACGCCCTTGATCATTTGCGCAGTGTACCATGACGTAGATACCTTACTGTAAATATCCAATAACGAGAACTTTGTTATCGGTAATAACATTTGCCTACCTTCCATAGCATTTTCATTAAATTATTTTTCATACAACGAAATTTGAGGGAAAATGTCAATATTGTTTTAGTGGCAGTATAGAATTTACATGTAGTAAATTATGAACTAATTTTTATAAGATGCAATCACATTTAGTCAATCTGTTTGTTCTTAAGTATTGCAGAAAAGTTTTTTACTGGATATCCATCCAGTCATTTTTAAGGATTTTTTTTTATAATTTTTATATTTGATACTAAATTTCGTCATTAAGGTCTTCTTCGTTTTCACCTACCATTCATACTCATCTCGTTATATCCTTTCATATCCGTATAACGATTAACGATTACGTATAACGATTGTTTGTCATCTTTTCTATCACCGGTGTTACGTTCAAACTACCTCTTAAATAAAGATTTCTCACTTTATCTATTCTTATCACGCCACACATCCATCACCTGCCTTTCATCTAGTCCTCTCATACCTCTGCATTCTGATCCATACACGACAAGTCGTATTACTATTATATACTTTTTATTCTTTTTAACGTACCTTTAATTTTAAAAATTATAAGGATTACAAAATCATTATAAGGTGCTGAGATCTATCAGAAAGGTATGAAAACCACAATTATGAATTTATTCCTTGACATCACACCTTTTTGAAAAATATTGAAATATAATTAGGTAATATTTCTAATTTTGGACATATCTCTAGAAACGAAAATGCGATGGAGAGGCTGGTAGTCCAGGGGCAGATAGAAGGCAAGAGAACACGCGGCCGACCACCAACCCGCTGGACTGACTTGATCAAAACAATTACCGACACCACCATGGTCCAGTGCGCTCGCCATGTACATAACCGGCGAAACTGGAAGCACATCGCTGAAAAAGCTATACATGGGAATAACAACGACCCACCGGACATATCAACATACACAAAATCTACGCAACCACGACCACTCTGACAAGAGTGCCCGACTGAGAAGAAGAAGAAGATTTCTAATTACTTGATAACCAATCCGTTAAGAATAGTAGTTGATCAGTAAATATATAATATAATAATAAAGTAGTTATTTCTTAATAAAATGATAATCATAAACTGTCTATTAATTAATTATTTACATCCACATTATACTCGAGAATCACAATTATGAAATATTTTTTTTACTACTTATTTTATATTTATTACAAAGTTTATATAAAATAATTTATAAAACCACAAATTAATTTGCTATTGCTGAAATATGACACATCTACATATTATAGAGAACATCACAGTATACAGATATTCTACAGTTCAGCTAAATTATTCAGCTACTAGTACTATACTGTATTGTACTGTACTGTATAGTACTGTATTGTACTGTTTTGTCAGTATAAAACAGTACTGTATTGTACTGTACTGTATTATACTGTACTGTATTATACTGTATTGTATTGTATTGAACTGTACAGTGCCTACTGTAATCTCAAAACTTTGTCTCATTTTTCTATGGTTTTGACAATATAACAAAATTTGTTAAACATTTCTGTTTATTAAGTAATTCTTGTTTCAAAGATACTCATTTTAATAAAACTAACATAACAACTCACGCTAGAGTCAGCTTCTTTACTGTAGTGTAAAAAAGAGACTACATTTAGGACTTTCTCTCCTGATTGACGATTATTTTCAGTGGTACTAATCTAAAACATAAACATTAGCCAGTTCAAACTATTATTTCACAACCCAAGAGATATCTGTAGTACCAACATTAAGTTGCCTATTTCCGCACGAAGTACTTCCAAATGCACTTAGTTACAGACATATTTGCGCACATGTTGACACATGTCACACACACACAGTAAATTTACCGCTAGTGGTGTAACTAGTAAGTGGTTCCGTCCACTAGGACTACAAATGATTTGATGTTTAAAAACAATTATCTTTTTAAAAAATGTTCATCTCTAGATATTTTTTTATGTAATAATTAATAATAATTAAAGATAATTTTTATACTAAACCTTCGGTGATAAATATCATTTAACCCATATATTAATCTGATTTTTAGATAGTTTATCACGACAATTATTAATGTGGCATTGTAAATATTAAACGTATTTTATTAAAAGTAATGATGTAAACTAAACTGAAACTGTTTTTTTTTTGTCCTTGCAATTTTGTTAGTTTTTAATAAATAAGTGTAAAACTTATCTTATGGAAACTTATTAGTAAAATGTATGTAAATATAAGCTAAAAGGCCTTACAGTAATTAATAATGAGTAATTGGATTCAGTGTCAAATTCTTTCATCTTTACAATGAACGTCGTTATCAAAAACATTATATTTTATATACCGATTACGATGTCCTTACAGAAAGTATTTAATTAATTAAATGTTTAAAAATATCTATAAACATATATAGCCATATTCAATTCATTTAAATATTTAATAAATATAGAATGAAAAATAAATCAAAACTAGGTAGAGACTCGAACCCGCGATCTCTTGGAAAACCGTGCGTCCCTCTACCAAATGAGTTTCCGGTTCGGTGAATTAAGCATTCTATAAGTGGTCGTTTTTATTGGTTCGGTAAAGATATCTGTTAGGCTTTTTTCGAAAATACTTAACAATGTTTCTAACTTTTGTAGTATAGATAAAAATAGTATATATTTTTAAGACATTAATTTCGGTTGTGTGAGCGTTTCAACTAGGCACTCCAACCGACATGCATTGGTAAGGAGGATTGACGTCGAACATGCGGTAGGTCCTGTTTTTTTTTCCGTTTGAGAAATCCGTTACGGATTCCCACCGGCCAAGAAAGTGATGATCGGGGTGTTATGTGCGACTACCCGGCATCAAAGAGAACGCTGCCATTTTTAAGGATACCCACAAAAAACCAACGGTTGCCCTCATCATCTTAGTGGGTAGCCACGGGATCACTTTTATACTCGCCGTGACGTTTCGAAACTTACCGTCGGTCCTAAAACAACTGCAACTTATTTATTTGCACATCTTAATATATATCGCTGGCCACAAACACTTGATATCCTTATCTATATCTATATCTATCCATGCCCTTGCATGGATAGATAGATCTCACAAAATTTAAAATAACTAAAAGTATTTAATAAAAGAAAATAAATTAGCCTTATTATGTTTTACGAACGATGTTGTGGTATACGCCAAAAAAAATCTCTTAAACAAGCTTAAAAATTTCAAAAATGATTTTCGATAAGTACCTACCTTATATTAAATGAAAAGTACTATATTGTTAGATGAGTTTTTTATTAAGGACAATGTGTCCCGCAAATTATTTTATATCATCTATATTTCAACTATATATATATATATATATATATATATATATATATATATATATATATATATATTTGAAATATAGATGATATAAAATATATATATATATATATATATATATATATATATATATATATTGGTTATATGCTACTGTTTAGATGCTAAAAAAAATAAAATTAAACTTTGTTTTTAATTTTTTTTATAAATAAATAACTGCAGAAGTTTCAAATCACGCTTTTATCTCCTGAGCTTTATAACTCAGTAATGATGTCAAGAACTAAAGTTTGACCTCCTGAAACTTTACCCTTAACGCGACCCTTGCAATTTATACTTGTAAGCCTTAATAACTGTTCATTTTCATTTCAAATGGTCTAAGATTCTTACAATATAAATTTTAATCCGTATTTTTTTTTTATGTGTACGAAATAACTATATAAGAATTTGACTTATTTTATAGTAAAAGAAAAAAAATATGTTTCGAAAAGACATAAAACAACAAACAAAAGCGAATAATAAATATATTTTGTTCGCATGGACCACAGAAACGCGTTACACATTTGGAATATTAGCTCAGAACAACTGAAAAAATACTGTTATTGGGTATATTTTCATAAAAGGCACACTCAATATTTTGAAATAAAATTTAAAAACTAACTACTCTCAGAAACGTGGGTTGATTGTTTGTTTATTTAAAAAAAGTTGTCTCTCCAATGATAAAACATTTTTCTAGCAGGTGAAGCGGAGATCACAATAATACATCAATTAACAAACAAAACTCATTTTGACTCTTCAGATTACGATTGTATGAATTAGTTGATAATTATATATTTTTTTATGTAGTTAATAACTTTCCATGTAGTTTGGTGCTCACGTCTTCTGTTGATTTTCACAATTAAGAAGCCTGTAGATGTCGGTGTTATAATTCCAAGTTAGTACTCCCGAGAGCCGTGATGAGTAATTCAAAGTTATAGCAATCATGAACATCAAAATGTATTAATTTAAATACATACAATTAAAAATATGATTTTATATCCTTTAAATTTTTGCTCGTAGTTTTTGTCCAACAAATGCCCGTGAACCGTGACCGGGACCGTGTCCGGGATCCGGGACCGTGTTATGTTTTTGCTTTGAGCAATCAGATCATGATTATTATGTTATACAACGTAAAAAGTGTTACAAAGATCATTATGCTGATTGCCGCGTATTTTTACTTACTTATTAACAGTGAGGGTCTTTTAAAACAATGCAGCTTCAATTTTTGTCACAAAAGAATATCCAAACGAATACTCTGACTAATTTGTAAGATATCTTATCGGAGTAATAAAAACATCCGCGGATATAATATATAATGACATTTACTCTATGTATGGTAAAGCAAATAACAAAACGACTATTTTAAAAATTTTCCTCTACGGCTAAACGATGTACATCAACTAGTAAATCGAAAATAAATGATTAAAGCTTTAACTCAAATTCGATCCTAATGACAATTCTCAACGAAGAAATTTTAATAATTATACAATTACAAGAAATTTTAATAATTATACAATTATTAAAATTTCTTCGTTCCCCGTTACAATATACGTACGTTACACGTTACAATATACATACGTTTAATTGTAGAATAAAATCTGAAACAATATTTTGTAAGAAAGCTAAATAAGAAAGTAACAAAAGTATTTTGATGAAATAATTGAATAATTTAGTGATTTGTTTTGATTGAACAATGCAGACACGTCAAAAACAGTTTTAAGCTTTACAGTTAGATTGGCAAGGCTGAAACTGTGGCCGTAAATAAACTCATTGTGATTGTATTCAAATTCCTCTTTTATAAAACAATGACGTAAATAAAATGCTGACCATAAACTAAAAACTTGCTTAACAAAGGCTTTTTAACTTTACCAGTGGTTCGAGTTATGATGTTACAAAAGCTATGACAGTTTTCAAAAACGTTTTAACGTTTTGACGTGGTTCTGTTTTGATTCGTCAAAACATACTATTTCACACTCGATGACTCAAAATCTATTTACATATTTAATTTTTTTTTTTAATTATATTTATCTTTAGTTATTTCGGATCATTTTCTATATCATACTTTTATAATAATAATTATAAAATTGATGTATATAATACTATATATAATGTAGTCAGTTTTCGTAACGGACTAGGGGTACTAAAATAGAAATAAAATAACCAACTGAATCCGTCTATGTCATGGTTGAATCTCTATTGTAAATTCTTCGAGATCCCCTTTACTGACACCTTTTAAATCGACTTTACCAACGAAGTCACTGGATATGGAATGGTCTTTGGAGTTTTATAGGGTTAAGAAATGTTTTATCTTTTAATATATGTACTTGAAGTAAGTAATTTAATTTCAGCAGCACTATTCGATAACATAATCTCTTTCATTGAAATAAACCTTGTAATACATATAATATACAGACCGAGTCTTTTCCGTTACAGAGAGTAGTGCACATCTAGACACATTTCACTAATGGAAGATCCACATAATAATACGAGAAGCACTATATATTTAATACAGACTTTAATCTCTATTAAATGAAAGAAACTTCTTAAAGTCTAAACATTCAAAGAACGTGGTTTTTAAAGGTATAATATAAACATCACGTGATACTTCTTAAATATATATAAAATAGTAAAAATATATTTAATAATCATCATGGTTCAAAAAAGTTTAAATACAAAAATATCCTTATATAATATTTATTTACTAAAATTGAGTAAACTGGATCTGAAACCACATAAGAGACAAGAAAAAGTTAAACGAACTGTTCAAAATTTTAAAAAGTTTTGGACACAGCAAAATTATACTTAAAAACTGTCGATTTCATGGCTAAAACTACAAAAACTTTTCGTAATTGAACAATTAAAATTTTAAGTTTTTATTTTTCCTACGCAATAAATCATTCAATCGAATTTGTAGTCCATAACATTCAATTCCATTAGTTGATATAATACAATCAATAGTCTCTGTTTGTTCTCTTCGTTTGATTTCTGTAAACAAGATGTTTACCTCCATTTGTATAACTAGACAACTTCAATTCGATTATGCTTGTACTTGAAATATTCAAAAGTATCAATCTTCCTAACATACCTTCGTTCGTATCTCTACTACTTTGTACTCTTATAAATACAAGCTATTATAGGCTACTTTGAAATAATCTATATAATTAGTACACAAGGAATTAATAATAATATCTAAGAATAAATAGGATTTTTGATTATATTCTTTATCTCAACCGATTTTTTTTTGTTTTAGTTTTCAGTGACCCAACAATGTTAATTTATTTGAAATCAAATATTTATAGACGACAATTGTGAAAATCTATATTAAAGTAGGTCATTATTTACTTGGTCATTAAGACATCTATTCACACATTACCCGATTCTATGTAGCGTCTTATAATCGGAATTTAAGATCGATAATTAAGATTGATTTTAAATAAAATTAAAATGGACGAAATTGGTTACTTATAAAATAAACACTCATAAAATACCCGCCGTTTTTAAAAAGGAAAATTATAATTTAAAAAATTAACTTATCTTATTATATTTTAGAATAGATGGCGTTTTTTTAACTTAAAATGTATAGTAGGTAGGTATATTATAAAATAACTAAATTGTCTGTATTAAATAAGTATTAAATATATAAAATAAGGCAAATGTTTTCTATTTTTTTAAGTATTGCTACCAATAAATGGTTCCGGTTTTGATTACCTAAAATAATTAAATCAATTATTCAAACTAAAAAGATAGAACAGTACATGAATACTGATATTATATTGATATTTTCTATCAGATAAATATTTTGGGTCTTTGATTTTAACTAAACATCGGTACTAAAAGTTGAAAAACGATTAAATAGATTAAAAAAATCTAAATAAACGTTGCTTGTGCTACAATACCCAACGATCAATTCGGTTCGAATGTCTGTAACAAAAACCAAGTTAGAAACTCTTGATCTATAATGACCCCAAAATTGAACAGGATGAATAAAAATTGTAAGTTTTATAAGAAATAAAGTGTAAGAAGTTATATCTCTGTGAATAATACTACCACAATACAAAAGTCTTCCATTTTTAAATTCTTAAAGTATATAATGAACCGAACTTCAATCAAGTCAAGAGGAAATAAGAAAATAATATTTAAATAATAATTTTTAAATAAATTTAATGAAATAAATTATTTATTATTCATTTATAATTCCAACTAAACTAAAAATTATTTGTTTTATTTCAAGCGATGGAGATTCTTTAAGCAATGTGCAATAAACAATGTGCGCGCAATGATGAGCAAAATCTCTCAGTGATAGTTGTTCTTTTTGTACACTTAAGTTAAGCCATTTGTTTTTATCAATCACAAATATTAATTTATTCCATTATTAACTTTCTATTTTAATAATAGAATAGATTCATGTTTTAAATTATTATAAAGTGCGTTTTTTTTCTTTAGTTTTATTAGGTATTTCTAGAAGATATATCAATAAAACCAACTTTACTAATAAATAAAACAATGGATAAATACTGCACTAACATTAATTAGAATAAATATTATTTCTTGTACCGCAGAGTGTAAATGAAGACGTCACCAAATTTCTGTAATATATGAAATAATAGACATCAATTATCTATTAATTTGATGATTATTACACACAATCTAATAGTATAATGAGTTTCGTATATTTTGCTTTATGTTTGTTCTGATATTAATATTCATTAGGAAATTAACATAAAAAAACTAATTCCTGAAATATCGACAAAAGTTTTTAAAACAGATTAAATAATGATATAATCATATTTCGCATACTGACATCGGTAACAAATTAATTAATGACCGTGTTTTATGCAATAAAACCTAAGCTTCACAAATTTATACCTAAAACAATACATTTTCAACTTTGGATTATGCTAACTAGAAACGCAACAAATTATTACATTATAAAATAACAATACCAATGAGTGGCATAAATTTTGGTATCTGAGACAAAAAATACATTCCAATAATTATAATAATAATATTTATCAAATATACTGTCAGCAAACGTCTTTATGGTAATGCTAAAATAACTTTCATACCTATATTACGGAAAATTGTTTTTAATGAACAAGCTCTATTATTTGAAATATAAAAAAAAAATAGTTTTGATAAATGTCTTACCGCAATGGTATGAAAATAAAAGATTATAAACTATATTTGTTAACGGACTAAGATATATAAAAAAAAAACAAAATGTAAAGTAAAGCGCGTGACAATATAGTCCCGAAAACTTCATCCCAACTGGTTAGTCCGTTTCTAAGATTATCGGGCAGGAACATACACACATACAATCATACTGGCAAACAGACAAAATGAAAAAATATTATTTTGGGTTTTCTTGCTATATAAGCAATTGCAAAAGGGTGCCTCATTATGAAGTTTTGAAAAAAAAAACAGGAACAAACATCGATCAGTTACAGTTTTATTATATGTGTAAAAGTAAATTTCTTGAACAATTTGAATACATATATTTTTTTATAGAGTGAATAGTGCAATGAAAGTTAAAAACGAAATGTTACTGACTGTCTGACGCTCAATTTCTGTGTATAAAAGTTATTTACATTAGCCATATATTTTTGTGTGAGTGCGTGTTGCGTACACAACTAAAAGAGAAACAGATACATAAACAAACAAAAGACAAAAGTCAAATACATAAATATATAAATGGATTCTGTTAGTTATCCCTTTACATCCATCATCATTTTAATATTTTTAATGTACAGAGACTACTCCTTTATAGATTTATTACATGTATATAAGAAGATTTGTATCGTATTTATTACGTGGTTGACATAAATTGACATAACTTTTTTATTTATTAACCGGTTCAAATGCAAGAAACACTAAATTTTAAGTGAAGTCTGTTGCAATATATTCCTCAAAACCGCATTCAAATTGGTTACGCCGTTTCTGAGATTAGCTTACACAAATATACAGACATACAGACATACAGATATACAGACAAACAGACAAAATGAAAAACTATTGTTTTGGGTTCTCTTGCTCTTATAAAAGCCCCCCATTATGTTTTTTTTTTATTATTTTCCACGTACAGAAATCGTTCAGTGACAATTTTATTATATGTAAAGATTAGCAAATAAACCTTACAGAGACAAAAGAACAATAAAATAAAGGTTTCTTAAACAGTTTGCTATTGTTTAAAAATAAGGTTATATTCCTTTTAAAAGAAAACGCCGTTTTATCCGTAAGATAATTCTTTCGGGAAAAAATATGATAAAATATTATAATACAATTTTTAAACGTTTAATACGTTAATACGTCTTTGTTTTAACAATCATATATCGGTCGTTTCACGTCGTTTAATAGTAGGTCTTGCTCGTCTAAGTCGTTACTGAATAAATTTTAAGACAGGTTTTTCGGACAGTTAAAACATCCCTATACAACTATTATAACTACATGAAGTTTCACAATCACTAAAAAATATGATTACATTTTGATAATAGTGATTTGTACAAAAAACATATATAAATATGTATAAATTTATTTATAAATAAATATTACATAAGTTTAATAACTTTGACAATTAATTTTGAACCCAGAATCTTTGTTAGATAAGACTTAAGGTACAAAGTGTTATGATTTTAAACAAAAAATACTAATTTAATCTCCCAGTTTTGCAATATTTGTGAATATCGTAACCCATATCAGATTCAATATAGTTAATCTACTGAATCTTATACAGTTAAAAACTTGATATTCATGATTTCATCGGAGATAAGTCTTTTTAATCCACAGTCACAAACTATATCAGTGTTATTTGAATCAATACTAAGCTAGCTTTTGGATATAATGTATAATGTAATAGTAATCTTTTTGATTTTCAATAATTTCGATCTAAGACATTTTCCTGAATTTATGAAAAAAAAAATAGACTACATCAAGTACTAACAATTTAAACATTTTTGAAAGCGTATCTGTTCATTTATTATTTACTTTGTTCCATCGAAGAGCAGTGTAGCATTAATCATAATCCCTCCTTTTTGGTTATAAAATAGAAAGTTTTGTAACAGCACCTGTCAGCCTAAGTATGCTGTTAATAAAATAACCAATGTCTACAAGTTAAATATAACGATTATTAATAATATATTTAAACGATTATGATAAGTGTCAGAAACATATGTTTATTATAGGCATAGGTAGTGAATGTGTGTACATTAAGATATAAGATTTTGAAAAATTTACATAACAACACGCTAATTATAAAAATAACCTTTTAGGCATGAATATGTCCTTGCACTGGATCTACTAGTAAAATCTTTAAACGAAAATTTCGATTGCTACAGGATAAGAACCGTAGAATAGATATTGTTAAAATAATGCGCTCACTACTAGCCATATATATCTATAATGATGGCACCGAACGTAATAAACTCGCTACCATACATCGATCCATACTAAAGATAAAACGTAAGTAATGTGCTACCTGGCTTAGATCTATACCAAAGGTGTAACTAAAATAAAGCGCTCGCTGCCGGACATAGAACTGGACAATGAATGTAATGAAAGTTATACCGCTCGCTATCTGTCTGTCTCAGATCAATACAATAGATGTTATGAAAGTAATATACTCGCTACCTGGCATAGATCCATGTAATAGATGTAACGAAAGTAATGCGCTCGCTACCTGTCATAGATCTATAAAAAAGGTGTTACTAAAGTAACACGCTCGCTACGCATAGATCCATACAATAGATATAATTAAAGTAATACATTCGCTACCGGGTGTGGACCCATACAATAGATATAACAAAAGAAATGCGCTTGCTAACTGGCATAGACCCATACAATAGATAATATAATAAAAGTAATACGCTCACTTCCTAGCATAGATGTATACAATAAATTGAAAGTAACTGATGATGCTCCCATTACTGAATATAGATCTATCACATAGATGTAATAAAACTTAAGTTCTCGCCACTCAGCTTAAGTCCGCATAATGGGAGTAAGTTTTATGCATATAGCATTGATACATGACTCCGGGCGCCTGAGATTATTATTTTTCTTTATATAGAATCTCCTCCCAGAATCACTACGTATAGTTTAACTAATTTGCCGTAATCGTCTATTTTAAAATATTTGTCCAGCTCTGTCTTTCACATCATTAACAACGATAATGTTTTTCTCTGTAACATATTATAGTTCAATATCGGAATAGATGTTATTCCAATACCAGTTTTCGGAGATTTTGAATATCAGAATATCTGGGAATTTGTCATCCTTTATCTCTCTTGGGCATTATAATATCAAATAAACTATAAATGTCATTTTTAAATTTCCATGGTTCCTAAACGTGATCTGAGTCTTCTTAATATTTTTGTAGCCCTCTCAAATCATTATATAAATCAATCAGTTTCTGCACACAGTTAGAAAATGCCTTTATGGGAATTTTTGCTTTCTTCCAAAATGTAATGCGAATCCTAATTACAAGATTTATACTTTAACTTTTACCTTTACTTTGCGAATATTGAAAAATAAAACAACGAGAACTTGTCGATTTAATGGTAATTCTTCACTATTTATATGGCAATATACATTATGGCTAGGCAGTCCAAAAAAAAAAATATTTTGTTTAACAATTCAAACAAAACAAATATATTATTCCGAATAGCACTGATCTTATTACTATAAAGTATAAACAATAGAGCACTAAAAATCTTAAAAGCTAACAAATAAAACATGTAGTATATATATAATAAAACATGTAATTTATCTAAATATAATTTATATTCAAGTGTTGGTCTTGTTTAGATTTTTATCAATGTCTCCTTACCTAGCGAATTAATTTTTCTCTACATTCGATCCCAATAGTGGTGCGCGCGAAAGCATTTTATTAATTTTGCATTACCTTACATCGGACAATTAATAATTTAATGATTCATTTCAATGGAACAATGCAGACGTGTCAAAAATAGCTTTAAGCTTCACAGTTAGATCAGCAAAGACGAAAAAGTGCTCGTAAAAAAACTAACACTTAATATAAATATAAAAAGTGAACTAAAATATTTACCATAAACTAAAATCTTTTTTAACAAAGGTTTTTTAACTGAAATAGAAACTGAATAACCAACTAAATCGTTCTAAGTCATTTTAAAATCCTCGTTTATTTTGATATTCTTATTACTGACACCTTTTTAATTCGATTTTTCCAACGAAATCATTCAAGAGGAAATTGAATGAGCTTTAGAGTTTTAAAAGGACTATGAACTATTTTATCTTCTAATGATATATTATACCTGAAGTAGATAATCTAATTTCAACCAAAGTTAAAGCCCATAACATAACCACTTTCACTTTAATTTTTTTTTTAAACATGTAACCTACTAATATCGTACATAATAGGTATGTTTTCCTTAATAATTTTAACAATTTATTTTACATTTACAATCAATCGTTAAAAAAATGTAAACTGAATAATATAATTTTACTATAAGATATACGAATACTTCGACTACGGTACTTACCAAGGAATAAGAAAAGCATAGCAAACCTATTTGAGATGAGGAACTTTAACCCAATATTTGACATAAATCAAGAAATTCTATGAGGTCCTCTTACGAAAATATATAATACAACTGATTGTCCAGTCCTCCTCAAATGATGCACATATTCCAGGAGTACAGCATTTAAACCAAGTAAAAACTTTTATACTTGGTGCATAAGTTATGAAACTATGTCAATAATATATTATTTTCTAATCCAGAGCAATACATGTACAAATATGTATGTATGTTACTACTACCAAAAATGATTATCTTATATGAAATAGTAGTTTTAATAATATATTTTTTTAATATTCATAGATAAAGCTGAAACTTCTTATGAATAACACAATTCATAGATAAAACAATGCAATAAAAGAAGATTAGGTAAATACTATTACTTTGCTTAGCGCAGTGTATAAATTTGTGTATAAATGTCACCAAATATCTGTAAGGTATGAAATAATAGATTATAATCAATAGATGTGTACGACACGCAATCTATTAGTATAATAAATTTCGTATAGTTTGCTTTATACGTTTTGTTTTTGTAATAACATTTACGTGGAAATTAGCATAAGAAAACTACTAACTTAAATATCGACAAAATTTTTAAAACAGTTATAGATAATTATATAATTATATATAGTTCGTTTATTGAAATAGGCCACAATTTAGCTAAAGACCGCGTGTTTCACGTAATAAAACCTAACTTGGTTTACAAAGTTATACATGAAAAAAAACATTTTTATACTTGTGACTTACAAACTAGCGTAACTACAAATTAATATAGTAGGAATTAACTAGATTTTTAAGGAAATTCAGCTTACATTATATAATATATCAACAGATATTGGCCTGAATTCAAACAAATAATCCATTACGTTTAATTTAACGCAAAAAAACAATCCAATACCATATATATCAAACGTAAACACCTACAAAGCTCTTTATAGAAATTCTAAAATAACAAACTCATAATCTATAACAATAGTATATTTCTAATTCCTAACTTATATATCTATAT
Organism: Napeogenes inachia; assembly: GCA_959347355.1. Classification (NCBI taxonomy): domain Eukaryota; kingdom Metazoa; phylum Arthropoda; class Insecta; order Lepidoptera; family Nymphalidae; genus Napeogenes; species Napeogenes inachia. The sequence continues at coordinate 11,176,296 of OY365800.1, read as the reverse complement.
GAAAGAAAAGTTGTTTAGTAAACAGGCTCTTCTAAACGCTGGGAGGTCAAAAATTTCCGCGGGATTGAAGGGTTGGTGGGGGTAGATTTACTTGTCCAGATAGTCACTGGTTGAACATCTCATTAATAGTACATATACCAAGTTTGAACCTAATCGGGTCGCGACCTATATATTAGGTCTTTTATATCCGTTTTAGGCAAGCGGAGTAAAATGTCCTTTCGCAACAAGGTGACACTTTACAAAGCCTGCATACGTTCTGTCATGTCCTATGTGAATCTCGTTTTAACGCACGCTAATCTGAAACCCCTTCAGGTGATTCAGAACAGGTTTACACGGAATGAGACCAGGACGCCATGGTTTGTCCGCAACATCGATCTCCATAGAGACTTAGACCTTCCGACCTTAGCTCAATTTTAAGGGGCTTTCCCAGAGTTACTTTGTTAATGGTGAGTAATACCCGAACCCACTGGTGGCTGACGCCGCAGAGTATAGACCACGTAAGACTACTTTAGTCAGAAAGAGAATACCCAAGTCGGTACTCGTTGACCCCGACGACGCGTTCATGTTAGGTAATAACACACGCGCAGGCATAATTCACACTACACAACACACAGACACACACCGTCTATACCGGTATAGACGAGGTCCCAACTGAGTAAGTGCTCAGTTGGGACAGAGAACGCCGAACGTTCTGCCGTCGGAGAACGCTAGTGTCCAAATTCCTAAAAAAAAAACAAAAAAACTGATTAGAGTATCCGAAACAAGTATTTTAAATATTCTACATCATCATCTTGGTATGTCTAAGGTCAGTGCAAGATGGATTCCGAGAATGCTCACGCCACTGTGCCACGCCACGCCACAAAGGGCGAAAGTAGATTAAAAAAATATGTTTCTTAAACAGCTTGCTGTTTTTTTGAAAAAAGAGTAATATTTTTATTTAAAAAACCCAGTTATGTCTAAAAAATTATTCTTTCAGTGTAGAATATGAAAATAATCTTACTAAGCTGTTGTTTTTGTCCTCGTATATATATAGTTATAAATGGTCAGGTAATAGATTTACATATATAAATATAATGAACGAGCCAACCCATATATGGAACTAATTTTGTTACTAAACAATTAATAAAATATACAACTTTTACATCAGTCTGTTATGTTTTCACATTAACTAGAAGTAAAAAACTTGTGTGGTTTTATGAAACCACCGTAAAAGTTAAACTTTTATTCACATTATAGACATTTAACTAAAAATTTTCGGAATAATATTCCATTAAGGGTATAAAAATTGCTTCATCAATCTTAATTTTATACTTAGAAAATGGGAATGATAATGGGAAATGATAAAAGTAGACTAGGTCTCCAACTAATATTTTTATTGAACTCTGTGTCTTAGAGTACGACATACATAATACTTAACAATTATTTAGATGATATACACATATTAAAACACTGAAAACAATATTTTATAATCGTTGAGTCATTTTGATCCGTTTTTCAATTATTTTCAATCATTCTATTATCAATTCCATCTTCATCATGGATTTCACAGTTTATAAATGTAACCAATATTTTATGGAACTAAAATACGTGAACAGTGACTTACATTCGATTTTTTCAATGTATCTAGTAAAAACCGCATCGATACGAGCGCCTTTCACTTTATCCCTACTAAAGATGTTCATACAAAAAAAATATCGATATTTTTTTCGATATAATATATCGTAGCGTTCTATCGATACTTTGCGATATATTGTCCAACTATATCGATATTTTCGATATGTCGTAAGTAATTTGTTTTTATTTAACTATTCTTACAATATTAGATAGGTTTCAGGTTAATATAAGTAAAAACTGCTAGGATTAAGAAACGAATCAACTTTATTTATTAAAAATAAAACTCTATACTCAACTACATACTTTTTTACTTAACTTTATTTATAAATCCCAATATTTTTTCTCTAGACCTTGCAAAAACAAAATTTTGTTCACTCTTTTGGCTTGCAGTCTGCTTCTCTGTTGAGATAGGACCTGTGCGGCTTTTGAAAAAAGTCTTTCAGAGGGAACAGAGCTAGCCACCATAGTTAAATATTTAAATGCTATATTATATAATTTTGGGAACTGTATTTTGTAATCTGCCCACACTTCTAATGGATTTTCATTCAATCTACTAACTGGAGCCCTCAAATAAAGCGACAACTCATCTGATAGAGTTTCGTCTGTTTTATTCGTTTTCCAATTCCGCTGGACTAGTTTATGGTGATCACTCCAGGGCTATAATCCGACAGGCTAATTTTATCGGAATTGTCCGAGTCCGATTCCGTTGCAGTACATAATTCATCCTGCTGATTTTTTTTCATCATATCTTTAATTTTACTAATGAGAATGAGAAAATGTTTTAGTGAGCATTTGTGCAATATATTCGGAAGTATGTCTTTCATCTAAGTGGTACACTCCTAAAGTTACAGAGTGAAATTCTATTTGGATGCCAAAATGAGCAGTTATTCCTAGGTAACTTCTCATTTGTAGGTCTGACCAAATGTCACTTGTTAAGGTAAGATTTTCTACATTGCATAATTTATTTTTCATGACTGTTGCTAATATATCATACTTCTCGTCTAACCAGCGTGTCACAGTGGTTCTGCTAGGAATCTTGTAATGTGGTGCTGTAACTTTCAAAAGATGCTTGAAACCTTCATTTTCGACTAATGAAAAAGGTTGATTGTCTTTACTGATCATGAACATTATTGCATTATTAATTCTTTTAGTTTTGTCACCAGTAGAGGTATACGCGTAAATTTCTCCAAAGCTACTTTCAATTGACCTCTGGCGTTTAAAAGGTAATTGCCTATCATAATCAATCTTGTGATCAGTTTGAGAATCGTTAGTACTTATCTCGTTAGTATCCATTGGCGAGGACGACAACATTGAAATTGAAGGCGACAGTTGATATTCGTTTACGGTAAGTTTCGATATCGTGGCATGATCTTGTTTTGAAGTACTAGGGATAGGGTTTGACAAATCTGAATATGAATCTTTTGTAGCAGCAGCAGTATTTTTAGTATTTTGGAAAACTTCCAAGTAGACAGCTTTATGAATATTTTTAATATGTGCCATTGCATTGGAGGTATTGCCAGCCGTTTTAACATTTTTTTGACATAGCTTGCATCGTATCGTGCTTCATCGTCCTCGTATCGTGCTTCGTCGGCGTCGTATCGTGCTTGGTCGGCGTCGTATCGTGCTTAGTCGGCGTCGTATCGTGCTTCGTCGGCGTCGTATCGTACTTCGTCGGCGTCGTATCGTGCTTCATCGTCCTCGTATCGTGCTTCGTCGGCGTCGTATCGTGCTTGGTCGGCGTCGTATCGTGCTTGGTCGGCGTCGTATCGTGCTTCGTCGGCGTCGTATCGTACTTCGTCGGCGTCGTATCGTGCTTCATCGTCCTCGTATCGTGCTTCGTCGGCGTCGTATCGTGCTTGGTCGGCGTCGTATCGTGCTTGGTCGGCGTCGTATCGTGCTTCATCGTCGTCGTATCGTACTTCTTCGGCGTCGTATCGTGCTTCATCGTCCTGGTATCGTGCTTCGTCGGCGTCGTCTCGCGCGTAATTCGTAATCGTAAATTGACTGACCAATTGTCATTTTTACTGAAATGCTAATCTAATATTTCAACCTAAGATAAAATTGGATTACAAATTATACAAAATTATATACTGTTTAATTTAAAGTATATTTTTTGAGTCAATAAAATAACAAAAACGTGTATTCTGTGTAAAAAAGAACCTATTCCTTACGACAATAGTCGAAGTTTTCATAAGTAAGAAATTTATATTTATAAAATTATACTGTTTTTATAATTGTTATATACATATAAAAAATATGTTGGTAATATATAATGTGTAAAAAAAAAATATTATTATAATAAAGAAGTATTTCATTCTACTTATAAGAAATCGGCCGACCGTCACGCGACATGCAACACACAGACGAAAAAGTTTGAGACGATGTAATAAAAGTTTCACTTTAATTAAATTTAAATTAAATTAAATTTCTTTACAAAAAAAAAATGATATTTGTACAAAATGTATATTTAAAAATAATAATTAATTTTAATAACTGTGATAATTTATTTTAAACTTCGATTCTTTGTTAGATCTTGAGGGCATAGACATGCTATGGTTTTGCTCGTGACTAAAGTTTCGCTTGCTCCTGGGCAGAAACTATAGAATAGTTGTTCTAATAGTAACGCTCTGGTTACCAGTCATAGATTCATATTATAAAAGATTTTGCGTGGGACCGTACACTGCGTGTAATGAAATTAACGTTCTAATTTAAAAGTAACGAGCTCGCCACTGAGCATGGGTCTCTCTAATGGGTGTAACGAAAATAACGTTCTAATTTTAATTTCGTATATAATTTTAAAAGAATATATTTAAGTTTTTAGCAGACTAGTTAGTTCTTTTGGTAACGACGCTAAACAGTTCTGAAAGCAATTTTTTTTTATTTCTTTATTTTTATTAGTAAAATTATATATTTCTTTATTATTATAAAAATGTTACTTTAGACATTTTACCAATAAATAGTGAACTAGATATTATTTTCATTTATTTATGTTTTTATATTACTATTACAATACTATTTAAATATAAGCATTGAAAACTTTTTCAGTGTACAAACGACCGGGCGTGAAATATAAATTACTTTTATGAGATTAGTTTTTTCTCTGTAATGGCTCTTTAAGCTTAAGAATTCTGCATTAGTAGAAATATATCACGTTTTTGTGTGGTTTCAATTATTAATTACTAATTATGTATACATATGAATATTTACTAAAAATATATTTAAATCCTTGTTTGTCTTTTGCTTTCAAACCTACTATATAAAAGAATATTAATCGATAATGCAAAATAAAAAAGGTATAGCAAAATAAAAAATAAATATTCAATACTATTTGCAAATGATAATGCAGTATTTCCATAATAATAAAGTCCAAAACATGCTTAAGAAGTTTTAGGAAGAATAACGTTAGGAATTAAAATCGTACCTACTATAATATATTGATATAATATGATTATTTGAGTGTATTTAATTAAATGGCAGAGAATTCTCAAATCATTTTATAATCGGAATTTCCAAACGTAGAGATTTTTTTTTATTATTTACAACTTTTTTAGGTGCTGGTGAAATATAAAATTACACTTCCACTTAAACATTTTTATTAATAAATAGCTGCAGCCGTTTCAAATCACGTTTTTATCTCCTGAGATTTATAACTCGTTAATGATGTCAAGAACTAAAGTTTGACCTCCTGAAACTTTACTCTTAACACGACTCCTGCAATTTATACGCGATGTAGGCGTTAATAACTGTTCATTTTCTTTGCTAAGAATACTTTGATTCAAGTAAATACTTTTACTTTTATTTTATGTGACAACTACATTATAATATGACTTATTTTATAGTAAAAGTAAAAAAAAATATGTTTCGAAAAGACATAAAACAACAAACAAACGCGACAAACAAATAGAATTTTGTTCGCATGGACCACAGAAACGGGTTACACGTTTGGAATATTAGCTCAGAATAACTGAAAAAATACTGTTATCCACATTGGGTATATTTTCATAGAAGGCACATTCAATATTTTAAAAACTAACTATTCTTAGAATTGTGGGTGGGTTGATTATTTTTAGGGTTCCGTACCCAAAGGGTAAAAAACGGAACCCTATTACTAAGACTCCGATGTCCGTCCGTCCGTCCGTCCGTCCGTCCGTCTGTCTGTCACGAGGCTGTATCTCATGAACCGTTATAGCTAGAGAGTTGAAATTTTCACAGATGATGTATTTCTGTTGCCGCTATAACAACAAATACTAAAAACTAGAATAATATAATTATTTAAGGGGGCTCCCATACAACAAACGTGATTTTTTTTTGTTTGTCTATATGTCATGAACTTTTATAGCTAGATAGTTGAAATCTTCACAGATGATGTATTTCTGCTGCCGCAATAAAATCTGATACTAAAAACGTAAATAATATAAATATTAAGGGGAGCTCCCATACAACAAACGTTACTTTTTTTAAATAGATAATAATAGTACGGAACCCTTCGTGCGCGAGTCCGACTCGCACTTGGCCGGTTTTTTTAATATTTGCCAAATGATAAAACAGTCTTATTGGTTAAGATATCAATAAATTGATGAAATTCAATTTCTCTGTTTATAATACGAGTCTAGGCATCTAAGCTGCATTTAATATGAATTGATGAATTATTGCTACTAGTTCTCTAATCAGCCTAAATCTGACAACACATTTTGACGGTACCTGGAATTTGGTTCAGTGAAACTATACCCAGTAGACAAGCAACTAGCTAAGACCGATCGCGGTAATGTCGGAGCCCTAAGGTGAGCCAGGATTGAAAATGCAATAAATTGCTAAAGTACTTTACGGTATAATTAAATTAAACATGAAACTCAAAAAAAAAACATATTAATCTTAAATAAAATGATCTTCAATGAATATATTATTAAATCACATGGAGACGATATTTTTTTTGGTCATAGTGGGTTAGTGCGAAAATTTGGAGATGATATGCATTCTTGTTTGATTTTGTTATGAAAGGTTTTTCTTTCATTGATGATTTAATTGTAATTATTATGCTAGACGAAAACGTTTTAATAATGTTATGTATACTTTGTATATTTGTAGAATATGATCTAAACCAAAATTTTGTACAAAACAATGAAATCCTCAAAACTAGTAAGTAGTAATAAGTAGTATACTAATAAGTCGTAATATAATAATTAGGAAGCTCCAAAGTAATGTAGATGCAATATTTTAAAAAAATAATTTAATTGATCAATGCTAACGCATCCAAAACAGCTTTAAGCTTTACAATAAAATAGGCATGGCCGAAACGAAGACCGTTAAAAAAATTGTAGGTTAAATTAAAATTGGATATAAGCATAAATAAAAAAAAAATTACCAAAGGTTTTTAACTTAAATATCAAATAAATAACCCATTGAATCAGTCTAAGATATTATAAAATCCTCTTTTGTTTTCATATACTTAATAGGTTTTAAATCGACTTTTCCAACTAAATCCACTTGAATAAGTAAAAATACCTTTAGAGTTTTAATAGGATTATGAACTGTTTTATTATCTAATATATATTTGAAGCAGGCGATTTAGTTTCCATCGCGGTGATTGGGAAAGCAATCCCGTGGTGTCCCATTATGACAGCGGCGGTAATCGTCAGGTTTAGTGAGTAGGAGTCTCACATAACCATCTCCATCATCCCCTGGATGGAGGTGTGTATCCATGAAGATTCCTGACGTAAAAAAAGGTGATCTAGTTTTAACAGCACCATTCTATAACATAATCACCTACACTGTAGCAAATCCGTTGAAACATATTACCAAAATCGTACATAAATAATTTTTATTTTCATGATTTAAACAACATGTTTGAGTTTGCAGTCACAAATATGAATAAATAGTGTGAAATAAATAATAGAATTTTAGAAACAAATACTTCAAATACGAAAAGTATAGCAAATATAACATTTATCATAATGACAAAATAGCAAGACATGAACTAGTTTTGTTACATCTGCATTATAGGTAAGGTATTTTACATAGAGTAGGAGAATGAGTTTCACAATATTATGATTAACATTTTTTAGATATTCGTAAATGATCAACATTTTAACTTTTCTTGTTACTTATCCAAATCTGAAATTTATTCAATCGATATTGTAGTATATGACATTCATTGCCATGAATTGATATTTGAATTACTAAGTAAGAGTCGATGTTTGTTCTATTCCTTTGAATTCTGCAAACAAGATGTTTACTTCCGTTTGTGTAACGAGACAACTTCAAATCGATTATTTTTGCACTTGTCTTATTCAGAGATACTAATCTTACACACCTGCTATTTTGTACTCTTAAAAATGCACAGTTATTAAGGATATATTCCAATAATTAAAAAAAATATATATTTTGTAATTCTTTTAGATTTTGGACGAACAAGATTTAACGAGAGTGAACCAGAATGTTACTGACCCGTTAGTTGTAGAAGTAAAGATTATACATTATGATAATGCATTCTTGATAGAGATTTTATATTTCATTAATATAGTTTGTTATTTATACTTTAGGAGTTTAATAGTAGTTGTATTCCTAAGATGAGTAATATCCCATGATATTACATGATAGTGCCTGTTTACTAAAAACATGTTTCTAACATAGATATATCCTGTATAAGTATCTTATTTTAGCATCCCCCTAAAGAGCTTTGTCAGTGTTTACATAACATTTGATATATATGGTATTGGAATGTTTTTTTGCCTTCATTTAAAAACTAATGGATTGTTTGTTTGAATTCAGGCGAAGATCTGTAGGGATATTAGACAATGTCAGCTTGCTAAGCTAGGATTGCTCTTGAAAAATCTTGTTATTTTTTATTGTATAAATTTATAGAGAAACTAGTTTGCAAGTCACAAATTTAACATGTATGTTTTTGGTATATGATTGTAACCAAGTTAGGTTTTATTGCACGAAACACGCGGTCTTTAACTAAATTGTGACCTACTTCAATGTGCAAAATATGTATTATTATATCATTATTTATAGTAGTTTTTTTATGTTAAAGTTCTCATTAATATTATTACCAGAACACAACGTATGAAACAAAATATACGAAATCCATTACACTTATAGTTTACGTGCCGTAAGCGTTCATTGATTTTATACATAACATACATTAAGAAAATTTGGTGACATTTCATTAATACACTACGGTAGGCTTATAAATATTATTTAATCTAATTTTATGTAATTGCACTGATGTAGACACAGGCCTATGATTTGTTTTAAGTAGCAGAAGTTACAGCTTTATCGATGAGAGTAGACACTAAGTAGCATACATATTAATATTTTCAGAAGCATTGTTTTGGAACAAAAATATAATTGTGGATTTAAATCAATATTCGTAGTTAATTAACGTAACGTGACGTAAATGTTATCTGATGTTAATTGAAGTTAGTCATGATTTACTTTAATATGGATAAAAAAATATACAATTTCTACGTTCTGACACGGGATGGTCTAAAAATAAAACAATGCTGTTTCTTCACTAGAACAACAAACAACCAACCAAACAAGAAAAGTAGAGAACTGCTCAGATAATAAACGTTGCTGTTAAAAACATTCCAAGTATAACAAAAAGTATTTAATTTTAAGATATTGTCCTTATTTACTTTTTAAAAAGAGAATATATTATTGGAATATATCCTTAATAACTGTGCATTTTTAAGAGTACAATATAGCAGCTGTGTAAGATTGGTACCTCTGAATAAAACAAGTGCAAATATAATCGATTTGAAGTTGTCTCGTTGCACAAACGGCAGTAAACACCTTGTTTGCAGAATCAAAGGAATAGAACAAATATCGACTCTTACTTAGTAATTCAGATATAAATTCATGGCAATGAATGTCATATACTATAATATCGATTGAATAAATTTCATATTTGGTTAAGTTAAAATGTTGATCATTTACGAATATCTAAAATAGTTTGAACCATAATATAGTGAAACTCATTTTCCTACTCTATGTAAAATATTTTACCTATAATGCAGATGTAACAAACAGCACCTAGTTCATGACTTGCTATTTTGTCATTATGATAAATATAACATTAATATAGGTATATAATTTATGCAACCCAATGGAATAAATAAACAATTATAAGAGCCTCTAATTGATTTAAATGCTGTACCCCGAAATATGCCTCACTTGAGGACCGGTCAACGAGTAATTGTTACCTGCGGTTGATGTCAGACGACCAGATAAATATTTATATATATCAAATAGCCAAAATATGCATTATTAGATTGCGACAATGTTGGGGAGTACCCACCAGGCGCGTAAACACAGAGCCTTGCTTCTGTGGAAAATTGATGAGAGTTGATGCACCAGGAGGGTTGGAACGTAAGAAGCGAGTTCACAAAGTAAGATAGAGGATAGCGATTTGGAACTTTGAAGCAATGTCTGAAAGAGCGTATAAGGTAACTGATATTTTAAGCAAGATTATTTTTTGTGGCGGTGATGGCAAGAATGGTGCTTGAAAATAAAATAAAAAATGTGTTATAGACGTTAAAAGCTTATTACTAATTTTCAAGGTCTTAAAAATGTAATTATGATTGTTGTAAGTATGTATGCTCGGCAAAGTGGATGTGACGAGGTAGTGAAAATAAGTTTTGGGATGATTTTGATGGAATTATAATCGATATATATATTTATTGAAGGCATTATAATTTTTGAGTACAATTTTAAGGGGCAAATGGAGCACGGATTCGATTCCCGACAAGGACAGGCATGTATGTGATGAGCACACATGTCTGTGTTTCTGGGTTTGGTCGTTTATTTAATAAATTCAAAGTATTTATAAGGTGTATTCCTATTTATTTGTATCGTTGTCTAGCACAAGCTAATAATTTAGGTTTATATCAATTAGTGTAATTTTTCTAGTGATTTTATTATTATTATTCAATATGGTATGGAAGTTTTTAAAACTGGATGGTTAGAAGAAGTCGACTTTATTCTTTAATGAGTTTTTACAAGAGGAGGCGATCTCAGAGAAACAATGCAACAGCTTGCAGGAACCCATTTTTATAAAGAGGTGTGAAGTACAGAACTCTAACAACTACAGAGGAATATAGCTCATGGTACATAGTATAAACAATTGAGACAAAGTGATACAGAGATGAATAAGAGAAGAAAGCGAAGTAAGAATAGAATGCGAAGAAATCACTAAACCAATAGGATTTGTGCCTGGGCGTGAATACACATCATATTTGCAATGAGAGAAGTATATGAAAAATATAGGCTAGCTCAAAAAACCTTCATATGGTGTTCGTTGACCTGGAAAAGGCATACATATAAAGGCATTAGGCATAGGGTAGTATTCTATTCTGTTCATAGCATACTATGAAATATAAAGAAGTGGACGGAAATATACAACTTGTACGTGCTATGTACAAAGAAGTACAAAATGGAATATATGTGAGGGACGGATGAAAGTGCTCAGTGTTGGAGGACAAAGAGATGGATGAGAAGAAATTGCTTAAAAGTGTGAATATCGAGTTGGATGTGTGGGGTGATAAGAATGAATAAAATAATTAATAATTAAATCAGAAAAAGATTGAAATTGATACTCGTGACGGACAAATTGAGGAATAAAAGGTTTGCGTGGTGTGGCCATGAAACAGGTAGAATGTTGATCCGACCCTTCATAAAGTGGGTTGGGAGAAGAAGCATATGCAATCAATTTATAATTATCTTAACGTTTGATTTTTAATTGAAATAACTGTATTTTCTTATCGTTATTTCATATTAAAAAAATATTAACAAGACGTTAAAAAGTGGTAAAAGAATAACGTTTCTTGAAGAAGGTTGTTGATTTATATGTCTCAGAAGTTAGATATGAGAAGTTACACCATACAAAGGACTTGGCAACGATACCAAGAGGCTGGCTCAACCATTAGAAGTGCAAGTTTGGAAAGGATAATGAAATTCATAGAGCCCAAGGACAGTTTCTGGTGAGTCAGACTCTGAAAAACAAATCGAAATGCATGCAGTATGGATCTAAAAAAGAGTCTTGAATCTTAAGAAGAATTTAAGTTAGCTAATGGACGACCAAGAGAAAGCTCTTGGCTTTTCCGCGGCCCTAAATAGCTATGTACCCACCGAATTCCTAGACTTAACTTCACTCGAAATTGTGCATTATGGACTCAAAAGGATTGGGACAGGGTATTGTTCCTGAATGTGGACGGTTATAACTCGAAAATCTACATCAACGAGTATTGCGAAGATCAAGGGATCGCTTTGTAAAAGTTGCTTTAAAGAAATCACTCTTTAACTTATCGTCGCAAAAAACATCTGTACAGACAGAGCAAAAATTTCGCCGACAGCATGCCTCAAAGGATGCAAGCTCTGTTGTTAACAAGAGGAGTTTACACACGATATTCAAATCATACTCTTAGTATTTAAATAGTTATTTATTATTAACATACAAAAAAAACACTTTGTGTTTTTTATAATTGAAGAGATTTACTACACAGATTATTCGTGTGAAAGTAGGTAAGTCCTGCCAGGTTTTCATATATTCTATCGATAATTTCGTTTTAAATATATACTGTAAAATAAATAATCGTTGGAGTATATAGTTTATTGATACACGTATTTTTATAAAAAAAACTTTACGAGTGTTTTTATTGTTTTAGTAAAACCTTCTTTTTGACGCAACGTTTTATGTACACGGTGTGATTAACGTTTCGTACAAAGTAATAACTTTCAATGTAGTTTGATACTCACGACTTCAGTTGATTTTCAGCGTTAGGAAGTCGAAGTAGATGTCTGTTTTATAACTCCAAGTTAGTGCTATCCAGAGACGTGATGAGTAAATCAATGTTATAGGAATCATGAAATAGGTATTTATTCAATATAAAACATTCAATAAATTGATATCGTATTTTTTTTATTCAATGTGTAGCTATTTTCTGTGATGTGTTTTTCATTTTAATCCATAACAAATGCTCGTGAAAGGTACCATGTCGTGTTTCTTAAACATTAAGAGCATTTCTCTTTGAGCAATCAGATCATGATTGATATATAGGTACATATTATATATATATATTATATAAGCTATTATAAAGGTGATTGTGGTGAATGACGGGTTCTAATTTACTTTGACAATTCCCGCATGTATGGCCAAGCAAGTAGGATAAATAAATGGAAGATTTTCCATTTTACCTTTATGGCTTGATTTTCCACAACGTTGCCTTAATAATGAACAGCAACTTGTAAACTGATGATAATCAAGCTTTGATTTATATTTGATGGCATTAGTGATTCCATGAAAAAAATCATGTATATCTAGTATATTCGTAAAATATAGTCTGAACCATTGAATGATGTAGACTAGTCAAACGCTACTTTAAGCGGCACATTTATATTGATAAATATTGGTGTCACGGAATTATCAAAGTAAAAAAGTTAATTTTATTAAAAATAGTACTCTTTCTTGAAACAGTGATTGGAATTTAAATCTTTTGAATGAAATTATTTTTAATTTAAATAGATATGAAAGAATCAATTAAGTGCTTAGACCCACTTAAGTAAAATCTCTTCTCTCTAAAATCCTGTTAAGTAATTTCTCTGTAAAATCCTGTTTCTTTTGAGATACTTATGACTAACACTTTTTTAAATCGACTTTACCCACAGAATCACTTAAGTCTTAGTACGGTTATGAAGTCCCTTAATATATATTCACTTGAAGCGGGTAATTTAATTGCACTATTCATAAATTTTACCCAGATGGTAATCTTTTAAAGTTTGATGGCGATCGGAACATTTTAATTCAACTATTAGTGACAAATTGTTCACTAATGCTGTATTATTAATTTTCAGATTGAAGTAATAAAGGTCAGTTATAACGCTGTTTTTTTTTGTCTGTCTATGCTGTTAGCCCTGTTGGCTATTACAGCGTCACCGGGGGTAACGCTATGGGTCTATCCGTGTAACTCCCGCTAAAAAAAAAATCGGGATGAATCATAATTATTATTGCCGTGACTTCATTCAAATATTCAATGTATTTTTTATTGTTTATTTCAAGTTAATATAACTTTATATTATGCCAAGTGAATGATTAAAGTCTTTAAATATTATAATGATCCAAAACAATGCTTTTAAATATATAATTCGTATGTTACTACGTCCAAAATATTTATTGAATTTAATTTGACTTATTTCTTATATCACTTTTAGTTAAAGTTAAGTTAACAGATTTGTTAATAAAGCTAACTCTATTTACAAATAAAACAATTCATAGACATGATAGTTATTTTATGATCAAACTTAAGAATTTAAGACAAAAAATGCATTTCAATAGCTTTATAAAAATTCTTAAATGACAAAGCAAAGAAAATGACTAAAGAACATTTGCAACCTTTATGCAACACCTTAAAAGGACTCATCTTAGGAAAACGACGACTACTACACAAAAAATAAAAATACCGAGCAATATAAATGAAATATAAACCCTCTATCTCTTGATATGTCTTCTTAGACATTATCATAATTTACAATGATCACATTTACAACTAACGATTCAGAAATATATTGGTTTGTTCTCATTAATAGAGTCCATAACCGAATTTAAAAGATTAAAAATATATTTAAAATTACAAAATGAATGTCTTGTATATTAAATATGAAATATATCGTAAATAGAAAAAAAAATATTTCTTAAACAGTTTGATATTGTTAAAAAAAAACCGAAATATGCTTATCGAAAAAAATACAGTTATAATTGTACCTTAACACTTCCGGGGTAAAATCCCAAAACAAACTTCTGAAGCTATTGTTCTTGTCCTTGTAGAATATATACATAATAATTAAGTTTAATAACTGTTAATTATTACAATTAATTTTGAACTCAAAATCTTTGTTAGATAATACCATAGGGTATAAAATGTTATGATTTGGCTCAGAAATTACTAATTTAGTAAAAGTTTTGCAATCGTGTTGTAAATACCGTAACCAGATTAATTCAAAAGATTACCTTATTGCGGTAACATAATTAAAAATTTCAAATTCCTCATTTCATCACCCATATATCTTTTCTATCCGAAGATAATACATATACCAGTATTATATGCAGCTTATATTTGAATGTCAAAAACTTTGATCTAAGACATATCCTTGTAGTTGCCTAAATAAACAACAACAACTATTAGGGTTATTTGTGTTAAAAGTTGTTTGAAAGCGTATCTGTTGATTTATTATCTGTTTTATCCAATTGGAAAGCAGTGTAGCATTAATCATAATTCCTCCTTTTCAGGATTCCGTACCCAAGGGGTAAAAACGGAACCCTGTTACTAAGTTCGACTTTAAATCAAATTTACAAAATAAAATATTTCTGCCCTTGAGGCTGCAACTGTTTTAAAACTTTCTTTACTTATTTGCCAGTTAACACAACCTTTATACTCTTGAACTGCTAACTCTGACATTACTTAATAACAATGTAAATCAATCAATGTAAATAAATCCAAAAAAAATGTTCCAAAGAAACTATAAAGTTTTTAAATTGATTAGTGTTAAGAAACTAAGGATCTATAGGGAATATCTGTTGACATTATTAGGCCACTAATAGATATTTTTGCCTCAGACATAGAATTAATATTTAACATTTATATATGTTTCCCAGAGATCTCGGGTACGAATCCCTGCCTTTATCGTTTTATTTTTCATTTTATATTTATATAAATTTAAATAAGCTTAACATAGCTATACATGCTTATAGATATTTTCAAACATGAATTTCGGTAGTGTCATCTTTTAAATGTATATCTATACTTACTGCTAAATGAAGGAACAAAACGAAATGCAATTAAATTTCCAAGGCAAATAACGAAACAACGATACCAAATCGTATAGTAAAAATCCTCATAAATTAGTTCCGAAAACTTAGTGTAATACACAGACACCACGTGCAACGGTCCCCCGACGTAAGGACTTTAATTAGTACATTATAATAATATTTTAAATCATTTTATAACTTTTTTGTATCGGGGGTTTTTTATTATTTTTTTTTTTTTAGATTTAGCTAAAGCTAGCAAATAGGTTTCCATAACTAATATTCCTGTATAACACCATTGTCTCTAAAATATTTATAACTATATCTTTTGAACTTTCATCGGTATTGACCCTTACTAAGCCAATCAATAAACATAGAATATCACTTTAATTTCATGTATTTGTCGGCTTACTAACTCACTAACTTCTATTCAATAAATTCTGTATAATGTCGATTAGAATAGCAATATACCCACAATTTAGAAACAAAAGTACGTAAATTTGTCTAAAAAAACAACAGAAATATATACTTTATACATTTTTTATGTCTTTAATACTTTATTAATACTAATGTAATTAGTACACATTATCACCAAATTAACAATAAACTATTATAACAATATTTATTTATTAAATTAATTATATATGCAATCTTTGCATCGAAAGATTTATAGATTATATTACGAAATTATACCAGAAAACTCTGTATATAATATACACAAAAATATGCTGCATATTTTTACCGCATTAACCTATAATCTTATATGTGACAGACAAAGACAAAAATGTATGTATATCATGTTAGTAAAAAAAATATGTTTGCACTTTTTAGACGTATTTTAAATGGTTTTTTAACACGAGCGAGCTTGAATATTTTCGTTATATAGCCATTTAAATCCCATATCCCACAACTTCCTAAGGGAGCCATACATGATGGATAAGGGACAAAATACAAGCGAAAACCATCTTTCATCTCATCATGTAGCGGCTCTACAACCAACTTTCATTGCCAAGAAGGGTTGACGTCAGTCAGGAGGCCGGTCCTAAAACAACTGTCAATTCTTTGCAAATAGCTTAAACAAATTCCGCTTAGAGCAAACTTGGGTTAGGAGAATGGATAAATCTCAAAATATATAAAATATATAAAAGAAATAATTTAAACCTTACTATGATTTGGAATGATGTTGTAATATTCCCAAAATAGAAATCTTCAAAACAGACTTAAGGACTGCGAAATTTATTTACGATACTTTGTAAGTGCGGTTTCTGGAAAGCCAAATATACCAAATTAAATCTTAACTATTTATTGCTATTTATAATGTTATTAAATGATTTTTTTGTTCAAACGAACAGTATTTCCTAAAATTTTTTTATTACCATCCACAAGTCGAATCTAAGAGATACTTTTTGTTATCTGCTACTGTTTTAGATAGTATAGAAATATTAACGCTTTCTTTAAATATTTTTTACAAATAAATAACTGCAGAAGTTTCAAATCACGTTTTTATCTCCTGAGCTTTATAACTCAGTAATGATGTCAAGAACTAAAGTTTGACCTCCTGAAACTTTACCCTTACCACGACCCTTGCAATTTATACTTGTAAGCCTTAATAACTGTTCATTTTCTTTGCTAAGAAGAAATGTTCAATAGTTTGTTTTTTACAATATTTATTTTAATCCTTAAATCTTAGGTATTTTTAAATACAAATTAACTTTATTATCATATATTTTATTTTATAGTCAAAGTATTTTTTTATTACAATAAAATTACACATTGCATTTATCAACCTGTACTTAAATTATATATAGAACTTACAATTATATAAAATGTACCATTTTATGTATTTGGTCATAAATGACTTATTCTTTCCCGAGAATTTATTTGCTTGAACTACAGGAAAGTGTTACATGTTCCGAATATTAACCTAAAACTAAATGAAAAAATAGCGTTATCCCATATTGGAGCTATTTTTATATAGAAGGAACTTTGGATATTCAAAAAAGTAACTGTTCTAAATCTTTCGTCTGTCTTGAATATAAAGTATATCTGAAATGTTGTAGATCACAATCATTTATATACGTGTATATCAAAAAAACTACAAACAACTTTTTCAACTTTGTCTTATATATGTCTTTATTTGTTGAGACATTACAGACTTATATTATTTTGGTAAGACCTTATTTTTTACGAAGTGTTTTATAGACACCGATTAATGTAACGTTCAAAGTAATAAATAACTTTCAATGTAGTTTGGTGCTCACGTCTTCTGTTAATTTTCACAATTAAGAAGATTGTAGATGTCGGCTTTATAATTCCAAGTTGTGATGATTAAATAAAAGCTTTTAGAAATCATGAAAATATATAAAATACAATAAAAAATATATCTCAACATAGATAATATTTTTTTATTATTTTTTTTGTAGCATTTTATTATTCCATTACAAATACCCTTTCAAAAGTTCATCTCCTGTTTCTTAAATATTAACAACTTTTCTCTTTGAATAGTGACATCATGATTGTTATAAATAATATTATATAAATGGCATTACAAAGGTGTACTTAATAGCGAGTTCTAATTTACTTTGAGGATCTTATTAAAAAAGTAAGGCAGTGAAAATACAAAAAGACATTTACTGCATGTATGTTAAGGCAAGTAAAATTCATTTTAAAATTTTTCCTTTACGGCTTTGAGTTTACACCCCATTGCTCTTTCATACAACAGTGACATGAATTAAAATACTCACCTTAATCTAAAAACTTGCTTAACAAAGGCTTTTTTAAACTTAAATAAAAATGAAATAATCAACTGAATCGGTCTATGTCATTGTTAAATCCCTATTGTAAATTATTCGATATCCCGATTACGACACCTTTTTAAATCGACTTCACCAACGAAATTATTCATGTGGAACTAGAATGGTCTTTAGAGTTTTAATAGGGTTATGAACTGTTTTATCTTTTAATATATCTACTTAAAGTAGGGAATCCAATTTCAGAAGCACCATACCATAACATTATAGGTTTCATTCTTATAAATTCTGTAATACGTACACAATTTTTCCATTAGATACAGTACTGCAGATTTTGAGACATTTTAATAGTAGGACGTGAACATCATAATAACGAGGAGAAATATATACTGATCGATTATTTTTTTTAATTATAATGACAGTCCAAAATTACGTTTAAAGTATTTTATTTAATTTTTGCAAAATAAAATGAACTAAAAATAGCAGTCACCAAGGTTTCCAATAAACATCATTGGCTTTTTTACAATTAAACGGAAAGCATTTTGCAAACATTGTATTTTTTATATATCATCACTTTGACATAATTTGGAACACTACAAATAATTTTCCGAAGTTTTTAATGACATTTTGAAAATGCACAACATTTGTAAAACATTTTGTTACATAAATCACTGTTAAAATCTAATCCAATTAAACATTTGTTTTTTGTTTGGAATAAATAGTGGCACATATCGTGGATGATATGTGCCACGATCACAATACAAGCAAGTGGTGTAATCAAACCCATTGAAGCGCCATATTATCTAAATAGCGTTTTGTTGCGCTATTCAAACATTAAATGTTTAATTTTCCATTTTCTAGCAAATATGGACCCCATTAAAAAAACAACTTTTTCTGGGATTCTTAACACCTACTCAATAATACAAAAATGGATTTTAAAAACAAGTTACCAGTAAATACTGCTCCGGTTTTTATTAAAGAACGTAAGTGTAATAGAACACACTATAACTACACACTACACTAATATAATCGCTTAGGAATAGATATATTTTTTGTTTTTACTAAAGTAATAAAATTTATCCGTTCTATTCGATATTGTTTGGAATATACTATAATTACCACAAAATAATTAATATTAATAATTAAATTTACAAAAACGATCGAAAATATAATAAGTATTACATTGCTGTAATATTAAGAGGTGCTTTGAATGGTTTTCTCATTTTCTCTTCTCTAAACTTCTCATAAAGTATCTAAAGAAAGATTGCACAAACCTACAATCCAAGTATACAAAGTCTATTCTACAATACCCAACAATAAATTAAGTTCAAATGTCTAAAAAAAACAAATTAGAAACTCTTGATTTATAATGAACAGAATGAATAGTGTGGACCCTAGTTTGTACTTTATATAACCATCGCTCTATAACATATCTTATCTTTTCTAATATAAATAATATTTTCTGTTATTACTATTCGAACTTAATATTTTTAACTTAAAAAGTCTGTAAACATATACATACGAAACAAAAACCATTTTGCAATGAATGACAATTTGTTTAATAATTTTATAATTATTTTTTTTATTTAATCTTTTTTTTTATTTAAATTGATGATTAATTTAAATATTTACTTAAAATCAACAAATGCGGTCTGCATAAAGAAGAGCTTACAAAGACTCAGCCGGATACAGACTCAGATCACTCTCCTTCTAAACTTAAGTTAAACCATACAATGAATAAATACTAGTTCTTGTTTTATTAATGACATGTCACAAAAATAAATGTATGATATAATAGTTAATCAATAAACGCTTACGGCACGTTGTTTATTAATATAATGGATTTCATATATTTCGCTTTATACGTCCTGTTCTAATAATAATATTAATAAAGTAATTGAATAAAATATGAAACTCACCAAGTTAAATATAGACCAAAATTTTAAAAGCGTTATAAATTATGATATTATATTACTTTGCATATTATATTAGGCCACAATATAGTTAACGGCCACGTGTTTTATATAATAAAACCTAACCTGGTCAGAAATTAATACCTGAATCAATACATTTTCAAATTTAGGCTACGCTAACTAGTTACGCAACAAATTAATACATTAAAAATGAACAAGATACCATTCAGCTTATATTATATAATGTAACTACGGACCTTCTATGGAATTCAAACAAACAGTCCATTTGGTATTACTTTAGTTTTTACAATACATATATCAAACGTTACATAAATACGGGCAAAGCTTTTTAAAATGCAGCTGAAATAACAGCCTTATATAGGATATATCGATGATAAATAACATTTTTGTTAATAAACGGGCTCCATTATTTAACACCATGACACTCATCTTAAGAATACGTCAGGAACGTTTTTATTTATCATTTTAGCACTATGACTGTGTTCTAATTTCGAACTTATTATTATTATTATTTTGTTATAAATGTTATTTTGTATCTTCTTACAACTTATACTTTAAGTGATTTGTTAATTTTTTTTTTCTTTTTAAATTCATGCTATGTTTGTTTTTTGTAATAGAAGGAACTTGATTCATATTATGTATCAATTATTAATTTGTTTCCCAAACAAATAAATAAAATAAATATGAGGGCTCTATCATGAAGGAATTTACAACCATTGATTCAAGAACATATTAGGTTTGTTTTTGGCTATCGGAGTCATCATATTACATTTTTCATAATAGATTTTTAAAGAGATGAGATAAAGAAGACAATTCCTTTTGTTGGGTGGTCACATTAAAAAGAGTTATAAAGATAAGATATCTGTTGTGCTCAATAAGTACATGCAATGTGCTGAAATAGCTTTGGCTCACAGACTAGGTTAGCCAAGGACGTCCAAGTTCTTTTCTATTCCGTCTCTGTGATCCAAAATTAAAAAATGACTATCTTACGGAATAAATCCTTACTTAAAGGAACAACTCATATCTTATCCGAATACCTCACAAAATATCCTTCAGTCGGAAAATCGGAAGTCCTTATTAAATTAACAGATGGTAGCTTGAAGAAAATAAGAAACAACGATTACCGGTCCATTATCAAGTAACTTCACTGCAGCCCCCATAATGATTCTATTCCTGAGTCCCCAAGACAGGCCCAAAAAAAGTTTTCAGCAACTTTGGCTTCCACACCTAATCAGGGAAAACTAGAGCTAACCGCAAAACCCACGCGCATAATCAAAAACAAAGAATCATTATTATTATTAGAAATTATAAGATTATTATTAGAAACAAACAAACAAACAAAATTATGCATTATATTCATATAATTAACCCTTTACTTTATTCACTACAAAGTAAATACTACAGCTAAAAAATAAAGGGTCTCCTTTATTTTTTATTTCTTTTCTTTTTAAACACTATTTAAATATTTTCATATGTATCGATATTATTGTGATTTCTTCTAATCTTAAATTATTAACGGGAACAGCCAGTCCTAATGATAGATATTAAAGTCCCGCAGAAAGACGAGCTCCGTTGAAGGGTGATTATGTAGAGCCATATCAGCAGCCTCACTGAACTACTCAAATAATCGAGTTGTCTCCTGATCACCGCTATGCGAACGGTAAACACGGAATACAGAATTATTTCATAAAAAAATATATATGTATACCTAAAACTGAATAGGATGGGAAATGGCATTTGAACGAGGCGGAACGTATTGAACCCTACGTCAGAATTGGTGATGATGCCACTGGGAGGCGACACGACTAGGTCGCGTTGCGGCACAACTTGGCCCGATGGGTAGTAACGTTGCCGGCGACCCGATGTTATAGTCTACCACTGAGTTTTTAATGTGTAAGTTATTTTTTAGATATTCGGTCCATTATTTTAATTGGTTTTTTTTTTATAATGTGTCCCGCTTTTGTAGATTTCGGTTTACTTTAGCATTACGTTTAGAGAATACTTTAGCATTAAGTCCGCCATTTGAACGTTTTTTTGGGCAATAAAGATTTTAAATAAAAAATAAAAACATTCTATCTCTTTTATTTTTTTATCTGAACGAGCTCTTTCACATTCTGTTTTTCTTGCGTTTTTGTTGATGAAATTCTTAAAACATTCCTCACCATTAAATAATTGGCAGGTAGTGATACAATAAGTAGTATTATGTTAATTAGTATTGTTGATAACGTTCTCCCATTATAACGCTTGACATTCCCATCTTGTTACCCCATATTATCTTAACCTTCTTTATGTGCTCATTACAGACCCATTTTTATTCTTCCATTCCTGTTAAATTAAACATAAGCAATCCTCATTCTATATTTATAACAACAATTTTCTTAACTCATTCTAATCTGGTTTTAGATCAGGTCATAGTACCTTCACTGCTCTCCTTAAGGTCGTCGAAGATGCTAGGGCAGCTATGGAGGAGACAGGTTTGAAAGTCCTTATCTTGATTGATTTCTCCTACACCTTCAAATCTGTCGATCATGAATCCCTATTAGTTATCCTATGTCAACTTTGTATTTCTCTAAAAGAACGAAACTGGTTTTTTCTTATCTTTGGGGTCATCTGCAGTCTATTCGTTCGGTCATTGAAAGAAATACGTCTGATTGGTGTGATTTACTTACCGGTGTTCCCCAAAGTAGCATACTTACGTCAGTCATTATTATTTACGATCTTCAAAAATCTCAGCACCAGTACCGACCTAACCTCGATTGCTCTTATCATTTGTACGCGACCGTTAAGCGGACTTTTATGTTATATTACTGATTGATCTCATAAATTTCTCAACCTGCTCAATGATCTAGACACTGTGTTAGCACGAAGTGAATGGACATGTCACGTGATTCGTGCTGCGTTTAATAATGACTGTATTAATGACTGAACTAAACTGAACACGGGGACTTGTGAGTTTCATAAAGTGAAAGGAAATATAGTAATATATTAACGCTTTGTTCATTCCTGACTAAATAGGCACAATAAAACTTCTATCGCAGTTTAGTACTTTTTTATATATTTTTACTATACCAAATCTTACCAACCATTTCACAAATATGTTCTGTGTTCACTCACAGTTTATCGCCTCCATCCGGCGGATACACTCAAAAATCTTCAATAATTTAAATCTTTAGATATAACCTTTAAATTTAATACATCACTTATATATTTTATAAAGCTGAATTACAACGTCTGTTGTACCAGCAATTCACACATTACAACCTAGACTAGATATATGTCTGACAAAGCCCACATAATATGTCTGCCAGCAGCCTCTGCGGCCCACTGCAAAGGCCAACTTCAATGGTAGACTCCAACAGCCGACTCCAACAGCCGACTCCAACAGCCGACTCCAACAGCCGACTCCAACAGCCGACTCCAACAGCCGACTCCAACAGCCGACTCCAACAGCAGACTCCAACAGCAGACTCCAACAGCAGACTCCAACAGCAGACTCCAACAGCAGACTCCAACAGCAGACTCCAACAGCAGACTCCAACAGCAGACTCCAACAGCAGACTCCAACAGCAGACTCCAACAGCAGACTCCAACAGCAGACTCCAACAGCAGACTCCAACAGCAGACTCCAACAGCAGACTCCAACAGCCGACTCCGAAAGCCGTCTCCAACAGCCGAATCCGACCTAAACAATGACTATATATAATTTAATTTCTTATAAATACAGAATACATTTATTAGAAAATTAGGATATAAGGTTATTTGTTTTTCTCTTTTCCTTTATTTCTTAAGCACCTTTATGTGTTCACTGTATATTTGAGGCTTGATAAAAGAGAATGCTTATGGTATTTTGCTTGCCTTTGAAAAATATATAAATATTCAAGTTTTACATATAGCAAGTGAAACATAGACATTAAATTAAATGGTAAATTTAAAAAAAATGTTTTTTTTACCGTTTTATTATTGTAAAAAAAATAATGTCATCGGCTTACAGAAAACGAAAATATAATAATATCCGTACGTTAATACGTCCGGCGTGGAATATAAAAACAATCTTACTACGTTGTTGTTTTTACCCTTGTACAATTTTACTGACGAAAATGCCACGGTTTTATTTTAACAGTTATAAATCGGTCAGGAAATGGAATAATATATATACATTCTATATTTATATAAATTTAAATAAGCTTAACATGGCTGTACATGTTTATAGATATTTTTAAACAATATATATACATATAATCAAAAATAGTTTCAGCTCCTCTACTTATTTTGTTAATGAAAAAATTGTAAGAAGATATATTTTCTAAAGTAAAAACATCCCTAATAACATTATCTATAACAACAGTCCGTATGTCTTACAATTACTAGAAGTATATGAATAAATTTTTCTATGTAAGTTCAGATAATTTGTAATGTAAATATATATATAATGATTCAGTTTAACAACTGTTACAATTAATTTTTTACCCTGAATCTTTGTCCGATAATAATTTAGGGTATAACATGTTATGTTTAGAAATTACTAATGGAGTAAAAGTTTTGCAAAATAAAAACATGTAACATAAGTCCTCATTTTTGTTCATATTAAGGAAAATTTCGTTATAGTGTCAGCCTACGCGAGCTTATCTACTAATAAAATTATTCATTTTTTTACCGGTTCATAAAGTTTTCACTGTATCTACATCATATATTTTACAGAGAACAACTTCATAAAATGGTTTAGTTTTATGTCATTTTTATTTTATTTTTTAAATTAAAATCAATAATTAAAATAGTTGATGTAAAAAAATGTAAAAAACATTTATTTTTGAAAACTGATCATTATAACTGTCGGCGATATGCCTATTCAAAATATTGTGCATGTGATGAATATATTTGAATAATATTTAGCAAAATATAATTAATATAATGGTAACTGGTAAGTGGTAAGTTACTTTTTTTTGCGGCATAAATTATCTTATGATCATTTTCGTTTAACTCACATCTTGACAATATTTAGTATAAAAAGGCTACTTACTTACAATACATTGTTTTTACTTCAATTAATAGTATTAGTACTATGTCATTTTAGTATTAATGTAAAAATGCTTTTTCATGTACAAATGACCGGTCGTATCATTACATTGGTTTTTAATGTCTTTTTAAGCTAAGGAATTTTGCATTTGTAGTAATTCAATTTTTTTTTTCACTTATTCATATTTTTACGAATAAATATATTTCATATCATTGATCGTCATATTATATTGATCGTCATTGGTTTTTCTTACATAGTTGATGGTTTTGTGACAATAATGCCATATAATTTGTAAAAGCTGCACTATATTTCTTTAATCGATGTTTGAGGCCTATTTATATTTATTTTTTGCACAAATAACATTCTTGTACCAGAGTAGTCTATGTAATTGCTATGAAATATAGATAAACATAGTACATATGGCTATTAATACGTAGTCGTATTAAAGTACAGCATTATTTCCTGTACCGCCATTAATTATTCAAAAGCTCATATAGTAACAGATCATGTGACAGATTAGACCTGATTATTTAGCTTTAATTTACAATAGAATATAGATAAACAATTTAACAAACCCTGATTGTACTGGTAGCCGTTATCAGTACTTGCATGCATGTACTGTTTACGGCAACCGACATTTTTATTAAACACTTTTAGTTGTAGGAGACCATTTATTGTTTTTTTTTTCATAAAATTAGTTTTATGTATTGTTGCCATTCCACATATATTAATAGTATATATTTACAAAAAATATTCAGAAAGTTAGAAACACAAATAAATTAAAAAAAATTAAGAGTACACGGAGTATGGTGACTTATATAAGACATACCTTAGTAAACATTTTGGTAAAACCTGGGGTCCGACTGGCCTACATAAACATTGAATCACGGAAGTCAGAGGAGCTTTAAAAGTATCTTCCGTCATGATGTTAATGCGCTTAGTGTGTACACATAACGACTTTGCAGATCAAAGGCGACCGCGGGAACCTTAAAGGATTATAAAACAATTTTTAAAATGTTAAGTGTATTTTTATTAATTTTCTTATGTATTTTTTTATTATTCTTATTTCAAGGTTTTTCTAACTTATCGATTGACTGATTGAGAATATCAGACATTAAACGCCAAATATTTTTACAACGTAATATATATTTTGGAGACACAAGTTTGTTTGTTACATCGATATTGATGAGATATCTTATATCCTCAATCATTGGAACGACAAAACTAAGCCTTGAAAGTTAGATGTTTGAAGATATGTGCTGTTTATATTATTTTTGTTTTACTCGAAGCAGGAACTAGACTTTAATGGGTGCGAATGTTTACTTATAATATAAAGGATATTGTTCTTACAAGAAAAAATAACATACAATAATCTTCTCGTGATGCCGTTACGTAAGATTTATTCTATTATTTCGTGAACATAACCCTGTCACGTTTAGAAGTCGTTAGTCGGTCTTTATGCTAATACATTTTCTCATCGTATCACATGCTTTGGCACGCATCGATTTAATATTTTCTTTTCACTCAACAGTTTTTGTCATAAAATTGCCGACATTCAACTACAATTTTAATTTCATACACTAATCGTTAATATTTGAATAGCATTCTACTTGAATTTTTAAAAAAATGTTATGAATGGTTTTATTACCATCAGTACACATACAACAAACATGTTTTCAGTGTAACAGAAATTGTATGGCACATTTTATAACATATGTTGCATTTATTATTACAAAGTTAAGCAATCTCTCTTATTATTTTTTATTTGTTTTTAAGCTTTATTTAATAAAATAAGAATTTTCCACACGAGTCTTTACGCGTTTTTTTTGTAGAGTTAAACTGGAAACGTATAAAGATTCATGTTTAACTATTACTGCTTAACTTATAAATGCTTCTCAGTTTCTTCTATTATATTTTAATACTATTTATAATAAAGATTAATTTTAAATATTTCGAGAGACACTGGCTCGTTTTAACTTCTGTTGTCTTGCTAAAATCAGAAATAGATGTCTAATCTGTTCAATATTTCTGTCTATTTCGAAGATAGTGGTTTATCTTGTAACTTTATTATTATTATGAAATGAACAAAAATAGGAAGTGACATAGTTATTAAATAAAATTCATGGACCTAAATAAAAGTAACTTAATTTTTAGTCAATCTAGACTTCTACGAAAATTCATTACCTTATTATAACATTAACGTGAATTATAGGAGTATCACTCATTCAAGCATATGGGCATCCACAGGAGCGTCACTCATTCAAGCAAACGCATGTGCATGAATATTTTCATTAATTTTACATTATTAAATAAATATAGGTCATATTATATTAGCGAGTTTTTGACTGATATATATACATACATATAGTCGATGATTACATCGATGTTAATGTCTGATATTAATCAGACGTTCCAAAGTACATGCAATGACATGGAACAATGTCTAGAGAAATTTCTCTATTTTAGGTCAGCGCATGATACCTGCTTTAAAACACATTGGTATATTTTAAATTATTATAAAACAAATAAAGATCATCTAATAAAAAGCTTATATATATAACAAAATGTATGATAATGTTATCTACCAATCATATCTTAATAAAATAGTAAAGCCAATTTCTACATTTGCCTTAAAATCCATAGGATATTTGTTTCGTAATTTCTTCAATAAAAGAAGAACATGCAAAAGCCAGCTTACATATAACAGAATGGTTCGTTTGATATACAGGATATGACATGTCCTAAAAATGTTACCAAGAAAATATATGTATCTCTCGGTACCATGATTCAGCAAGCAACATTAATAAAAACTTTTGTATTGATTTAATGATACATTAACGTCAGAGATCTAGATATCATTTAATGATGGTGTCATTACTTACTGTTTGGGAAGATTAATAGAAATTATTTTTATTTAAAGAATTATTTATTCTTCAGGATATTCTTAACTTAATAAAACAGTCCATTGCCGAATATGTTTTATTTGTTAATTGGATTAAATCCTAAACATAATACAAAAGTGATACAAGTATTGGAACTACAACAGTTATATCAATTTTATACAATTTTCCATTTAACTGACAACTTTTTTGACATCTTAAAAATAATTTATAAATTCAAATACTTCTTCTAATAGATCTTCACATAAGTTATACCTCAGAAGTATTCGCATTCAAAATAAATGAGTTTTCAAATAAATAATGAGCATGGATTTCTCAAATTTGCTCAATTCATTTCTTATTTCCGTCTTTCTTACCATTAATGTCGTCAAATCTTAAAAAGAAACATTTTGTATAACCTTCACTGAAGTAGTTCCGCCCTCGTGTACAGGATGAAATATTAATGTAATTTTATATGCAAAGCCAACCTTTATGTGTTTTTTCGTTCAAAACATTAAAATGGTAATGTTTAACATTTCAGGGCTGGCTTTACATAGGGGTCAACGAAAACTATATAAGAAGACATAGTGACCTATAAGTATATTTGATTTTATTATTAGAAAAATTGTTTGTTACGTTGACCCTCGTGATATTAGATTGAGGAATAACATAACTAAAATATATATTAAAATTAGCTGACAGATAGATATTAGCTGGTATATATATAAAATATTCCTGACATTAAATGTCCATTTTTTTATATCTATAATCCAAAATTATGTGGATAACTTTAAGAGTAATTTTTGTTAGACAAATTAAATATTAATATTTAATTAATGTTCAGTATTATATATATTATTTTCAGTTGTTCAATATATATATTAATTTACAGTTTCGAAAACATCCAAATGTCAGCTTATTCACACCAAAACACATGTTAAAGTCTTTTAAGACTTAAAAATTATATGAAATAAAGGCCTTAACATAATACACGACATATAGTAACGTTGATACAGAATATACTCTTATAGAGACTTAAGTAAACGTAGGAGCATAAAAGCAGGTACACACGGATATGATTGAAGATGTTTAGACGCTCACTCTGTGTTTGATTTAGCCTTCATTTTTTTTTCATAGTTACATTAGTTCGTATGAAACCTGCTCCTATGCTTTGATTGACAATTTGTAGTAAATAATCTATAAAGAAATTAATGTGTATAGGTGTTCTTTTATTTCATGTGTTGAATTATAAAGTATAATCCTTCTATATTATAATGTTTTATAAGGACGCGATTAACAACAGAGTTCATTGTCTAGGTGTTGATCTTTTAATCTTTAAGTGTTGACCTTATTTACTGCAATTTATACAAATCACAGTTGACATTTGTGTCTTATTATTCACAGTAAATTTATACAATGAAAAGAATCTCTTGAAGACTGTGCCACAAACAATTATTCTTTACTCGAGATCTAACCGAGCGGCATCCCTGTTTTTGACAACATTGAAATTTACATTGGATATTGAGATAAAACAGAAAATATCTAGGAGTTTGTATATTCAATGCATTATTTTTGCAGACCTCGTAAAAAAAAGGTGTCAATATCATCACTTTTCCACGATATTTAGTCTGAGAATGTTTTTGGACGTCAGTCAACCAAATGCTACGAAACCTTACAAACTAACACTTATTTGCTTATATAATAATTAAGAGTACCTTCCTGTCCATATCCATAAGATATAAAATTCAGTCGAACCTTAATTTTTACTTTCCCATCACAAGCGCTTTGTTATTCAAAAATTGTTAATTTTGAAATGCGATTTCGTTCTATCCCTTATATATACACATTATCACACGACAGTATCTACGAAATGTATACAAAGCAACCGACTGAACACTTTGGAGTATTAAGGGTATACGAAAGCACAATTTTACAATAATCTTAGCAAATTAGTAATTGAATTAATAATGTAGGAAAATTAGACAAGTAAAATAAAAATGACTGAAATGACTGAAAAACGCAAAATAAAGAGAGTAGTAAAAGGTATAAAAGGACAAGGTAATTACTGTGATGATATTAGGGAAATATTATTTTATTAATATATCACGATTGGTTGACCTTCGCATAATTGAGACTCTATAAAAATTTGTATCTCAGTTATTTTTTTACTAATTATTATAAGAGCCTAATTTGAGGAACACCAAAACATACGACATATCTGCAAAAGATGAAATAACAATGAAAAAAACATTCGCATTGAGAAGGAATTTTCAGACAATATTTAAAAAAGTAAATCAATCTTCAACCTGTATTGTATTCAACTTATGAATTATTCTTGTCTAATTTTCCTGGACATTAGAAGATCTAAAAACTTCGTGAAATAATATAAATCAAAATTACAACCTACCACAAACATCGAACATTTAGTACCATGGTATATAATAACCAATGGACATAATATAATTTACCGACATGCAGTTCTTTATACATTGTTTGTGTACTTTCATAGGTGCATTATGATCTGAATCAAACTGAATATCACGTGAAGCGTCGTAAATGTCAACGCTTCAAAAACAAACTCAAAAACTATCCTACGATATATCTACTGCATATAAAATGCTCTCGTTATACCTTAAGTTACTGCCTACAAAGTGGTATGATACCACTACTTACGCTGTACAAATTGATATTCTTCTCAATAATAGTCCATTTTTAAGGATATGTAGAACTATCACACGTTATTTTATAATAATTATGTACATATATTAAAGTGTGATTAATTATTATATAAGAGCAGACTTATTATGGTGATTCAATGACTTAATTACATATGACACAATATGTTACTAACTTAAGAAACTTATATCTAATTTTTTTAATAAATATATATTTTAATATGAATTATGACATTTTATGATTTATGTTTGAAATTAAAAATAAACCATATAGAAAAAAAAACAATAATCCTAAAATAGAAAAAATGAATCACCACAGAGTCTTCATGTTTATGTTAACTTAAAAATATTTGTATGTTTATGACTTATTCAAAAACTAAATATAAAACTTTAAATACGTATCAAATGACAAATTTATCGATATATGCAACTTCTGACAGTAACAGATGGTAGCTTTAACGATGAAAAAATATTTTGTAAAGATCTTATCTTAAATAATTTGATTTTGAATGTAACTTGCTATATTAAGGTGTATTTAAAAACGCACAATAGAGTTGCCTGGTAGTGACCCCTTTAATCCAAAAAGTATGTCTTCATCACTAACTTTACCAGAAAACCTATTTTAAAATATAACATTCTATGTATAATCGTCTTTATCAGGACGCAGGCAACATCGATTATGCTTCTTTAGAAAATCCTTAACAATGTATCCGAAAGAAACCTAATAGATTTTGCCTTATAAAAGCAATTATATATAAAATGCTAACGAAATTGTTATCTATAAATGGCGATTCACACTCAATATTTTTTAAGCAGAGTCTTATGGATGAATTATTCATTCTCTATGTCTATTAAGTAGTCTATTAAGTACAAAGTATACCTAATGTGTTTATAATTAATTTAAAATTCGAATCTGAATCATAATTTCACTTTGAAATAAAATATATATTTTTTTAAACGACTTGATTATAAAATAATTGAGTCATGAATCCAGTATATCGATAAAGAACTCAACATTTAGTCAGAAAACGGAATGCTATTAAGTGTTTATATGAGTTTAGTAAATTTAAATGTACACACATTTTAACTGCTTCACTTTTACTCTGTTAGCTTATCTATTATTTATAATAATGCGAATATATTGTATCAACAAACGGTTTGTATAAAACAAAGTTTAAGACACTTAATTGTGTATGCCATCAGATATACAAGTTACAACTATGGTAAATATAAATTCGAGACTATATCTTATGTTTAATCATCCAAATTGAGAAAAAAATTAAATTATATTTAAAATAATAACCTATTTATAAAATAAAGTTTATTTGAAATTACTATTTTCATAATACTGTCGTTTAATCAGAATTTTTTAATTATTATTTTGTAACAGTTGTAAACTGCAATTTATAAAAAAAGAATTACAAATATGTTTTTTAAACAATAATAAAAATATATATATATAAAGTTTGGATTCAACTGATCTAAATGACTTTAGGTCTTTTCTCAATTTGAATGTACTCATCTGTACAAAAATCTAATAATTCGATATTTTGCCTCAAAACTCAATCAAATTTCAATCCATCAGCCAAACTATTCCCGGTTTTCAGTCAAAATGTCGAGTCTCGTTTGTCTTAAAACTTTATATTCGTATTCTATTGTTTTATTTATATCCTACTTGTTTTGGTGTTCATCTTACAGTGTTTATTTCTATGTCTGTATTTTTAATCTGAGTATACAACTTAATATATTGATTATGTATGTTATACCTAGTTTAATTATACCAAGCAAAATCTTTAAACCCGAAACACATAATAAGCTTAAATAAATATTACGTAATAATTAAAAATAAATTACTTTCTCTCTATTACTTAGAATTATTTATCTTACTTTAACAAACTTAGAAGGGGATTTCATTATGAAATTGGCCCATTTGTAAATAACTCTTTATAATTTAAATATTTTTGATAATTTATTGATAAAAAATATAATAACTTGAAGTTTTGAACATAAATAATTTTATTATTATGAACGTATCATTTGGTCGGAATATATTGTATATTAACGATATTTAAAACAGTCAATAGCACATACAATACATAAAATAATTACATAAGAATAGACTTTAGAACTTTACATATAATTTATAGGTATATAAAATGTAAAATATAAATCTATCTAAAGAAATAAGCGTAGGTATTGTCAATGTAAAATATTATTTTATATAGAATATAAATAATTATGAAACAAGCTGTGCCCGAAACTTTATCAACAATTATTATCAATCAAGAACGTAACTTTTTATATACAAATACAATTTAAATACAGTGGGAATAGATGCTCGTTGATTTAATTTATGTTTGACATATCCAATATACAGAAATGAATAAAATACGTATAAAAAGTAATATTAAAATAGTAAGTATAAATCAAAAGTTGGTAGAAATAAATTAAAATTTACATAAAATAAATAAAAGATAAATGTTAATATAAATTATAAATAAACAATATTCGAGGTGGTACAAAATATGTTTAACGCCACATGTGTTATTTCAACACAGAGTACTTAAATGATTTTTTTAAGTAAGCCCTTGTAACTCATTAATTTTTCGTCATAAGGTGTTGTTATATTCAACACACAGTTTTAAAATCTTACCTAATAACCTATAATTAATCGCCTCTTAGTCGCCTCTTACGACACGCTGGAGATTGAGCGTCGGTGCAATTCTACTCTATTTAGATCCCGGATACCGCACGGGGAAACTTAAGCATACCTATTTCTAAAAATATAATACATGCAATAAATTAATAAATCACAATAACTGCTAGAACTATTTTATAAGTTACATCAAAATAAAAATAAATTACATTTCCAATACATAATGGATAGCAAAAATATATAAAGCAAAACATTATTCACTGAGATAGGTAAATAAAAATACTAGCACCATCGCCGTTATTCAGAGGAGATAAAATAAATTTGAATATTTTTAAACTCAAAAAAGATCATTGTACCTTCTGTTTATAAATATTTGTCTGTTAAGGAACAATAATTAAATTATTTTATAAATAACTGCATCATTTAAGTTTATATCATTTATGTGATATTAAATAAATATATTTATAAACTATATTAAGTATACAAGTTATGTAAAGTCACCTCAGTTATATTATCTATAATGAACATAAGACGCGGCCTGCCTGTGCGCTTAAAAGATATGTGCAATATGATCTTAATTATAATTAAGACTACTTAATATTTCCCTTTTATCGGAATGATTCGATGATTATTTTACCGCGATGGAAACAAAGGTGTCGGATATTTTGTTACATAAAAAAATAAAATATTCTCCGCAGCTTACGAGATTATTGGTTATTAAAATAATTATAATTTATAATGTTAAAATCTAATAAATTATGAAAATAAACTATAAAGAATGATAACCTTTTAATAAAAATTTTAAATAATTCAACTTAAAGCAGCACTCACTTATTAAATATACACTTAGTTTAGAATAATGTTACATACGTATTATATACTTTTTTTTCTTTTTTTCTTTTTAGCTCTTACCCTAGGTTATTATTATCTTATTATCTAAGTTAATATTAATAGCGACATTACACACTTGCTGAAATACTGTATTATTTTATGATTAAGAACTTCTTGTGTATAACACAATATCGGATATAAGAAAATAGATTCGACATAATAATTGGCTGAATATAGAATATTTTTGTATCCAGAAGAGCATTTAGTTTAATTATTAAAAAAAAAACTGCAACTTCTCGGTAAAAAGTTGTCGAGTCAATACGCATGTACCCGCAATATAACCACGAAAAGGCACGCGGTGATGTCAACTACTCCTACAATATGTACAACGACTACAACAACTACTGTCACACATACAAATGCAACTTCTGCCAACTGTCTACATAACATGTTTCCATAGACACACCTAGAATAGTATTTAAGGCTTCATAAAAGTTTTTAATGTTCAATGAATTCCTCGAAACTAGAAGTTTAAAATGAATTTTGCTGAAACAACATATGGTATTTGTGTCATGAGACTAGTGTCGTAATTAAAAAAGCTGTTTAAACTGTTTACGCTTTTTTAAACTTAAAGCAACATATCCATGCTTTTAAATGTTATTTTTAATAGAATATACGACATGAATAAATTGTGCATTTTTAATAAAACATGTTATTGGTTAATTAATTAACTTAGTATTTTTTTGTTTCTAATTTAATTTTGAACTTTATATTTTTTAGAGGCTACTGTTTGATAATAAAACTTTTTTCAAATGATTAATTAAAATGTAAGCAGAATACACATGTTTAAAATTAAGAATTTACTCATACTTATAAAGATGTTTATTCTGATCGTTGTCAATTATCAAAAGTCGTCATATTTACTTATAACTACCAACTTTTATCGATACCCAACCTACAACAAGCAAATTCCGAGGTACTAATGGATCCTTCTCCTTTATATAGTTGTAACATACATATCGTTATGTAACAAAAAGATGGTACTACATAATATTAAAATCACAATCCCTGACGCATAATTCATTATTTTCCTCACCAATTAAATAAACCATGTTCACTGCGGGCGCTGCGGTTTAGCAGTCCAAAATTTACCGAATTAAAAATTTATAAGTGCTTTTATGTAAATAAAATATTATTAAAAAAAAAAGAATTTAAGAAAGAGCATGGTTAATTTAAAACGTTTTGTATTTGTTGTTTGGATATTGTTATTGAAATATTTTGCTCGTGTGTAATGTCGGGAATAGTTAATTTGCAGCTTACTTTCTACGCCATATTAATTAACTTTGCTTTTGGCACTTTGCCACTTACTATTCTAAGAAGCCACACCACACAAAATAATATTTACATCTTACATAATTAGTTTAAATGAGCAAAGAAGGTATTATATATCGCCACTATATTTATAACTCTTAACACTTAAAATTCTTATAACAAATTGAAATTTAAAATTATTTTAACTGGATGTGTTGCTGTATTTTATAAAAAAAATGATTTATAAAGGCAGTCACTAAATTAGTTCGACAATAGAAATAAAAATTTATATCAAGAAATAGTCAATTAAAAAAATAGTATTTTATAGGAGCCGTATCTAGTTATTTTTAAAAAAGTATTTTAATTGCACTGCCTAATAACTTATACTGTTTTATTAGTCGTATCCGAAGCTCGTTAGTAGATTTTTTATATATTAAAGGCTATTAATAAGTGAAAAAATAATTGAAAATAAAACGTTGTTCTGAAAATTTTATATTTTTGTATTCCAATATGCGTGTTTAATTATACCACAATTTAATTTAATTTATTTATTTAGTGAATACACTATTAACTATTCTTAAATAATTTTTAATAAATATATTTGCAAAACCATTGCAATGAACGGATTACATTCAATGTTTAATTCAAATGATATATTTTAAATTTTATTTGAGCTCCTCTAATGTAAAATAGCTAGGCTATTAAATATTAATAATAATATAATACTAATATTTACAAGACAATTACACTTACATAAATATTTGCTTAAAAACCTAATATATGATTAAATATGAAGCAAGAATATCGAAATTCGTAATTCACTATCACCTAAATTTACGAATACCATTAATGTCCTGTACTTTTGTTTCAGGTGACTAATATAGTAATAATATTATATATATAAAATCCTTATTGTAGAAAAATATATCGTCGTCGTTAAAACACTACACCTTAAATAGTCCATAAACAGTCATTACGTTTCTAAGATTTAAACGTCCTTTACACTAAATCGTCCTCATATCAAATAATTTCTTTGGAGACGGGTAATAAGTTCGTTGATAAATAGTGAAAAGGTGCATAATCGTTGGTCACAGAGCCAGAAGGCAGATGTTTGATGGGCACGCGTCTAGCGCGTCGCGGCATCGGAGGGGTAGGAGCGCGCTGTTAACTCCCTTTAGCCACCAAATGGTACGGAGCATGGATAGTTGCAACGCTGCCAAGTTCCGTACGACCCAATAATTCTTCAGGATGATCATGTTCATGTTCCCGTCTTTTCTCTTCGTTGGTATAGTAGTGTGCAGCGCGTCTCCTAGAGCAGCACAACGCCGTGGTAACTACTGCGAGCACGGCTACACACAACAACATTAATCCTGCTATCACACTCATTTGTGCCTCGTGAGTGGTCGCACATTGCTCCAAACTTTCATAGGTTAGATCGCCGAACGTAACGCCGTTAAGTCTCAGAGGTGAATGACACTTCAATTGCCTAATTGTTGTATTGAGAACTGTAGTTGTCATATAAACGAGCATAGCGGTAGATGAGCATTGATCACATCTCCAATAATTTCTTGTTAAATCCAAGTGAGCTATGGCCTCTAATCTTTGCAAGTCTTCTTCATTTAATGTCTGCATTTTGTTTCTAGATATGTCGAGACGTTGTAGAAATTTGGTCTTAGTAAGAAGTTTTAAAGGAAATATTGTAATTTTATTCCAAGATATATCCAGTGATACCAAATGTTCATTATATATAAAGAAATTATGTGGTATGTGATCCAATGATAAATTCGCTAGGCCTATGCTATTAATTTCTGGGAGTATTTGCAATACTATTGCAATTTCATTGAGCGGTAAGTTGTTTCCACTGAAATTTATAGTTTTTATCGATTCTACAATAGGTGAAAATGTTTGTAAGTGAAACCTGTCAATTTTATTATGACTAATATCTAGATGCACCAGTCCTGTTAAATTAGCGAGGGCAGCGGGCGCCAACAAGGCGAGACGGTTGCGTGCCAATGAAAGAAATCGTAATTCTCGATTCCTTCCGAACATATTGTCTACAATCACCGATAATTGGTTTCCATCCAATTTAAGCTTCTTTAGTCTTTTAAGACTAATAAATTCGTCCGATGTTAAGTACTTAAATTGATTTTCTCCCAAATCTATTTCTTCTAAATGCGGTACCAAGTGATAGATTTGAGTATTTATTCTACGTAAAATACATCTTCGGCATTTAAATATATGTAAATGTTGGATATCTTTAAATACTTCAGGATTTAGATCAGTTAGTGGATTATAACTCAAATCTAAGACCAAAAGTTTTGCTAACATACGAAAAAGTCGAGGCACTAAAGTAGAAATTTGATTGTGCGCCAGGTTTAGGGTCTTCAAAGCAGTCAAATGTCGGAATGTCTCACTTGGCATTTGTTCAATATTGTTATGGTCGAGATGCAGCTCCGTAAGGTTTATGAGGCCACGAAAATTGTCCGCCCCAATACTAGTTAGGTTATTGTAGGTCAGATTAATGAGTCTTAAATTCTGAAGGCCCCAGAAAGAGTATTGTCCGATGGAAGGGATATTTGAATTAACAATATGCATTTCACGTAGATTCACGAATGGTTCTGGTTGGGTGAAAATAGGCCCGATGGTGAGATAATTAGGCCGATTTATAGGTGCCGAAATTAGCACGATTTCTATTCTGTGGTCGATGAAATCGACGGGTATTGATCGCATGTCACCCCGTGTACATTCGGCACTTAACGCGCTCCCGGCCTCGATGACTATGCTGCGGCAAGAACATTCGTTTGGGCATATTATCTCTACTCCTTTGCAGGTCGTCATCAAACATAGGCACCATATTGACAACAAATATGCTATGTTCCTGCAACAAAAGAAAATAAATATTAAAACGGTTTTTTTTTCTTACAAAATAAAAATGATTTATTTTTAAAAACAATCGCAATTAAGTATTTCATAATTTAAATGGTGGTGACGTTTTCTGTACAATTTATCAGAAAATCAAGTACATATTCAGATGACTAGGCACTATCTACCCCTTGCTATACCATAATGAACTTAGCCTTACTGACCTAAAAAGGTTCACTTGATCGAAATTTATTCTCATCCATAAATGTGAACTTACTAAACGGCTTTGTGTAATTCTGACAAAGGTATTTAGAGTTTGTTAGTAGTTCGAAGGACAAGTTTGTAGTTTTGTTATTGTTTATTAAATATATATCTATACATATTTACCGTATTAGTATTAGATGCCATGATTCATGTTTTCAAATGTTAACGTAACCTTCTCACCGTAAACAATTAAAATCGGAAACAATGTATTTTTTAGCATACAAATTACCCTATTAAGTATTAACAACCATTAGAATTGTAATTGCTGCTAAAACTGTAGGTCCAAATGCTATATATCAAATGGAATTAACGCGTTCTACAGAAAAAAAACTTGCCTAAGCCTTCGCGAACTAAAACGAGATTACCAGCCCTGAAATATGCGACTCGCTTTGTCTGCCAAATTCAAACTCCCTGAAAAATAACTGTGAGATAACAAAAGGATTTTTGACGGAGGTTCTGCCACATTATCCATTCCGCCTCTTTTAAATTTAATTCATAACACCTTATAAAAAAAATATGTTGTATTAAAGCCGGATGTTAAATATATTTATTTTTTTTAAATAATAATTTTCTTTATTATTATATTATTCAAGGAAACTGGAATTAAGTGAGTAACTTGTATTTCACTGCCGGCAATAAATACATACTTCTCAATTATAATTTATTTATATTAAAACCCCAGTAGTTAAATTTATAATTTAATAACAACCTAATTCCTGACCAACATGTGTACGTAAAAAATTTAACGAAAGCAATTTCCAGACAAAAATATACTTTTATTCCAAGCTATTAAAGTCCAATCATTGTAGTGCTACTATACAAAACGACTTAACTTCGCTACGTAGCCATGAGGTTTTTAATTATTTCGTGTATAGGTACAATTGCTTGGAACTCCTAAACGAAAAAAAATGTGAGCGATTTCTGTATACAAATAATTTTACTTAATCTGACGTATAAAGGAAGCCTCATCAAGCTTTACTCTTATGTTCACGTTTAATGAAATAAAATATGGAAGTTAAACCTTTTATGCATAATTTTATGTAATTTTGTATTTTATTTCAAACTGGCAAATCAAACAACATTTATAGTTATCAAATCGTACGTTTGGGATAACATTGTATCAATAGAATGGCTTCGGTAGCAATAAAAAAAACGTTTTCCCAACGGCATGGGCTGCGAATTTTTCAATACAAACTCCGATTCAAGACAGATTAAACGGATATATCGCAACCGTTTTCAGTGGCTACTGGGAAAAGGGATTTCACGGTGTGTAAACCGGATTTGATGTCTCTAAATTGTTACACACGTCTTTAAAAGAGAATTAGCTGCAATAGAGGTTTGAAATCGTGAACGAATATAAATTGGCTTGTATTTATAATAAGTTTATTTTAAATATCTTTATTTTAATTACTTATCTTACTGTTATATTTATCATAACTACTGATGATATAACTCTTTAAATGTATGCTAGTTACTTCAATATTTATTATTGCCCCGTGGGTTTTAAAAAAATATTACATATGCCAAGGGTTCCAGCGTTATTATAAATATTTAATTCTAACGAAATTTTGTGTACGATCACCTTTTTTGTGAGATAATAATGTAAACAACTTATATCTTTAATGTTTTATTAATTTTAAATCGATAAAATAAGAATAGACTTTTGCAATCTGATATATTTTTTATTTGCAATGCTTATCGCGAGTTAATGACAGTAAACGAAGTCGACTTAACCATCTAAGTTATCCATAAGTTTGTCTAAATATGTGCTCGCTTCGCTCTACCGTGTTACTCAACCAGTCGATACCCGTTATATATCCGGGTTCATCGATCCAAGGACCGCGTGGTCGCACTGCACTTGAATGTACGTGGTCTTGATCAAGAACCTTTCTGCGCCAATGGCAATTTGTTCAGAGAAGTATTTTTCTTTCCGAAATCAACTAGAGTTTTTAAACTCAGAGATCTTTTAATTAAAATTACACCTTTTAATTATTAATTATGTAATATATTTCTTTACTTTGCATTTATAAAACTTACAGATATTTAACCAAGAAGTTGCGTTCTTATTTATAAAACTATTTATAACTTTTGTTATACCAGGAAAACTTACTCTAGTCATGTAATATTTTACGTAATCGGTGAATAAAAATACAGTACAATAATAAACTGTAATTTTCGGGTGAGATTAATTTATCACTAACCCAACAAATCATGCTATTTTTCCATCAATCCTTGAGCTCCATAGCATTAATTATATTTACTTCTGCCCTATATGGAAACGTTTACTAATTTAGATAATGGTTTTGCTTTTTAATAAATATAATGAAACCAAGGAAATCACTACATCGAATTATACAAATTAATTAACATTTATATAATAGCATAGATATACAAATGAATTATTATTATAAACCAATTAACTTGAACTTATAATATTAGGCGAGGATATACTCGTTAGGTAGACGAAACAAAACTAAAGGTTTTGATATATATTTAAAAGCACATAAACGTCAGAAGCTCAAGCCTCGGCAGTAAAAAGAGTTGTGGTTGGCAAAATGATGTCCAAACTCCAATAAAAAGTTCAGCAATCATTTAGCCTGTCAGCTTGCGACGACGGTTAAATACGGATTTTGCGAGATTTTCCAAGTATTACAAGATTAAATTTCGTTCATTATTTGATAATGTTGGGCCAGCTTGCGTTGAGAATATAATGAATAAAACGGAGAGAAAAATTCATAAATTTTATCTCTGTTTCTGTATTTACGTATCTCCAAGTGAACAATAAAAGAAAACTTTCATTCTGTGACTGAACATTATATTGTTTTAGACAATTTTAATATTTTTATTTTTTTTCGCAAGCATTTATTTAAATGCAATCCTTTTTTTATGTTATTTTCGTTTCATTAAGAGAGTTTCAAATATATTTTACAATTTTTTTAGCAGTGCTATTTGACAATTGTAATTTATTTTTTATATACGTATCATTAAAAAAAATATTCTGCGGTTGCAAAATGTAAACAATACGACCATTTGTAAGTTTAAAACGATGCGAGTCTGATATTAATAAAACATTTGCAATACTGGTGCACAAATACATATTCAAACACCAAGACTTTATGTTTCCTATTCATAAAATGGTAATTACAAGCCAAATGTAATTTAGAACTTAAATATTATTATAATATTAACAATCACTAAATATTGAAAAAAATCTGCATTTAATAATTAAAGTCAATTTGATGGAACGAATTTAAGAATGCCAATAGTATATAATCTTATAGTATAGTATAGTCTAAGATCACGAACGAGTTAGTTCTTATCAATTCTGTATAAACCATTTTCAAATTTCATCCCATTTATACTTTTACAAGGGACTGTCTGGGTGATTTAGATAACAAATGCGAAAGCGATATCCGAATGTATGTAAAATTTTAACGCGTTAGTTGTAATAACGGAATACGAATAATACGTATAATAAACAATATTTATTTAGTATTCGTTTGTCTGAATTAATTATAAGATTTAATAAATCTCTTGGAAATCTTGGAGTTGTTTGAGAGTAGAACCTAAAAAAGTAAAAGATTTCTGAAATCTAAAATACTATGATTTATATATATCCTACAGCGGGGTTATATATATGGCAAGACTTTATCTAATTTACCAATAAAAAAAAGTAGTTTTAGATCACATCTTCCTGTTGCTAAACAATTATCGATTAGATTTTGTAAAATCTTTTTCAATTCAATTTCAATTTTGACTAATCACCACATTGATAAGTTATAAAAAAAAATACTGTAAGTTCAAAGAAAAATAAGTTAGGAAAATTATTAAATAGCCTACGTTAATGATGATGTAGATTTATACAAGAGAAATAATGTTTATTATCCTTTAACTACATTAATAAATGTCTGTATTGACTTCATAAACTCAAATCGTGTAATTCTGGTCCTAATATAATCTGTGGTTAATTAGTGTGACCTAGTACCGTTGAGTTTGATTGATCTGCATCAAGCATCCTCATTATAATATTGATCTAAAAGGGAAGGCCGTGTTCTGTTTATATATAATTTAATTCTGGTTGAATTACTGGGGATATTATTATAATACAATCTGAAGACTATTCAACGGTTTGGAACGAAATTTTAATGAAACTATATATTTCATTTAAAGTAATAACAAAAGGTGATAAAATAAAAAAAGCACTCTATAATTTTTATTCCATTGAATTTATACTCATGAATGCAATGAAAAGGCATGAGAGTGTAGCCTCCTGGAAAAGGCTATTTCACTGTTCGTATAATAACCATTTCTGTCACAAATGATAACTTCGGCCAAAAGAGCTTTGAGAATAATAATCACAAAAACTAATTTTATCTTTTCCCTTTTAATAATATTGTATCGAAAAAACAAATAGTAAACATTAATACTTTCACCACAATGTTATCTATAAAAACTCTAGATGTCTCTACATTAAAGACAATTTATTGATCATAACTATCACTTTTCTTTTCTATTTCAGTATAACAAATTATATATGTCAATCATATTATCGTAACTGATGTGAATCAAATAACGAAATATCCAGTATATTTTTAGTTTAAATAATATTTTAAAATAAATGCATATTTATGTTTTCGGTAAAATAAAGTATAGTTGACACCATACCACAAGCATGAAATGGCTGCGTGATTCGCAAAAAAACAATCCAAAAATATTGTTTAGAGATTGTGATTAAAAATGCACATTTTTAACAAGCACAGATAACAATGACAAAAAAAATATTCAGAAAATAAAAATGGTTCAATATCTAGAATAAAATATGAGGGATATTAATAAATTGAAATAATAGAGCGACTTTATTTTTGCAAATATAATTGCATATGAATGTGAAAACAACGTTGCCTCGTTACTGATATAAGGCGCAGATAAAAAAAATAATCCTACAGCATTCATTGCACGTACTGTCATTATCATATTGTAATTTAATGTAATGATTATAAGCTTTATTTAACTTTCCTAGTCAAACTGTCTGTCTGGTACAAGGCTTGTAAATATTTAATGTATTTGTAAATGACTGTTCCCAATTACGCTGGTTTTAATATGTATAATTAATTGTAATAATAATATGATTTGAACATTTCTGTATTTTTTTTCTGTTCTTTTAAAAATGAATGAGGATTTTTTATGAAATGTTATGTTATGATATCTGGACTATTGCAGGTAACAAACAACAAATGTACTACTGTGTGATTCTATGGTGTTCCATGATGTATAAGGGTTTTGAGCTTAGGAAGGTTTTTAGACTTTTGCCCACTATTTTAATATAATGCCCAAGACGTACTCAATCCAGGCAATAAAAAATGTTAAGGCTGATACTTCTGGTCACCCACTACGTCATTGGAAGCTGGAGGGTGACCCCTCCCACCATATATAGCCCTACGTCGTAAGGGTGCTCTAAGTTTCTCGGGGCATCTACATTTGGGAGTTTCCGCCGGGTCTACACGGTGAATGTGCAAGAGATGCCGCGGCATCAAACTATGACAATGAGGGTTGTTTTTTTAATGGGAAACCTTAAAATGGCAGCGATCTCCATACGGCCGGGTAGTCTCACATAACTAACCCCGCCCTTCTTAATAATCCATAAGAAATCTCCAATTGAAAAAAAAACCATCCACTTTTTTTTTAATTATAATATAAGAATATAAACTGGATGTCCTTAACATTTCCGAATCCAAAATTACTTTTCTACTATCAAAAAGGGAAAAAAAGTATTTTCAAGTATTCGACGAAAACTAATACATCCTGGATATTTGTGTATATATATGTATAATGAAAAGCTAAAGATTGCAACTCTAATAGTTTTTAATGAAATCCCTAAATATCAACGTTTGGAATTTATATTAAGCAAAAAGTACATTTAAGTAACGTAAGGGCTATTTAAGCATGAAACCGCGGCGAGGCAGCTTTGAAGTGGTTTCGTCTAGGGTTATCACAGAAGCTTTGTCGGTTCTAAAACCCAAAAATGTTACTAAGATTTTGATTTAAATATTTGAAACTTCTATCGTATCGCTCTTCTCGGAAAACATTTAATTCATATTTAAAATTTACATAAAGTTAAGATTGCTATAATTTGTCATTAATTTCGGTTGTGGCCTCATTTCATTGTGTTTATCTATACTGCACTTAAAGAAAAATTTATTCAAATTTTAGAAAGAAGCCCAATAGATGTCACCACCATCTCGGTGGCGGGTGACGAGCGAAATAATAATAATAATACACAAATTATACACATTGATCTAACCCTTAAGTAAGGAAATGATTTGATTGTGTTAAGGGTGTAAGACAACAATACAA
The DNA here is from genome assembly GCA_959347355.1 of Napeogenes inachia. NCBI lineage: Eukaryota > Metazoa > Arthropoda > Insecta > Lepidoptera > Nymphalidae > Napeogenes > Napeogenes inachia. The sequence goes on along the minus strand of OY365800.1, from coordinate 11,131,351 downwards.
ATACAGAGAAATACACATTATAGATACTGAAAATTTAGTTAATAACCGACCAAATCAAGAAATACAGACATCTCATGCTCATCAGATACATAGGCATGTATCTGATGAGCATGAGATGTCTCAAGGACAGGCGTCCTTGTTGGGAATCGAACCCGATCACCGTTGCGCGCTATAAGCTAGGCGATATGGTAGCTTAATTGGTAGAACTACGGGACGGTTTCCCAGAAGTCGCGAATTCTAATTCCTAAGCTCATCGTTTTATTTCTTATGTTATTTAACATTAGTAACTTAAACATAAACTATTACAAAAATATTTTTGCTAACCTTAATATATTTATATTCAAAAATTCAAATACACCAAGGAAGAAAGAAACTATCTGATCTGATTTCTATGTAATAGGTACTTTTCATTTATGTTGTACTAAAGAGCTATTTAGGTACTTTAATAAGAAACAGGAATTAATTAATAATGTATTATGACAAGCTTCAAAAGGTTAAAACTCATTAGATACCTAAAGAGAATGACAAATTTGTTCTATTCCCTTGTTAGCAAACTTGCTAACAATTACAACAGATTAAACCATAGCGCTGCAACAATGCCAAAATACCGTTAAACTATTAAAGCCAAATACTTTGTAAATGTCCCGTTATTTTTTTGCCAGAAACTAAAACATCCCGTTCATTTTCAATATTAACCTACAATAAACGTTATAAAAAAATACTAATTTAAGTAAAGTATTTTCTGTACATATTTTAGAAATAAAAAACCCAAAATTATTTAAATTAAATGCACGTTTTCTAAGCTACTTAATCAAATGCAAACCTTTTTAAAACTCAGTGGAAACTTTAGCAAGAAAGTTGCTATCATTAAACTAAGTTAAAAGCAAATAATTTACCTATAACTTAGTATCTTTAAATTAACAAAGTTTTATTTAAGTAACATTCTGGTCTATCTTTACAAAAACATTGTTATTATGATGATTGTTATTTTACATAAATTTCATAATATAGCAAAACAATATACTAAAGAAACCAATGAAAAACGATAATATATATCTACATACAATGACTTCTGACGCATCCAACCCTTATATCATTTATATAGAAAACCCTTACCTTTTGAATAATATTATCGAACTCTCCATTACTTTTTGCTTCACACATAATATAAAGGACATACGTTAGAGCAGGACAGAATTATAAGTGTCCGAACCACGGTTTATCTATCAATATCTTTCAATCCGTTTGACAATATAGATTCGATATGAAAATAGCTTTGTATTTTTAAGTTAACCGTGTACACGTTTAGAAAGTTCTTTGTAATTCTATATTGGATCACCGTTATCCTCAATATCCCCAATCCTTTCCGTTGATCGGGACAACTTTCCATCCGCTTGATAAATCACATTTTTGTTCGATTCTCCGGAAAATCCCATTCGAAACACAGTTTTTCAACGCTATTTATAGTAATAATGTCCACGTTCCATTTATTTTTATGACTTTACTAATATTTGTTTATTTCAGACGTTTGTCATGGGTTTAATTTTTAACTTTATTTACAATAAATTATATGTAGAGTGGTTTTATGAAAATTATAAATATATATTTATGAATGTTTACCTATTTATATAATATATATTTTTTTATCTATAAAATAATATTCCTATTAATATTTAAACGGCAGTAATACCCAATATTAAGATAAAATTATAGGAATTTGATATTTTATACCCACCAATCAGTATTCCGGAACATAAACTCGCAAAGATTCGAGAGTTGGCCATAAATTTCTGGAATTCTATTATTCTTTGCCGTCACGAATATTAGTATGAATATTTATCAGATGGAGCGTTGCATGAATAATGCATCGAATATCGGTGCATTACCCTAGGCCTATATTCGAAGAGCATCGCCGCTCACCCAAATTCTCAATGACTGGCTTAACGTCGGCCCTATAACTGTAATTTGATGGAGCATTTCCGTAGACGCCACGTAAGTGGTTAAAAGGAACTCCTTTTAGATCACTTTACAAGCACTCACCATCTTGTAACTTGCACCGAAATAGGACCTACAGTTAAGTGGTGTTCGATTATATGGGCATGGACATCGATGCTATATCCGCACTTTCATAATGTTATCGTTCTCAAATAACAACCAAACAATCGTGATATTATAAACGTATAAAAATATATGTATCTGTGTTCAAATTCACATTAATGGAAGTGTCTCGCGTCTCCTTTATCCGTAATGTTTATCCTCGTTGTGGAACTAAACAAGAGGTTCTGTAGGAATCCAGCTGGATTAGTCGGCGCATGCAATACGGCGCGATGTCTTATTGCTCTGTTAAGCTGTGCTCATGCATACGAATGTTTTGTTTTAGCGAATAATACCATTTCATCTGATACATGTACGACTCTGGACTTGGATAATCTGTTTTAAATATGACTAAGATAAATGATATATGATAAAATGAACTGCGAATAAATTTAATTATTAATGATAAAGATAAGAAATAAACTGTAAAAACTTTAAATTCGAACAAGAATATTTGAAATTTATTCCAGTAATTGCACTTCAATTATGATACAAAAATGTATTCTGATATAACTCAATATAGTTTATGTAAGAAATAACAGAATATAGTTTCGCAATAAAACCACGAGATCTGAAATGATAAGCTCTCAAAGAACCGAAGTCCCAAGAGCAAAGCGATGGTATTGCAACTGTTGGTTTAGATTTTATAATAAAATCAAAAACGAAATTTTTAATCAAAATAGAGTAGGAGTTTAGAAAATAAATATAAGATACCTGAGTCCTTATCATTGCTTAATTAGAAAATGCATTTGGATATTATATTGAAATATTGTTTGACTCATAATCATGTTTTTATTTTTGTTTAACTTGATATAAGTCAATAATAATTAATAGATTATAGTTATACATGCAAGTAATTTATCTTCTAAATAACATCAAAGACAGGTCATCGAAATAAACATTCGGGAAAAACGATTAAATTTGCCCGCTATTCAGCAGACTGCGTAAATGACCAAGTTAAGTTGACCCGTGTAAAAGTTTATCACGCCGTGTAACTAATTAGACGGTCACGTGCCAAATAATGCTAGTTCTTCTTATTACTTCAAGTTGGTACGTGTGGAAATTATGGATGAGTTGCTTATCCTAACTTCAGCACTTAGAAGGTTATAAAATAGAAATAAAGTGTAACACGACTAATACTGATAGCATGTTCCATATAATAAATAGTAAGCATAAAGTTTTAATTAGTTTATAGTTGCGGTGAGTTTATGGTTGTTTTTTTATAGGTTGCGGAACCACACGATATATTTAAATTAATGGACTACGTAATTGTACAATAACTTGCCTTCGAGCTTACTTGTCCCGGGTTCAATTACCGGCCGTGACCAATATTTTAGATTTTATATGATGATACTTCATTATCATAGGTTATAATAAAATAAGACAGACTTTATTATAAATATATATATAAAAGGTACACAAGGGAATTAATCTTCTAACACATCTTTTTTAATATAATAAAAAAATATATATAAAAAATAAATAAAATAAAAAGGTTTGATAATATTTGATACTAGCTGTACCCGCGACTTCGTACGCGTAGATTTCAATTGCGATAAAACACCCTTTGTACTCGTTACCTACCTTTGTACATATTAATGTATAACCTTAAACGTTTTATTAAACTCCGTCAAGTAGTTTTTCCATGTAGAAGTATTTCTAGTTTACATTAATCCCCTATTATGTTTTTTTTTAAATATATTCCATGTACAAAGATCGATCAGTGACAATTTTATTATATATATAGAAGATTATCAAAAAAAATATTTTTATATAGATTTTTAATATGATAATAAATATAAAAAGTATTTACAACTCAATAAGAATTCCGTTTCAAAGAAAATAATTATTATTCAGATCGGGATGAGAGAGTCGTTGACCTTAATATCAATAGACAATAAAAAGCAGCGCCTAGGGAATAAACTTCCTTTATCTATAAAGGTGGCGACGCGGTGGCTTTGAAGACAACTTATGGTGATCAAAACACAGACTTAAATCTCTATAATGTCTGTAAGCGAAATTGACTATTATTGCTAAAGTCGGTGGGTCGGAAATAGCGTAAACTAGTTTCAAGTAAACAAGCAACTTGATGGCTGGACCTCAATTGCTACGTGACATTGTCATAAGACTCAGTTTAAGGAGGATATTTCAAAGGGGAAAAGAATTATTATTCTGCTTTCACAAAATCCCAAAAGTTTTTAAAGTTCTTACAATTTTTCTCAGTCACTACATATTTTAAAAGCACTTAGTATGCTTCAGTGAATTGATAATGTCTATATTTTAAGTACATTCTAATGTTTTAAGTTTGGATATTAAAATAATGTTAAGTTTCTAAAAAAAGAATACAAATTCCACCAAAAAAAGAATAATAAATCATATCCGTAGTTAATTTAGTAACATTTTTCGCTGAGCATGAAATTACGACCATAAACTAGCATCAAGCTGGAAAAAATATTAAGTCACATATTTAGGGTTCCCTACTAAGAAACAATTTTTATACCATCTACATAGCTATAACTCGGCAACTTAAAAAATCATGGCAAACTTTTTGCTTGAGTGGTTAACGTGGACGCCTAACGTTTACCAGCGCAATGGGGTTCGATTCCCCGATAGGGCCAGGAATGTATGTGATGAGAATAGATAGATATCTACTCCATAAATACAGATGTATTTATGGGGTTTTGTCTGGTTTGGTTTGGTTTGGTTTCTTAGGTGTTTCTACGCATTTGTATCATGGTCTAAAACCCTTAACATAGGCAAATTATTTGCTTACTTAGAGGTTAGATCAATTCGTGTAATTTGTCCCTATATTATTATTATTATTTAAAATATATGTTATGAAATTAATATAGCAGGAACCTTTTTAGAGAAATCGGTAATTAGACTCTACCATGGACGTAGTGAAAATTCTTAAAATCATAATCGCAATTATAAAACGAATGTCTCAATATGGTCGGTAAATGTTAATATCGCGTGGTATTGTATACTGTTGGAGTAGTTTTAAAACGTCTTATAAATATAATAGAGTAAATTAAATGAAAGTTCATTGAGTACTATACAACATTATTATAATATTTGGATATTCAATCATTGATATTTTGAAATCTGTGTTATATGTTTCTACAATCATAATAAGTTAAATTATAATATTAGATATTCAAATGTGTATAATTTATAAGTAAGCAATCAAATATTTATCAAGTTACATAAATAAAGAAACGAGTGATAAAATAAAGTAAAGAAATTATAGAGTCCTAAGAGATTAAACAAAGGTAACATTAGTCGAAATTTTATAGAACCTTAGTACAGTGATGTTTTAATATCAAATTCGCTTCGTTTCATTTGGTACTATGAGTAAGCAATTCTTAAGACATTGAGTAAAATAGATAAGTGTTTCAAACTGTAAGGATAATTGCTTTTCAGTTCAACAAAAGGATTTCATTTAAATTTGTAAGACAATTTGAAAGTTATTTCAATAAGATGTGAGAGTTAGTACAAATGTTTAACTACGATGTTTTACAATTAATCTTTGATAGCAAATCTTTTATAACAACATGTTTCCATTAGTTTTTGTTTTAAACTTCATAAAGTTTTTGATATTTTAATTAAGGAACAGTTGCTATATAACGCTGAAATCCGCTCGAGTCTCTCAAACAAATTTAGTAGATACCTGGCATTAATGTCGCTTGCAGAGACACTTCAAAAAAGTAGATAATAGACCTAGAACCGGGTCACTTGTATCAAGAACTTTACACAAGCTTTTTGAAAACAGTTTTTAAGCAATTAAAACAAAGTTTCAATCAGTTTGTAAGAAGTATTTTTACATTTTATTTTGTATATTTTGGTTAAATTCTCTTCTGATCCGTTGAGATTGCATTATATTATATATTGAATCGATGAAGACTCATAATTTTAAAATAGTTTCACTACTTTACTGAAGGAAAAGAGTTAGGTTTGAAGGGCTCTCTAAGCAACGCGTGGGAAAGTTGGCAACGAGCCTTGCAAATTCCTGTCTTTTACCTGCATATATAATCTTTTACACTTTTGAACACATATTTAATTTATTCTCATTACAAAATTCAAAATTTTAACCAATTTTTACATATAATATTTATACTCCGTAACATTAAATTGAATGTTTAATGTATAATATTGATGTTTTTGCTGTCCTAAATTAAAAGCTAAAGCTGGTGCTTTATTTATTTCATATTTATAAAACCTGGATGCAGTTTGTTTCTTTTATTAAGAAGACACTCAATTAGGTATGATTTTTCGCAATACCATCTCTAGAAAGGAAATAGAAAATGAAAGTTTGTAAAGAAACACCTTCTTTTCCAAGTAATAACTACGACTACGATATTTTATACAATTTGCGACCGCAACCAACCGCTAGTTATGTCATACCTAACAATAGCTCAAATATCAAAATAAATATCTGTATTTATATATAATATATATGAAAAATTTAGATATATATATATGATTATTATAGAAGAATATATATATATATATATATATATATATATATATATATATATATATATATATATATCGGAAGAAAAGTGTTTTATCTCTTTACTAGTTGTGGTTCTAAAAGAACCCCAAATGGTCAGTGCGTCCTGGGGAAAGAGAATCAATTTGTGAGAAGAATAACAGCCAATAAAATAAAATAAAAGCAAAAGTAATTCTTAAGCGATGCATACAAACATTTGAATTCGTCGTTATTGTAAACATTAAGAAATAAAAATGTTATATATTGTATTTTATTGTCTTCAAGGAACGAATAGTTGGTTCTAACATTTCTAACGGTTCCGTGTAAGTAAGTGGTAGTTAATGTAGCATAAATCAAAAGCGCATTACAAAATAGTAGTATTACTTCAACCAGCCCCTTGAGCTCAACTGTACATGTTACAATTTGTTGCATGAATTACGGAGACAATTCATTCAAATTAGACAATTCTGGTAGTACAATTCAATTTAGGTAGAGATTATTTGATTTTATTTATTTTTATTTTGTTATTTTTTATTTTTAGAACACTATCAAAATATATCATACAAATAAAATTAATAATCTAAATTTATCAAACTCTATTTACTATAAATAGAAACTTTGACTTTTCTTAGAAAATATCAAACATAAATGTATTTAAAAAAAAGATTTTTAACTCCACGTGTGTAACACACAAAGACTAGAATACTTTAATATATCGCAAATCTCGTCTATTATATCAATGACCCCATTTAGGGTCCGAGCCGACCCTTTACCAGCGTTTTACGCAGCTGGCCGTTATACAAATTCCCTCTGCAATTGTATTACTCTCTGAATATTAACAATTATACCTTGTACGACCTTATAATAAAAGTCAAATTTGTATAACTTTTTGCAATCTAAATATGGGTTACCTTCGAATTGTAAAGATTTACGGAGCGCGTAGTTGATATTAGATCTTATTAAATGGTTGATATTTTTATGAGTGTCCTAGTTGAATGTCTGGAGACAGATAGTTTCCCAATGTTCAATAATATAAGGAGTTGTAGAGTCCAGGGAACTGAATACAAAAGAATCACTCGATTGAATATTTGAATGTTAATGGGCTTGGTATTTATTAACAATAGACATTCAGAACATTGTATTCACTGAGACTGGTACGGTTTCTTCGGAATAACTCAAATCAATATTATTTTATAGCAATAAATGTATTACTAATGTATCAGTAAATCATTTATTTAGAACAAAGATTTGTATCACTATTAACAAATGGAACTCATTAAGTTGATTTTATCAAAATTAAACAATTATATTTTGTATTACATCATTAAAATGTATAAATAAAAAACAATATCGTAATCATACACTCATTTGTTTCCCTTTGTGACCCCCGGGGGATGATCTCAATGGTGACGGGGGAGGCCTCGGGGAAATGGGAGCCCTCGGCATTAATAAAAATCAATAACGTGCACTATTTTACCTTGAACATTATTATTATTACTCTAATATCTCATAACACTTGAACGTTATTACGTAATATCTTATAATAAAGCCTGAAACTGTACTTTCAACTTGAAACTTAATTAAACGTTTTCTTCATTCTAAATTTATTCCCTATTATATTTCGGCATTTTTCAAAAAGATGCCATAATAATATAACAAACGATTTAGTTCAAAACAATAAAAGTATAATATTTCCTTATTAACATATTAAATTTCCCTCCATTATGGTTTTTGTTTGACCACCTCACAACAAGTTGAAGCGGCTTCTTATCTTTCCGACTTTTTCTCATGAGAGGTCGTGCTTCTTACAAAGCGTTTATTTTGTAAGGTTTGTAAATCTCAATGGGCCTCATAATTTTAATTACAAAGGACTTTTGAGTTAAATAACAAGCTGAACTTCGCTGCGGGTTCTTGGTTATATGATTAATGGACGTCTTAATACGTAGTCTTAGTATCTGGGCAGAAAGTATATCTTAAAATAGTCTAGGATAGGAAAGAAGAAGAAACAGGCCCGCAGTTTGCACTTAATCTTTGTTGAAAACAAGTTTTATAAAAGTTAAATTGGATTCTTAGATAATGAAACTCTCAAACGAAGAAGAAAGTTATATAAGATTATATACGACATAGCCACTATTGTATCAATTTCTAATGAATTTTATCTGGCTTTCAAAATTAGATAAGTTATTTATAAGAAGAACTTTAACTCTCTATAACTCTAACAAAACTCTCATATATCACTTATAACTCAACAGAGATGTTCCATTTTATAAAATTTTATTTTTAGTGTATTGTAATGATGTCACGGAATAAAATTCAGCCGCAAAGTTAATCAGATAGTATATTAAGTAACACCTATTATTACCAGCACGCTTGGCATGCTAATGGATTCACTGCAAGCTGTTGACACGACGAATTCAGCTAAAATTAAGCTGGCCAGTGGCGTTTACTGCGCTGTATATTATATACGGTGTCATGTAATAATTTCTGAGCTGGTTGGCAGATCACAGACAGATTTACAGATTTAACATTTTTTTTAATCAACACTTAATAAGAAAAAAATGATCTTATTTCATATTGGAGAAATTATGTGTATATTTTGACCATTACGATTATTATTTATTTTATTTATTACGACTTGCACTTTAGCTGCAATTAATTCCCACTGATTCCCAGATTTCAGGTAGTTAGGTAGGTAGTATTTACTTGAATTTTATTTAATAAATAAATATAATTAATTAATCAAATGGCAAACTACTGCAAAAAAAGGGTTATTCATGTTCAAAATAAAACCAATTTTGATAGTTTATCTAGTTAAGCCTTCTGTTAATCGAAATATTAAAAAAAATACACTTGCTTGATGTAGTGTAAAATATAGACTTTTTTTATCATTCACAAAAACAATGCAGCATTAGTTTGGACACGGATAACACTAAAACTGGTAAACCGTTGTATGGTTGTATACAACCTTACAAAGTTTTGATATACTGACTTACAAAGTTGCATCTATTCATAAATTTGCTCCAACTTTAACCAAAATCATTCGTAAGTGGGCAACACTTCGCAATCGTTATTCATGTTTACCGAACTGAGCCAACTGCCTGTCTTAAGCCTTATCGTGATTGGTACAAGTCTGAGGATCACTCCCCTTTAATAATACGATCATTACAAGGAAACAGCGCGGGGATTCCGTCCATGAAGAGAAGATTAAGGAAAGGTTTAGTGGATATCCGTCTTCAAGCTGAATCGCTAATTCGACGATTTTTCACTTAAATTGTACAATATTATAATAATAGATAAAAAGATTATACGTAAACTTATATTATATTACAGCAATTGTGTTTATAATCAACTTAGAAACGGTCCTATGTAAACATGTGTTTACATCTCATTATAGGATACTTAAAGAGGGCTGAATATTTATGTGACCAAAGCTTTCATAAAGTTGACGGTGGGATAACCTTTCAATGGGCTTTCACTTAACTGTATGGATCAAGTTAACTAAACATTTATTTTTACAAGTCATTAAAATACTACTTTAGTACAAGGTAAGTCATTATATTGATAAGATAGTATATTTTCCGTTAGGATTATTTGTATAAAAATATTTAAGTGAAAAATTTTATTACCTGTCCAAAACTACTAGAAAACTATAACGATGCCTTACGGAGGCGTCGCAACGGGGCTCTCGGTCTTTATTAGCAAGGAGTCTCTGCGTCGACGGTCATTAATTTAAAGATAGAAAGAAACTATTGTCAGCCTCGACTACTATTGGATACTTTCTTTACTACTTTGAAAAACAAACTGGTATTTCCTTAGGTTTTAGTTAGGTTAAGTAATACTTGTTTTTATAATACATTGTATCATTCGTGTTCAGTTTTATTGTATTGAATAAAGTAGGCTCATATTATTTTAATTTCAAATTTGAATAGTACTCTACAATTTTTTTTTATTCTGCAAAACTCGTAAAATGTTTAATGATTGGAACAGATTACGTTTGGAAATCTGTGATCGGTGTTCTCACATTGAACAATACATGAACTTTACAAGATTTAAATCGAAAATCGTCGCTGTCGAATAAATGTTATCAATAAAAACTCGGGCCACTGAAATTCAGGTGTAAACAAAATATACAGCTGCATAAAATACTGAGTTCAGAAATAGTTTCTATAACTCAATATAGTAAAGTGGTTAATAATATTGGCCGTTATATTTTTACTTTAGGCTTGTTATATGTTTATTATTTTTTTTTGTTCTAAATTTATTAGGAATAAGAATTTTTTGATAATTCTGTTAAATTGTTTTTTAAATCTAATTCCGTATATCTAACAGTACTTTTGGAAAGGAAATGAAATACACATAGACAAGAAAATAATCAAAATTTTTTTTCATTAATATGTATGACAATGACAAAAGTGACAGTCGTTGTTAAGTCGACAAATCAGATGACTACAAGTTCCATTTTTTAAATAAATTCCTCAATCTAAAAAATAAGTTTTTTTTTTGTTTTTTCAGTATTTCGATTATTAGAAAATGTCAAGTAGGTAAAGTATTGTAAAGTAATCCCCTATGGGGATTAACAGTTTTAGAATAAACCCACAAATAAAATTTTTATTTTTACACTAAGCATAAATCTAGGACAAGAAACTCTTTTATTTCTGTAACTTTTATTTTAGTTCTAAAGGTCTCGTAAAATCAATAGCATACAAATTTTCTATTGCATTCAGCACTACCTAAAAATGTTATAAGATATAACAACTCGCTTATAAATTACTTTTCGTTAGGTCGTTGTCAGATCGTTTTTGAAAAGTTATTTCATTCAATACAAACACGCAAAAGTTGTAACATAGCAATAGAAAAACACTATCAAAAGATGATTGCTCTCGATTCTAACGATATTATTTTATTATTCTTTAGGTGTAGTTATATCTAGAAGCACTGTTATTATAGCCTTCGTGTTGAGATAACGAGGTTACCATGTTACAGATGTACAAAGTATTAGTTCATATATATTAATTTAAAGTTTATTACTTATAAATTTCACGTTCTTATACTCTTCACTGATATATGCTGTGTGGAAAGTTTCGTTCTGGAACACGGTATTGCTTCATTTTGTATTCAAACTGCTTACGAGGTCTTATCACGGCCGGTTTTGCATATTTAATGATCTGGGCAGCGGAATTAATAAATACCGAATTTGAATATCGCTAAATTAGTACTTAAATATATAGTTTTAAAGTTATAGTTATTGTTTCGTGTGATGTATTAGATCGTGCTACTTCAATTCGTGTAAATTGAGTTTATATTGTAACCACTCAAACTATTAATAAATTTTATTTTACTTTACCAAAATTACTCTTATCCACGATCCATGTAAATTGCTGTAGTTTATGCAAAAACAAAAACCATAAAATATGGACAATGTACATATACAATTCTAGCTCTATGTAAACATTGAACGGCTGTCTAAAAATATATTTTACTTATTTTTAACTATAACTTTCTTTTTTTCATGAAAAAAACCTACGATATTTGTTATCATTTACCTACCTTATAAAAATAAAAATAAAAATAATAATAATTCTTTATTATATTTTATCAAATTTCGAGGTAGTAAGTATAACTTTTAGTTGCTTTAAATTTCATGAAAGAAAATTATAGGGTCACTAAGCTTTCTGAAAACTACACAAAAATATGAAGCTGAAAATTGCCACTTCAATGAAATGCACTGCAATGTTTAAGTAATTAACATTAATTGCTCTCGCTGTAGTTACTTAGTGCTGTCGTTTGCTGGTTGACTTCTTGCCGAACAATTGTGCTAACCAGTGTGCTGATTTTGTAATTTAAATATAACTGTTATGAAATAAAAAAACAAGCCTATATGTCAATGGCATGTAAATATCTAGGTGTTAATTCCCAAAGCAATACGGAATAAATGGGAATATTTGTATTGCATCTGAACATGTTTAGTAAGCTTCCCTTAGTGTAGGTGCATACAATGTAACACGAGGAAGCTTGAACAATAATTGAAATCGGTTGATGCGAAAGAAGCCCATAGTTCTATCTCCAACATCAACTACTTCACACCTGGTAATTGGAGTACCTTTTAATATTCTACTAGACAATTTATAGGTCTAGCCTCAACTCGGTACATTATCTCGGTAATATATATTGTACATGTTATATACTTATTCTGAGCTCATTATTTGTTACTTGGCAAACAGGTGACTTTATTTATATAAAGGAAGCTAAAATGAATAACCAACCAACCACCACATCCCCGGTATAATTTAATTTTATGACATTACACGCAATAATCATTTCACCCTAAATGTTTCTACGTCTAAACGGAGCATTATATACTTATTTAGCGGAACCTGTAACACTTAACAGTTATTCAACTGTTAAATCCTTACCTTCGTAAAACGTCCAAAATTGGAACGACAAAGACATTACAATTTAGTATATACCTTTTATCCTTGAGATTGTTTTGTAAACCAAAGGTATTTAGTATTTATAATAATTGAATAAAAGTCATGACTTATAAAGATAACTTTCTTGTCTATTTCCTTAATATATCAGGTCCCTTATCCCTTAATGGTGACGAAAGTCAGTTACATAATGGAATACCCACTTTGATATAACTATGTTAAAGTATTAACGGTATAATAAGCCGAAGATATGTCCCTGCATATTGATAAAAGACTTCGCTTAGTTTCGTCGTATTTTAACGCCTCGTTGGTCGAGTGTTTAGCGCAGACGCCTAACGTATAGCGACCCAATGGGGCTCGGGTTCGATTCCCCAGAGGGACAAGCATGTATATGAGGAACATAGATGTCTGTATTTCTGGGTTTGATGGTTTATTAAATATATTCTCAGTATTTATAATGCATATTTCTAAGTATTTGTATCGTTGTCTAACACCCGTAACATAAGCAAAAATTTATGCTTACTTAGGGGTTAGATCAATGTGTGTAATTTGTCCTATATAATTATTGTTTTTATTATAAAACTAGACACCTCGCCAAATCTTTTACCAGGTCGCAAAACAGGCTCTAGATATAACAATAAAATGTGGGTGTAAGATGGGTGAGTTAAATTTAAATTATTATAATACTGATGATAATGAGCAATATTCTAAGTGGATAATTAGTTTAGGTCAATCGCAATACGATACCGATTCATCCATAATAGGCTTAAGTGGAAAACGCTTTGGGTCACAAAATTTGGGTCTCCCTCGAACAGTGTATAAGTACAATTGGCTCCATGGGTTTATTAAAATGGTTTTACATAGTTTATACTAAGTTGTTCTTTTTTACATTGACCAGTTTCTTATTCGATCTTACGACACCCATCAGCTAATTGGTCTGAAATGTATATAATAAATAGTATTCAAATATTAACAATCATTAAAAAATATTATTATATTTTTAATGATTTTTATTATTATTGTATAATTTGGAAAAAGATCTTATAAATTCAGTTTCAACAAAGCAGTTAACAATCAAATATGGTAATCTTGATAATTTTAATATACACAGCATACTTTGTTCGTCATGAAATGAAAATAATAAGAAAGTATTTTGTGTTATATGTCTGAATATATGAATATTCAGATAAAATCTTCCATATGAAGGACAAAAAGAGGTAATAAAATAAAGTATTTGTAAGTGTTTCCACTCATTTTGCTAATTTTATATACGTCTTTTCTCAATATACTGAATTAAAACGTTTGATAATTTTAAACTTTTGTGAAAGTTAACACACTGCTCAGAATGCACATTAACTATCAAGGGTTAACTGGAATAAAGATAAATTAAAATAAACTTTGAACTTAAGGAAACACAGCATTATTATCATTACAATAAGATTTGTTAACTTTAATAAATTGAAAGTGATTAATTTAACGTAACCATGAATAAAATACTCTTCTAACGGGCATACATCATAAATGGTTTACAACTTTCAACAACGACAACTTTCCGTAATAAAAGGACTTTTTTTAACGGCCTAAAGTCATGCATGACTTCACATGCATGCCCTTTTGTATGCGAGTACAAATTCCACCCACGGATTGCATAAATTCTAGACTATTTAGACTTATTTGAGTACAAGTTCCATTGGAATCTAGAAATTTTATACATCTACATTAATCTATACATACAGTGTTCAAAGCAGAGTTATGACTGAAAATAGTAAAAATGCTAACCTCTGATTCGAACGTGAAAGATTTTGACGATGACAAGTCGATACAATTGCTAAAATTGATTTTCGTTCGAATCGAACTGTGGTTGTAGAGTGGCCGATTACTGCGACAGGCCAGCCACAATTTTGTGGTTAAAATGTCGTTGAATGCGGCACGTATGAGTTAGGCGCTAGTTTCTTATTCTGTCACGCAATTATGAAACACTAATGCATATCGATCTTTAAGTAATTCTGTTTGTGTCTTATGAATTATTAAATGAATTTTGCTTCCATTAATCATTTATTTTCAATGTCATATCTTCAGGTACGTAGTAGTACATGTGCGTAGATTGTGAATTGTTAATTTATTAAGAAAAATACATATACATATTTATTTACTTATTTTAGTCAAGGTCGATTCTAGTGCGGTGTGGGTAAATAACATTATCTCTGTTTTTCCGCCCCAAAAATAATGCTATAAAATATCCTTTATATTGCCTTAGATGATAAGCTATCATCAAATATCATAGAACTACGTCTTATTGTTTTTGTATTATGAGTGTACAAACAAATAGACAATATTTTCAAGAACCATTATTTTGAATATTTTTTCGTAACACATTGTTATGAATTGTAACAGAAAACAATGAATATACAGTTTTAGCTTCGATACAACTCTATTTCAAATATATTATAGGTAGAGTAAGATATGATATGTCTATAAGTTATACAACATGTTATCGAAATCTAATAACAACTTGACATATTTTTAATTATTATCAAACAGAAACTGTACAGTGTAAAACATGTACCTACTTTAACCGCAACCACAACACTGTAGACATACGATACAAATGAACTACTCTATTTCTATTAAAAGTAAATTTTATCATCAATCAAAAAACTCTCAGGACTTTGGTTCCTACCGAAATTATATTGGGAAGATCAAAGAATATATATGGTGAAAATGTTGAGAATTATAGGTCTTATAACCTATATGATAAGGGTGGTTTTAAATATATTTCACTCTGAAATGATAAAGCAATCGGCTTCAATTACACTTGACTCGTTATGGAAATAAAATTTCAGCAATGTAAAAGAAATTTCAATTACTAAAGTATTAGTTTATTTATTAATATTGACAAAAAGCAAGTAACATCTTTGAAAAATCCAGAAATTTTTCTACACGGTTATTGAAATTTAAAAATTATACTGACATCTGAAGAAAACTTTTGCTGTACTAAAGTCCCAAGGCGGCGAGAAAAATTTACTTCGAAACTTCAATAGTTTGGTAGTTCTATAATAAAAAGATAGGTTTCAATTCTCAAACGTGATTAGATTATTTATTATCAGAAATTTGATGATCCTTATCCGTTATTTCTACCTGATGAGAATAAATTTATAAAAGTAAACAGGTATCTGTAACATTTAATGAATAATTCGGTAGTCAAAAACAAAGAGGCTACTATCTTTACAAGTTAGAATTAATTATGTATGCTTTTGTTAATAGATGAATGTCAAAATTATATTAAACTAGCATATTAATTTTATCTAGTATACATCTTAACCAGCGTTTGACAATAATTAACCTTTGCCATTGTTAATCATGTTAAGCTTTTTTTTAATTTTAGTCAATAAACTAACAAAATAAAGAAATTTATTTTTAAACGCATTAATGTATAAATATTTTGCAAATCAAAAATAATAATACGAATAAATTCTTTGAATAGCTTTACAACGCAATTTTTATGTTAAAATTATACATAAATACGTAAATCTGTAAAAATTACCACTACATGTTAAAAGTAATCCGATTGTGAACATAAATGTAGGAACATTGAGACGCTCAAATAATTTGTGTTTCCAACAAAGACAGCCTAAATCAACAACTTACTCTGAAAAGTGACACACGAGAAGATTAGCTTTAAGTACAATAACAAAGGGATAATATTATTAGTACAAAATGTTAGGGAAAATTTACTTTGCTATTGGTCACTAAAATATTTACTTATTCTTACAAGGACTCAATAGTTTTTCTATTATTTTTTATAACAATCACTGGCTGTTTGTGGTGGATTGCTTCACAACTTATTGTGACAAATGAAATCATTGACAAATATGTAATATATCCCAGGGTCTATCTTTTCAAAATTCATTGCAAGATTATCAAATTTTATTTAATATTTACCAAATTCTATCTAGTTTCTCCTTATGTAATATCCGTGACCACTGTACTCTAGTATCAAATATATAAAACTTAGATTAGTTTTTACCCTCAGAAAATAAAAATCACAAACATAAAGATAATACATAGACCTTTATCTTTAAGCACATTTCTTGTAATTTATTCACTAATTACTGGATTTCCAGACAAATAAATAAACTCTAGTTTACTCTGTCTTTAGGTATGAAATTTTGCATTTGTTAAAGAGGTCACAGTCAATTGATTGCCAACTAAATTTGGCCATAAATGCTCGTTGAGTATCAAGTAGCCAAATTCCCAACCCTTAATCGTTATATTCATATATAATGTATGCGAAAATAACTCCTTTAGAGGTTCGGGAGTCGCTCTATTACCACCTTATGATTAAACGTCTGAGCGAATCCCGACGGAAATTGACAGATCGCTTGAACCCTCGGAAGATAGCCTTCGTTTTACCTCAAAATTAATGAGCAAAGAAATAAAATGCCTATTTTTTAGGGAGATTGGAGTAAATTTTTAAAAGATACTTAAACATAACCCATAAAAAAGTAATATATTAAAAAAAACACTACTTGTCTAAAGGGTACAAATTTATAAGGATATTCTATAATTAACGTGAACCACAGCTGAATATTAAAAAAAATACAAAAATATATAAAATGAAAGTAAAATATTTATTCAATTATTAAAATTCATAAGTGTACAACTGTTAAGCACTTTTGATAACAACAATTATAATTTTAATTATTTCCTTATTTTAGTTTTCTTAATCTTAGTTTATGAGGTAATAAATTTCGGCTTAACGAGGGTTCCAAAGCAACCTGCACTGAGAAGAGACCACAACGAACTTCGTTTATCACCATCTAATAGCGTCACTTAAAAATAATTAAACTGATACATTATCAGCCAAATATAACTAATCCTAACTAATATAACAGGAGTTTATTTGAGTTTGCTTGTTTGTTACGCTTTTACGCACGAACTACTCACCCGATCATCATGAAACTTCGCAAACAGGTTGCCGGGGGCACAGAAAAGGATATAAAATACATTCGTCCCGAAATAGAGTACTGTTCCCGAGGGATAGAAATATACATTTTTGACGGCTTCTCGACATAGCGAAACCCCAGTTACTTATATAGAGTGCTGTAAAATGCTAGTATTTATTAATTTGTTATATATACATTTTTAAAAGACCTTTTAGATTGTTGAAAAATTACCGGCGACCTATCACAATTGCTTTATTTAAGTGAGTGAAAAGTTCTCAGACAAAAAATGTAATAAATTTTTTCTCAACTTTGCATTGAGAGAAATTAACTACATTTTGAACAGTTATTAAAATGGCAATAAAGTGGATTCATGTTTTATCAACTTTGTTGGATTGGAAACCAAATGGTATTAAAAAATATTAAGATATTAAATCGACTAAAGAAGAAATATTTGTGTCGTTATATTATTCTTTGTTTATTTAATACTAGCAACACTTTCCGCTTTCTCTTGGAATATTTTTTTTTTTCGGTATCCCTAATTGATTAGAGTTATAATGATTATAAAAAGGATGTACTAACTTACAAAGTCCACGTACGTACGAAATAACACGTAAATTTGATTAACATAGCAGAATCTTGATCCGATGTTGACAATTTATTACACAACGAGATATGCTGTTAAAATGTATCAAAATATATTTTTACACACTATCATTGTCCTATTGACGTGTAATAAGATCTTCTTTTATTTGAAAAATATATATTTTTTAAATCACCTATACCAACTTAACTTAACTTAACTAGTAAAAAAATAAGAATTATACCAACCTTATACCTAAAGTACAATCTCACGTATAATTTACATAAATTTGTATAAATCGCATGCAAATTCAAGTATAGAATATACAAGTAAATGAGGTAAACGAGACGATCATTAGGCAGCATAGATATTTTCCGTACACTATCAAAATAGAGCTTACAAGATAAACCACCTACATGTACCTAACATTATTTTCATACTAAAAATACACTTTCGTAAATGATGAGTATTCATTATATTACTTATATAATATAATTTGATACATGACTTTTTTCTTTTATTATTATTCTAATTTTGACATACAGTCTCAACTCTCAAAGGTTGTCTAGAAGAAATCGCTTTGAAGGGATAAGACCACTTATTTGAGCTCTTCTTTGTGGATTATGTCTGTTTCATATTTCTTTCTATTTGTATATATTTGGCATGTTCTACAATACAGAAAATAATATTAATATTATGTGTTTTTATTTATACCATACTATTAATTATTTTCGACCATAATTATCTGTTATATTTAAATTCAAACAATCTTTTTAAAATCTTTTCAGATTTTTAAATTATTGACATTCTATAAATAAACTAACTGTAACATAAAATGCATTCATTGTGAAATTTACAATTGACCTCAGAACTCTATGTAATTTTAAACATAATTAGAATAAATCAATAACACTATTGTTCCGATACCAAACAAATTGTTATTATTATATATTACAAATCTAACAGCATTGTGTAAAAATTTCAATTAGTTCGACATATTCGTTAAGAGTGAACCGATAGATAACATCGGAATTATTATACACATTAACAAATGATTAATGATTGAATACATACATAAATAAATAAAATGCCCGTGAATTTAAATTAAAGCCATATAACCAAAATAATAATCCAGTATCATATTATATTATGGCAGTGCTAATTTGTTAAGGAGTAGCTTATTACCACAACATAATAAACGGTAATACCAACATTACAAACGGTTTACTGAACAGTTGGCAATATTGCTATCATGTTGTTCTAACTATGTTAGCGCAGCGGAATATCAAATGTTCTCTTATTTCTGTGAAACGCTCGTCCACTACGAATGGGATATCGTTTCCACATTAGAGCATGTCTAGGGTTGTAACAAGGATAAAACTTTATTAGCCTCGCTTATGATCTCGTTAAATGTTATCATGTTTTTGTAGACAGCCCTATATTGTTGGTATTGTAACAGACAAATTATTTCTACTAAGTGTTTGTTTTCATCACATTTTTACTGTAATTTTTTATATTAGTAGATTTAAAATGTTTTTTATCGCGACAAAATTATGGTACCTTCAATAGTTAAAGCATTTTTTTAATTTATAGCTTGTAAGGTCAAGTGTTATTTTTTTAGGCAGATATTAAATAAAATAACCAATCATCACAATAATCATTGGTTACATTAGTTTCATGTACTTACAAACGCACAAGTGAATAACAAAAGATGTTAAAAGTTTTTTCTCTGTCATTCTTTATACATTAATTCATATGAAAAATTGTTTTTTCTATATTTACCAACCCTAGATGATTGTAGACATTACATTGTACTAGAGGAAGCATCATAAAAGAGCTGCACTGGGATTTTTCGTTAGAATTTTCAAGTGTGTAAATAATTTTAAGATTTCTCTCACATTTTAAAGCTATTATATTTATCATATGATATTGTAAATATTAAAAGCATTATATTTTTCGCAGAAACCATTTAATCCAGAACAAAGAAAACGTTTTAAAATGTGTTTTTAAGAGTCACGGATATACAATTATTAGTAATTTTATGGGATATCATGATTAATATTCACTACTACATAATTAAATGTTAAAATCCAAACATTAATTATCATCATACTGCCGTACTGAAATGAAATAGTAAAGTTCTTTTTATCGGGTAAATTGAATTCCGGCAAAGCATTTCCGGTAATTAAGGCGCTCGAATACGATCGTAAAGTTGGAACACAATACATTTCTAAGATCTGAAAACTATATACGGTTAAAAAATAAACAACAAAAAAGCTACCTACGATTGTTAGACTGCGGTAAAAAAAACATCCCTAAAAGCTGACCTTGCATTTATAGAAGCGGTCCTGAAATAAAACTCAACTAAAATCAGGGCAATGTCTGGGTTTACGCCTTCTCATTCTCTACAGAAAACATATCTTATATACAAAGAAAATAAAGAGAATAGAAAAAAATATCACAAGATATATCATGCGAAAATATTCTTTAATACTAAAACTAAAGATCTTGTTTGTTAAAAAAATACAGATGTCTGTCTGTCTACTTATTTATTAAAATACAATGGACAGAATAACATTTACAAATACAACAAAGAGAAAAGAAAACTGTAGTTCCGATTAAGAAAATAAACAACCAACCGCTATGTATTGACATTTTGCTGTAAGTTCCTTTTATGAAAAACACACAATGACAGGTTTTGTTAATTACATTCCTAAGAGGTTTAAGGAAGGCATAAAAGTTAATAAAAACTCAATTATTTATTCCACAAAAAAATATGAATACTTTTGTTATATAAGAAAGGTCGTCATTTATGTTATTGATCCGTATATATATTATACCAATGTTTATAGTCTGTACTTATATAAATTTATTGCTAGCTTAGTGATATTACGAGGTATCTTGAGAACTCTAATGGTATTAAAACGTATTTTAATTCACGATTACTACAGTATTGAAGTATTATACCATTACTTTCTGGTCTGTTTTTAAATTTTTATTTATCATTTTTTTTAATGAAAGAGTGTCTTGAAAAATATTCTATAATAAATTAACATTCTAAAATATTTGAATTCTTTGGATGTGCTTTAGTAAATAAGGTCTTTGTCTTTCAATTAATAATAATAATAATAATACAGGACAAATTACACACATTGATCTAACCCCTGATTATAAAATACTGAGAACATATTTAATAAATGACCAAACCTAGAAATACAGACATCTATCTATGTTCATCACATACATGCCCGTCCGTGTCGGGAATCAAACCCGAGCCACATTGTGCTATACGTTAGGCGTCTGTGCTAACCACTCGACCAACGAGGCGGTCAATATTCGATTTGTATGAAATAATTCACATTGAATTCAACATTTTTACACAATACAAATAAAGTGAACAGCTACAAATCAGTTTCAAAAGTTTACAGAATATTCATGCATTTATTCACCAGCTATGACGTTGGATTTCAATAAAAAAGTTTATCCGTTCTCAAATATTCAAATCGTTTTTAATTGCGAAAAAAATGTGCGATAAATCAAATGAACAAAAAGAGAATACCTCTCAGAATTTGAAATAGCAAAGGGGTTTTGCTCATCACTTTAAACCATATGAGGTCATGTAATGGTAGTCATTTGGTCGTAACAGACAGAAGATAGAAAATCAGATTCTCGCTGGTGCATTATAATCCATTAGCAAAATATACCACCAGCAAAAACTAACTAAAATAAATTACAGTAAATGTATAATAATAAAACATTTTTTTTAGAATTTAGATTAAATGTAAATAATTTCACTATAAGGTGAATTACAAAAAAAAATACATTTCATTAAACTAACATCTTTTTAAAAATTAAGGCTGAACTAACCATTTTCGCAGCGGTTCAGTTAGCCCCGAGCGTGGTTAAAATTTAAGTGTTTTCCTTTATTTTTCATGAAACTAAGCATTTTACCTCAAGCAATTAGTTAGCGTAACGAACATGCTTTTAAAATAAAATTCAGCAACCCAATATAAGTATTAACAAATGTTCCTCCTTGGTTTTGTCACCACGTGATTCAGTCAGCATTTTTCCACATATCATGGACATTTTTGATTCAGAGATCACTTGCATCATCATTACCACGTATAGCAACGTCACCACTGAGGGATATTATGCATATTCCATAAAAATATATTTTGAGCTGGGAAGCTATCTTTTTTAAGAACTTCAACCAATAAATGGTTCGGAAACTTTAAAAGCATGTCCTTGAAGACACTAAGTGCTCTGGTTCTGTTGGAAAATTTAATTACAAAGCAAAAATTTGTAATGTTTATGATAAAAAAATTAAAAAGGGAAAAGAATCACTAAAATATTATTTACTAAATAGTAATTAATCAACGATTGATATAAGAATATTAAATATTAAAGCTACACGTGATATGTAATGATAACTTGTGAAAGGTGATTAATTATTCATTGCGGATACATTAACACAACATATTAACAACTTGGCTGTAAATTGGCTGCAAACAAACGCTCGTTTCATTTAAGTAAAGTTTAAAAGCTAATATACGTTCAAAGCTAATTACAATAAGAGCGATGGTGAAGATCCATTAACTTAAAATGCACACAGAGCTACGACACACAACACTTAACTGTTTATAATTACAATTGTTACAGTATATAATTGTACTGATAAAAATAAATAACAATAATACACCAAATAGTCTTTTATATGTTCAACGCACATTGTTCATGCAAAACTGGATTAGGAAATATAAAACTGTATCAATTACACAGCAATAATGTAATTTAAAATTAAATTGTTTGTGATTAAAATTTTAACAGTCAATAAATTAACATGTTTAAGTTTACGAATCGGCTTTTTTAAAGTTGATCACTTAAAGTTTCTTATAACATCAAAGTCTATTATTCTAAAATCATTGGAACAACAGTGATATCTAAAGTATATGGCAAAAAAAGAATAATTATTCTGAAGCGAGAAGTCATATTACATCATCAGAAATAAAAACAAAACAAAGCGGTGATATTTATTTGTAAAATAACTGTTATCTACTTTGTTACAAAAATATTTAACTAAATGTTAGCTGTGCAGTGAACTTTTGAAGTATTTTTAACTAGAGTACATTTTTTGGGAAGTATCTGTATTTTAATGTATGTATGGGAAGTGTATGTATTTTAATGTATGTATGAGTATATATGAGAACATTTTTAATAGATATAGAAGTACTTAGACTCTGGGAAAACAGGTAAGTGATTGAATTATAAGAAGGTGTAGCGACCTTCATAGACATGCTTAACAATAAATTGGTAACCCATTATAGCTTTAAATTCCGCTTAAACACAGAAGCCACATGACTCAGTCAGCTCTTTCAGTCCACATGGTAGGTGGTGGTTAATATTCAGTAACCATGGCTATCATCATCATCATGTATAGCAGCTGTACCGAAACGATATTTAGTTGCAAACGAGTCATTAGCTTCTTGCTCCAACAGGTTTGTGATAGATAAATTATTGAGAAATTAAATAATTACTACGTAATGTTAAGCGATATTAATTTGAGAATTTCTGAAAGATGTCGCTAGCGAAATAAAAATTGTTGAAAATGAACTATTTAAGAATATAAAGATGTCGCAAGAAGCAAAATGCAAAGTAAAGTATAAATGAAAGAATGTCTATTAAGGCGCTGAAATGGGACTAATTTAATAAGAGATAATATCTGACATTTCTATGACAGCTAAAAGATTACTACAAAGTTCGAAATACATTTTTATAATAATCATATTTATAAAATAAGATAACAAAGTATAATTCTTACATTATTAAACAGAATAAAAAGTGCTTTATTATTTTATTAATTTTTAAATGTTTTTTACTCCCTACATTATTTTCTGTTTTGTCTTAAGAATTGAGAGTAAGAAAAGGAAATGACCTTAAAATAAATAAAAAAATAGGGTCTAATTTAGGTTCAATGATTTAAAGTGTTCCGAAAAAACAAAGCGTCCACTCTACCTTAAATTGGGAGGTTGGGGGTAAATGAACGAAGGTCTTTTCTTGCACGTTTCAAAAGCCTTGTCCCTGGGACGGAATACATTAACGAGTCTTTGAGTTTCATGGTACGAAGTAATCATTGGGCTCGTTCAAGGCTTGCAAACATAGTCTTCAATTTAGGATGTTTCTTCAGATTTTTCATTTCCTAGTATCACAATATGTCAGTTTTTAGTTTGCTTTTAGATACCAGTTTTTAAATGATCCTGGTATTGTATTTTATAACTCTATATTCATTTTCTAATTTCAATTTATTTTACTCTCAATTCCACAATATTCTCCTTTTAGTTTTTAGTATTCATTGAAATATTGAAGATTTTGTTCTGCAGCGAAATTTAATAATGCTAGTTACTGATTATAATAAAGTTATTAGAGTTGAATAATTACAATTATTTATAGATTATCTAAGATTTTGTTCTGCAGCGAAATTCAATAATGGTAGTTACTGATTATAATAAAGTTATTAGAGTTGAATAATTACAATTATTTATAGATTATCTAAGATTTTGTTCTGCAGCGAAATTTAATAATGCTAGTTACTGATTATAATAAAGTTATTAAAGTTGAATAATTACAAATATTTATAGATTATCTACCATTTATTTTCTCTAGTGGTTTTCAAGTCATGGGTCTTGTCAAACAACGTAGGGATTAAAAAACATTTATGTAAGTGCAGTAAGTCGATATAATATCAAATATAAGCTTTGGTGTTTTATTGTGTTTATTTTATTATTATCTTATATTCATGTTTGTTATTTTGTAAAACAAAATATATACATGAATTTACATCAATAAAAACATTCCCACAATTGTCACTATATTTTAATAATATCTAAAAGAATGAATAAAACAAATTTGTTATAGTTATTCAAGTTTCATTGCGACCAATAGAAATGAAATTTCCATTTTATTTTATTCATCCGTTTCAAAATAAAAAAAGTTCTCATAACTTTTCGGATTGGTCTGTTTTTATCAAACAAACAAATATCTTATATTTTTACAAATAAATTACAAATTGGATAAGAATAATCAAAAAGAATTACTGACTGTTGTCATTAATATAAAATCTTTTTTAAAATGTTCATAATACAATTTAATACGACAACACAACATAAATAAAAGAACGAAACTACGTCTATGGAATACGCAATTTATTAAGAATCTTTTAAAAATATTTAAAATAGTTATAAAAATTACACTTCACAAGTTTATTTGAAATAAACTTTTATATAAATGTATAGAAAATATAAATAAACTATCAAGATAAGAAATTACATCATTACGTTCCATAACCTGAATAATTTATAGCGTTAATACTAACTATTGGATTTCTTGAAAGTCTAGAGTTGTAATAAGACGTCAGTTCACTAACTACTGACTGCAAAGAACTTTCTTTAAGTGAAGGAAAATCAGATACGATCTATATTAACATTGACTACGACACTTAAAACATTTATTTTAGAAATTTTCATATAAATCAACATTGCCTATAAATTTTATTCCAATTTAAAAAAAAAATATATTATAATAAAATTAATCTTAATTGTATGATTATCATAATATAAAGCAGTTTTAATTAAAGCTTTCGATTTGAGAAGACTGAACCTTGTTAACATTCTAATTTATGCTGAACCATGATTTTAAATCTCGTTCAAATAATGTAATTAAGCCATTTTATTCAGTGGGTACATGGATGAAGATACGTAACTCAATTCTTCGTTAATTTACTTCAAAATCAGGATTATATTTCATAGACTCAAACACAACCCAACTGGTAAATCTTTATGCTCTGATTTCAATTTGCCATCATTGAGCAAAAGACCTCCCAGAGCCAATCCAGAAGAAGTTCCCTAATAACGTTATTTCATATTGAAATCCAAAGAACTTACATTTGAAAGTCAATTCCGTGACTGAAACTTGTGCGAATACCGAGACCCTGAATTATTCAGCTTACAAATATACTTTATTTATTCAAAATGATTACCAATAGTCTTTTTATTGATTATGCAAAGAAGAAACTTTGCTTATGTCACTATAACATTGTCATATTTTTACTGAAGATAAAATTTTGTTGAATACTGTCTTAGAATATTTTATTTTGTACGAATGTTGGACATTGTACCGCCGTGATTTTTATACTCAGTGTAAACATAAAATATTATTGAACACCTTATGTAGGTTAACTTGATATTCGTAGCGTGAATGTCCGAATTGAAAAGTAACATAAACTTTATGTTGTATAACATGAAAGTATTTGTATTTCTTGTCTGATTTAGAAATAAAAAAAATGGCAAAATAGTTCAAAATAAATATATGACCAAGTAAATAATTCCTGTTCAAGTATTCCACATTATAACCAAGGCGGGGAAATGCATGCGGTATGCATTATGCATACGAACTTGGCCGTATATCTCATACTCGTGATGTGTGTTTGTTTCGTCTACCTGCTACCTACAATATAACAAACGTTGTTTGAAAAATGGCACAGAAGCTATGGATTTACTGAATTAATTATTAAAGATGTGGCATCTGTGATATGTAAGATATCTTTAAAAAGCTTGACAACGAGCATTTCTTTTGAAAGGATTTAAGAAAACTAAACATTACTCACAAATTTATATAAATTTATATGAAAAAATAAACCGACACGGGCAGGGATTCGAACCCGCGACTACTGGGAAATCGTCCCCAGTATAAATTTAAACAAGCTTAACATGGCTATACACGTTCATAGATATTTTCAAACATTACTAACAAAGTTAATCCATCTATTTCAAAGTATATGTCTATAAAATAACTAAAACTACATTAAGACAAGATTGAAAATCAAATATAAAGGCATGTTTACATATACATATTAAACTTGTCAAATTTCTGAGCCCTAGATGGCTCAGTAATTAAATTGTCAGTTTTGACTACACCCGTTGTAGAAATAGGACGAGCCGGCACAAACCTCGACACTCTGTTATCTCGTCACGTTTCGTACACATACATGATTTAGTAAACATTTTCTCGATAAACTTTCATTGTCCAATGTTCATTAACTAAACTCACTTTGCTTAATAAACTGTCGACAGAAGGCATTTGTACGTATGATGAAAAATAATTAACTCTTTGATATAAATCTCTTTATAGAGCAATCGGATTCGTCGGTACCGCAGTCTATTTGTTTTGCCAAGCGCAGGAGAAATTGAAAAAGAACATAACCCTTGTATGTTCAGTCTTTCCTGTTTCTAGCGAATTATAAGTACACAAAAAAGTATTATGTTTTTAATTAAATATTGAATAAACAAAAGTCACTGCCATGAATAGCATTTCGTGGTATACTGAGATACAGACTTTATTAAAATATTGGATTAAAATTGAATACACAGTTGTTCAAATAATAAAAAATCTAAGAACTATTTTTATCCTACAGATTTTATCTCGGTATTGTTGATTTAAATTTAATCCAATTAAATTTACTGTAAAAATATAATGATTATTTTATTATGTTAAGTGTAACCGAAGATAAATTAATTTAACCCGAGGATAATCACCAAGGGTAGGTATATCTTGACAGCAAATTAGGAGGTAATTAAATGATTCGATTTAGATTAAATCAAGCGGCAAATCTGAAGAGTTGTTTATATACATGTGACGTGTTCATTTAGTTAATATATAGTGTATGTATATAATATAATTCTACTTAATTTAATTTATAAACGTCTTTCAATTAATCGCCATGGTATACGTACTTTTATATTATATATGAATATTTTAATACAGTAAGTAGTATTTAATTGAAAACAAGCAAAAAAAATATAAAATTAAACATCTTCTGAATAATCCATGATGTTGAAGGATTAATATCTATTCGATTAGGAACAAAACCCAAATCATCAAATTTATATATATATATATATATATATATATATATATAGAATATAATTAATAATAAAACTATTTTTAATACAGCTAATGAATGTAATATTACACGCTGATAACTATCAGTAAGATATTATCATCAGCGAGGGTTTAAGGAACGATTGAATTTGAATAGATAGTATTCATCACATTAATCCACCCATTGAAGGGATTATAGTGTTCTGATAAAGTGCCATGTGAAGCCTGCTTAATATTCTATGTAAGAAGTGTCTTTATAAAGAACAAGTCTGATTAACTACAGGCTTATTTTTATAGACAACTAGACGATACCTACATTATTTAACTGTATTAATAGGTATATATTTATTTTAAACAGAATAAAATGTAAGATTATTAAGCTCAATTATTAGAACGACTGGATGGTTCCCAAAGACGGCGGGTTCAAATCCCGGATGACATTAATTAATTTTTCATTCTATATATTATATTTATTCACAAAAAGTTTATATCAAATAAGCTTAACAAGACTATACATGTTTACCTATATATATATATATATATATATATATATATATATATATATATATATATATATATATATATATATATATGTATGTATATATTCATTTAAATGTTTTTACTTTAACTATATTTCATTTTATTCAAAATATTACCACAAACTTCTATAAAAGTATTCCAACATTCCTGAGTGTGTAAAAATATTCTAGAACGTATATTATCCTAAGTGCTTAGTTGCTTTGGTCTTTTATTATTCTCACTAAACCAACCGCATCTTTTCCACACGCGTTTATGCATTGTGCAGACACTTAAATTTCAGACTGAAAGAATTGTTCAAACTTAAAGCAACTGTTCAACGAATATTTATACCATGTTTCAATTTACTCTATGGACTGCAATTGTTACTGTTCATTTATTAATATATAATTAATTATAATTTAATTTTTATGTAGATACTAACATAATAATATTATTCTCCGGATAATTTGTTAGGTTACTTTGTGACTAAAGAAAATTATATTCTGAGTATATCTCAGAGTAACAGTAAAAGTGACAAATTCTAACAATGAACGGCGACAACCGGACAGAGTCGCGTCCTTTGTAAAACAAAGTATCTACACACAAATAAACTTGGAGCACTTTCCTTCACAAATTTCCAGCCAGTTTTGGAAAGGAACAAAGATCCAGGACGTCATGAGAACTTACAATTCATATTATCAGAAATAAAGTTTAAAACATTTTACTAATTACTTTCAATTTACATCTCTTTTCTTTTCCTATTAATGAATAAAAAAGTATTCTATTTACTTATGAGATCCTTATCATTAAATTATTAAAATAATGAGCAATCTTCATCCACTACAAAAATATACAACTAGTCTTGATACTTCAAAACACTGAGATGAAAATATGACTTCCTCTTATGTATTGTTTCAGTTATCTCATACAACCGAAGATCAAATCTATACAAAGTTCGCAACTAACTAATTCATCTCAAACAATACAAAAAAAACAAGAAGAATATTTGTTCTTAAGTGACGTATAGATATGATGTATTTTTATCTCGCTACCAAGTTTACTTCAAAAGTATCATGTTAGTAAATGTATTATTTATTCCTTCGAGTGATTCAATACTCTTCATACTGTTCATAGTCATGTAATTTCTTTATTATTTAAGTAAATAACTAACTCCCACTACTTTATACAATATAGACTTTACATTGTTTTGCTAAGATAAAATCAATTCAAAAGTTTTATTTAAATTTTCTTTAACAATAGAAACGTTCTTTAGTTTAAATTCTTAAGTTTAATTTCATAGCGAAAGTCCTTTATACTAGATAGTTCTAGAAGGCTTTGTTAATGTTCTATGCCATTGTACGTTAGCTTTCTACAATTAAAATTGTGATTATCCGTCATATTACTTACAATACATCTTGAAACAAAAGTAAAATTGTATAATATTAACCTAATTACTATTTGAAATGTTTTACTTTTAAAACAATAACAATACCGTAATTTGTATTCAACAAATTGCTAACAACCTGTATTAACTGGGCTTCAAACTCGTGATATAATTTCCAAACAAACAAACAGGAAAAAACAAAACAAATACAATAACAAGACTTCCAAACAAATGCAATAAATCGATTTTCAAAATAAAAGAATCGATTATGGAAACTTTTGCGTTTCAGAATATTCTGGCTATTCAACTTTCGCAATCATTCGAATATTTAAACATCCAACATTTCTAACATGTAGTAATGATAGAATTTTTTAAATTAAACATCGTATCGTAAAATAAAAACTTATATCAAAATCATCATTATTCAATTAAAAAAAATAAATATTAAACTACAGTTGGTCAAAAAGTGTCACTCGAACACCCATCAAAATTAGAAAAAAGTTTAATCTAAACATTTGCAGACCATTTGAATATCCGGACTTTCTGACGACCGAACAACTCAATTTCCGCAATCATTCCGACATTCAAATATCCGGTCATAAACAAACAAACACCCGCACATCCGTACATTGCGACTGTATATATTATT
Organism: Napeogenes inachia; assembly: GCA_959347355.1. NCBI lineage: Eukaryota > Metazoa > Arthropoda > Insecta > Lepidoptera > Nymphalidae > Napeogenes > Napeogenes inachia. The sequence continues at coordinate 11,100,326 of OY365800.1, read as the reverse complement.
AATACAATTAATAACTTATATTTGAGTTTTTTCTCCAAGATTAAGTAGCCTATACCGAGATTCGCAATATTACTTCCAGCCATTGCCTTCTGATCTTGGTAACCCTTTAAGGAGATCCGGTAATTTAGCCTAGTTTAAAATTACTCTCAGATCTACTCAAAGACCTTAATGGCTGTTATAAATTATTTGTAGCTTTGTTGTTTGTACCATTAATCGTAACCAAAATTGTGATCAAGAAAATGGTATACTTCTGGTACTCGATAGTAACATAGTACACAATATTTAATAATATATGAAACAGTTTTATATCTAACTTATACTTAACTTAAAAGTTATTTTGTATTCAAACTTCATCCTTTTCACCCCATAATAAGATTAGTTCAAAAATATTTCTTGGTTTGAATACCTTGAATCTATGAAAACAATAACATGTTTAAAGTACAAACTTTTATAATTTTGTTTAAGACATTATAAAACGCCACCAAACCAAAGATTGTAACAGTTCTCTTAATTTTATTATCTTAAGATTTTACTATGATAGATAGAAATCTTTAATTTTTTTTATATAAACTCAGTTTATTTATTATTATAATTATTATTGGCATCAAACAAAATGACCTGTAAGTATTTGTCTAAGGCTAAAAAAACACTGAGCTCAATTCTCGAAGCCACTTCTGAATCCTAAACAAAACATAAATTTCAATACAATTGTCACAAAACACCTTAAATATCGCTCTCTGTTAAGTTTTATATATTTCTTTAAAATTTTTGTCTTCTTAGTTATATGAAATGGTGCAAAAATTTCGCAACTTTCCTAAGAACTGAAACTTGGAGTTCAAGAACTACAAAGACTTGCTTCTTTTAAAGTTTCTGTTAATTATTTCCTATACTCTCCCAAAAAATGTTTTTTACAACCGTATTTAATTTCTTTTATCATTACTAGGAGCAAGAAATTAGATTGTTACATTATTAAAACTGTAAAGTAACAAATAAATGTATATTTTTTTATATTGGATCGGCTTTACAATCTCAAACAAAAAGAAATTCAAACGAATTTTTCTCGTTTGCATCTAATTATACTAATTCTTTTTGTTACTTAAAAACTTTGCGAATTAAACTGGCGTTATTTACAAATTTATCAATTTATATTATGTAAATACTTGCAAAGAGAAGTTATAATGGAACACATTTTCTTACTACAAAATTGTATACCAACAGCTCTCCATAATGATATAATGTTCCAGTCAAATTATAAAAATACACTCGGAACAAAAATCGCTTACACCGTTCAACCCCCCAACTTCCTAAACACGAAAAACTGCGGCGACCCCACTAGCATCAGACATGTAAAATCGCAACGCAAGACAATTATAAACAAAACAAGTCGCAAACTTTATTTCGCGGTGCAAAAATTAGGACAATTGTACTAAAATTTATAAGAAATATTTTACTAACCTAGTCCGAAGAAAGTCTGTACACATCTCGTATTGTTAAATTTTGCAACCGATATAAACTTCGACCGTACTCATTGCATTCGGATCGCGGTAGCACGATGCTTGCGCGCGGACGGTTCTACCGATACTGTGGGTCTTCGGTGAGTCAAGCGACGCTCTCTGACTAGGGTTGAACCCTCGCCTCCTTCCCCTCGGGGAGGTAAGGGCGAATCCACCATACAGAGCCCGGTGCAGCAAGGGCTGACTAATTGAACAGAATGTGCAGGAAATATTGCAACAGAAATTATTTATTTTGAGCCCTATTAAAAAGAAATTGATTCGATATTTAAATGCTTCCAGAATATCTCTCTTTCCTTCGCGATTTGATATACCTTTATAAGCATACCTCCATAATTGTCAGGATTAAGATACAATAATATGAATATTCAAAATATTGTAAGCTCTTAGAATATAATTGGTACTCAGAGTAAGACCTTTTGACTTGTTGGATTGGGAAATTAATCCTCGAAGTATAATGACGATTATTTCTTAATACCTCCTAAAATTTAAATTTGCTTTTCATAGATGGTTTAAAATATAAAGCTACTCATTTTATATACAGGATATTTTTGCAATAGACGATTTATTGCTCACTACTTCTTGTTTTACAGTTGTCTGTCGGTTAGTCAATTTTAAAGCCTTTGATTTTAGTCTCCTACATGGACAAACAATACAAAGTCCATGAGATCAACCTCGACTTTTAAGATTTGAAGAACATATTCCTCGAGTGGCTTAGGGTTGGGGTTGTTGAGGTTTTTAAAATTCTATCACGTGAGGAATATGAAAAGGGTTGTTAAGTTTGGATATTTTTTTTATTCTTAAAGTGCGGTTTTTGACATGTTACTAATGGGAAATAGAATGAAATACACCTTATTACATAATATTTTTTTAATTTGATATTTTTATATTTATATTGATAATATCAAATATTAAGATATTAGCAAATTACATAAAAGGAAGATATTACATACTATTTAATAAAAATATTACAACAAAAACTTAATGTAAGACAGTCCTGTCATTGAATAGAATTTATTTATACTGACATAATTTATGTATTTTAATAATAATTAGTTTCCTTCGATGAAACAAAAGGAGAATAATGTTATTTAATTGTATTAAAGTCTTAACACCCTTAGAACAATTCTAATTATAATTGTGATCATAAATTTTAAGAGGCCTTCAAGTATTATCGAAAATATAAGAAATAGCATTTCAAATTATCACCGACAGGGTGTTACATTTCTGCGTTGTTTTTCATTTCTCAAATGATACCTTATTTGTTTCGCGTAATTTGCTATATAATTAGCAAAAGTGATTTTTAATACTTCTATTTTCTATATAAGAATTGTAAAAACTAATATAATTTTTCAAATTAAATTATATCTAGTTCTATATTAGATAAAAAGCGAATGTTCAAACATATCTTTTTATTACTATACTTAGCCTTACTAAGAAAGCTACGCTAGGGGATTATTTGCTAACTTTTTGAAAACGAACAATTAAATAATCTCAAATAGACAGACCACGCCGGTCTTGTAAATGTATTTTGGGTTTGAAAATATTATATTTTTTATCTGCTTTTACGTCTCATCCCTCGATTCGTGAACCTATTATATTATTTTTTAATTTTTTTTATTTATTATTTATTTATTTTACATATATATCTTTATATACAATGTTATAATATGAAGTATTTAAGTATTTGACATATAATAAAGATTTAATACTTTTAATAATAAAGTTAACATACATACATTTTCTGATTAACGCTTTCCTACTAAAACATTATTGTAGTGGCCTACTGTTCTTTTTATTTCTTTCACTCATCTCGAACAAGGTTTCTACGATATCAAAGTAACGGATGATATTTGAAAATTTACTGTAATTTGATTCTAACGTGGCATTATTCACCAAAGCCCTCTTTCTGCAAGTCAAATGAAACCTAAGACTCCAGCAGGGCTATTGCGTATCTTTTTTGACAGTTAAAATGAAAATCACTATCAGTAAATGCGGACATAATGGTTGTTAAACAACTAATTTTGTATTATGTAACTATAGTAACAAACTGTCATGACGTCACAGCTGATGGTCATTATAAAAGTCAAAGTTAGCGAATAGCCCTGCTGGCCTATATTAATTCTTAAAGTGTAACTTCTTCATTAGTCTATGTTCTTTCTAATATTTTGTTGTAATGAGTCACAGTGTTTATGTTTGTCCTAACAAAGATATTTTTTAAGATTTTATGCTATGACAATAATAATAAAATAAATGAATAATTATTTCTTTTATTTGAGAATAAAAATATATGTATATATAAATAATAAAAATATATATATTTATAACGGACGGACGGACAACTATAAAACAAAAATGCAGCACGTACCATTAAAATCTGTTCATCCATTTTTAATAACAGTATAAGGATCACCAAAAGTTCACCAAAACTTATATTAAAATATTATTTTTTCTTTTTATCATACACTTCAAAATATTGACAATGACTTCATCAACATCCCAGACAAGAGAGAAATTAACATCAATACATTGTAAAATAAATCGTATCCTGACGCATGTATAATATATAAATAAATAAATAAGAATAGTTTTTTCAGAATAAGAATAATTTATATCCATATTGTGTAGGGTTATATAGTTTTACTAAACATTCTGAATCTATCCATTCACTGAATTTGGATTCGCTCTTGCCAACCCTTCTGAGAAGTTTATCATTCAACTCGTTTCCAGGTGATGGCTTCTGCTATTCTAATAAGATTAAGATCTTTATGAGTCCTGGAAAAGGTTCAATAAATATTATTGTCCTTCAATATTTTGTGTTTCTTTATCCTTTAGGTGATAATTTGTCAAGTAATAAACAAATATTTGATCTTTTGATTTATATACATATTAAATATACATATTAAAATATTTATTTAAGGAAATAGCTACTTTTATCCTTAACTTAATCTTTAAATACTAATTACTATTAAATAATTTTAATTACTTTTATTATTTTTAACAAAGTAATAAGTATAAATTGTGTTTACATAATTAAGACTTAAATATTAAAATGTAAGTTGACACAAATATTAATAGGTTTTCTATTCGTGAAAATATAAAATTATGTTGATTAAATTGAGTATTTAGTACTGAGAAAGTGTTTAAAAAATATATGTATATCTTATTAGATAGAATAATAAAATAATAATGTGTATAATAAAATAAAAAAAAAATATCATTCGTTAGACTAATATAATTTGATAGTAGAGAAAACTTAACGAACAGAAATAATAATAATAGGTTATTACCCATTATTATTTAAGTTAATAATCTAAAGTGTGGCAGGAACATTAGTTTTATATTACAAGCACTTTTCTCAAATAAAACAAATAATTATTCATTTATTTTATTTACCGTCTCCAATGTGTTTAGATCTTTGGGAATATATGCCATTTATATTTATCGATACTAGGTTACGTACCTAAAATTTTAAAATATATCCAAAGTTCAAAAAGTCCAAATATTCGTGTTTTATTACGATTACTTATACATTTGTATTATGAAATGGCATACTCCAGGTCCAACGAGTGGGTTTATGAAAAAGACTTTCCCGAAAACTCTATGAATACTTTAGTTAGTAACTTGTTTATATATTTTTTTATCGTATTGACTATTGTCACAGCAACAATTGGTAAAAGAAAATAAATTAATATTTAAGTAAAGCCTGGTATCAAAACAAGACCTGAATAACTAACCGCACTATTACTTATTAGTTCTATGATGCTCTTTCATTTACATTTTCTAATTTTCATCTTTCAAAGAACATTAATTATAAAACGCCTCATTTTAGACTAAGTATGCAAATAGATAACACTTTGGCAGTGGTTACAATGAAGCAACATGTGGAAAATTACTTTTTATTGTGTTATAAAAATATAAAATAAGCTTATATAAATATAAAATTAAAATTAAACCGATACGAGCAGGGATTCATACCCACGATCTCTGCGAAACGGGACGGTTTCCCAGAGGTCACGGGTTTGAATCCCTGCCCGTATTGGTTTATTTTTCAGTTTATATTTATTTAAATTAAAATAAGCTTAAAATAATTATACGTTTATATATTTACCCGGCCCGGCTATAATCATGTAATTTGAATCGGAATTTGCCAGGCTGGTTTCGAACCCATTCGGGGTTCTTATTCATGAGCTCGAAGCATGGCGGACTCGCGGCGTGAACCCAGTTCACGGTATAGCCGAGTAAATATATATATTTAATAATCATCATAGTTCACGAAAGTTTAAATACAAAAATGATTATACATGTTTATATATATTTTCTAACATAAAATAACCTGTTGCATTATAAACATTTCTTTTATTATGCTATTTATCCAAACATTATATTATATTAAACGATATAAAAAACTATTGTTCTCATGAGAATTCCACAACATCACCCATCTCAAGCCGTATCACTGGAGTTGGCCCAAATTTTTCTACACAGATACGTGAATAAGACAAATGTCTTTATTTTTTACATAACTAGTTTAATATTATTTGTACTTAATATAATTATTTACTTCACATTAAATAATAATATACTTAAATACGTATCTGTTAGAAATAACGATGAATAAATAATATTTAAAATGTTGAATTTCTTACTTTATAAATAGTATTTATTCATAATATTTGTTGAACTCTAAAACGTGCATTAGTAAGTACCTTTTAAAGAAACGGCTTATATCACGTAGAGAATCGAGAACCACTCCAATTACCAAAGTTTAGAGTACCAAGATAAACTAGGCAACTTAGAATACACAATACTAGAGAAACCGTAAGTCTTTTAACTTGTAATTTTAGAACAAGATAGAAGAAGAAGAAATGCACTATAATAATATCACAGGACAAATTACACATATTGATTTAATCCTTAAGTAAACAAATTATTTGCTTGTGTTAAGGATCTTAGACAACCATACAAATACTTAGAAATACACATATAAATACTGAGAATATATTTAATAAACGACCAAACCCAGAAATACAGACATCTATGCTCATCACATTCATGCCTGTCCCTGTCTAGAATCGAACCCGAGCCCCATAGACCCACTATACGTTAGGCGTCTGCGCTAACCACTCGACCAACGGGGCGGTCAAAAACTATAATATATCCGATTCAATTTTAAACAGTAACACGAAAAATGTTTTTATAGCTCTTATTTTAATTGTAGACGACAAAATAATACCTTGGCTTATATTTAAACCGTCATATCCTAAAACCCGACCATTTATTCTGAATTGCTTATAAAATAAAGTAAAAGTTATACGACACTGTTTATGCATGTGAGTAAAAAAATATTTTCTGACGAACATTTTCGTTTAACAGATTAATTATTATTAACTTCTAAAATTCTAAAATTAGGCTTTATTTAGATGAAACATGTTAAATTAAAAAAATCTATCCTAACTCAAACTACCCGAAACCAGGTCGTTAGGTATTTAGTTATATGTAAAACGGTTATGTTGACTGACTGAATAATAATATCAATGCTACAAGCCTAAAAACTTAATTTGAAACAAAGATTGCACAAAGGACATATGCCGTGGGCTGTCACTAAAAAGCAAATCGAGGTTGACAGAGACATCCTTAGTGATAAAGTAAACGAAGTATAAAATGGTATAAGGAAAACTCCCCCGGGGAAGGGAAAACTTTATCCACGCAGACGAAATCGCAGGCATCAACTGGTCTTAAATAATTTACTACTCTTAATATTTAAAATATTAGCCTTATTTCAAGATTAAATTTCTCTTCAAGCTTAAATATAATAATTTAAAAAGGACTTATTTAAGCATTTTGTATTTTAAAAGCATTAATGTCATGATGTCACAAATGTATATATACATTTTTGAGAAAGTTTAAGTGGTTCAAAATTTATTTCTATATTTATTTAGAATGCAGAAATATTATTTCTATAACCATTATTTCTATAATTAAATTCATAAAATTAATAAAAATAAATTAAATTCAAAAATATATTATACATATTAATATATTTTTGAATCTTAATAACCGATATAAAATACATAACTATTTATCAATGATATACCTATTTACTACCTACTTTTTTAAGACCAAAAAATATTACTTCTCGCCAATATTTTTAGATAAGTATTTGTTTAAATGTTTTATAGACATAAAATATGCCTTCTGTTTACTTTTAATTTTAAAACTGTTTACCTATAATTGTTTTAGATTTTTTTTTAGATACTTCTTGATGGCGTTTTTATTATTTTCCCCAATTTTCGCAGTAGGTAGTGCTTAATAACACAAAATTATTATGGTTGACATAAAGATACATGTTTACAAATAATTCTTTTGACAAATCATATTCTCTTAAATAGCTACAAACAAAAAATACAACTTTATATAAAAATAAGTCATTTAGTTGAAAAATTAAGAATAATTGTTATAGAATTTATTGATGGTGACAGTTATTTGAGCTCTGTACTGACAGTGTTTATTATTCCATAACAGTGTTTCTATTAACACATAACCACATTATATATTCGGCCTCTATAATATATATAACGCGTCAAAATAATCATTAGATATATTATGTTTATGGAGTCAAATGTAAACCAAATATTGTTGGCAGGACTAATACCAACTTAACAAACAGTAGCTTGTCTCTATATGCGGGATTTATGTTTGTACTTGGGCGTGTTTATAGTAACTAAATAATATGCATAGTATTCAGTAGTATGTCAAAATTGGCATCCTAGGATTCATCTGAGTAAGTGGTACTATCATTAATATAATAAGTTCCACCTTTAGGATCAACAACAGCTTACACTTTTATAAAATAATCTAAGCATTTAAATCAGCTTTTTCAAGGAAGTTTTCAAAAGCAACAAATTCAAAACAATCAAAACATCGGAATACTTTTGAAAATATAATCAGTTTCGAAACATCAGCTTCACTGTACAGAATAAACATATTATCATTTTGATGTATTCAATTGCCATAAATGTCAATAGCGATTTGAAGTTTTCTAAAGCTTTAGTAAACTAATATAATCACAGTATCATTCAAAGCTTTAATGATTGTTCTATTAGATAAGTTAGATAGATAAGATAGAAAGATAAGATATTTTTAAAAACACTTTTAAACAAAACTTATTTGAATATTTTTTAATATCTATAATGTGCAAAATAAACCGATACGAGCAGGATTTTAAACCACAACAAAATATAGATCACAGATCTCATCAAAAATAAAATTTACAAAGGCTTTTTGTTTTGAGAAGTAGAAACTATTTATACATAATGATAATAATAGTTGATAATCCTATGAGAAACTTTATATCATTGTGTAATATATAGATATTAAACAACACCCTTAACCCCTAAAGCTATTCTAGATAAAAGTAATAAATAAGTTAACAATGCCTCAATAAATATACAGAACTAGAACAGCCATATTGAATAAACTTATATTTGTTCTCGAACTTTACCAGAATACGTAAAGATTCTACAATAAAATGTTTTATGGATATCATTGCACTTCAAAACTCTCATAACCGTTGGAAGCTGTATGTACCACATAAATAAATAACTACTCGATGTTCAAATGAATATTTCTTTAATGATATGAAAGTTAACTGCAATACAATAACACTTCATATCCTAACTAACTAATATTGTCTCAAGTAAAATAATAGTAAATAAATATCTTTTGATGGTCCCATTATTTAATAAAAGAAATATATAAAACGTTTAGGATAATAAAAAAGGGTTATTATTTGTTTCCTCTACAAATATGTATTTGTTAGAAATATTTTATTGTTTTTCTACGTTATAATTATGGTAAAGTATCTACAGAATCTGTATGTCCATTTGTATATATTAAAATGTGTCTTATAAATAGCAGTTTAATAATTAATTTAAGTTAGTTTTTTTTAATTTTAATTTAATTATTTTATATAATAAATTTCTATCAATGTTTTCATTTTTCAGTATATAGCCTAGTATATATATCAAAAACTGTTCTATAATACATTTCACATCTTGTCCTTCCATCTTTACTTTAATGGTCCATATTTGGTAACCCTAACCAATGCTAAACATGTTAACTTTTTTTATGAAGTATTAAAAATATATATATAGATTTAATATTCTTGCTGGATTTAGATTGTCGATTTTTCTTTTCTCAGCGATAGCGGCTCGTTTCTCAATGCTGTCTAGTCAGTCTATTTTCTATTACAGTATTCGTTAGGTGGGAAATGTCCCAGTGGTTACCTCCCTCTGTTGTTTGACATTTCCTTTTAAGGTTAAAGATATTTTCAAACGGATAATATGCGCCTTATAAAAGGAATATACCTAATTGTACCACCACATCATGGCAAGAGACATACACCAATATTATTATAAACATAATAATTGCAGGTATAAGAAAAACAATATTTTGAGCAATATATTATCAACATATTTGGCTTTTAATTGTTTTTAATTTGGCCTCTACGATGCCACTACGCTGCTACGTGAACACTGCTACAATCCGGATTATTCAGAAACCACCTTTGTCGGTTATTCAAAACCACCTTGTTGTATATTATATATCTTTATAGAAAAATAAAGTATGTGTAAAGTTATAAAAAGAGTATAATTAGTATATTTTTAAGGCGATGGTTATATGGTTATGTAACAAGATAATACAAGAAAAATTTAAAAAATGAAAATAGTTTCGAATTGAACTATGACGGCTACAAGAATAGTTTCCAAGACTTATTTTATCGTCATATATAAGAAATATAGAAGCCGTTACAGATATAAATCTAAAATAACATAAAATGTTATAAAACTGTCCCAGCAAAATATATTCCAGCATGCTGAAAAACAAAAATTATGACTTTCTCTCGTCGGTGGAGTAAAACAAATTCGTTGTTTCATTTTCTTTCACGCATTAAATATATATTTTTTATATTGCAATTTTATTTAATAGCTCATCATAAAATAAAACATAAACGAAAATCTAAACTAAAAGTGAGAGACTGTTTTTATTTATATAAATTATATTTTATATTTTTGTAATATAAAATCTAATAGATTTTTATCATATTATAATTCAAAATGACAATGTTATTTCAATTGCTATGAATAACAATGCCGTTATTGATATCATATTTTGGTAAGGTTAAAAAGCCCAAAGGGTTGATTCATCTAAATAAATGATGCCGATAGGAATGTAATGAAAATTGTTACAAATGAGAAAGAATATTAAATTAAACATTTCGACACGTACACAATTACCATTGAACGCTTTTAATTCATTTCAATTCAAAAAATTATATGTTTAAAATTCATTTACAAGGACAATTAGTTAAATATTGTTTTATATGTTCTGACTATTTCATTTTCATTTTATTTTTAATACGCTTTTATTAGCTTGGGTTGTATGTATCTATGTATGTAACGGAATCTTCGAGCTTAATTTTCACCAGGTTCCAGCGATCCGATTAAATTGAAACTTTGCACACGTATCAAGGACCGATGACAATGCAATAATTTGATAAAAGTTTCCCAAAAAAAAAAAAAAAAAAATAAAAAAAAAAAATAAAGAATAGTTTAAAAAACTAAAAAAACACGCTTTTATTGCTAACCGAACTACAAACTAGAAAATATTTTTTTATGACTAATAAATAATATTAATTTAATAAATAAATATTAATTTTATTGGAAGAGATACAATAAAGTGGCCATAGATGCCTTTAGGCCTAAACATTCGATTTAGGCTTGTAAATTTTATAATATATATATATAAATATGGCTTCAATAACTGCACATATATTTCTTAAGATAAATAACAACATTGTTACAAATTCTCAATTTACGCATTACTCTTGTTGGTGAGCATTTGCGCGACCGTAAAGGCATCCTGCAGTTGCTAAGACTAATGTGCCAAACAATACGCGATTTTTTTAGGAAACCCTGTCAGGGACCCGTCTGCAAAGATACTGAAGGTCAGAAAAAGGTTGCAAGACTGTCCTGCCAAAAAAGACTGAAAAAGTAATTGAACTTGACAGAACTGAAACAAATATATCTGCACTAAGTTTGCAATATTGTACTGTAGAGACTGCGCATATGTAAGCAATGATATGACTGATTCATAAAACTAATTTGTAATTTTATTTGTAGTCTTATTAAATGTGATTTACATGTATCCTAATTATTAATATTTTAGAAAAAAAGTTTATATTTGGTTCAAGTTTTGTGACTTTAAAGCAAAGGTTGTTATTTTTGTTAATATTTTGTTCCACTATCATAAAAAAAATATTAAAAAGAAAGTTTTACTTCAAGTTCTTTTTACTCATACATGACCACTTAAACTATAGTCGTTTTATCCAATTACAGCCATATATTAGTAAATTTCTCGTAATTATTGAAATTATGACGATTTTCTTCACGGGTCTCCTGGACCCTACCCTACTATCGTTGTAACATATTTTAACTGTGCTGACGCCGGGTTAATGAATTAGACTTATTCCTAAGAGACTTCAACAGTAGAAGTACTAAGGGTCTATTGACAACTTAACGACGTCAATCTGGATTTTTCCATTAATTGGGAGGTAAAACTAACCACAATGATGAAAGTAAGTCCCATTGAACCGTGAAGGCGATTGATTTCGGATCAATGCCCGTTGATCGATCATACGGAGACCACTGAGTGATTCTTTCTAAAAAAATCTAAGTAATGAAATGATTTCTCAATTTATGAGTTTGTCACAGACTAAAAAATAAAAAATAAACAATAGTTTAAAAAACTAAAAAAAACACGCTTTTATTGCTAACCGAACTAAAAACTAGAAAATAATTTTTAATGACAAAGAGTATAAAATTACAGTAGTAGAAGATCGAACAATTAATCATAGTGAATCGCCTTAATATAAAATTATAATAAAATTTAAGTTATAAACAGAATAATTCAATTCTGAGTAAAAAGCGTGGGGTGCTCGATATTTAAGGTATTACAATCATTCTATTAGCAACTATCTATGAGAGGATAGTTAAGAATCACAGTAAAATGCACCCCACGATTTTTACTCAGAATTGAATTATTCTGTTTATAACTTAAATTTTATTATAATTTTATATTAAGGCGATTCACTATGATTAATTGTTCGATCTTCTACTACTGTAATTTTATACTCTTTGTCATTAAAAATTATTTTCTAGTTTTTAGTTCGGTTAGCAATAAAAGCGTGTTTTTTTTAGTTTTTTAAACTATTGTTTATTTTATTTTCCAAAATGGATTAACAGTAAGACTATATAGTTAAGCATTTATCATATTTTTGGAAAATTATTAACTTAATATCTTATGTAGTCGTACATATTAAGGTCACCGTGATAAAATGTAATACACGAACTAATCTTACATAATTCATCGAACAGGCTATTTTGATAATGTGATCAATGTTCAAACACCAGACGTTGCTTACCGCTTAATTAAGGTTTGCTTATTAAATGTAGCATTTTAATAAGAAAAGCTTAATTAAATTTGACCTTGTAATTATATCACACTTAAGTTTAGTTTATGTTACAAGGTTATAAAACAAATTGAATGTTAAAAAGATGGTACGACATAAACACAAGACTAAAATGGACGTAATGTTGGAGTAAGAATTATTTTAAATCCTTTTAATATAACACATTAATAGAAATGGAAGCATCTTCATAAAAAAAATATATCACAATTTTAAAGTGATTATTAAATCTGTGAATCTTTTGCAAAGGTACAAGAAACTCAGTCGGATTCTTTGTAATTATTTATATTTTCAAAGGATTCTAAGCTTTTAAAAAGCTTTAATAGAAGTTAAACCTAAACAATAAAATCCTTTGTTAAAAAAATGGTAGGTTGATAAAAAATACTATAATAGAAATTTATTCTTAAACTGTGACGTCATAGGTAAGAAAATAGGCTTGCCTAGTTTGTTATTTCTTTTTTTAAACATTTAATTATTTCGAATTTGGAATAGGCCTCGTGTCATCATGGCAGTTCCGTGATTCAGTTTCATTAGACACCAGTCGCGATCATGCCGTGAGGTTGAGTAATAAATGAGTAGGTTCCATACGATAAAGTCGAAAACACGTACATATTAAATACCTAGAAACACTAACCCGTGATATTAAACATCTGCATAGCGTATTGTTCATCGATGTTCTTTGGTTCAAATGAGCTTTTAAAAGATATGTTAAATTAAGATAAATTGAATCGTAATAGGCATGATTTTCCCTGAAAAGAATTAAAAAAATAATGAAAACTTAAATCATTTTTCTCTTAAAACACGATTTTAGAAGAGACCATTTAGTCCCTATCTTGCCGTACAACTAAAATCCAAGCTCAGCATCGATCAATGTCACCCATGTCCTAACTAAATCCGCAAGCAAAGTGTAAAAAAGTATGTCTATATAAATCATATCGATGTAGGTTTTTCAATGAACTAGTTTTTATATCTAATGTGATAGCTTTTAACATCAAAATTATAGTTTTCGATAACAGACAACAAAACCGACACCTTTAGTAAAACGTTTAGAGAAACCTGGTTCTCTCTGAGGTTGTTTCAATGACATGTAATCGTATTAAAATATGTAAATGAATCATTGGTTCATTTTCACCAGACAGATCTCTAACGGGTCTCACTTTATTCAAGTATATTTTATCATAGTTAATTAAGTATACCTTAGAACAAAAACTCCTTAGGACGTTAATACAATTAAGAAAAACCGGAAGTATATATCTTAACTTTAATATTTTCAAAGCAATTAAGACCTGGGTTTGGGATGTTGTCAGTTTTGATTGGGGAATTTAATTTAATGTAAATCTTACTAGAACCAATGAATTCATGGACAGGGCTAGTAACAGAATAATAGTAAGTAAAATTATATTGAACAATGCTTTGCCTACGCTTACTACAAAAGGCGTTGGTGAGAAAAGCACTCGATTGACCTTTTTTATTTGAAAAGTTACGTTACAAAAGGTTGTTTAAAGGAAGGATATTCTTTTAAACATAATAACATTAAACATGCTGTTATAGCTACTTTGCTAAAAGTCAATTCTAAATAATTGTGAAAGATATTATGAAATCGAATGGATTATTTTGAATGTCACTTATATTATATTTAATATATTTTGCCATCAAAATCACAATTACTAAGCCTTCAATGGAAAAACATCAAAGGCCGTCACTAGATTTTAATTAAATGAAGTCCCCCCCATATACCTAGGTCAATATAATCCCTAGATTTAAATTTTTGAATGGTTTGCTAGCCTTTTGATGTCGATATTAAAATTTTCGTGCAACCTTGAGTCTAACATGTCTGATAGGATTTGACATGCATTCTTTTTTTTAAACTACCCTCTGAGGTTTCAACCCTCGATAAAAGAGATAAAACTTCAAAAAGCTACCGTTCAAAAAGCACCTATGTTGACAAGTTAACGCAAGAATGGATATACTTTTAATTTTAGCTCTAGTAATACTCGTAAAGGGTTAAGCGATGAACTAATAATAATCACGCTTTCACGTGTCAATTGAAACGATATCGATTAAGTATCTACACTAATAGGGCTATAAATGGGCTTAGAGATAAGACAAGGCAAAGAAGATAAATGATGTGTAACAAGTTTTCCAAGAAACGTTATAAAGGAAAATGGCCATTCTTTAAATAAGGTTATAAAAGTGACTTCTATAAAATATTCATTCTATTATGTACATTATAAAGCAGTTTTTTTATATATTGTAAGTAAATAATAATAAATATTAAAATATATTATTGACAACTGTGATACATATTTGATTTTATTCAAACAGAACAAATAACTTTTTGTAAATGTTGATATGAACTCCCCTATGATCCAACTTCAAGGTTAACTTCATTTGAGCCCGAGGGTCTTTCAATGAACACACGAGTAATTTCATGATGCATATTATTAAAAACAGGTTCTTGCAAAGCCAAATATCTAACTGTTATATTAGCAAAGGGTCCGGTAACCTTGAGCCTTAATACTAAATCTAGATATAGGGTCCTTTTTTGTATTAATTTTACAATGGAACTTGATACCCCTTTCAAAATTATCTGCCAAGCACCCTCCCTTAATTTTATATAATACGTTCTTTAGTTCTTTATAATCTCGGTTATGCTACTATTATAGAATAATGACGTTGGCAGATGTACAATAATAAGCGCTATAGGGACCCTTTAACATCTCGAGCTAATTGTATATAGTGATGGGAGAAAGGACAATCAGTAGTCTGTTTTGCTTCTCGGGCTAATTAGTTATTACTATTTTAATTATGAAATATTAAAAATATTACGTTTTTATTTTTGAATATTTATGAAATAAATGATTAAACATAGCTCTTGAATAAATAGGCTTAGAACCTTTGGTTTAGTTAGTATTAGTAAAAATAATATATATAATAAAATCTCAAAACAGTATTGTGATCATAAAAATATGTCTATGAAATAAAGAAGAAAAAGAAAGCTTAAAAAATACCAGTAATGAAATAAATGTATGATTAAAAAAATAAGTTCAAAGCAAAACTCGTATAAAAACTCCAATCAATTTAAAATTGTTTGTTGCTGTGACAATTCTAAAGTTCCTTATAGAATTATTTTGTTGGCTGGGAAATGTAAAACGAAGTTGATTAAATAATCGTAATTAATTATTCATATCGGATAAACCCACACAGGGATTCCTGAAAGTAGAAAACGAATCTTAAAACTTCAGTTGATACACGCTTCTAATTTGTTTCGAACATCAATTCATGTATTTTAATGAATCTTTGAGGTTGATTATAATGTATAAATAAAATTTTTTTATAAATTTGCCCAATCAAATATAAGGCTTATGGACCAGTCATTGGGAATATATTAAATTAAGAATTGTATTCTAAATAAAGTTCACTAGGCACTTACCCATTAACGTAATGTATACTTCAAGTCACGTGATAATCTATTATGTCTTTTTCACGAAAGATATATTTTTTATAATAAGTATAAAATAGTGTTCTACTTTGGAAGCAAGACGAATCTTTGTTAAAATCTTTGCTATTATCATAATCCCATCTAATAAACTAAAAAGTAAAGGAATGCTTGGAATTAAAGTAAAGTGATTAAAATATTGTTAAAAATTTAAGTCTTAATAATTAATCATGATATATTTCTAAAAAGCTTTAAAAAGTACAATAAAGTAATAATATCAACGCAGATTTAGTTTTCTACTCTTATTTATTAAAATAAATTTTCCATTATTTAGTGTGTTATTTGGATCCATTGTCACATACTTTATAACTAACTGTATTCTAATCTTATTGATGTATTTATTTTATACAACAGACGTTTTTAAATCATAAATACAATTCAATTTAGGTATAAGGATTAAGAGGTAGTATTATTTTCTTAGTTGGTTAAACAGATGGTGCTAAGAACACAAAGAATTGTTAAGCTTAGTCGAACTGCCGTGAAATTTCAGAAAATCCAGTGAAGGTACGTGCCATCATATGCAGGGTCTATAAAGCTTTGAATTTGTGAGTTTTACAAAGGCTGTCGCCGAGTCGTAGGCGGCTCTCGTATTTATTTTATTTTCCCTCGTTTTTTATACTTTCCATGTGTTTCTAGAATGATACCTGTTTCAAATGAAAGTTAGTCGGTGTATTGTCTTTTTTATTTTTTTTTAATCTGTAGTTAGTATAACAATAATAACTTTAGTTATTGTTCATTACTACTAGCTTTTGTCTTAATCTATATTTTTTTCTTTTAGAAACAAAAAATTAGCTCTTAATTTTGATTACAATAGCATTTTTTTTAATTAATGAACATCGTTAAAAACTATAGTAATTAATGTTATTGGGATACCGTTTACCATGTTCATTCGTAATTTTCATAAAGTTTATGGTTTTTGAATTAGATCGAATATACCATAAATATTATTAATCAACTAATCATAACTTTATGGTTTAATGTCTATTCAATGCACAAAATATCATCAATAATTTTCAAAGAAAATCGATATATTTTTTGTTGATAATATTAAAAACTAAAAAAGTTTTCGGGGAATACAAGTTTATTAAATACTAAAAACATCTACGTAGCAATAATATTTCTTTGACTGCGGCATCCCATATTTACGTTTTACCTTCTCAACCTTTCATATTGAAACCCACGAAGCTAACAGTCCCTTATACTGATAAAAAACACGATAGTGAAGAGACATTTTATTGATACTTGAGAAGAGATGCTTAAGTTTAAACGTCTTTATCTTATAGAGAGACAAACACTGATGCTTGACAGAAAAAAGCTGAAACATAAATACTCATATCATATAGAAACACACTACAGAAATACAAGTTGTTGTCTGACAAGAAATCCTTAAGTTTAAATGCTCAATCTTATATCTAGTAGATAAATGCTGACATTGGTCTTCCTAAATCTTATGTACTAGCTCACTAATGTGATAAAACGTGATTAAATGCGGTTATATAGAACAATGTCAGAAGTAGTGAATGTTAGGAGTTTCTTCATTCTACAATATAATGAAATTGAACCAAGTCAAAAAATTTTACGGTACTAATTGGCACTAGATGTTTACGAGCTAAACGTTGCAAGAGTAAAGTTTTGAATAGGTAATATTTTATATCAAAGTATTGATGAAAATTATTAGAAATATGAAAAAACAATTACAATTATAATCTTTACAGTAATTATTAAAAAGTGATATTTGGTGATAATAAACTGTCGCCCACTTTCTACGCAATTGGCGCATTTGAAATTATACATAGAAAACATAGAAAATCATTACGAAATCGTTTATGCAGTACACTGATATAATAATAATTAAGCTTATTCTTACAGTCTCTTACAACTTCGACTTTGACTTACGTCACACGTACAGGATTCGAAAGTTCCAGTACCAGCACTTGTGTACAAGTATAATAGCAAGTGTTCCTTCGATTTTGTTTTGTTTTTCTTGGGTACTTCTTGTAACAACTCTTAGATTGTAAAAATCAATTTCAGCAGAGATTAAAAAAATTGTGATCTGGCTGTGGGGTTGAGTTTTCAAATTTCTTGAATACATGCTGCTCACTTGAAAAAAAAACTTACGTGTATATTATCCTTCTTATCTTCTATTTTCATAGAAGTTGATATTTTTTCCAAATGCAACTAGAGTCTAATGGTTTGAAAGTGTTATGCTTGAAAATTTAAAATGAAAAGCTTTCGCTTTTGCCTTGACTTTGAATGATAGTTAAATCAGTTATAATTAAAACCACAAACTTTATTCAGCCGATCGGAGCCGTGGCAATAGATCCAAGAAGCAAAACAACAGTGACTTAATTATCGCTTTACAACTCGTACTGCCACGGCTCCGCCGGCCGCATACTCTTACTAGAACCAAAATTCGAATGACAGAGGCCTTGAACAAACACCCCTTTTATACTTTTTAGACTTTACGAATTATCGGCTCCAATATCCTCCCTTCCTAATGAACTTTGATATCTCCAATTCGGGGAGATTGAAACCTAGCAACACCCTAGACATAGTATTTGATCCAGACGAGTTTTTGCAGACATTTATTTACGGTACTACATATCAAATTAAAAGCAATGTTGTTTAATATTTAGCAATGTTGTTTAAGATGTAAACTGAATGTTATTTTGATATTATAATAATAGGATTAGTTCGGACACGACCCAGTGTATAATAGTAATGTACCTGAAATACAGTTCAACAAAGGAGTAATTACTTTCGCTCGAAGCAAAGGGAATGTACCGAGCTTGATGTGATTGTTTAGTACGTATTAAATATATATTCTATATAAAGGTGAAAAGGGGAATGGATGTCTTGTCTAGTGCTGTCAAAATAAGTATTTATATAACTTTGTAAATACGATTTATCTCATCTTATTATATTATATTTACTTTTATATTTCCAATTATTTTTACTTTCACTACTTTAATATATTTGGATAATTTTCTGAATAAGTTAAATTTTCTTATAAACTGTTTCAGTATATATGATACATCTGTAGTAGTTCCTAGTTCTGTTTTCAGGAAAACGTATCTACTAGGTACTGTATATTAAGATTGAAATTAATACACCCCTCCTACTCTACAATCCCTTTCGTGGTCAGAGTTTTGAAATCCCTCAGTGGTCCAGATTAAATTGTCTTAAATCTGTCAAGGGCGTTTAGTTAAAAGATCTCATATTTGGCTTTTCCATACTTCAAGATGGTGGATGGAAGTTAAATCAATACATTTCTGAGTCGATTATAAATTAACAAAATTATTGTTACATTTATCAACACTACTTTTGTGTTCTATTTATAAAATAATGGTTATATATTGTGTCTGTTTCTCAATCTTAAGTTGTTCCATATAAAATTCGAGGTAAAAATCCTTGCTAGCTCATATAATTAAAACGGTCAAATTATTAAAGAAATCACTTAACATTTATTTTTTTACATTATATTTGTTAAATTATTATAGTTATTATTTATTAATTTTTATACAGATTTATAAGTCTACGCGCCTGCAACACAGCGAAATATTCATTGTGCAACTCCACGAACGATAGACACACGGCTTTACTATTTTTCGCAGAAATAATGTAACATGAAGATCCCATGGTGATAAAGCGTGTTTAATTAATACAGGTATGTACTGGTGCCAAACGTACTTTAAATATTAATTTAAAATAATATAGCTTTTAAGTAGGTTTAATAATGTCAGAATATTTCATGTTTTCAAACCCATTTAGTTAAATTTCTTAAAATCTATAATAATATTTACATATACTATTGACTATATCAATACTGATGAACTTTTTAAATATTAGAAGAAAAAAAACCAATCAACGTTTTAACAGCTATTCATTCAGGAAGTATTTGAATATTTTGATCGATCATACGGAGCGGAAAAATCGCCAGACACTATATTTTTAGATGAGTGATGGATGAAAACCCTTTTTAATTTAAAAAGTAGCCTAAGGCCCCCTCAAATTATAAGGCCCCCTTAACAAACGAAATTAAGCCTTACCTACTGGACATGCTTAATGCAATTTCGTCCAAAAGTGCTGTGCCCAAAATATATATAAAATGTATAATGTGTTTCATGTCAACGGTGCGTTAGTGCCTCGTTCATACGGTAAAGTTTAAACTTTTGAGAACTTTAGTTGGCAGTTCGGTGATAATTTCTGCAACATTATCTTCAATGTTAAATACATTTTGTGTAAAAGAACTCAAGTTCAAAGACGCCAATATATGTACAATATGCCAATATTGTACGCTGTCTTTTCAATACTTATGATCAACCCCTATGTCGTAACTAATATAATTTTTAAAATGAAATATGGATGGTTAAATTAGAATTAGTATATATTTTTTGTCTTTCATGCATAAAATAATTTAATTATTACAACTTTAATACTACAGTGTATTCGCTCACAACTCTCACATTCGTAATTAAACTATAAACCTATACATTTGTATCCACCCACCCACTGCGTTTCAAATTTGACCAGCAGGGCTATTCCGTATCTTTTTTGACAGTTAAAATGAAAATCACTATCAGTAAGTGCGGACATAATGGTTGTCAAACAACTAATTTCCTATAGTAACAAACTATGTAACTATAGTAACAAACTGCCATGACGTCACAGCTGATGGTCATTAGAAAAGTCAAAGTTAGCGAATAGCCCTGCTGAGGGGCTCTGTCTTTTGCACAAATGTCATAATACTTTATATTTTCGTAATTAATATAACGCTATTTTACACTGAGTATTTAGTTACTACCAAAATGGCCCATGCGATAAACACTTTTTTTTTGTCGTTTTACCCGTACCGGTCCAAATTTATTTAATTTGTACACAATGCTGAAAAGAGAAGGGAATTGGTTTGTAGTGAACAAAGTCTACACTCGGTGTTGATTATTTTATTACAAATATTTCAAGCAACAGGAGTTTACAGAGTAATGAATAAATTCTTTTTTTTTTGTAATTAACAATAATAACAATATCACAGGTCAAATTAGATATAAATAAAACCAGTGGTGTTGATGGTATACTAGCCATTCTACATTCTTTTAAAACTGGAATAGTGCCGATACCCTAGAAGCTTGGCAACGAGAAACCCGTGCCCAAAAAAGGCAGCCGTGCCGATCCCGCCAATTGTAGACCAATTTCAATCACCTCCATACTCTGCAAGGTCATTGAGCGTGTATTGAACTCGCGCCTTTTGCTGGTTTCGCCGTAATAGAATAGGGGACCTTCTAGTGTATTCTACAAACATTTTAGGCGAGGCCATCGAAAAGAAAGAAGAAGCGGTCGTCGTCTCTTTGGACGTCTCAAGGACATTTGACAGGGTTTGGCATGCGAGCCTTATAAGCAAGCTTTCAGCGTACGGTAAATCTTCTAGTTTGATTGGCTGGCTAATGGACTTTTTGAGTCAAAGATCTCTTCGAATAGTTGTCGATGGGTGTTCCTCAGAACCCTTGACAATAAATACCGGAGTGCCGCAGGGGTCTGTTCTTTCTGCAACTCTTTTTCTGCTGCACATTAACGATTTGTTGAAGCCCGGTATCTATGGGTATGCAAACGACAGCACAGTTGTATAAAGATACGTGCCGAGTACTCGGGCTAGTAGAGATCCAGTACTGTCTGAAAGAGAAGCCATTGTGCAACGTTTGAGTGACTAACTTCAGACAGTCTCCGCATGGAGTATTGCCGATCTTGCCAAATTCAACCCCACTAAAACGCAGAAGTGTCTGTTCAATGCCAAAAGGAGCCCTTTCACCTTAGCTCCTACTTTCCAAAATGTATCCTTGGAATACAGTGACCGGCTTCAGATGTTAGGCTTAGAGATTTCATCGAACCTCAACTTTGGTCGGGTCATTGAGTCCTTTTGTTGTGGACTTTCAACCTGTCCGAACGAAGCGCTTTGCTTCGTCTTTTTTACTTCGTACAGCGAAGGTATGGAACAGCTTGAACGTGTCGGTACTTCCGGCCGAATACAATGTGGGTGAGTGTCTTCAATGCGCCTTACCACCTAAGACTATATTCCACTTACCATCAGGTGGAATGTAGTCTTAGGTGGTAAGTCAAACATTGCCCTAAATTATATCATAAAAAAATATATAAAAAAAAACATAAATTTATCTAACCCCTAAGTAAGCAAGTTCTTTGATTGTGTTAAAGTAACAAGACAACGATACAAATACATAGAAATAAACATTATAAATACTGAAAATATATTTAACAAACGACCAAACCCCTAAATACAGACATATAGATGATAGAATAGGTTCATCATATACATACCTGTGCCTGCCGGAAATCGAACCCAAACCCCATAAACGTCAGGCTATACGCTATACGTCAGGTGTTGCCCAACGGGGCGGTATATAATGACTTATTATAATAATAGATTAATTTAATAATAATACATTTTAAAACTCTAAATATTTCGAATAACAAAGTGTACAAATCTTAAAACATTTAATGTACCTATTGACATATCTTGTACCTACAATCCGATAAGGGTCGTTTCTACCCTACTCAAGTCTTTGTCGATTCCAAAGACTATTATCTATCAAGATAAAAATCTCTAATGGGTCGTAGAATCTATTGCAGTAATAAGGATATTAGTGAAAATCTCAAAAAAATATATGTCAGTAATAATCACAACAATTCACTAACTGGAAAAGCCAGACTGCTTTAGGGTATAATTTTGTCACATGACCACCCTCCAAATTATACTGACCCTAGCTTAATTAGTTTGGAGCTTATGGGAGTGAAATGTTATTAAAGACAGTCTCTCAAATTATAAGAGTTATAAAAAGTCGAAACCGAATTTGATTTGTGTTTCTGAATTTTCAATATTTATACAAAGCCAAATGCAATTCTGTATAGAACCTTCCAGACTCAACGATAGATTCAACGTTTTTTTTTTTAAATGTCATTTTTTATTTTCTTCTTTGTTTTTATACTGAACAGCCATTGTTTATTTCATTGTTTATTTCCTCAATGAAATCGTTAAATTACATTTGATAAGATAAATGGGATAGAAAGATTTATAAATGATAAGAAAATAATAAAAATTATATTTTTACCCAATGAACAAAGAATTTTTATGGTTAATACTTGATAGGTTTTTGCAATTGAGGATAATGTGAATGACTACAGCATTTCTAAAACTTTAACCTTCGTCATGTTCTTTCCTCTGTCAAAAATAGTAAATTACCTTGGACCCTTAAAGTGAGGGATCATTGGGATGTCCTTAAACAAGATGTATTTTCCAATTTATACAGAATTTTTAAGGTAGCAGTGAAACTTTAACCAGCCAATAAGAGCCAGCACATTAATTCTGGTTTTTAAGATGTTCTCACTTGATGCGAAGTCATATGAATAAATGAATATGGTTTATTTATACTTTATTAATATTTAAGATTTTTATGTAACGAACCATTAAATAATATTCTGAAGTAAATTTGAAAGTGAAAGGATTTATCTCAACTTAAAAAAAGGCAGACTACATTTAAGCTTTATTCAAATTTAAATCATATATTAATTGGGTTTGTTTATTAATTGCGCTGTAATTTTGATTTCCGATAAATTAACTCATTGTCAATAAAGTATTATTTTATATTATAATAAGTTCAATTATAAACTAATGATATTTTAGGACAAATAATAACTAAAATGAATTATAAAAGTCAAAAGAGGTTAGGGTCAGACTCATACGCCTTTAAATATAATCCTATTTTCTTTTCAATTAAGATATATTATTCATACAAGTACACCTTTAACTCGATTTTATCATTATGTCTCCCTCCATTAGGAAAACGTACGTCGGGTTGTCTTTTTAAGGTAAATTTATCTTGTTGGTTTATAATATATATTTCTTATAATATTATACATATATAAATATATAGTGTAAGCAAGTATACGAATAATATTGAACATTTATAGGAATTCCCATTCGATATTGCACAAAATAATAAATAGAGGTGAGTTCGTCGGTGAGTGTAAAACTAGATTCGTTCCGATTCAACGCAAATATCACGTTTTGAAAATGCTACCTTAACTAAAAAATATAACATCTGTAACAAAAATATAAGTCTTTTAAATTTATATACATATTATATCCGCTAAATTAAACGAAAATAATATTTAAATAACGCTTTAATATTAATTTTATTTCAAATATACATTTCTAATTTTAATACAGGGTATGATGCTATGGGTTCAGATAATGAATTTATGAATCACTAACCTTTAGGATGCTCCTCCGTTGCTAATCAATTATTAATAATTCAACCACAACTCCGATAGCTGCTATCGGCTTGCAATTTAATATCCAAATACATTATAAATATGATTTATAAATATATAATTATTAATAACTAGACAAAACAGTCTATGAGATCGTAGTAGAGGAATAAGTCTCTTCTAAAGAAATAAGTTGTTGTTTATGATTTTATTGTTTCAAGCTATTTCGTACACATATATTTAAATAACATTGTTTCTTTGTAATATGTGATTGTTTTAGAAATATGACACTTCAGTCTCTAGGAAGGTTAAGGGGCAGAGAGAGAAACATAACAATTTCGATATTTGAGCTAACACTAGGGTGTGCTACTTTATAACAATCCCGTCTATTTGAGGATAGAAATTTTAAAATAATAATGTCTATATTCTTTGAAAGAGACAGATAGAGAGAGTTATTAACAATATGTAGATTTTTTTGAAATATTTTGTTATATCTTTCTTTTTAACATATAAATAAATAAAATCTTTTGAGTATTTAAGTTTTTTTGTTTATCTAACCCGTAATTAAAAATGATTGGTGTTATAACAATAAGTACATGCATTTTATTTTAATTCAATTTAAACAGACAGCAATACGAATTTCAACAGTTTAAATATACTGTAAAATTAATATAATTTCAATTATTTGCTTTGTCTGCTGTTCCAGACAGTATTAAGTTTATTTTATGAATAATATAACTATTTGAATTTATCCACTGAAACAGTTATTTCTCTGGACGCTTGGTTAAAGCCAGCTTAAGCTCAATTCGGATAAATATCGTTGAAAACTTTACTCTTAATTAAATACAAAAAGAATCATGATATCTTTTATTTTTATCATGTTTTATGATTATTATTTCAAATTTAATTAAATATATAATAAAGAAAACCTATGTTATTTTAAAATACGCTATCAGATACAGTCTTATAGGTAGAAATAAATAATAAGATACAATTTTCTTTTTGCATTTAAAAATTCAGGCAGGTTGATTCAAAAGGAAATTGGTTAAAAAACAATTTATGGAAGCATTGCTAAAATATTCTAACAGTCTGTTTAACAACCAATATCTTAAACGGAACAGACTTACTGGAAACAAATCGTCTAACACTTGTCAGTCTACAAGGGAAGTCGCAATATCCGTTGAGGCAGTGTCGCAAAGCCTCTGATAAGGCTTTATACATCAGATGCAATACTCAAGATTGGTAATGTGGGCCCAAAATAGAATTGAATAAGTATTGACGTTTATAGTAACTTGTAAAATTCTTTCTACTATCTTTTTCGCAAAACGCATTACTTAACAGATTTAAAGTTTGTAAACGTATGGTGAAAGTGTAATTTTAGAAACGGCAAATAAATATAATCGAGTTTTACAACATTTGTAACAACTTAAATTAAGGTATTCAGTAAATTAAACATATTCGTTCCAAATCACTCACAAAATAATTAAAATTTATTTGTAAAAATATATTTATCTTATTCGAATAGTAATCTATAAAGCTATTACGTTATATTTAAACTCAATAATATTGGTACATAAATATCCTGATCTCTAAAGTAGGTAGATACGTAGGTAGTACATAGATAGTTAAGAAGGTAAAACAAATAAAATAAGTTCACAAGTAATCTCCTGTGAAATGAAAACAGGTTTATATTATATTATATGTATATATATATATATATATATATATATATATATATATATATATATATATGTTATGTACGTACATACTCTTTCTTTTATCTTATTACTAATAATGAATTTTCAGAATACAAGATGTCTGAAATAAAAAAATATATCACTCACATCTAATATACTCGTATTTTCTAAACAGTCGTTGAATATGTGTTATTTGTCATGGAATTACATCAAGTAACAAAAATATTAGAAAGAACGAAAATATATCAGAAATTTACTTGTTTTTGACAATAACTTACAATAACTTTAATCCTAATGACCAATGATATCTGATAATATGTCTGATTATATGATATATATATTTTTTTAATTCACCGAAAATATTATACAATAATAGAGAATAATAATAAATTAAAAGAAGAATAGAATCAAGAAAAACTTGTACCCACTGGTCATTTAAAGGTACTTATATAAAGCACGAAACCTCAAATATCACTTAAAATAAATAACTTTAAGTTATTAAGTAAGTTTTGTAAGAGTTTTACTTCTTTTGCACACTGCTTTTGAAAACCCTTATGTACGATGAATTATTTTTTAAATCGACAGAGACCTTCTATTCGTGACTACTTCATACTTGATTGGATTTAATAACCTTTTAAAATTAATGTCCCACTCTCTAGTTCATATCATAGCTTCTACCATTGCATTATTAAATTTCACAGTCAAATTAAAATCTTGATGTTTATTTTATACTTTGGTATAAAATGTAAACAATTTTTTGAAATAATAAAAGTGATGTATTCGTTTATGTAAATAGGTCATAAATAAAAACGAATTAAAGAGGACTGTGTGATTTGATAGTCTTATTGTTTCTGTTAAGTCTTATTTTCTGAGTTTGGTCGTTTATTAAATATATTCTCAGTATTTATATGTGTATTTCTTATTTGTATCGTTGTCTAACACCCTTAACACAAGCAAATAATTTGCTTACTTAGGGGTTAGATCAATGTGTATAATTTGTCCTGATAATATTATTAAGATATATATCTATTGTAATATAATATTCACATAACATTTGAATGTATAGAGTTTAAATTTTATAAAGATTCAACTACACCTTGTCCAGTCTCTGAATAACTTTATACAGCCTGACAAATAATATCGAATTCAAAAAAAAAAACTTGTAAACATTCTTGTAATTCTTAATATTCTTCTAAAAGAGTTACTTTTTACTTTAGTGACATAATAAATAAAACTTTAATGATTAGCATTACTTATTATAAAATATTACTAATTTATTAATTATTTTTTTTTTAATAATTATGTAAAGAGAAACGAAATAATAAGCTATAGACTATGTTAGAGTTTAAATCATCGAATGATAGAACGAAAGAAGAAGAAGAAGAAGAAATTAAAGAAATATTCCATTGTTAGTCCAGTGTCGAGATACGATTTATATAATGGAAAAACTATAACATAACTATAATATACCCATTTCACGAAGATTTACTTTATTTAAATTACAAATTGATAAAAGGACCGTACTACTTAGGTATTTTTTAGTGCCGTCGCTACAGACCTTATGCGAGTCCTTACAGTGATTTAGAAACAGTAGATGTTTCTACGAAACAAATAGTTCTAACTATTTTCTTTTGTTTGTTTGTTACTACATCTATGTAAGTACCGAGTTTACTATAACGTATATATATAAAAATATAATATTATTACGTATACGAAAATATAATATTAATAAATAATAATTAATTATTTAAATGAATTTCTTGGTAACAGTTCTAAGGATTTTGGTAAATTAAACAGTTTTTCTAATAAAATGTTGAAAAGAATTTGACGTTCCCGACAACAACACAGACATATACTCTTATTTTATGAAATATTTATTAAAAAACAACATTAATGCAAAAATAAATTGCTTTTTATAATAATTTACAAAACCACACTTTTAAATTCGTGATTTGCTTTGATTTATTCGTTTTATTGATGACGTTTCATTGACGAATTTGGTCCGAATATAAAAAAAAAATTATAAAGACAATAACATCTTATATATTAATAGGTACATGTTTTAATTGTAAGTTTTATATATAGTACAAATTGACGCTCCCGATGACTTTGTTTACTTGAACTTATTTTCCATTGATAAAATCTTCACGGAACGCACCCAGCGACTCTCAAATCAAATTTCACAATTAAATTAAATTAAGAATGATATTTTAAATTCTGGCGTTAATTCTATGTTTATCGCCTTACAATTACAATTATTTTATACTTATTAAAAAAAAATAACAAACTATCAATCACTTTTCTCGTCACATGCTAAAACACTTAATAGAGTTATAAGACAATTCTTACACTGCCTTTCTTTGATTCTAAAACATAAGTTTATTAATTGAATATGTATATAAATTTACTTATAATATTAATTTTACATTTATAACTACAAATTTAAAGATAATTTGATAAATTTACTGAGATTGTTCAATACATTGATACAATACTTTATAAAGTAAATCATTCTTAATGGGTTTCTGAATATTGATGTATTTACATTACTTGATGATATTACCATCCCCTCTTAATATTCAAAAACTGTTCAAAAATGCATGGAATGATAAAACTAAATTAATTGGAGGTATTTAAATTATTTAATATCACATATATTGTATTTTGAAAACATTGATTATTAGAAATACGAAAAATGAACAAGAACATAAGAAAATGTATGTGTAAACGAAACTTAAAATATTTTTTATTGGAAATCATATATTATTTTATTTGTTGATAGAAAAAATTAGATCTCTATGATAAAAGTTTTTTACTTCAAAGATCAGGATATCCATGCACCAACTATTTTTAGTTTAAGTATTACGTAATAATAATAACAATTACAGCCGATATTAGTACACTAGTTGGTGTAAAGATCGAGATTGGATAATAAAATGTCTTCTTAAAGCATGGACTTGGAATCCAAATCTAACATGATATGTTCTCTGTTTACGTCTAATTGCATTGAAAAGTTAATTATTATTATTAAAAGAAATAAACTTACATTTAACAACACTGACAGCAAAAATTTCAACTGTTTAAAACCAATTCAGCATATTTAAAGTTGTGGTGAATAAGTATAGCAGATAATAGGGTAGGTCATTTTATCGGAAAATAATAAATTAAATATTAATTAATCTTTTACAAGAGTTCGTGGCGATAAATTGGATGTCATTTACTTAAATACATTATAACGAAGCAGAGAATTTATATTTTAAATCTAAATTTCATAGCTCGATTAAAATCCTATTTTATAATTACCTTGTCTCAAAGAACCTAATTAGTATCACATTCTAGATTTTCATTTGCAACTTTGAAATATTACTTTGTGTTGTACATCTACACACAATATTTATACCTATGATATTTCAGTTTGTAATTTAATGATTTGTGTTATAAACATTTCTTATATCAATAAAATAATACGAGGCAAACAATCGAAGACAGACAGTTCTTTTTTTTTATGTCTTTATTTCAAATTTAGGGATTTTCCTTGTTAGAATATGCCAACCCCATTGTGACCATCATGGATGTACAATTCTTAAACTATTTAAATATCACTGTGGAGACGAGATGCCAATCTGCAAAATACTCTAGCCGCTTCTGGTTTTGATAAAATCGTTTGCGGGGTACCAACATCGTATTGATTAAATTGCAGCGGCCTCGACAATGACTCTGCTTTAATTAGATTTTTGGTAAATGTACCAAAAAGAGAGTCACTGGCAATGGAATGGAATGTCATCAACATATGATTTACATTCTCTTCAACACCACACGAATTTCAGTTAGGAGAGTCAGATTTTTTCATTAACAACGAAAATTTGTTTGATGGTATGTGTCCAGATCTTAACCTTAACACATTTTTTACAAAATGACTATTATTGTATAAAAGGCAAGGAAAGGCAGCTCTTACGTCACGTATTCTTCGCAAGTAGATATTATTTTGTTTTACACTTAACCGGGAATTAGACAAAACAAATTTGATAAGAGATTCTCGTATGAATGATGGAATAAAAATATGATCTCTTAACACTTTGTCGTTTTCAAAGTTACAATAATATCTCTCTGCCGTATTTACTGAGATAGTATTTAACTGTAAATATTGCTATTTAGGCATCTGTTAAAAAAAAAGGTAAGAAGGGCAAAAATATTAAAGTTGTAAAAGTTAAAAGAAACGAACGAAAAAACCATCTGTTTGACAGACTTTGAGATTTTATCTATTTTAAAAGATTTAACATTTATTTTAACAAATGTTGAAGGTTTATAAGGTTGAAATAAATTTA
This sequence comes from Napeogenes inachia, assembly GCA_959347355.1. Lineage (NCBI taxonomy): Eukaryota > Metazoa > Arthropoda > Insecta > Lepidoptera > Nymphalidae > Napeogenes > Napeogenes inachia. The sequence goes on along the minus strand of OY365800.1, from coordinate 11,069,487 downwards.
ATTATATAATATCTTAAGTAATGTCTTCTGAGTTCTGATTACTTGAGTACTTTATAAATTGTATAGCTTTACCTTTTTATAATTAGAAGTAAAATATATATAAAACTAGTACAACAGTTAACTCGTCTAGTATCGACTCCTAGTAGTGATTGCCGGATGAAAATATAAAAGTTAGCTGGGGTACTCGACGTTGTTAATTAGGGATTGGTTGTAGGAACTCCGTAACTAACGGGGTTCATTGCTTTCTTTTACTTTTTTTTTATATATTATAAGCTACCTAAACATTTTTACATAATTAAGTATTAAACAACCCCTATGTGACTTTCGTCAAGCCTGAAGTGTACTTTGAAGCAATATTTTTATTTTTAATAAATAAATTAATCAAACTCGCATTTTTAAGTTGTGTTCAAAGTTACAACGTTAACAAAGTTATATATATTAATAGCTTGAGATGCTTAGTCATCCCTAATTTATTTTCTAAATTCACAGAGCAATTAAAATAGAAAAGCTTTAATATTAAACTCATTTTGGCTTAGAGAAGATCTGTTACCGATTTAATATTGAATCGATGAAAGATACGTTCTTATAGAAATAGATAACATTAATATTCAAATTTGAAATTGACAGTTGTTGGATTTTAGAACAGAGAAGCTTGAATCTAAACTAAACCTAAATGACTGTTCCCGAAGTTGGTATAAAGTAAAGTGAATTAAAACTAACTTGAGCCAATAAGGTTCAAAGTCAAATAATGACAAATGATAGATTTTATGAAGTGCTATGTTGACGATGGTGTTTCCAGGAATTGTTTGTTGTCTAGGTCTTCATTTTGCAACCGTCAATCATTACATATAGGTATATTAGGTCCTTACAAATTAAATTGGCGTTTTGTATGGGAGGAACAAAAACCAGAATATTTTTTAATATAATGTATTAAATTAATCAAAATATGAACTATTGTTTTCTATGCAATTTTGCTATCTTATAGGTCGTTCCCTTTGATAAAAAAACCAAGTCCGACGGGAATTAATAAAATCAATGTAGGCGATTTGGCATTCCCCTTCAGAGTTGATTTATTTTCCTTGCAAAAGTAATACAAATTCCGAAAAAAAAAATGGTAATCTGTTGGAGCAAAGTCTGGGGAGTACGGTGGATGTCTTAGACATTCTTGTTATATAGCTCTTCTAATTTGGTAGCCGATTTCAAATTTCCAGAACGAACACGTTAGAACCAAAAACGAACTGCATTTTTTTGCAACACGACCGCCATACACATCATTAACCCTACGAGTCGTTTACGCAACACTGGTGCCACGGTGGAACACTTACTCATAAATAATGCGATATTTAAATTTTCTATTTTGTAAACTGAGTAACGCAAACAGAAAAAACAGAAGAAAAAAAAACAAATGAATGACGGTCAACGAAACCAAAATACATGTGTAAATAACTGTAAAAAATTTAATTTGGTATTTTTTACCAAAGAGGGGAAATTTGTGATTACAGTGGCCAGTACGAAAAATGACAATTTGATTTGTAACGACCCAATAATAGGATTTTAAGGTAAGTTCGTATTTCTAAATTGGTCTTATTCTTACTAAATAAAAATGAAATGCATAACCAAGTACCAAAGGAAAAACCATCAAACAATCTTTTTATATTTAAAATGTATGTATGTATGTAGATAACCAAGTTGGAATTAAATGTACACTAGGTCGCGGTGAAACAAATAATATCTATTGAGACAGTTACTTTCAATAAGGAAATTTAATTAAAAGCAATATATTTTAAATGTATCAAGGAACTATAACCAAAGGCATATAAAAAGTATATTAAATAAAATAAATGTATCATAATTTAAAATAATATCTATAATATCATTCCTACTGATTTATCAATATTATAATTTGGAAATAATGATAGTTTGTAAGCCTATGAGACCACGCAAACCTCAATTTAATATTTCAATAATTTATTGAAATATTAAACAAATAAACATATATTTTGGAATCAGAGGTACTGTTAAACTAAAGAGTTATAATGTTTATGTGACGAGAACTGTAATTATAAAAAAATTACTATGACTTTAATGTAAGGCAATAAAAATAGAATTATACCCCGAAAATTGAAAGGCCGAATAATTATAGAATCTAAAATATTTAAAATAAATTAAATTAAACTAATTTTAGCAAAATTATTAAATATAAATAATATGAATCATCAAAAAATAAAGGTAATGTACAATTATCAATGAACTGGAAGGTAATAGGGTTTATTTGAATGTATAAATTTAGTAAATTTAGTTGTATAAATTTAGTACATTTAGGTTTGGAAAATGAATGTAACTACTAATAATAAATCTTTTAGCCAATATTAACTTCTTTACCTGATGTTTTAGAAGCTCATCTCGTTTGAGAACATTAAGTTTAAGTAACTTTTCTTTAAAAACGAAAAACGTTTAAGCTGCAGTTATTAAAACAGACATTTGTAGAAGACTCATTCCTCTATAAGTTTAAATACATTTTTCTAAACACATCAAATGTTAAATAAATTGTTTTAACTAGTCAATAATACAACATTCTATGGTCTTAATTTTTTTTAGATCTACATATACTAAATTTAATTTTATTATAATTTAAATTAAAACCTTAATCCTCCAACAATTTTAACTCATATTTATAACAAACTGTCCAATTCACTCTTTTTCTTCTTCTCTTTCCTGCTTCTTACAAACTCCACAAAGGAACAATTTTGAAAGGAACTTGCTACGACGGATGAAAAATGATCTTGATGACGTCAGAGTCATATTATTCGTTATATTTGGGAAATTCATGTCCATTATATAAATCAATTAATAAAATATAATTTATTCCAGATAGCCTAGCTCGTTTTAATGTGGTTAATGAATGTGACAACTTTAATCAGGTTAATGACTTACTTGCTCATTGATTTAAAAGAAATAAGTAAAAAGTTTTAAAATAATATTATTTAATTTATTAATTTAATTGTGTTATTTTTACATTATTTGAAATGTATTTTGTTTTATAGTTTAGAGTGGTTGTGCTAATGAAACTGGTTATTTACTTATTTGTTGAATATAATGTCTTTTTAGAAGGATTTGTCATAGGCAAATATATAAGAAGAATTTGTCATAGTTTTATTAGAACGATTTATCACAGGTCATTCATTATACTTGTATAAATACTAGAAGCTGTTAGACGAAACTGTTTAATAGAAACTAATAAATGAATGCTTATTAAAGTAAGCATCACTTGTTAAGAATAAGTTGCTTGAGTCGGACTCTTAATCTTAAATCTTAAACGTTTTTACATGTACGTTTGAAAAGAATGATAATATGTAAAATATTTTGAAAATGAAATTACTGGTCCTTTGTTTTTTCTTATATTATATCACGTTATCATCTGGTACTCTTGATTTTGTCTGTGTCTATAACTAGAAATATTATACGGCTCTTTAGAACGAATGAATGATACCTAAATAATTATTGTTATAAGTTGATGAAGACCAGAGTACGAAACATTGAATATTGAATATTTATTATAAATATAAATATTCAATAATAAACCCGGCTGAACGTTAAAAGGCTATAATACATATAAAACAGATATCTCTCTTAGCTATTACATACAATAAAGATTAATTTTATCTTTATTAGACGAAGCTTCTTAGCAATCCATGGATTCACCGTGCGGGTGCCGGGCCCATCGCGTTGCAAGGAGAGGAGTGCAAGCAGTGCCTGGGACTTGCGACCCAGGAGTAGGTTTAAGGGGCCCCTTTATTATGCGCAAAAACGCTCACCTTCACCCTCCACACTCCTCTCCCTACCTAACCAAATTTGGAAAGAACCTACTAATGCCGCCTTTGAAGTACGTTCTAGAAATGAACCGATGCTTGTTCTAGAAAGGCCAAGATCTTTAAGTAGGCTATAGAGAGATTTTGCTGTTATACCTCTCGCTCCCACTTCTACCGCGTACAAACTAACTATAAATTTATTCCCGATTAGTTCGTTGGTTAGTTCGTAATACTTATTGAGCTTTAATGTGTGATCCCTTGGGATGTTTGTTTCCCAAGGAACAGTAAGCTCCACAAGTATCACGCGCCTCAGATGTTTCGAATACAGGAATAAGTCCGGTCTGGATGACGAAACACCAACATCCCCAGGGATTTTGTAATGCTTTTCATACGTGTCCATCATGAGAATCCAATCAGGAGCCGCGCCTAATATTGAATAAGGCTTCGCTTTTGATTTTTTGGAGGAGCCTTCTTTTACGAATTCTATAGATCGTTCGGTGGTTGTTATACCCTTCCGCGCTCTTGCTACTGAAAGACTAACCGCTTCCCGTATAATTTCTAATACCTTGTCGTGGCGACGCGAGTATTGACCTTTATCTAGAAGTACCCTACACCCTACTAATAGGTGTTTCGCGGTTCCTATTGCCTCCCCACAGATGTTGCAAGACTTTTCGGTGGCTTTGCCCCATCTTACTAAATTACTTTGATCTGGGAGAGTCATTTGGAATGCATTAAGATAGAATTTTAATAATGCTGGGGACCAATCATAAATTAAGGTGCGCCACTTCAAAGCTAGTGGAATACAAAAATCTCCTATGGTCACTGTTAAACCCTCGAATAGCTCGAACAAATAAAACACGGTAATCGGAGCGAGACAAAACTACTTTAATCGTATAGTTGCTATCCATTACATCGGTTAATATCTTAACACCGCGATGCAGAATATCACATACTTTAAACAACGCCATCTAGTGTTTTTAATATAAACTAACAAAACTTAAATATAACATGTACATTTTACATACCGCCAGCCATGAACAGAATGTTCATAACCACATCAAATATAACAACTAAAGAGCAACAATTCAAAATATGAACAGTAGTACATTTAACAACTGTATACAAAAATAAACACTTATCACAGCTTGAACAAACTGGTGTTTAACAAAATTACTAGCTTACAAAAAAACAATTATAAGATAGATTAAAATATGTAAAACAAAAAGAAACCTGAAGTAGTACAAATAAACATTATTGAGTAATTGGCAAGATAATTAATTTTGAGGTGGGTCGTTTCAGAATCGTCCCTTTACATTTTAAAGAAACAACTCTCGTGATATTGTCCGGCCCAACGTGTTTTTGTGTGATAATACCATATAACCAACTTGCTGGTGGAAGACCATCTTCCTTCACCAAAACCACATCGCCGATGTTTGGTTCGGGAACTTTGTGCGTCCATTTGTACCGGTGATGAAATCTTGTCAAATATTCATCTGACCATCTACGCCAAAAACCTTGAACCAAGCGTTGAGTGAGTTGCCATCTTTTTAATGTCGTTATATTCGACGTTTCGTAGTTACACTCTGGTATTAACTTTATGGGCTCTCCAATCAAAAAATGACCAGGTGTTAACGGATTTGAATCTTCGGGGTTGACGCTAATCGGAATTATGGGCCGGGAATTTAGACAAGCCTCAATTTGTGTAAGAACAGTCACTAACTCTTCGAATGTAAGAGTGTGATTTCCTATTAATCTTTTGAGATGCGTTTTAGTGGACTTTATGCCAGCTTCCCATAGCCCTCCAAAGTTTGGAGAGTGAGGTGGAATAAAGTGCCAGTCCGTACCGTTGGTCCCTAACCATTCAGCAATATCCGCTGGGTATTCAGTTCTTTTTTTAGTGAGTAACGATTTTAATTCTTTATTTGCCCCCACAAACGTCGTGCCATTGTCGCTCCATAAATTAGCGCAGTGTCCTCTTCTAGCTGTGAACCGTTTAAATGCAGCTATAAAACTTTGTGATGTCATATCACTAACAACCTCGAGATGAACAGCGCGAGTTGCCATGCAAATAAACAAACAAATGTATCCTTTCGTAGAGTGATATCCACGACCCTTGTGTGGCCTGACAGCAATTGGCCCAGCGTAATCAAGCCCGCTGTGAAAGAAAGGCCTATTTATTGTCACCCTAGCTTTAGGCAATTGTCCCATCAATTGCTGGGTGGCTTGAGCTGAATAACGGAGACAAATGACACATCTTCGGTAATAATGTCGAATCAGGCCTTTGGCATTAATTATCCAATATTTGGTCTTTAAATAATTAAGCATTAATTGTGGTCCCCCGTGTAATGTACGTTCATGTGCATCAGCCACGAGAAGGTTCGTAAAATGTGACTTATGAGGTAAAATAATAGGGTATTTTACATTTTCGTGAATTTCAGCCTTTTGGAGCCGGCCGCCAACTCGCAAGATGTTATTACTATCTAGGTAAGGATTCAAACAGGTAAGTTTACTTCCTTTTTTTACTGTTCCTTCACTCTTTAAATATTCTATATCTTCCTTGAAATATTCAGTTTGATATATTTTTATGCAGGTATGTAAGGCACCGTCAATCTCTGTAAAGGTAAGCCAATTCTTATTAATGTAATTTTTTTTATAGTAAATAAATCTTTTGCAGTAACCAATCACTCTTGTAAGTTTCCGTAACGATGAAAATTTTGCAATTATAGACTCATTATTATTTTCTGTCACTATATTGCATGAAATACTTTGTTTTCTTTCTTCCAAATTAGTTTCTTCATATTTATTTTTATTATAATTTATATTTTCATTTTCTAACCATTTAGGTCCCTTTTTCCACAGAACACTTCTGGAGCATTCAACAGAACTTATACCCCTGGATGCACAGTCCGCAGGATTATCTTTCGAAATAACATGAGACCAATGAGTGCTATCCATAATTGTAAGTATTTCGGACACTCGATTGCCAATAAATGTCTTCCACCTGCTAGGGTGGCTCTTCAACCAAGCTAAGACAACGGTGGAATCTGTCCACGAGTGAACGTTTTCCATAGGAATGTTTAGAGTATTAGCGACTTCGTTAAGAAGCTTTGCTAATAAAACGGCACCACACAACTCCAAGCGAGGGATAGATACTTGTTTAATTGGGGATACTTTAGTTTTTGAAGTTATAAGGTTCACATGAATCTTCATGTGTCTGTCAACAGATCTTAAATAAACCACAGCCGAATATGCATCATTGGAAGCATCGCAAAAACCTTGAAGTTCGCGTAATTGATCACTATGAGTTGTATTGATCCATCTTGGAATTCTAAAATCAACGAGACCTTCGAGATTTTTCCGATACGTCATCCATTCTTGAAATAAGACTTGTGGCAATTCATCGTCCCAACCGATACCTGACAGCCAAAGTTTTTGTATGAAAATCTTGGCTGTTATTATCACAGGTGCAATCCAACCTAGAGGATCGTACAAATGAGAAATGTCGGATATTACCTTTCGCTTAGTAACCGGCATAGTCAGCAGAGGGAGTTGGACTGTATATTGAAATTCATCTTTATACCGGTTCCAGGTTGTGCCCAATATTTTTGTTACTGTATCATCTATTTTTAAATCTAAATGATCTTTGCTTTCATCAACTTGTGTTAAGAGTTTCATAATTTCTGGATTATTGCTAGACCACTTCTGAAGTTGAAATCCACCACGACTGAGTATTTCGTTCATTTCCTTATAAATCTTAACACCTTCCTCAACTGATTCACAGCCTGTAATTAAGTCATCTACATAAAAATCAGTTAAAATGCGATTGGAAACAAAAGGAAAATCATTTCCTTCATCATAAGCAAGTTGCTGTAAACATCTTACGGCAAGATAAGGTGCTGATGATGTGCCAAAGGTTACACGTAACAATCTAAAATGCTGTAGAGGAGAATAACTATCATCTCGCCAATAAATTCGTTGAAAATCAATGTCTTCGACAGCAACCTTAACTTGTCTATACATTTTAATTATATCCGCAATCAAGCAGATCGGCTGACAACGCCAGCGCATTATAATTTGACGTAGCTCAGGCTGCAGAGTTGGGCCGACCATCAAGTCATTATTCAAAGATACTCCATTTATCCCTTTACAAGATGCGTCGAATACCGTGCGCACTTTCGTAGTTGTTTTGTCGTTTCTTACGACAGCATGGTGAGGTAGATATACAACACCAGGTTTGTCTATTTCTGAAATCGGAATAGCCTCCATGTGATTTAAGTCAAGGTATTCCTTTATAACCGCAGCATATTGTGACTTAAAATCTGGATTTTGTTGGAATCTCTGTTCCAACTTCAAAAATCTTTTAAGGGCAATATGTTTTGACTCCCCATACTTACTAAGGGGATCGTCCTCTCGAAAGGGTAATTTGACAACATATCGACCTGAAGCGTCTCTTTTAGTTGTCTTAGAAAACAGCTTCTCACATTTTTCTTCCTCTTCTGTAAGTAGTCCTTTACCTTCAGATACAAGTTCTTCTAACTCCCAAAATTTTTTCAGAGTTTCGTTATCACTTAATTTGACGTGCATACTCATAACAATATTTTTAGTTGAATCTGAATTATGGCCATTTGGGTTACATACATCACCAGATACAATCCAACCGAGTCGTGTCTTCTGCGCTATAGGAGACCCCGTTGGACCCTTGAGAATACCTTCTAATAATATTTGAGAGTATACTCCTACACCTAAGACAATATCAATCTTATTTGGTGTATCAAATGATGGGTCAGCCAACTCCATAACAGAAAGTGTTGGTAAACTATAAACAACCTTCCTTTCAGGTAGAAAGGATGTGAGCTTTTTCAAAACATAAGCCTTGATTTCTAATATAAATGAAGGATCTAGACGTGATTGTATTCTAACTAATACCATTGCACTACAAGATACACTATCGCTGTCGCCTAGCGTTGATATATCTACTTTAATTGGTATTTTCTTCAAACCCAGCAACTGAACTGCTGACTCCGTAATAAACGACGCCTGAGAGCCCTGATCCAACAGAGCTCTTAAAAGAGTAAATCCAGTTTTAGATTTGGCCTTAATAAGGGCTGTAGCCAACAAAGCCTGACTTCGGGAGTCTGAAAAACAAGAAACAACCTTAGTAGTTTCCACTTCTGAAGATGTGGTTGCGACACTCACCACATGCTTATCATCTCCACCATTCAATCGATTGGATTGCGGTTTGGTAGCAGGATGCAATAAGGAATGATGTCCTTTTTTACAAATACGACATCTTGTAGATTGACGACAGGAGAATGCAGAATGATTCTCCCCTAAGCAATTAAAACACAGCGCACCGGTCCGGACAAAATCACGACGAGCTTCAATACTTAATTGGATAAATTTCTTACAATTATAAATCTTGTGACTGTCCCTACAATAAACACACTGTGATTCAAAAGAATTAACGACCTTTTGACAGTTATAGCTACGAGTAAAATTTTGTTTAGCAGTTTTGTTATCTAAAAATTCAAGTGACCGAAAGCGATGTTCTAAGAATTCTTTAAAATTATTAAGAGTCGGTAAATTACTAGTGTTTTCACTTACTTTTGCTTCCCATTGTTTACGACTATCTGTATCTAATCTTTGACTTACTATGTAAATAACAATAACATCCCATGTACCTGTATCTATTTCTAGATTTGATAAGCCATTTAGCATATCATTTGTTCCATCCAACAATTGCTTAATAGAACTAGCACATTCTGTTGTTACATTTTTTAATGCAAAAAATCTATTTAAAATACATTTGGCCAAATATTGTTTATTATTGAATCTACTTTCTAATAAATTCCAACATTGTAAGTAATTGTCATTAGTTATAGGTATATGACGTACAAGTTGTTCTGCACTACCAGTGAGATGCCCTTTTAAGTAGTGAAGTTTTTGAACATTATCTATAGATTCATTATTATGAATAAGTGATTTAAAAAGATCACGAAAGCTTAACCATTCACTGTACAAGCCAGAAAACATGGGAATATTTATTTTAGGCAACTTTGCTGCACTCTTAAAATTACTACTTATATCTAAACTATTATCTTTTAACGATTTCGAAGAACTTCTTTCAAAAACTTCTCTAAGTTCGGTCTTAAAGTCCAAATAAAACTCCTCAACGAATCCAAAAACATCTTCTCTAAAATAATCAGTGTTTAATGTAGCTCTCTTCTTTATTAACTCTACGTGATTTTTTGTAAATTCCTTCCATTTCGATTCTAATGATTGCAATCTAGTTTCTATATATTGACGAGTCAATCTTTCTTTCGGACTTTTTTTATAATTAATTTTAAGTTTCTGGAACTGACACTTCAGTTCGTCTTGTATTACCAAAAGATCCATTTTATTTTTCTAAGTGTCTAAAAGTTGTAATTTAATGAAAATGTCCGTAGGTTCCCCGTAATTTTAATTTTGCTTATTTATTCTAAGTCCTAATATATTTTCTTACTTCAAATCAACAGTTAATATTCTAAGTCCAATTATTATTATATTATGATTTAAAGTTTAAATATCACAAGTCCTTTTTATATGTTGTATTTTATCAAAGTCACTACTAATTATAAATATTATTATACAGTACTCACGATTTGTCCGTCACACACACACACACACACACTACAACACTATCTGCTTCCCGGATCCCGCTCCACCACGTGTCGCAGCTGACGCTATGGCTGCACGTTCTTTACAGTACAGCTACTCTTGATGCCTCGACACCCTAGCGTCTTCAGTGACAATCCACCACTGCGTCGACGCGGTCTTATAAGTTCGCCCGTCCTTACGGCAAATATCCGGATCGTAGGACCAATGTTAAACCCTCGAATAGCTCGAACAAATAAAACACGGTAATCGGAGCGAGACAAAACTACTTTAATCGTATAGTTGCTATCCATTACATCGGTTAATATCTTAACACCGCGATGCAGAATATCACATACTTTAAACAACGCCATCTAGTGTTTTTAATATAAACTAACAAAACTTAAATATAACATGTACATTTTACAGTCACCCATTCGTTTTGAATTTCTAGGCTCATCGCGTGGAGTCGGTAATTATCGTTTTCGTCTTGTCGAATGAAAGATTTTGTTATGTCTATGTCTTGAACTTTCCTACTTGATCCTAGCCCTACTTTATTTGTTTGAGCACCTATCATAAACTTTTTATGGAATTGAAGTCGTGACTCGAGCTCTGAGGCAACTTTGTCTTTTGGGAGAGAAGTTACAGTATCATCTTTAGATTTTCCGATGATATGTCTTTTGGTAACTCTTAGATGTTTGTAGAGCTCCGATGGTTTCTTTAATTTTAATCCAAAGTTGTTACGGTCTCTAAATAAGGTTGAAGAGTCCGCTGAGTGCGCTAACCCGAGCCATAACTTCAATGTCTTTATGACTTTGACTTAAATCTGTGGAATTTATTGAACAAAGAAAATAATTATTAAGTAAAGAGATAACTCTTAAACAGAAAAAAAATATAAAACATTGAATTGAAAAACATATCTATGAAGACAGATTCACTCAATCTTCTTTTTCTTTTCTAAACTTTAGAAAAACATTTAAGATTATATTTGACTACAAAGAGGTTGTGTAGTCATATGTTATATAATTTTATATTACTATAGTAAATGTAAATCTGTCAAGGAGATATGTTTAAGACAAAAAGTTTTCTACAAGGTGGAAACTAAATTATCGCTATCTAAACTAAAAGATCGTTTCAGCATCATGGTGAATACAAATATAGACTGTATTTACATATATTGTTAGCAATAGTCTACAGAGAGGGTATGTAGCCATTCATTGATGACATTTAGTCCAAAGATCATTCCTAAATCAAGCGTCAGTCATAGTCTCGCCTGCCTGAAATAGATAACAGACTTGCAAAATCGTCAGTCACTCAGATTTTTCTTATTATTTATTTTATACCAATAATTTTGATTTGTTTCTTAAACTGAAATTTATTATTTAGTTTAACCTCCAAGCAATAATAAGGGTTTCACGACATATCGTGAATTGTTTTATATATTTGTTTTAAAATATTATGTTCACTTCCTGTTTTAAGGTCATAACGCATAATCAGATAGTTTAATTTTTCCACTCAGTTAGCTTTTAAAAAATATACGCTGAGACGTCTATTTCGTTTCTAATTATAACTAATTTTAATCTCTCTATCTACATCTTAAACCTCCATAAACATTAATATAAATGTATTAAAGTGAAATGTAAATTGTTAAATATTAATGATATATAATTAGTACATGCTCTTGTATTTTGCACGTAGGGTAAAAGCCACACAGCTTAAAGCTTCCACAAGTGTCACTTATCATTAAAGAAAAAGCAAATCTAAGTACAGCGAGGTCTACTTAGGGTCAAGTCAACAGACTTAATTGTAGTTTTTATAACGTCACCTTTCTTCTTTGAATATCTATTTTAATTATTTGAGCTAGAATGAGACAGCAATCTCTCGATTATTAAATAATCGGTTTATTTTGATAATAAATTACGTAGCTCTTTGATCGGTATAACATGTGGTTAATTTTTATTTTATTATAAGCCAGTAAATTATTATATTAATTGTTGAGGTTACTTGTAGTAAATTTAGTGAATTGAACTTTAAAATAACAACAATTTCACATTACAGTGATAGTTCATCAACGTCACTAGTATGTGAAGGATAGTATGATAGTGATGGACGTGTTAATTGGCTTTTAGGTTAAAAAAAAAACTATAAAGAGTATTGTTAGGAAATGCCTCTGCCTCGTTAACATTATATTTATTAAGTATTAAATAAAAAAAATGATACCAGCACGTTCTACCATACCATACCAATCTAAGAAAATATATTGGAGCTTACAAATAATTTGACAGAAGCTGGTTGACATGATTCATATTATAATTGTTTATGAAACTTTCAATATTTGTTCAGTAACAAACAGAATACTAATAGAGTTATGAACCTGAACTAATCATCTCCAATTTCATGCTGCTATAAGTAGAACATTAATACCAAAATGAAATTGTGCGTATAATTAATTAGGTGTTTAAAATCGAAAATTATGAAGTAGTACGATTTTTAGTAATGATTTTGAAACTCAAGTCTCCGTGAATTATTATTTTTTTAAATATTAACGATTATTAAAAAGAGGCTGTGACAGTGATATATTTTGCAATTTTATATTATTCTGGTACTGTGCTATAATAATGTAAATAAATACTTAATATTTTGGAAGTAATGAGGATTATGTATTATGTTCTATTGGCTCTGTAAACAACTCATTTAGTAGACAATAAACAGTATTAAGGATAAATAAATTAGAATGATAAATATTATATCACATATAAAAATATCTTTTATGTTTTCTCTCAAGTTCATTCAATTGTGAAATTTGATTTGAGAGTTGCTGAGGGCGTGTCGTGAAGATTTTATCGATGGAAAATAAGTTCAAGTAAACGAAGTCATCGAGAGCGTCTAGTTGTGTAATATATAAAACTCACAATCAAAACATCCACCTATTAAACTATAATTTTTAATTATATATAAACTTTTTTTTTATTTAGGGACCATTCTTTACGAATTCTAAGGGACTATTCTTTAATGAAACGTCATCAATGACGTTTAAATTCTATTAAATAACACGTTTGAATTCGAGCAAAGAACAAATTTTAGCGTGTGGTTTTGTTAATAGTTCTAGTTATATCAATTGCTTCTAGAATCATGTTTTTTTTAATAAATAAATATTTTATAACATAATGATATGCATCTTAACGAACTTGGCGTCTTCTAACCGGGATCGTCATGCTCTTGTAAAACATTTTATTAGAAAATCTGTTTTTTTTTATTTTACCAAAATCAATTAAATTAAATTAATAATATAGAAATAAATTAAATAAATAATAAATAGTAATTACATCAAATATATTATATTTTATGTATGTAATAATATTATATTTTTATATATAACAAGGATACAAAAAGATTTTTCGTTAAAACTATTTGTTTCCTAAGTAGATGTTCCTAAATCTTACTATAAGGTGTCCTAAAGGTCTGTAGCGACTAAAGTAAGAAGTACCTAAGTAGTACGGTCCTTTTCTCAATTTATAATTTAAATAATGTAAGTCCTTTTGAAATAGATATGTTATTCTTTCCATTTTATAACCACATATATATTTCTATAACGTTATGTAAATCGGATGTATTTCGTTTCGCAGGTTGTATGTCGTTTAGTTTTATATAATTTTTATATACATTTAAATAATATTTTATTAATATTATATTTTAAGTAATGTCCTAATGTTTTGGATAATATTACATATTAAGTTTTATTTATCGTGTCACAAACAGTAACAAGTAACTATTTTACTATTTTTTTTTTTTATACTACTACTTTGTCGTTTTCAACGTTACAAAACTTAATCTTCGTTCAAAAGGAAGTAATGAATATGAGGTCTCTCTACTGTATTTACTGAGATAGTACTCAACTGTAAATATTGCTGTTTACGGAGCTGTTCAAAAAGGTAAAAAGGGCAAAAATATTAAAGTTGTAAAAGTTTAAAGAAATGAACGTTTTAAAGCGAGAAAAACCATCTGTTTGATAGACTTTGAGATTTTATCTACCTATTTTAAAAGACTTAACATTTATTCTAACAAATGTTAAAGGTTTGTAAAGTTGAAAGAAATTAAATTAATGATAACTTAACTGATGTCTTCTTACCACTTGAATACTTTATAAATTGTATGACTTGGCTTCTTTATAATTAAATACCTGTACTTTTAAATAGTATATCTAACGCATGTCTTTGATTATTTTGATTTGAAACTTGAAAACTTTATTAAGCCATTAAAATATTTAATAACTTTTAATTTTCTTGAGATATTTTTTTTACAAAACCAATCCTTTAATAATCAAGATAATAATAATATTTATTCATCAATATTTTATCCTAAAGTAAGTTTAGAGATTATTTATATTGCAGTAAAAAATGTATAAAACTTTTTTTTTTTTTTATCGTTGGAAAAATGCGTTACGCATCATCCCTGCGGCCAGGAAGGTGATGACCGAGGGGGTATGTGGGACTACCCGGCAGCATAGAGGACTCTGCCATTTTTAAGGCTACCCACTAAAAAACCAACGGTTGACCTCATCGCCTTAGTGGGGCGCCACGGGATCGCTTTCGCACTCACCGTGACGCCCCGGCAAAATATGTATAAAACTAGTACAACAGTTAACTCGTCTAGTATCGACTCTACTAGTGATTGTCGGATGAAAATATAAAAGTTAGCTGAGACACTCGACGTTGTTAATTAGGGATTGGTTGTAGGAACTCCGTTACTAACTGGATTCATAAGACTACTTAATTGTTTCATTAAAATGTTACAGCTCATTTATTTTCTTCTAAATTTTTACTACTAGCATGAGCAACTAAAACATTCTTACATATTTAAGTATTAATCAACTATTATACGATTTTCTTCATGTGTGTTTTAGTAATTCGCTGAATGAATCTTCAACTTTAAAGTACTAATTATTATTCTTAATAGTATTAATAAGAAAATGAATTAAATTTACAATTGATTCACGAAGCAAATAATTAATCAATTAAAGTAGAACAGCTTTAATATTAAAATCAATTTGGTTTAGAGAAGATATGTAAGCGATTTAAGCCAAAATCGATGGAAGATACGCTAATAATTAAAAATCTTATCATTCATATCAATGTCATAATAATTACATTTGTAAATTAAATAAAAAAACTCACATTTGTATGATTGTAGAACACATAAACTTAATACTAATCTAAGCCTGAATGACTGATTCCGAAATAAGTATAAAATAAAGTGAATAAAACGTGTCGCTGTTATTAAAACAAAGTCGATCTAATAAGGGTCAAAGTTCAAATGATATGAATGAAGTTTGATGCTGACGGAGATGTTTCCAGGACTTGTCGGTGGTCTTGCTGCAGAAGTAGCAGCTGTTATACATACATAAAATGGGATATTTAATATCAGTCCATGTTTCTGAATTGGTCTCAATCTTACTATATAAAATAAATCCCTATATAATATACTATTATTTTAGATTTTATTTTTTTATACATTTTTAATAATAATATCAGGACAAGTTACACACATTGATCTAGCCCCTAAGTAAGCAAATTATTTGCTTGTGTTAAGGGGAACGATACAAATACATTGAAATACACATTATAAATACTGCGAATATATTTAATAAGCGAAGAAACCCAGAAATACAGACATCTATGCATTTCACATATATGCCTGTCTCTGCCGGGCATCAAACTTGAGCCCCATTGCGCCGCTACACTTTAGGCCTTTGCGCTAACCACTCGACCAACGGGCCGGTTACATTGACATGACATTATAGCTTCATATATTAAATTTAATTTTATTCAAATGTAAATTAAAACCTTAATCACTGCAGCAATTATAAATCATATTTATTACAAACTGTCCAATTCGCTCTTTTTCTTCTTCTCTTCAATATTTCTTACAAAACTCACAAAGGAACAATTTTAAAAGAAACTTGACATCGAATAAAATGTAATCTTTGACGTCAGAGTAAAATATTTGTATGGGAAATTCATGTCCATTAAATATATCAATAATTAAAATATAATTTATTCCAGATAGCCTAAACTAGGCTTTATGAATGTGACAACTTTAATCAGGTTAATGATTTACTTGCTAACTTAGTCTTAGTAAGTAACACTTGCTAAGACTAAGTTGCTTGAGTCTCTGTTAATTATGATTTACATTAGCATCCCTGTGATTAGGATTTATACTATTTTAAACGTTATCAAATGCCAATTTGATAAGAATGATAAATGAAAGAAAAATGTTAGAATGTCAATTTGAAAAGAATGATGAATGAAAGAAAGAAGAATGTTAAATATAATAAAAAATGAATCCCTTCTCACTATTATCTTCTAAAATGATATGACGTTACTGGTACTCTTAATTTTGTCTGTGTTTGTAGCTAAAATACTACAAGGCTCTTCGGAACACATATTAACAATAGATAAATGATTATTATAAATATAGAAGCATTTACCTGCAACTTTTCCCGGATAAGATAATTTCATTAGGCAAAAGTTTTATTTTATATATAATATATGTTTTATCTTTATTAAACTAAAAACTGCGGAATTAATTGCACGAATGAAGAATTTTTTAACTAAAAAGATAACTCTTAAACGGAAAAATACCTAAAAATTCTTATTTTAATGCCATATTGTGTTTTAAAACATAATATGACTCCTGAAGAAGATATCTACGAAGACACATTTAATATTTTTTTCTTTTCTGTAAATACCTACTTAAGACAAAAATTGAAGATTCTATTTCGGCTGAAAAGAGTTTTCAAAAACGTTATATATTTCTTACATCACTTAAGACTAACTTAACTTAACTTTGACTATTAAGGAGATACGTTTAAGAAAAGAATATTTATTAAAAGTGGAAACTAAATGATCGGCCTGCATCAGCCTCATGGTAAATAAAAATATAGACAGTATCTGATTAACATGCCATTCAGTGATGGCATTTAGTCCAAAGATCACTGAAAACTGTCACTTTTCAGTATCATCATGTTGCTGTAGTTGAAGTTATAGGTTTATATAATAATAGAAAACACAGACTTTATAGTTTATAGTCAATAGCTAATTAAATATGGTGTTTGTTTGACTTTTGTCTTTTTTTAATTTATATCAACATAGTATGAAAAATAGATCGATACGGGCACGGATTCGAACCTGAGACAACTGGGAAACCGTCCAGTCGCTCTACTAACAGAGCTACCGTATCGTTACCTGCTCGGTGAATTAAGCATTGTATATCTTTATCGGGACGATGGTGACATCTATTAGGTTTCTTTCTAAAATCCTAACTAATATTTCTAACATTGCAGTATAGATAAACATTGAAAAGATGCCACTACCGAGATTAATGTTTGATAATATCTATAAACATGTATAGCCATGTTAAGCTTATTTAAATTTATATAAATATAGAATGAAAAATAATACGATACGGGCAGGAATTCGAACCCGCGACTACTTGTCTTTTTTTTTTCATTATGAGGATTCAAGTTACTAGGGTTGCTTAAAACAGTGCAAATCAATAAATGTATGTTGTTTAAAAAAAATGTATCTCATAATTTTAATGACTTTTTAAAGTTTTTGTAAGGAAATTATAATAATTTCGGTAAACAGAATAAGATTACTGATAAAATTTGTCTATACAATTTAGTGAAACCAAAATACTCAATAAATAATTCAGAATTAAATTACAAACAAATCTCAAGAGGCCTCAATTGGATGGTATAAAAGCCCTCACTGATTTTATTGCTGACAAAGCGTCAAATAGCCTATCGCCAAGTGTCTCTCTTCTTACTAAATCAATTTAAGGTCACTCGTTATGAAACGTTGCTAATATAAACTCACTAAGTATAATATTATTAAAGAGGTCTCATTTATATACTTTGTCATATCTCTGATATTATAAAAAAAACTAGTGTTAAAGCATTGCTGAGGTCCGTAGTTCTGTGTAAATGTGATACGTATGTGAATGATACGTATTTATTATTTTCAGGAAGGTTATATGTCAAACTAGTTTTACCTCTAATGTTAGTATTCCACAATTAGTTTGAAGCAAGTGTCATGATTAAAAATTTCTGTTTTTAATACGGAGGCAAATTAAGAAAAGGAAATTTGTATATGTCAGACTTAAGCATTGTACTCTGAAAAAGTTGGAGTAGTAATTAGCCTCTTCAAACCGATTTGAAACCCAGGTTAGAAGATTTTATTTTCAGGAATATTGGCTATTTTACTCTCGAGTATGACTTACTCCATCCTGGTAGGATTATGAGAATAAATTTAGATTTACTAGTAACAATAATAATATATAATAATAACATGAGTTAATATTTGTCTTCGTATTTTTTTTTTACAGCCGGGGAAAACGAACAGCTGGTTCATTAGGTAGTAAGTAACAAGACAGTTTTATTTATTTCATGGTCTGAGAGTACATACGAACATAGTTCTTGTTTTTGGCACCGGAAGCATAGTAGTTCCAAAGTTTGTGTGTGTCATTTGTAAGGAATCGTTTTGGGTCACTAAGTAGAGGTAATAGCCATTGCCAACTTAAATTACTACCAACTTAAGATTCATGTAAATGTTAAAAATGTGTAAAGGAAAAATCTTAAAGTTACCATTAATATGTACATTAAATATTTTTCCGAACTTTTGCATATAAAATGTTTTCATAAGCTATTTAATTTCGAGGAAATGGCTACGAACTTGATATCAACTTAATGAGTGCTCTCCCGCCTTGTACTATGAATTTAATTTCGTGTTAATTTGCTGCTATCAACATTGACATAGTAGTTTCATGATATTAAATATATTCTAGGCATCTGTTATATAAATAAATAATTTGTAAAACGTAATGTTTTAATATTATATATCACCTATAAGTTTTCATTCTGAATATATTTGGTATTAAATATTATAAAGCTGAAAATAAAAATCAAGTCAAGTGTTAGGAAAATCAATTTCAATTTATCTCAGTCGTATTGAAATGTTTTGTTTTTTATGAATTATGTTATAAAAATGGATAATAATATCTTATACAATTTAAGTTCTACAAATCTGTAACCAAAGTATTAGACTGTCGGTTAACAGTTTTCGCGTACGCCAGAGTGTGAACCACAAAGGTCGTTCTATTTCAGTACAGTCAGGTGAACAGTGCTTATCAGTAAAGCGCTAAACTCTGATTTATATTCACTCAGCGAACTTGCCTTGCTTTCAGCATCAGGGCTGCCAAAAATGCAATTACACGAATTTATAATTTTAATTGACTTACATTAGCTAACTAATTCCAAATTTTGTATTCTTTTTTTATGATAAAAGTTAATATATCTTACAATTCTTCACTGGAATTCAAATAACAAGTCTTAAGAGCAATTGTCTGGTAATTTTATATAACTTTGTACAAGTACAACTAATAAGTTATTAGTCAACTTTCATCCAACTACAATAACAAACAACAACAATATTCGTAACAAATTTGGCTGACAATTATATAATGTAAAGAATACGAATACGAATACACAGATAATTGGCAATACAAGAGTCTCAATTAGATTATGTAAATGTCGCGATAAAAAAGCCCCTAGTACTTACGATACTTTAATCATTCTAGAATGCTTACTCACGAGAGTCTTTTTAACGATTATTGATATTAGAGAAGTTTTTATCTGATGCCAGTTTTTTTTTCATAAGTCCCAAACCTTTTTTTTTTATATTTACATACATTATAAACATAACGCGTTATTTTTATCCTAGTTACGATGACATGAAGGTAATTTACGAATCAAGCACAGACTGCAAAATTATCTTCTATTGTTAGTAAAGATCCAGGTGTGTGTGCAATTTCATGAATGTGTGTTTAAATTTCGGCTCTGTCCTCAGTAATTAAAGCGGTAATACGCAAGAACGTTATAAACTACTCTAAAACCTTATAAAATTTCAAACTAACTATATGATGTGTTTGTTATTTATTAATTGTTATATTTTACGTGTATAATTTTAGTTGTTTTCATATATCATAATACATTATAGCCGCGTAAATATATATTTTATAATCGTCATGGTTCATGAAAGTATAATTAAATTATAAAGAAATATAGTTCAGTTTATTATTCAATGTATGAACTAAAATATTACCCAAACAACAACAATAATAAATCAAATAGAAAATCAATGTTTCGCAAACCATCCTCTATATAAATTTTGTATCAAAGATGCAAAATGATATGTAACTCACTGTTAAATCAAGTAATACGAAAATAAATTTTGCAAAGCGGTAAGAAATCTAAATATCATATGAGTGTAGGAAACAATCGAGTTTGAAGCATTATTTTATTTCCATCATCTAGACGTTCAATATACTCTATCCTATTGATAAAATACAATTTAAAAAGCGGTTTTTGAAAGAAGTTACCAACCATAGTTTAAATATCGTTTATGTAAAGTTTATCAAACAGAGAATATGAAACATGTATTTTTTGTATCAAAATTACGGCAACCAATATAGCACTTCATGAATGTTTTACTGGAATTGTTAATTTTTATTACACATTATATTATAATTATATTATAATTATATTTAACTGCATCTGAATTTTTAGTTTAAATGTATGTCCTAAAATTGTTATTTATATTTAGCATCAGAAGTGTTACAATAAATAAGTCGTTAGCAATTTGGACATTTATTTATCTCAAGGATGTTATCACAAAAGAAAACTGATAAAAGATAAAATAACATAATTGTCTTTAATTTTTCTTCTTAGGAATTTTAAAATATTCACAATACTATACAGACCTAAATAAAGTTTATCTTCGAAACGAAAAGATGAAATAAATCTACGGTAAAGGTCAAACGCAAAACAAATATAGTTGACTTAGTAATTTTAGGTTAGTATAGAAATGGACTAAAGTCTAACAAATAGATTTTTCTTACTTTCATTGCTATTTAACGTCCTGGGAGGCCAACCTTCCGTTGTAAATCTATATAAATGGGCCGTTGTAAAAATTGTTAGTTAGATATATTTTAGGTTACAGCGCTTCAATATTATATCAAGAGGTTTAAGTGTAATAACAAAATGTATATAGACTATAATAATTAACAAACTTAGATATTAAATTTAAGTAATAAGCTTGTTAAGTTATGTCTTTGTAGCATAATAGCTCTCACATATATTAGATCGATAAAGATATGAATATGATATATCGTATATCAGTTTATACATGTCCTCATATACAAAAATCAATATTATTGAATAAAGAATAGCGTTCCGTACACACAAGTAACAAAAGACAAAAAATATTATGAAGTTATTTGATCAGATC
Source organism: Napeogenes inachia (assembly GCA_959347355.1). Lineage (NCBI taxonomy): Eukaryota > Metazoa > Arthropoda > Insecta > Lepidoptera > Nymphalidae > Napeogenes > Napeogenes inachia. The sequence goes on along the minus strand of OY365800.1, from coordinate 11,047,700 downwards.
AAAGGCTTCTTTGAGTTCAAACAAAATCAATACATATCTTTAAAAACGATTGTGTCGTCAAATAATCAAACTGAAATATTTCCGGTATCTTCGTGCTCGCTGTCAAAGACCATTGAGATACCAACCTTACATTTAGTAAAAAGAAATATGATAATATTCGCAACCAAACTAAGAAACTTGCAGCTGCGGATCGCATGATATTGATATGAATTGTTAGTATTTTAATGATGTGCTGGTATGTTGATGTTCTGCTCTGATATATTCTGTTCAAAAGGTTTCTTCAGAAAGTATATCGATTTCGTTGGTTTCATAATGATATGCAGATGTTAAAAGCGAGAAGATATTGATAACAGAAGTGCAGTGTGCAAAGTTAAAGTTTATTTCATGAAAAATATTTTAATAATAAACAATTACCATGAAACGTATTATTCTGAGCCATAATATATTTGAACATCCTGTATAAGATTTTTAAAAAAACGTCAAGGAAGCCACTTTGATATATACAGCGTGTGTTGTTTAGAGCATTAATGTAAATTACGTGCTGTCTTTGTCGGCAACATGGACCATCATCGATTCAAATGCAAATCAGATATCCACCCTGTTCTGTCACTCCTTCAACGCCACGCTCCTAATTACAAACTTCCACCCTCGCTGTCGACTCACTCACTGTCTAATTCACTCAATCTATTCCGTTCTTACGAACTCTTTGAAAATGCTTCTTTATATGCAAAATATGAGTTTACCATTTTTTGATAATCCATTAATTTTACGACATATTTTTGTGTATGATAAAGCCAATAAGTTTGTTTTGAGCAAGCGATCAGACGGTTTATGGGATGGTAAGAGGTCGCCCTGTACCTATACACATTCGTACCTTATTTTGTAAGAATATATTAAATAAAGGGTCACCTGTAGTATAAACAGAGTTAATCATTTTACCTAATATGTTGTAAGGACGTTACGCTAAATGAATAGAACGCCCTAAGTAAAGCAAATGAATTTCAGCGAAGGGTAAATATTTCAGCAAGCGGTTAAAATGTTTTTATAAATTTACATATTTGTAATTAAAAATTGCCAAATAATGCCAGAGGTTTGTTATCAGTAATTATATGTACTTTATAATATTATGTATGACTTTTGTGATAAAAGAAAACGTAAAAAATATACGTTTCTTAGAAATATTTCTAGTTATAATGGCTTTAAATACAAGTATATATTTTTTTTAATAATTTACTATATTAGCAAATTTTCTATCACAGCATTACAAAATATTCAATCAATATGACAATATAAGACAATTACAATTAAAATTGTTAAATATTAATCTTATATTTTCATATTGATAGGTGATTGTATATTACAATATGTATTAAAGAATTTCTTCTAGAATATTATGGAACTCTTTACATAACATTGCTGAGATTCAGTAATGGGTGTTAGGAGAAAATGTTGAAAAATATTATTATTAAAGAAAAATAATTGAAAGTACTTTTCACGATCATTATCATCATCATCAGTCCACACGTATCATTAGAATTTATTGAAGATAGAATTCATTTCTTAGATATTTACTCTATTATGAACTTTATCCTAATAGACTTAGAATGTCTGTTTTTATTATAATTTTCAATAATGAAAAAGAAACAAAAAACTTATATCTTTTTGCTGCAAATCATTGCAAACCTTCAGAGGTTATAAAACCTCTCACAAGACAAAAAAGCTTCGAATCAAAAATTTTATTTTCGGATTGTGTGGACAAAAAAAATAATTTCATTAAAAATATGTTAGCATTTATTCCAAAGATGAATATGCTCCTACTTATAGTAGAGATTATTAATACCAAACGATCTAATCATTGAGCTTATATTAAAATCTTTGAATGAGGTAGTAATTACACTTTATTTCAATATTATTTCTAGGCAACTTAATGGAAAAATATATTATGATGTCGAATTATAGATTTCTACGGCCTGGTAAAGCTTGCGGGTTGAGCTCTACAACCTCAAAAGAATATTGAAAAATATTTTCACTCTTTTAATATTTACTTACATATTATAAGAATAAATGGTATTGACCTATAAAAATATAAATTGAAATATAATTTATATTCCATTTGGTCCATTTGGTCTCCTGTTTTTTTTTAATAATATTGATAATACTTATGTACGTACTTAAAACTTTATTTAACAGAAACTATTCAACTCGTAGAATAATATTTATTCTTCAAGAATATTTAATGTTGCTCTCTTAACCAACTGTTCCAATAAACTCTATTCTTTTATTTTATTAATATAATATTATGAATATGGTTAAGACATGACGCTGCTAACATAATAACGAGAAGTTCATTAAACGCAACTGTAAATTTATATTCATATTAATAAAATCGTATAACATATCTGATTTTCCAACTCATAGATTTAACAAGTCAGTTTTTTCGGGACAAAGGTTTTTTCTCTTTAAGAGAAAAATTCTTTGCAATATTCTCTTTATTGTTTGATATTAAATATTATATAATTGGGATTACAGTATACGTATATATAAATAATACAATAATTTTATTATACAATCTAAAGCGCATTATTTTACCCAAAACAATAACGAGTAAAGGCGTCCGCTAATCAGGATAGGAGCACTAGTTCACCATAAGCTTTTTCACAATGCTATATTAGTTCCCTAGTTGACCTAACACTAGTTAGATTGGATAATGAAATGGCTGCTTAAAGAATTGAAAAATGACATTTAAACTAAATCTGACATAATGTAGTGTATGAATATCTAACTGCGGTAACAGTTAATGATTATAATCTTTAAATAAACTTATATTTAACAACAATGACGGGCACCGTTTTTAAACTCTTTAAAAATCAGTTCATTTTCATCAGTATAACAGGGTAGGTCATTTTATCAGAAAATAAGAAATTAAATTTTAATTAATCTTTAACAAGAGTTAGTGACGATAAATTGGATGTCATTTACTTAAAAACATTATAAAAAAAGTGGGGGATTAATATTTTAAATCTAAATTTGGTAACTCGATTAAAATCTTATTTCATAATTAACATGTCTATATCAAAGATCCTAATTAGTATCTCATTCTAGATTGTCATTTGTAAGTTTGAAATATTAGTCCGTGTATCTTATGATTTATGTTGGAAACATTTCTATCTATTTAATTAACTCAGTACGAGTCTAATATATAATGTAAGACAGAGATCATAAGTACCTACCCTATGTCTATACTAGCAAGGATTACGTGACGTAAGCGTAACTTATTCTTTTGCTAGCCGGTATTATTTTGGTTTTTACTTCACGTAGACTTAGACAAGTCAGATGTAATAAGAGATTTTCGTTAGTATTATGGAATAAGAAACATAAAAATATGATCTTAGCACTTAGTCATTTTTAACGTTACAAAACTTAATATTCGTTCAAAGGAAATAATGAATATGATGTCTCTCTACTGTATTTACTGAGATAGTACTCAACTGTAAATATTGCTGTTTACGGAGTTGCAGAAGAAGACAAAAAGGACAGAAATATTAAAGTAATAAAAGTTGAAAGAATAGCAACGATTCTATTCTTACAGGAGAAAAACATCTGTTTGACAGAATTTCAGATTTTATCTATTTTAACAAACGTTGAAAGTTTATAATAATAATGTTTATTGATCAGCCAAACGTCTTAGTAAAAGAATGATTAGATTTTTATCCTAAAGTAAGTTTAGAGGTTATTTATATTGAAGTAAAATATTTATAAAACTAGTACAACAGTTAACTCGTCTAGTATCGGCTCCTAGTAGTGATTGTCGGATGAAAATATAAAAGTTAGCTGAGGCACTCGACGTTGTTAATTAGGAATTGGTTGTAAGAACTCCGTAACTAACTGGATTCATAAGACTACTTAATTGTTTCATTAAAATGTTACAGCTTATTTGTTTTCTTCAACAATTTTTCTACTAGTTTTAGTTACTTAAACTTTTTTACATACTTAAATATTTCCCAACCATTATGCAATTTTCGTCCTAAAATAAAACAGATGACCAAATAATTACGTATAGCGACAATAAAAATTGTAAATTTGATAATTTAATAAAAACACTGAAAGTTGTTGGATTGTAGAACAGATAAACAGATAATACTAATCTAAACCTAAATGTGTACCCGAAATTAGTATAAAATAAAGTGAATAAATCGGATTGGTTATTAAAATGAACTTGAGCCCATAAGGTTCCAAGTTCAAAGGGTGAGAAACGATAAATTGTATGAAGTGTTATGCTGACAAAGGTCTTTCTACGACTTGTCGGTCTTTCTCCAGTATTAGTAGCTGATACATTATAAATAATGGGATATTTAAATCCGTATTTCTTAATTGGTCTCGTTCTAATAATCAGATGCTTAATTAACTAAAAATATAAAAAAAAAACAAACAATCCATGTATATTTTAATGTACGTAAATAACCAAGTTCGAAATTCGAATATAACCTAGTCTGCGACGGAGACGTAAAAAATATCAATTGATAGAGTTATTTTCAATAAAGAAATTTGATTGATAGCAATATATTTGAAATATATCAAGTAACCATAACCAAAGCCATATAAAAAGTATATTAAATAATATAAATGTTTAATAATTTAAAAATAATATCTATAATATCATTCCTACTCGGTATCGGTACTCAATTTATCAATATTATAATATGGAAATACAGAAAATTTGTAGCCCTATAACAGCACGGTAAACATATTTTAATACTTCAATAATTTATGAAATATAAAATGATAAAATATATGATTTGTTTTAACATTTAGGTAACGAGAAAAGTGATTAGTAGTTTAATAGAATATTTTAAACTATTATATTGTAAGTAAGTATATCGTATTTTTTGCGTTGACTGTAATTTTATTGTAAAATAATATAAAATTATAACAAAAATGTAAAATATTTGAATATAATTTAACTAACTCCAACCGCTTCGCTGTACAGCAGGGCTATTCGCTAACTTTGACTTTTCTAATGACCATCAGCTGTGACGTCATGGCAGTTTGTTACTATAGTTACATTATAGGACATTACATGTTTGACAACCATTATGTCCGCACTTACTGATAGTGATTTTCATTTTAGTTGTCAAAAAAGATACGCAATAGCCCTGCTGGTCGAGTAGTTAGCGAATACGCCTAACATATTGCGGCGCAAAGGGGCTCGGGTTCGATTCCCGACAGCGACAGGCACGTATGTGATGAGCATAGATGCCTGTATTTCTGGGTTTGAACGTTTTTTAAATACCTAGTCTGTCCATAAATATTGTAACAAAGAAAAAAAAATAAATAGGATTTATTTTAATTCAGGGTTGTGAGGTTTGAGTGTAACTTCTAATAATAAATCTTTTAGGCTAAATTTATTTCTATATCTGCAATTTTAAAAGCTCATCTCGTATGATAATCGTAAGTTTTATTAACATTTTTGTTTTAAAAAGAAAAACTTTTAAGCTACAATACAGTATGTACAGTATAGTACAGTAAAGGACGCATTCCTCTTTGGCTTTAAAAAGTTAGAAATGTTATTCGTAACACTTGAAATTGTCATATAAATAATGTTTACAACTAAACCTTTACATAATATACTTTTATTATAGATTAATTTTTTTAGACTTTCATAATATTTATGGCTTCATACATAAAATTTATTTTTATACTAATGTAAATTAAAACCTTAATTACTGCAGCAATTATAAATTATATTGATTACAAACTGTCTAATTTACTCTTTTTCTTCTTTTCACTGACTTCTATAAACTCACAAAGGAACAATTTTTAAAGGAACTTGCTACGACGGATGAACAATGTCAGTGTCAAATTATTCGGAATATTTGGGAAATTCATGTCCATTCAATAAAATAATTAATAAAATATAATTTATTCCAGATAGCCTAGTTCATTTTAATGTGGTTAATGAATGTGACAGCTTTAATCTTGTGTCTTGGAAAGAAGAAAAATTCTTACTTATATTATGTAAAGGTATGTAATGTAATAGTCAAGTCTTTTGCGTGGCATTGATATTGACTGAAACATTGTTTATACAAAGCTCTATGTATCATCATGTTATTTCAATACTTTGTTTTATAAAACTCATTTATTTTTTGTCTTCGTGCTTAGTTTCATATACAAGAATTACAGAATCAGATGACCCACTTATATAGAAGTAATTAAAGATATTGTATTTTTTTAAGTGCATTCAGTTATGTCTTATATTATTACTTCTCAGTTATTAATTATCATTTATTTACCCAATAAATGCTTAAAAACTGCTGAACGTTCTTCCATTTTAGAATATTAATAAATTAGTATTAGTAGTTGCCATTATAAAGGTATCTTTATTATGCCTTTTTCATAGAAGCCGTGGTTGTGACTGGCGACAAAAAAACAAATCAAATAATTTATTTTCGTTCAGAAAATCTAAACGAGCTTCCAGAGTTTTTGGCTAGTTACTATTGACGTGCGTGGCCTTGCGTTCTCCTGATGAAACATAAAACCCCCCTGTTGGCCAACTCTGACCATTTCTGGCCAATCGCTAGCTTAAAATGTTCTAGTTTTTGACAATAAAGTCATTTAAAAAAAAATAGTCGAGATGTCATTTGTTTTATAATTTCGTGTGGTTGTGGTAGGAAAGTGGTAATGTTCTTATTTAATGTAATATAATTTCTAATTATATCCTAAGTCTCTACGAACCGTAGGTGCAGTCACAATCTGTGATAAGGATTTATCTATCCTTAATCGTTACCAAATGTCAGTTTTCATTATAATAAGAAAATGTAATGAAAATAAAATTGTAATATGTCCCTTTAATCTTCTAAAATTATATGACGTTACTATTAGCTATTAGAATCTTGATTTTGTCTGTGTTTGTGACTAAAACACTACACGGCTCTTCAGAACAGACTAATGACACATAAATGATTATTATTTTAATTTTATTTTAAATTAAAAAAAAACCAGTTACAAAACATTAAGTATTGAAATAGTATTACCCGGCTATACTCACGATAAAAGAGTCGGAAACATAAAATATAGATGTATTTCTTACCTCTTACATGCAATAAAGTTCACTTTTATCTCTAGTAAACTGAAATCTCTGGAATTTATTGAACAAAAAGGAATAATTTATTGAAGAAAGAGATAATTCTCAAATGCGAAGGTACATGACATTTCTTATTTTTATTAATATTGTTTTATCGAGCTATTATGACTTCTGAAGAGAATATCAAAGCAGACATTTTTATTTTAAAACTTTCTCTTTTCAGTACTTGAGACAAATATTTAAGATTAAATTTCGGCAATAAAGAGATTTATTTATAATAAAATGATATATATTTATTACTTCACTTCAGACTAATTAATTATTAAGAGAGTTTAAAACATAAAAGTTTTTTAAAAGGTGGGAACTAAATGATTATAAAATTATATAATCATTTAGTTCCCACCTTTAATGATTAGTAAATCATACATGCTGTTGTATTTTGCACGTAGGGTAAATAAAAGCCACACCGCTAAAGTCTTCCACAAGTGTCATTTATCGTTAAGGAAAATGCAAATCTAAGTACAACAAGGTCTACATAGGGTTATGTCAACAGATTTAATTGTATTTTTATAAATTCGCCATTCTTCTTTGAATATCTATTTTAATTATTTGACCTAAGAACGAGTCAGCCTTCTTCCGTCATTTGTTAAATAATCTGATTTAGTATAATAATAAAGTACGTAGTTCTTTGATCTGGATAACATGTAGTAATTTTTTATTATATTATAAGGCGGTCAAACAACACTAAATTCAGTAAAAGTATAAGTGAGTTTTTATAAATTCATATTGTAGTGACAGCCCATGAACACTACCAGTATATGTTGGACGAAATGAAAGTGGTTCATGTGTTTATGGGATTTTAGCCTAAAAAACCTAAAAAAAATTATGTTAGAAAGTGTCTCTGCCTCGTTAACATTATATATTTTTATTATATATTATAATTGATACCAGCAGGTCCTACCATACCATGCCAATCTACGAAAGTCTATTTGCGCCTATAAATACTAAAACCTAGGCTGGTTGCCATGATTCGTTCAGTAATAAACAGAATACTAATACATTTATGAACTAATTATCTTCAAACTCATGCTGCTATAAGTAAAATATTAATAGTTATATTATTAGTTATACAGTTATATAGTTTTGTAAATTGTTACAGATAGCAATCTATTGTTTCTAGAATGTTGTTTTTTTAATAAATAAATGTTTTGTATTATAAGATTATATATGTCTGAACAAACTTCATGTGGCGTCTTCTAAAAAGAAAAGTCAAATCGTTCTCTTTATACATTGTATTAAACCATCTGTTCTTTATTTTACTAAAATCTATTATAAGAGCCAATTTAAATAAATATACAATAACAATTTGATGAAATTATATATGTATTAATTTAAATTGTACATTTTAAACATTGATTGTTATAGTATACATATTACTTCATAGTACAAAGATACAAAAAGAACTTTCGTTAAAACTATTTGTTTCGTAAGTCGATGTTCCTAAATCTTGTTGTAAGGAGTCCTAAAGGTTATGTAAATAGTTTCTCGATAGAAGATTAGTGTCTGTACCAATAGAACATTTCCTTTATCGATTCAATGATTTAAACTTTAACTGAGTTGACATTATAGGTGTTTATTTAATTTCATATTATAATTGATATATAAATATATACAGTAAAACGATCCGATGACATAATCCTTAACACTTCGTTTCTATTTTCGACGAATTTATAAAGCACTTCTACTATTTTCGAGATATTGTTCTAATTTTATACCAAAGTATGTAATCATTACGATTGGTAATTATTGTATAATTGTACATTATTGTATAATTGTGCAGTAGTAGAAGCTATGATATGAATAAAAAAGCTAGGTATTGATTTTATAAAAGTAATTAAATGCAATGGAGCATGAAGTAGTCACAAAGAGGAGGCTGCTGTCGAATTAAAAATAATTCATCTGTATAAAGTGTCTTGGAAAAGAAAAATTCTTACTTATATTATGTAAAGGTATGTAATGTAATAGTCAAGTCTTTTGCGTGGCATTGATATTGACTGAAACATTGTTTATACAAAGCTCTATGTATCATCATGTTATTTCAATACTTTGTTTTATAAAACTCATTTATTTTTTGTCTTCGTGCTTAGTTTCATATACAAGAATTACAGAATCAGATGGCCCACTTATATAGAAGTAATTAAAGATATTATATATATTTTTTTAATTTTTACATCCTATATTTTTAAGTGCATTCAGTTATGTCTTATATTATTATTTTTCAGTTATTAAATATCATTTAGTTACCCAATAAATACTTAAAAACTGCTGAATGTTCTTCCATTTTAGAATATTAATAAATTAGTATCAATCAGTGTAATCAGTAGTTGCCATTTTAAAGGTAGCTAATGCCTTTTTCATAGAAGGCGTGGTTGTGGTTGGCGGAAAAATTAAATAATTTATTTTCATTCAGAAAATCTAAACAAGCTTCCAGAGTTTTTGGCTAGTTACTATTGACGTGCGTGGCCTTGCGTTCTCCTGATGAAACATAAAACCCCCTCTGTTGACCAACTCTGACCATTTCTTGCCAAGTTGGTTTTGACAGTAAAGTTATTTAGTATTTGGCCATACGGTAGCCTACTCATAACAAATAATTCTCGACAAGTCCCACCAGATACAAGGTCGAACCTTCCTGGCCGGTACTCCTAGTTTGGCCAATATTTCAGCTGCTTTACCACTCTTTGACCACGAACATTTTCGGACAACATTGTCATATGGGACCCTTTTTTCATCCCGTCTTTGAAAAATGGGTTGAAGTCACTACGTTTAGCCAAAGCTAAGCAAATGCAAATTTTATTAATAATGTTTCATTGTGTGGCACCTAAATATTGAGCTTCTTTTACCCCCAACTCAAAAAGAGGGGTGTTATAAGTTCGACCGGTCGATCTGTGTATCTGTGTGTATCTGTCTGTGACAATGTAGCAACCAAACGTGTGGACGGATTTGATTGCGGTTTATTTAAATCGAAAGCCTTGTTCGTCGAGATGGTTCTTAGCTATGTTTAATTGAAATAGAAACAGTCGTATCTAAGATATTGAGGTTTTATTGGTGCGGGTGAAAGCTTCTTATGCAATATTGATAGAAATACTTAAGCAAGTGAAAATTTGTGTATCCGTAGGTTCATTTAGTACATTAAAGAAACCAGTAACATAACTTTAAAAAGTAAAAAAAAAAAAATAATATCCCTCGATACAAATATACCTTTAAAAAGAATAAAAATAATATTATTATGTACTTATTGAAATCGTTGCGTCGGGAGACCGCTTAATAAAGGAAGTAATTGAAATTAAGTAAGTTACTAGGGCAAACAAAGAAATTACTATATCGAATCGTATAATCTAAGCCCTCGTAACTTCGTAAAATAGACACCATTGTCAACGTATGTACAACGGTCCCCCGACGCAACGACTTCAATAAGTACGTAATAATATTAATTATATTCTTTTTATAGGTCTTTTTGCATTGGGAGTTCTTTAATTTATTTTTGTTATCTATTTGAGTGACCAAATTTAAAACATTATTATATATTTTAATGACTTAATAATGTTTTCAAATTTGCAAATTCAACGAGATCTATTTATTGTATGATGATATTTCTAAATTAGTAGTATTTAAAGGTAGTATTTAAAGTTACCTATTTAATAATAAAAAAACCGTCACATAATTTATAAAATACTCAAGTAGTGAGAAGACATCACTTAAATTTAAATTTAATTAATTTAACTTAATTTCTTTCATCCTTATAAACCTTTCACCTTTCTCAAAATAACTGTTAAGTCTTTTATAATAGATATTATCTCAAAGTCTGTCAAACAGATGTCTTTCTAGCTGTGCAACGATTCGTTTTCTTTTACTTTTATAACTTTAATATTTTTGCCCTTTTTGTCTTTTTAAACAGCTCCGTAAATAGCAATATTTACAGTTGAGTACTATCTCAGTAAATAAGGTAGAGAGACATTACATTAATTACTTCCTTTGAACGAATATTAAGTTTTATAAAGTTGAAAACAATTCAGTGTTAAGGTATGATATTTTTATGTTCTTTATTTCATCATTTCTACGAGAATCTCTTGTTAACTTTGACCTGTCTACGTGAAGTGTAAAACCAAATAATAGCTACTAGCGAAAATACGTGACGTAAGTACTCTCTGTCTTCAATTGTAAGACTCGTACTGATTTATTAAAAGGGAAATGTTTTAACAGAAATCATAAAATAAATAGTTACTTAACAACACGAACTAATATTTCAAAGTTGCGAATGACAATCTTGAATGTGACACTAATTAGGTTCTTTGATATAGGCAAGGTAATTACAAAATAAGATTTTAATAGAGTTACCAAATTTAGATTTAAAATATTAATTCTCTGCTTCGTTATAATGTATTTAAGTAAATGACATCCAATTTATCGCCACGAACTCTTGTAAAAGATTAATTAAAATTTAATTTCTTATTTTCTAATAAAATGACCTACCCTATTATCCGCTTCGCTTATTCACCACAGCTTTAAATATTATCTTTTAAATATGCTGAAGTGATTTTTAAGGAGTTTAAAAATGTTGCTAAATATAAGTATATTTAAAGATTATAATCATTAACTATTACCGCAGTTAGATATTCATATACTACACTATGTCAGATTTAGTTTAAATATCACTTTTCAATTTTTTAAGCAGTCACTTCATTATCCAATCTGACTAGTGTTAGATCAACTAGGGAACTAATATCGCATTGTGAAAAAGCTTATGGTGAGCTAGTACTGCTATCCCGATTTGTGGACACCTTTACTTGTTATTGTTTTGGGTAAAATAATGCGCTTAAGATTGGATAATCAAATTATTGTATTATTTATATATACATATACTGTAATCCCAATTATATAATATTTAATATCAAACAATAAAGAGAAAAATCTTACCTGTTGTAAAGAATTTTTCTCTTAAAGAGAAAAAACCTTTGTCCCCAACTGACTTGTTAAATCTATGAGTTTGAAAATCAGATTTATTAATATGAATATAAATTTACAGTTGCGTTTAATGAACTTCTCGTTATTATGTTAGCAGCGTCATGTCTTAACCATATTCATAATATTATATTAATAAAATAAAAGAATAGAGTTTATTGGAACAGTTGGTTAAGAGAGCAACATAAAATATTCTTGAAGAATAAATATTATTCTACGAGTTGAATAGTTTCTGTTAAATAAAGTTTTAAGTACGTACATAAGTATTATCAATATTATTAAAAAAAAACAGGAGACCAAATGGACCAAATGGAATATAAATTATATTTCAATTTATATTTTTATAGGTCAATACCATTTATTCTTATAATATGTAAGTAAATATTAAAAGAGTGAAAATATTTTTCAATATTCTTTTGAGGTTGTAGTGCTCAGCCCGCAAGCTTTATAAGGCCGTAGAAATCTATAATTCGACATCATAATGTATTTTTCCATTAAGTTGCCTAGAAATAATATTGAAATAAAGTGTAATTACTAGCTCATTCAAAGATTTTAATATAAGCTCAATGATTAGATCGTTTGGTATTAATAATCTCTACTATAAGTAGGAGCATATTCATCTTTGGAATAAATGCTAACATATTATATATATTTTTATTGAAATTGTTTTTTTTGTCAACACAATCCGAAAATAAAATTTTTGATTCGAAGCTTTTTTGTCTTGTGAGAGGTTTTATAACCTCTGAAGGTTTGCAATGATTTGCAGCAAAAAGATATAAGTTTTTTGTTTCTTTTTCATTATTGAAAATTATAATAAAAACAGACATTCTAAGTCTATTAGGATAAAGTTCATAATAGAGTAAATATCTAAGAAATACGTGTGGACTGATGATGATGATAATGATCGTCAAAAAATACTTTCAATTATTTTTCTTTAATAATAATAATATTTTTTCAACATTTTCTCCTAATACCTATTACTGAATCTCAGCAATGTTATGTAAAGAGTTACATAATATTCTAGAAAAAATTCTTTAATATTCTAATATACAATCACCTATCAATATGAAAATATAAGATTAATATTTAATAATTTTAATTGTAATTGTCTTATATTGTCATATTGATTGAATATTTTGTAATGCTGTGATAGAAAATTTGCTAGTATAGTAAATATCAAAAAAAATATATACTTGTATTTAAAGCCATTATAACTAGAAATATTTCTAAGAAACGTATATTTTTTTATGTTTTTTTTTTATTACAAAAGTCATACATAATATTATAAAGTACATATAATTACTGATAACACACCTCTGGCATTATTTGGCAATTTTTAATTACAAGTATGTAAATTTATAAAAACCTTTTAACCGCTTGCTGAAATATTTACCCTTCGCTGAAATTCATTTGCTTTACTTAGGGCGTTCTATTCATTTAGCGTAACGTCCTTACAACATATTAGGTAAAATGATTAACTCTGTTTATACTGCAGGTGACCCTTTATTTAATATATTCTTACAAAATGACTTATAAGGTACAGATGTGTATAGGTACAGGGCGACCTCTTACCACTCCATAAACCGTCTGATTGCTTGCTCAAAACAAACACTATAAATATATAAAATGCAAATAATTTAATTAAAATGTGTGGCTTTATCACAAACTTAAATATGTCGTAAAATTAATGGATTATCAAGAAATGGTAAACTCATATTTTTCATATAAAGAAGCATTTTTAAAGAGTTTGTAAGAACGGAATAGATTGAGTGAATTAGACAGTGAGTAAGTCGACAGCGAGGGTGGAAGTTTGTAATTAGGAGCGTGGCGTTGAAGGAGTGACAGAACAGGGTGGATATCTGATTTGCATTTGAATCGATGATGGTCCATGTTGCCGACAAAGACAGCACGTAATTTACATTAATGCTCTAATCAACACACGCTGTATATATCAAAGTGGCTTCCTTGAGGTTTTTTAAATATCTTATACAGGATGTTCAAATATATTATGACACACAATAATATGTTTCATGGTAATTGGTTATTATTAAAATATTTCTCATGATATAAACTTTAACTTTGCACACTGCACTTCTGTTATCAATATCTTCTCGCTTTAGAACATCTACATATCATTATGAAACCAACGAAATCGAAATATTTTCTGAAGAAACCTTTTGAACAGAATATATCAGAGCAGAACATCAACATACCAGCACATCATTAAAATACTAACAATTCATATCAATATCATGCGATCCGCAGCTGCAAGTTTGTTAGTTTGCTTACGAATATTATCATATTTCTTCTTACTAAATGTAACGTTGGTATCTCAATGGTCTTTGACAGCGAGCACGAAGATACCGGAAGTATTTCATTTTGATTATTTGACGACACAAACGTTTTTAAAGATATGTATTGATTTTGTTTGAACTCAAAGCTAGTACAAATAAGCCTTTGATCTTATAAAATAACTTCAGAATATTTTTTTTTTCTTTTGTTACTTGTGTGTACGGAATGCTATTCTTCATTCAATAATATTGATTTTTGCATATGAGGACATGTATAAACTGATATACGATATATCATATTCATATCTTAATCGTTCTAATATATATGAGAGCTATTATGCTACAAAGACATAGCTTAACAAGCTTATTACTTAAATTTAATATTAAAGTTTGTTAATTATTATAGTCTATGTACATACTGTTATTACACTTAAACCTCTTGATATAATATTGAAGCGCTGTAACTTAAAATATATCTAACTAACAATTTTTACAACGGCCCATTTATATAGATTTACAAAGAAGGTTGGCCTCCCAGGACGTTAAATAGCAATGAAAGTAAGAAAAATCTATTTGTTAAACTTTAGTCGATTTCTTTAGGAACTTAAAATTACTTTATATATATAATTTTATATTTTAATAGTAATAGTCAACTACATTTGTTTTGCTTTTGAACTTTAACGTAAATTTATTTTCATCTTTAGTTTCGAAGATACATTTTATTTAAGGCTGTATAGTATTGTAAATATTTTGAAGTTTCTAAGAAGAATATTTAATGTTAATTATGTTATTGATATGATAACATCCTTGAGATAAATAAATGTCCAAATTGCTAACGACTTATTTATTGTTACACTTCCGATGCTAAATATAAATAACAATTTTAGGACATACAATTAAACTAAAAATTCAGATGCAGTTAAATATAATTATAATATAATGAGTACTAAAAATTAACAATTCCAGTAAAACATTCATGAAGTGCTAGATTGGTTGCCATAATTTTGATACAAAAAATACATGGTTCATATTCTCTGTGTAATAAACTTTACATAAACGATATTTAGTATGGTTAGTAACTTCTTCAAAAACCGCTTTTTAAATTGTATTTTATCAATAGGATAGAGTATATTGAACGTCTAGATGGAAATAAAATAATGCTTCAAACTCGATTGTTTCCTACACTCATATGATATTTAGATTTCTTACCGCTTTGCAAAATTTATTTTCGTATTACTTGATTTAACAGTGAGTTACATATCATTTTGCATCTTTGATACGAAATTTATATAGAGGATGGTTTGCGATATATTGATTTTCTATTTGATTTATTATTGTTGTGGTTTGGGTAATATTTTAGTTCATACATTGAATAATAAACTGAACTATATTTCTTTATAATTTAATTTTAATTTCGTGAACCATGACGTTTATTAAATATATATTTACGCGGCTATAATGTATTATGATATATGAAAAACTACTAAAATTATACACGCTACATGCAACAATTAATAAAAAACACATCATATAGTTAGTTTGAAATTTTATAAGGTTTTGTAGAGTGGTTTATAACATTCCTGCGTATTACCGTTTTAATTACTAAGGTCAGCGCCAAAATTTACACACACTGATGAAATTGCACACACACCTGGATCTTTACTAACAATAGAAGATAATTTTGTAGTCTGTGCCTGATTCGTGAATTACATGTCATCGTAACTAGGATAAAAATAACGCGTTATGTTCATAATGTATGTAAATATAAAAAAAAAACGCTGTGACTTGTGAACAAAAAAACTGGCTTCAGATAAAAACTTCTCTGATATCAATAATCGTTAAAAAGACTCTCGTGAGTAAGCATTCCAGAATGATTCAAGTATCGTAAGTACTAGGGGCTTTTTATCGCAACATTTACATTTTCTAATTGATACTTTTGTATTTCCAATTATCTGTGTATTCGTATTTAAAGAACGATAAATATATACTTTCTTACTTACTTACTTTCTTACCTACTTTATTGTTGTTGTTTGTTATTGTAGTTGGATGATAGTAGACTAGTAACTTATTAGTTGTACTTGTACAAAGTTATATAAAATTACCAGACAATTGCTCTTAAGTCTTGTTATTTGAATTCCAGTGAAGAATTGTAAGATATATTAACTTTTATCATAAAAAAAGAATACAATACTTGGAATTAGTTATACAGCTAATGTAAGTCAATTAAAATTATAAATTTGTGAAATTGCATTTTTGGCAGCCCTGATGCTGAAAGCAAGGCAAGTTCGCTGAGTGAATATAAATCAGAGTTTAGCGCTTTACTGATAAGCACTGTTCACCCGACTGTACTGAAATAGAACGACCTTTGTGGTTCACACTCTGGCTGAAAACTGTTAACCGACAGTCTAATACTTTGGTTACACATTTGTAGAACTTAAATTGTATAAAATATTATTATCCATTTCTATAACATAATTCATAAAAAACAAAACATTTCAATACGACTGAGATAAATGTAAATGGATTTTCCCAACTCTTGACTTGATTTTTATTTCCAGCTTTATAATATTTAACACCGAATGTAATAAGAATAAAAACTTTTAGGTGATATAAAATATTAAAAATTACGTTTTACAAATTATTTATTTATATAACAGACGCCTAGAACATATTTAATATCATGAAACTACTATATCAATGTTGATAGCAGCAAATTAACACGAAATTAAATTCATAGTACAAGGCGGGAGAGCACTCATTAAGTTGATATCAAGTTCGTAGCCATTTCCTCGAAATTAAATAGCTTATGAAAACATTTTATATGCAAAAGTTCGGAAAAATATTTAATGTACATATTAATGCTAACTTTTAAGATTTTGCCTTTACACATTTTCAACATTTGCATGAATCTTAAGTTGGTAGTAATTTAAGTTGGCAATGGCTATTACCTCTACTTAGTGACCCAAACGATTCCTTACACATGACACACACAAACTTTGGAACTACTATGCTTCCGGTGCCAAAAACAAGAACTATGTTTGTATGTACTCTCAGACCATGAAATAAATAAAACTGTCTTGTTACTTTCTACCTAATGAACCGGCTGTTCATTGTCCCTCGGCTGTAAAAAAAACACAAACAAATATTAACTCATGTTATTATTATATATTATTATTATTACTAGTAATGCTAAATTTATTCTCATAATCCTACCAGGATGGAGTAAATCATACTCGAGAGTAAAATAGCCAATATTCCTGAAAATAAAATCGACTAACCTGGGTTTCAAATCGGTTTGAAGAGGCTAATTACTACTCCGGCTTTTTCGGAGTACAATGCTTAAATCTGACATATACAAATTTCCTTTTCCTAATTTTCCTCCGTATTAAAAACAGCAATTCTTAATCATGACATTTGCTTCAAACTAATTGTGGAATACTAACATTAGAGGTAAAACTAGTTGGACATATAACCTTCCTGAAAATAATAAATACCCGACTAAAAAGAGGGGTGTTATAAGTTTGACCTGTCGATCTGTGTATCTGTGTATCTGTGTATCTGTGTATCTGTGTATCTGTGTATCTGTGTATCTGTCTGTGGCAAATTTCCGGCCAAACGCGTGGACGGATTTGAATGCGGTTTTTTTTAATTGAAAGCTATACTCGTCGAGATGGTTTTTATCTATGTTTTATTTAAATAGTAATAGTCGTCTCCAAGATATTGACGTTTTATTCGTGCGGGGGAGAGGTTCTTGTGCAATAATTAGCTGTTTGCGACCAAACGCGTGAACGGATTTGAATGCGGTTTTGTTTAATCGAAAGCTATGCTCATTGAGATGTTTCCTATCCATGTTTGATTGAAATAAAAATAGTCGTCTTCAAGATATTGACGTTTTATTCGTGCGGGGGAGAGGTTCTTATGCAATAATTAGCTGTTTGCGGCCAAACGCGTGGACGGATTTGAATGCGGTTTTGTTTAATCGAAAGCTATGGTCGTCGAGATGGTTCTTATCCATGTTTGATTGAAATAAAAAATAGTCGTCTTCAAGACATTGACGTTTTATTCGTGCGGGGAAGAGGTTTTTATGCAATAATTAGCTGTTCCTAGCGGTGTCGCCAAAAGGATGAAGGCCAAAAGGGTTTTACACTTACGTACTGAGGTAAAGTACTTTATTAGAGATAGCTGTTGCCCGTGACTGCGTCCACGGAGACTGTAAAAATATAGTTAGGTATATGGCTTATGATCGTAGTCATAAAGAATCACGGGCAACAGCTAGTGATAAAAAAATCCCTTCATAGTGTTATTAGTGATTGTAAATCATTTTAATTCTAAATGTTTATATTTATTAATATTCGTATATACTATATATGAAACCTACCTACCTACCCATATGAAAACGTCTTGAATCATGTTACTTAATACATTTATAATTTATTACATTGTCGAAACTTTCACGTGGATCCTTATTTTATTATTTTAAATATAATATATATTTCTCTTAATAAATATAGCCTATGTACCTACATCTTAATATAGGATTCTAATGCTAAAAGATTTTTTTTTAAATTCGTCCCGTAGTTTCGGAGCCTATTCAATTCAAAGAAACAAACAAATCTTTCCTACTTAAACAATTGAATTTTTTTTTAGGTTAATTTAGTACAATTCAGAAATTAGTAACATAAGTTTAAAAAGCAGAAAAAAAAATTAAATTAATAATTTAAAAAACCCCCGATACAAAAAGACCTCTAAAAAGAGTAAAAATAATATTCTTATGTACTTATTGAACTCGTTGCGTCGGGGGACCGTTTAATAAAGGAAGAAATTAAAATGCAAGTAAGTTAACAAGGCAAATAAAGAAATTACAAAATCGAATCGTATGGTCTAAGTCCTCAATGATTAACTTCGTAATATATATACACACAAAATAAATAAATAAATAAATACACTATCAACGTAGGTACGTACAACGGTCCCCCGACGCAACGAGTTCAATAAGTACATAAGTGATAAGAATATTATTTTTACTCTTTTTAGAGGTCTTTTTGTATCGGGGGTTTTTTAAATTTTTAATTTAATTTTAATACTAGTTTTTGTCTTTTTATAATATCAGAGATATGACAAAGTATATAAATGAGACCTCTTTAATAATATTATACTTAATGAGTTTATATTAGCAACGTTTCATAACAAGTGACCTTAAATTGATTTAGTAAGAGGAGCCACACTTGGCGATAGGCTATTTGACGCTTTGTCAGCAATAAAACCAGTGAGGGCTTTTATACCATCCAATTGAGGCCTCTTGAGATTTGTTTGTAATTTAATTCTGAATTATTTATTGAGTATTTTGGTTTCACCAAATTATATAGACAAATTTTATCAGTAATCTTATTCTGTTTACCGAAAATATAATATTTTCCTTAAGAAAAAAAAAAATCAGTAAAATTGGAAGATACATTTTTTTTTTGTTGTAAAATAACATTTATTAATTTTAAATGTTCTAAGCAAACCTTGTAATTCGATCCCTATAATGAAACTCATAATGAAAAAAAAGACTAATTCGAAATAGTCTTGTGTTTAGTATTATGATATAAACCTACAATTTTAACTACAGCAACATGCTGATACTGACAAGTGAAAGTTTTCATCTCCTCTTTGCTTTTAGACTCTTTGCTCTTTTGCAACGTCTTTTTGACGCTGCGACAGTCTATAATGGCAATTAACATTATATTATTATGCACTAATATATTCTCTGAGCTTTTCTTGATGAACTCCGGTAACAAGCACGGAAATTAACTGTCGTCTGTCATGACTGGATTTTAATTATCTATGTTTTATATTTCTTCATTAATAACTACCTATTTGACGAAGTAAAAAGTAACTTTAACGAAAAACGTTATCATCTAAACTCAATATGATTATTAAGTAAAGTAATACAGATTAATGCGTTCAAGACAAAACATCTGGATGATGGTAATAAAAGAGATCAGACGAATCCGTGATGATGCCGACACATGTCGTAAGTAGGGATTGCAATCAACCATAATATTATATAGGTCCATTAATATATAATATATATTATTATATAGTTCTAATATATAGGTGGAACCATAATATTATATAGAAAGCTTATTTTACCATAGCGGGTAGCATGCGGTATCTATTGAGCTATATTGGTATTGACCAATTAAAATCTGGGAAACCATCTTGTCGCTCTTGATAGAGAGACAAGACAATCAGAGGTCGAACGATTTGTACCTTTATTATCGTATATACGAAGGTTTATTTAAAAATTTAAATTCTAATCTCTTCTGCGTATGGCTTCTGCAACCAAATTGAATGAGTGAAAACTGTCCAATCAAGTTTTTATTTGAACCAATTTTTTTCAATAGGTATACATTTTCAGTTTATGAAATATTTCCATAATTGACAGAAGGGTGCAGAATTTTTCATAAATAGCTAGTATGTTGACAACGGATCCGGTACAACCGTAGGGATGACGGATCCGCTGAATTACAGGATCCGTTTTCCGGATTGCAATCCCTAATCGTAAGGGATAAGTGATAAACCTTCAACCAAAAAGTCTAAGTCTTAGTAAGTTACAGATAATAATGCTCTTTTTGAAAGAATAAGAGAATTGGTAAAAGTATCTGTAACTGCGATAATTGATAACCGAATTAATTAGAATTTTTGGCATTTTTGGCATTTCTTAGCAGGTTTATTTATTAGTTCAGACCATCAATCAATCCTTTATTAATACTTTATTTACGTGTCACACTTTTCTACCAGCGAATAAAACATATAAAAAAAATTAAATTAAAAAAAAAGAAAATACATGTACGTAAAATTAAAATACATGTTCTTCATAATTGCATTCAAATAGCGAGGAGTAAACTGGATAATACTTATCTATGGTTAACAAATTATCAATATTACACATTCTGATTTTCGCACACACCTGCATAAGAAAAAGAATAAATATTTGGCGGAAGATCTGTTCGAGTAAGATCTTCGGGAAATAGAATTGTCATATTAATATTGCTGGGTTAGTTAGAAATATTTATTTTTAATTTTTACATACTGCAAATAACCAAATTAACATATAAAAATATATGTTGGTTTTCTTTATCCGATTAAAAAAAATGAAATATAGCAACGAATTCAGTATCTTCACGAAAATAACGATTTTATAGGTTGCATAACTGCTACTTTACTATATTAGAAACATATAACGCTGAAAGCTCATTAAAAAACTCATTAAACGAATAGTCGTTTGCAATGAAGCATGGTTATTTCATTTAAAATCTATATCATATATAAATTATACAACATTATATATTTTCATTCAATTAATTTTAATACTTCTAAAAACTTTAGTTGCGTACTAGGTTTGACATTACGACATTAATTATTAAACAATAATAAACAATCCTAATTTTGTTAATTTTAATTAATACTCTACCATAAATACCAATTTATAATATAATTTATGTTTTATAATTAATTTTCTATATAACAATATAAATTAATACCGAGCATTGATCCACCCAATAATTAATTAATAATTAATTGTTATTAAAGTTCACTGAAATATTTTAATTGGTATAAAAATATATACATATATACTAAGTAAATATTTTATCACTTTCAAATATTAAAAACTCGAAGAATAAGAGGATTTTAGAAACAATTTCTGAAAGTAGGAAAAAAGAAATCGTTTTAATTATCGAAGTTTATTTAAAACCTTATGTTAGTTATTTTATTCTGTGAGATATGAAATGACTTTAAACGACTTATGTATTTCAAATAAGGTCATATTCAAATATTTTATTGTAGTCTCTAAATTGCAATTTGAATGTCATGAACGTATTTCGTGTGGGCGTGATTCCATTTCTGCAATATAATAGGAAATTTAATTCTGATCAAAACGAAAGAGAATTAGTTCTCGGCTATTTCAGAATTAGCTCTTTCTGAAAAACATAATTAATATATGATGGATTAAGACTATTCCTTTACATGTTGATTTACCTCAGCTTATACCGGGCTTCGAAATATCTTATTAAAACTGTACAAATCGCCAAAATAATTTACCTGAGCTTTAGAATATATTTAAATCGGATACAATATACAAAATGAATGGTAATATATGTTAACATTTATCTTTTGAATCACAATGTAAATACAAAATCGTTGTTACTGCGAGTATATTGCGATTGCGATTTAGGTAATATAAATATTGGCAGTTTAATTAATTCTTAATAACATGTCAATACAGTGTAACAGTGTGTGTGTGTGTGTTTTGTTCAAAGTCTATAATATGTGGAGATGTCACTTTGCAATTGACGAAACCAATTTACATATATCTTTAGGTATCACAAGCCTCTGACATAAGACTAGTGCTAATTTAATAAATAGAACTTTAATTTTATGGTAATTCAACATTTAATTAAAAGTTTGGCGCTATATTCGAAGAATGGACAACCAAGTTTTTGGAAACAGAAATACTTAAATAAATAATAAACAAAAAAAAATAAACATTTAATTAATTAAAAGCTTAAGCTATATCACCTCGATAGAGCCTAGCTGTAGTTATTTGACTGATACTCGACCCTCTCACAGAAGATCAGGGTAAAGTAGCTATCTTAGACGATGAGTGAGAGAACCGGAAGTCCCAACGCCTACCTTTCCTTTCGTCTCCTAAGCTACCTTCATCCCTCACTATTTCTCAAGGGTAACAAGACATTTAGACATTTATATCTATAAATGCAAATGTCTATGGACGATGTTACCTCAGATGGACAGTTATCAGAACATAAATCTGTTCGTTTATATTTCTGTATCTTAAAATATCTAAAAATAGAACCATATTATGAAAATTCACACAAAAGTTTTGTTTGTGATATTTTGTTTTTGCTCTACAAAGACGAGAGCGTAACGTTTTTGATTATATTAAAATTTTGCTACGGTGAAAGGAAAACCATGAACCGCTTTATTCAGTACTACTGCATATAAAAGAATATATTTTATAGACAGTGAAGGTTTTTTAAGTAATGAGAAAATAATGATTTCCAGTTAAATTAAAAATAATACATATAATACTATAATTTTTACAACATAACCGGGATGGCACAGTTCATCATTCACCTGCCTTACCCTAATTATTTAGGATTTTTTGGACGGTCACCGGCCTGACGTCCACACTCCTTAAGAATATGGCATATACCAATATTAAGTGATAACTAAAGTTTGATTTCATAAATGAATTGTATACCTAATCGATATAAAAATAAATTTAAAACATAAATAACTTAATAGACTCAAAGGTACATAACCTACAGAATAATAGTATCCAAAATCCAATCAAACGTTTTCCTTCATCATTGCTACAAACTAATTCCAAAATGGCCCCAAATTATTGACGGTTAACTAGCCGAGATGATTAAGACACTAGAAACTTCGAGAGGCATCTTGACCAGAGATAAAGCTTAAATTAATTTACAGGTTCATAAACTTGAGTCGTAATTAAGTTCCCGGCTATCAGCCGGTTGAATAAGTTGTCGTGAACTTAACAAAATTAATGGCTGTTACTGATGGTGGCAGTGACGTCACAGCCAGTGCTCTTTAAAGTTAAATATAAAAAGAAATTGACATTACAATTATAACAGATAAACGATACTGATTTAGTTTACTATTTATATATGGTTTTATAAAGCATTTATTACTTTTCAACCTACTCACAATGTACAATTTAATATCCGAACCTACTTAAATAAAATCCTATTATATGACTGTTTTATTTCTTATCAAAACTGTAAAAAACGATACGACGATTTGTAAGGCTTTGCAGTATTTTTAAGTTAAACAGACAGATAAAAAATATATTATCTTAGGTCTCGAAATAGTGGACCTCAATATTATATAAGTAAATATAGTGTGGAAGTGAAGTGGTTAAATTAAAATACCGGTTTACAAAGGACACCCAAAAAAGAGGGTTTTTGTTATTTAATAATTCTACAAATTCAACAAGCCCGCTCTGTTTTCACAGACCCCAAAAAAATATTAAAATTATTAAAACTTTCACGATCTCTGAAACTAAGTTTGCTGTCCCTTTGGGTTTCCCATGATACTGTCCATTTTTTTGGGTAGTCAGCCCCAGGGCTGTCTAGAGGGAATTTAAAAACGTGTTTTGAAATTAAAGGCTTGTCCGTGACTCCTACAAGATTGTACCACGATGAAGATTAATTAATGTAACGAAATTAGTCACGAATTTTATCAGACACCCCTTGTCAGTCAGTTATAAAATGTAATATTCATTTTTATATGCTCATTTTATACTTAAATAAAATTCACCATCTTTCACATTTACTTGACGTCTAATAAAATAAATACATATTTGAACCTGATGAATATAAAAATGAAAAGCTAATAACGTACGTCAACCGCAAAGCAATTTCCGGTAGCTGAGTAATCAAGTCAAGTAAACTTTATTAGAAAATCAAATTCATAATATCGACACTGCCTCATTGCTCGCGTCGACTTTTATTATGTACTACCTTCTACAAACGTACATGACATAATTTAAACTATAGTTGGAATAAGAGCCTGAGAATTGTTTTATACAATGCCAGTGATCATTGAGTACCCACGCTCAAATATATCACAACAAGGACAAATCACCACAACTTGACATTTTGCGAAATACATAAATCATTCTTTCATTTTAATAAAAAATGTTATTTATAAATATTTATAACCAAAATCTCAATCGAATATACTTTGATCATTATAATGTTTTAAGAATTTAAATCCTCTGAAACAATAAAACTATTTTAAACAAGTGGAAATTTTATGAGTATTGCTGACATCTAATATCGTAAACCTAATTATATTTTTATATTCCGATTTTTATAATATTTCGGATTTTCATGACCATAATGATTATGATTAATCGGTATGTAAAGTTATATAAATCTATCCAGATCTTTTTCGTGTCGTCAAATAAACAAACAAACATACATTTATGATATGAGTACCATATTTTTGCTTATATAAGAATATTTTCGTTTCTTAAAAAACATTCCTATCATATATTATATTTCATTTCCCTCGGTCTTTGATCTCGACTCTGATAACTTTTCGACATTTTTATGGCTTCGTCATTGTAATAATATTAAAAACATAAAACCAAATCAAATAGTTCGAAGCGTTTTATTTTTACAATATAGGCATAACTTCAATAATCTGTTGCCTCCTTTTAGTTAAATACAATCGAAAGAATAGACTAAAATAATAGACAGCAAATTATTTGTCCAAAATCATATAAAAAGCTATAGATCAGATCAACAAACTGAACACAGTTGTTAGAATGGTACGCGGCTCTGCATAGCGTTCATTGTATTTGTGGCAATCCAACTAATTGATATGGGCTGAATTGTTGATTCAATAAACTATCCGAATACTGCATAGATTATGACAATCTGGTCATTTATTGAACTGGTATCTGAGCACGTGACTAAATACAATAATCGTAATATAAAATATTTAAGGGATGTATCTGAATTTACCATTAATACTATTTAATTACACTTACATGTAAGTAGCACAAAACATAAACTAAGATGATAAAAAAGATAAGCTGAACTCTCATATATTTTGTTTAAATATATATTTTAAGCAAGCAGACGATAACTCTTATAGTAAGTGTACAATATACGGGAAGACCCAAATTCATTGCCATCCTTGAGGGACAGGAAGCGATGAAAGGATAAGACACAAGGAGAGGAACTGAGGGTCGGGAATTCATGAAATATAAACTAATTTTAACGCTTGCCTTAACATCCATCGCTTAGACTAATATCAAAGCTGCGCTTTTATGTTTTAAAAGGCTTACAAGATTATTCCATTAAAAGTAATTAATTTTACATAAAATTAAAACGAAATTACTTTGGCTGCAAACAGGGACAGTTTTTAAACATTTTATATTTTAACTTCATTTATCTATTAAAACATATATTTTGTGCTTTATTCAATATTATCACATTAAATTATTTTAAAACGAACTATTTATAGAAGGAAGAAAATAATAATTTCATTAAGTAACATTAATACATCACTTCATATTTCATGCCTTCTTATTTTTTTTTATTTCTAAGGCACATAATTTACATTAATGTATAAATATAATAAGATCTCATTAGTTATTAGTTTTAATTGGTATGTATTCCTAATGTTGACGTCTACTAATCCATACTTCTAATATCTAAATGAAATTCACTTATTGTATACTAGCTGTCGCCCGCAGCGCCGCCCGCGTGTAGGTCGATTGCCGCGTAATCTGTGGAAACTACAATTATCCAGGCTTATAATAGACTTATAGTTAATTTTATAGCATCCGATTCCTGTGCCAATTTTATACATATAGCCATTACATTGCTATGTGTTACGATATCAAACTGAAAATAATAACATAGATACACATCACACACACACACAGCCAGGATATTATTCAGATGTACGTAATAAAGCATATGAATTCGAAATAATTGTTACCAAATATTATGTTTTTGAGTAATGTAACTCAAGTAATTTCTTTGTAGAATTTCAAACTGTTATACCATACCACATGCTAAAAAATGATAATAGCAAGATCTAAAAAAGTCAGCGCCATCTATTGAGATTTTCTTTAACTAAATTTAAAATGGGCATAATATGCTCATATTCAATTTGTTGTTTTTTTTTTAATTCAGATAAAACAAAGTAGACATTCTAGCTATATCTAAATTAAATACGTTTATGTAAACCGAATTCAATTCTGTTTAAAAGTTTTGAAACAGTGCTTGAAGTTAATTTTCAATTGACCATAACTTCTGATTCTCTTTATCAATTTTGACGAAACAAAGTTTTAACAACGCTCCAGATTATATATAATCCACCTGTGAAAAACGGGTTCAAATCTTTTGAGTAGTTTCGATGTTATAACGTACCAGACAGACAAAAATTCCAATAATTGTTTTTTTTGGTTTCTGTTACTCGTACTTTTTTGGAAAATATTTAATATACAGACACTCGATTTTTACTATCTTATTATATATGATTATTGCTATGGAATATGTCTTCCCCTGCTCTGTACTCAATTCTTAAACATTGTTAATTAAGGAAAATTCACACAACACCTTTAATACAATCTAAAACACTAAGATTTATATATTAAGCATACAGACTAACTAAAATTTCATTAAAATGGCATCATTTATTATTTTCCTTGAACTTTTAAGTAAAACGTTCAAAAGTTAGCAAGTACGCCATTTAAAAAAAATCTACGGAACTACCCTTAATGGCAAAATTAAGAACTACCTACAACTTTTAACTTTTTAAATTAACTAAGTATAAGAACTATGAAGTGATCGCGACCAAGCTTCTTTGAGTTTTTGTATGTACGTTTTGCTTTTAAGAAACAAACAAACCACAAGAAAAATATATATTTTTTAAATTAATTAATTGCAATTAATTATTTGCAATATTTTTTTTATAATTTAATTAAAATTTTACTTGTATTCGATTTTATATAATTTATACTTGTAAAAAAATGTACCTAAAAATATTAAGGCCTCTTAAAAGGTCCGATATATTAGATAAGTACAGGTAAGTTTTTTGTATTTATATTTTTAATTAAATATTGATTTAATAATACATTTTGATTGTCTTTTTTTATTGTATTTTTGATTTGTAAATTAAAACCATTTTATTTTTTTAATGTTCATTCTATGTTCAAAACAGTAGGTATATAAGACGTACCAGTTGCAACTGCGCTGTGTAGAAATACCTTAAGAAAATCTATCGACCTAATAAAGTTTTTGTCTAACTTTATTACTCAATATAAAATAATATTAGTATAATAATTGTTTATTAATTTGAATGTTATAATTAATTAAACAGAACAATATAAGGTAAATGTGCCAATTTGTGCCAACTAGACTCAGCGGTGGGTTACTTGAGCTGACACTTTAAATATTTAATTTAAGGTAAATGTGCCAAATTGTGTCAACTAGACTCAGCGGTGGGTTACTTGAGATGACACTTTAGCTATTTAATTTTAAATAATATATTTTTATAAGACATTCCCTAGGCGCCACTGACAATGGACAGGCGAAGACATATGCATGATCCTCCTGCTTGTCAATACTGGAGAATCACAGTCAAACACATGTTCTTTATAATATTTGTTAAATGGTAGTGTTGATTAATTGTATAGATTAATTTTGTAAATCACCATTATATCGGAATTACAATCAAATAAAATAAATTGACACATAATTGAAAGAAGACCACCATTTAAATAAATTTAGATAAATCTTAAAGAAGAAACAAGTGTAATAAATTAATAACGAATTGTTATTTTAATAAATATTAAGAAAGAAATGAAATTATTAAGTTACAACTCAAAGTATAAACTAAATAGTTGAGTTTGGTGTTACATATAAGATTAGGTATTTTTAGATTAGGGATTAAATAAGAGACAGAAAAGCTTAAATTTTATTTTACTGGATAACCCATTAACGACATTAAAAATATATTAACTTTTTCATGAGCTTGTTAGCTTGATAATACATTTATCCAAACCAAAAAGAAGTAAATAAAAATGGTGTGACTATCGCCTTAATATGAAGTTACACTTGGTAATTTGCCCATTTTTTATAGATATATGTAGTAGAAAAAATAAATGTCATTTCCTTTTTAATATCTATTTTCAAATTTGGTTTTGTCAAATAATTAATTTAAAAAAAAAATGGCTCACTCTGGTAAATTGTGCAAAAATAAACCTGACAACTATACAAGAGCACCGCCAACTATTCAAGCGATTATTACACACCCTTATATTTCTCAGAGTTGAAGTGGTGAACAAATGTACATCATATATTTATTATTTTAACATTCATATCAATAAGCTGAATGGTTTTCGTGGTTTGTTCCCTGGTAGTATTTCCCTGTAGATTAAATGTGTCACACATGAAGGGTAAATAACCCGCAACTTGACAAGTCTGAAGAAATATAAATAATCTATATAAAAATAATCATTGTTTTTAAAGTAACAAACATCCCAATCATTGAACAAACTTATTATATTTTAAAATATGTATTTAAGAATTGTTAAACAATAAATATAGTTTTAATAACAATGTTATGAGCACATCTTCATCATCTAAATTTGGGTTCAAGCATAAATTTTTATATCTATCTTAATATATATAAATTACGTGTCACGTTGTTTGTCCGCGATGGACTCCTAAACTACTTAACCGATTTTAATCAAATTTGCACACCGTGTGCATTTTGATCCAACTTAAAACATAGGATAACTTACATCTTAATTTTTAGTAGCAATATTATTTTATTGCAAATTATTTCTTTACAATTATCTGTGAATCCAAACAAGTTTTAGAATGAATTATGAGTTAATTTTTAGTGTTAATATAGCCCGACCCGTATTATTTAGACTGAAGTATATATAAACATTAAACTCATATTATAATGAACATAATACAGTCAAATTATACCTGCTTCTTCGTTGAATCTATTTATATGAGACGGGTCAACCAAAGTATTGTGCACCGATTAGTGCAAAATTAAATTAAAAATTAAATCATTAATAATTTAAAATAAAAAATATTATTTTCCAAAATTTAAAACTATCTGCCCTACACACCTTATTTATAAATTTGTAGTGTACTCATTTGTTACCATCTTAAATAAAATAATAATAATTAAATTTAAAATTAAATACCTAATAAATAAAATAAACTGCGGTATAGTGCCGTATAGTATAGCGTGGTGTAGCCAAAAAAATAGAAATACTCGAACCGAATATATTCGGCATCAAAACCGAATAGTTGGGCCTGGTTTACGAATTGCGAAAACGATGACAAATACACCGCATACCGAATACTTACCAATATTCGGCACATCACTAATAATTATTATATTACTGTATCAAGGGTTAGGTAATGGTAGTAGAAATTCAGTCATAGAGGTCGCCATGTTCTTTACAAATTACATCTATGTAAAAAAACATAGCGGTCCACATCATTATTTTTAACCCCCGACCCGAAAAGAGGGGTATTATAAGTTTGACCTGTAGATTTGTGTATCTGTGTGTCTGTCTGTGGATCCGTAGCGGCCAAATACGTAAACGGATTTGAATGTGGTTTTTTTTAATCGAAAGCTTGGTTTGTCGAGATGGTTCTTAGCTATGTTTGATCGAAATAGAAGCAGTCGTCCCCAAAATTTTATTGGTGCTGGCGAAATGTTTTTATACTATATTGATAGTAAAAACCTAAACAAGGGAAATTAGTGTATTCGTAGGTTCATTTAGTACAACTTTGAAAAAAGTGAAATATTTAAAAAAAACAGAAAAATAAATAAATAAATAAGCCCCAATAGATGATGACTAAAAAGGATAATATTATTATGTACTTATTGAAGTCGTTACGTCGGGGGACCTTTGTACGTACGTTGATGAGTGTCTTTTTTTCCAAAATTTTCGGAGCTAATGAATGAGGTCTATGACTATACGATAATATCAAAATATTTCGTTATTGGCCTTGATAAATTTACTTGCATTTTGAATTTTTCCTTTACTTAGCAGTCGGGGGGTTTTTAAATTTTTATTTTATTTTTTCTAATACCATGACTTCTTAAATACATAGTTTACTACAATGTAATAGGTATATCCAAAACCTTAGCAACCACAGCAACGCGTGGCCAGGTCTGCTAGTATATAGATAAATATATAGAAATTCTTATTATATCTATATATAGCAAAGCAAATCATATAATTTGTAAATGAACAACTGATTCTCATATTAAATATTGTCTGAACCTGCGGCCTATCTAGTGTTAAAGAGGAAAAGCGAGAAGCGGATTAGTTAAAAAAAAAAAATACGCAAATAGAATAAACTGGCCGTGGTCGAAGATCTACTGAGGCTTATATTTTTTGGCGTTAAACTAAATAGGCTATTTCTATACTTGTATATATACTGATTTACTTATTACTTTATTTTTTTTTATTATATTAAATTGCTTAGTAGTTCTTTATTATTTATTTGATATTAGAGTTTGTTGCAATTTGTAACAACGCCATCTATTTATACCTTAGCGAAACATAACTACATTTTTTATATAAACATAGTGAAACCGCTAGGTGGCGCGACAATAACTTGCGGGTTTATTGATTAAAACTTTTTAGTTTAGTTATTTTTCTTTTATGTTTATAAAAAAATATTAAAAGCTTTTAAGGTATTTTTTTATTACAATTCCTTCAATAATTAATCGAAAGGAACTTCTTTCCATTCGGGTGTCCCTTGACACCTCTTAGTTTTTTTTAATTTATTACGTGATTTACTTATTATTATATACCGATTTACTTGTTATTTGGTTATTTTACTTATTACTGGATTTACTTATTATTATATAACGATTTACTTATTACTTGGGTTTGCATTCAGTAATTACTAATTAAATACCTTCGAAAGAATTGAATAATATAACAGACAGCAAGTTATTTATTATATACAAAAAGATATAAAACAGATCAACAACCTGACCACAATTGAATCAAACTTATTCATATCGGTTAAACTGTTGATTTACAAACTAAATACTTCATACCTAGATAATGTCAAAATCTGGTCATGTTTTGAACTGGTTGGTCTCAGGGCACATCTGTAACCGAATATTGAAATGCGGTTATTTATTTAAAATATTTCATTTATACCTCACATACGATTTTACTAATAATTATATTCATACACAAAAATGTATATGAGTAATTCATATATACTTTATCCCAATATAAACGAGTATTTCAAAAGTGAATAATTAATTAAGTGTAGAATGTAAGGGAATTTGCAAATTCGTTGCCATCTTTGAGGAACAGGAAGCTGTGAACGGATAAGACACAAGGAGGTCGGGAATTCATAAAATATAAACTAAATAGGACGGTGGCCTTAACATCTAATATTAAAGGCTTAGCTTTTACGTTTTATAACGCGTACAAGATTACATAAGAAATTAATAATTTAACAAACAAATGTGAGAATATGACTCTGACTATAAACGGTAACAGCGTTAAAATATTATATAATTTTACTCAACGTATACAAAATTTGTAATTCATTAATTAAATATGTTAACCTATTTTAAATTTATTGTGATGAAATATCTACAAAGAATATTATGAAAACGTCCTTCCCCACAGCGACACTGCCAGTTTTTTTTTTAAGTTTCCTTTAAAAAATATCGTCTAAAGCCCAATATTAGCATCAACCTGCACTTTTTAACTTTTGAATTTTAAATAAAAGTACATACAATGAAGCAACTAAACTACTTTAAGTTTTCTTTTAATCCTTGTATATAAGTTTGGCTTTTATGAAAAATACAAAGGACAAGAAAAGTATCCCAGTTCTTCTCAGGGCTCACAATTATTAGGAACTAAAAATATTTTTCGAATGAAAAGTCGTTTTTGTATATTAAATTTTCAATTCCAAAAGTATTATACAAAAGAGATTTTATTATAGTTTTTATTACAAAACGAATACACCACCTACTAATAAAATTGAGCATTTTAAATTAAACTATATATTATGCAAAATAGTATGTTTGTTTAATTTTTTTTTTAATTGCAATAACTACGTTATATTTTTTTTATTTTATATTAATTTTGTTAGTGAAAACTATTTTTTTAACGTAGTGTAATAAACTTTTTTAAGTAGACATTACACCGCCAAACGACTTCAAAAAAGCAAGGTAACGGTTGGCGGCTGTCGCCTAAGGGTGGAATTACACTTGGTAGTTTGCCCGATTCTTACAAGAATATAGTTAGAAACAAATGTAATTTCGCCTTATCGTACAATGTTGGGTGTGCAAATATGTATAATGATTTTCTGTATTCATTTGTGGCGAAAAATTACCGACTGTTAATAACAAGGTAAATTTTGTTACACCATGCGTGTCCAAAAATGTTATAATTAATTTAAAGTTTTAAACGCGTCGACTGCTTTAGTTTTTGATGTGGCATGTAGGCTACAAAAATAAAAGTCCACAAGGTAAATAATCATTAAGCAATAAAGACTTATTACCTTAAACTTTTTAATTGAAGTTTTTTTTCCATTTCGTCCGATTAAATAAATCCCCCAATCGAGATATCGGTTCTATTAAACTTACAAGTTTATTGTAAAAAAAAAATGTATGAAAAACCAACCCTAAATGGCTTCTAGAGGTAAGAATTACAATTATTTAACATTTACACGAATTCAGCTAAACAGTCCCATTTTCGTAGTTTCTTCCCTCGTAATAATTCTGTGTCTATGTTTCATACAAATATTTCAATAAAATCACGTTATTTAACGTAATTTTATATTCATACTACAGCACCCGGCGAACTTTGTACTGCCTAAATAGGGAACATGCAAAAAAATTTAAATGGTCTCAAATATTTTTTTTTCGATTACTTTTTATCATCTTATTATAATAAAATCATTTTTTTTTAATTTACTAATCATTTAAGGCCATAAAATAATTTATGAAAAGTGCAAATTTAGGGAGCGAAATTCAAAATTCCAAAACGCGCCACCATTGGTCGAAAGGAAATGTGACGTCATTTGACACACCATTCAATATATCGGCGGTTAAGTTCATACTGTGGTATCAGTGTGACTGAGAAAAATAAATAATTTAAACCTATATTTTCGTGCTTAAAGTTTTATTAAATGATACAATTATTTAGGTAATCTTAAAAACATTTTCTAAATACTCAAACAACTCTAACAAAACAAATACATACAAACTCTTTTTGAATAGCAGTTAGCATGCTACTAGGTAAACAATACATTTTTAAAATGTTTCTGCCTCTGAATCATTTTTCACTTCACTTGACTCAGATAAATAACTTGGTTGATAATCAGCAGATATAGAAGATATAAGATGCTATAGAAGTATTATCAGCTGTGTTTTCAGTAAACAATTTTCTTTTTAAAACAGATAGTTTTACTTTTAAAACTGTTGTGTAACAATGTTGTGTGTAAAATGAGGAAATGGTGACAATGCTACATTTTGTTTTTCAGCAGGTATATTTACATTGACACCTTTACTTCCATACTTCGGTTTAATATTAACTTGCACAGCTTAGTCACTTGGTAATTTATCTTTAATATGCAAAAAGCAAGGCTCTGCCTTATGATCATCACATTCAATAGGAGAAGTACTGAGTCTTGGCTGATTAATATCACAGACATTTGTATGGGCAGTACTAGGACTTACTACCTATATCACTTCTTCGTAAAGGTCACAAATTTTTTTAAACACTACTTTTGTTAGCTAACTCTTAAAAGGCTTCATTAACCGATGTCAATCTTTGCCTTTTGACTATGCACATTCTCATTCTATCAGCTGGTGTTTTTGCCACAAAAATATATAAGGAACAACTCCTTTCTTCAAATTTAGATTACATCTTTCTCCTTGTCGTTTCGTTACACATATTATATTCAATACAATTTGCTGTATCTTCCTTAACCTGAAATAAATCGACAGACCATAAAATTGCGTAAAACAAAAAAAGATTACGGTTTTTATAGAAAGTTATACTGAAATTTGTAAGATAGGTTAGGTTAATTTTAAACTCAAATTTTCTAATGTTGATAACTTACTATAAATTTAAACTATTAGATTAAACTTATTATAAATAAAGTATACTTACGTTAAATTGATCTTCACAACCATATAAACACGATTTAGGACATATAATATCCCTTTTAATTACCATACACCATTGTTTTTGTATTTTCGCATCTCTTGGAATACAAAAAACACTTTGTCGGGTGTTTTTCTAATACTATTTTTGCACTCCGGTACTAAACAATACTCGTAAGATGATTTTTATCTTCTTCCATGACTTGTAAAGCAATTAAAACTTAAAATATCTATGAAATAACTAAAAAGTTCATAGTAAACATTCACTGTATGTATCATTTGACGTCACGCAAAGCGCGCGCAAAATGGCGGTGTTTAAACGGGTCAAATTTACTCAAAGTTTTAATTTTCACTTTAAAAAAAAACTAGAATCTTTTCAAACCTATTTATATTTTTTTCTACGATATTGAGAGGTAAATGATTAATTTACGTCAAAAAAAAAATACGTGAATGTTCCCCATTAAAAAAAAGCTTAAAATTTTGTATAAAATAAAAATAAAACAAACAAAAGGATTTCGTAATTAATAAAAAAAATGCTCGATATGAATGAAGTTTGCCTAAAATACTGGCTATTTATAAGGTATCAATTTGCTTTTGACAGACACACACATTTACGATACAGTCCGTTAATCAATTTAAATCTTTCTGAAGAACTATATTTTTTGTTTTGTTCTGTGGTCCGAACACGTGGTGTATAATAGTCCGTACTCGAAACAGGGAAACTCCAAGTTGATTCTGCAAGCTTTTGCAAGTCGGCCCTACGATTTCCTTATGATCATCCCTAAGGCTAGACGCGCGGGAAATTGTAGACATTTAAAATCGAATGGTAAATCCGATTATGGGTGTACGTGGGATCAAAACAACTTCTCCTTTGTATTTTCCCTTTAAGATTGTTGCCTCAATGACGTTATTCTTTAGGTTTTTCACTGCCAGTCTTGTTCCTTTGTATAGTCGAGGTTAATTTATATTAAGCAGCATCATGACAACTGATTCTACTTTTAACTGTGAGCTGTCCAGGCAATTCCATTGTTTTTAAAAAAGCCATGGGATACTTGACTACTTCATTCTGGTTTATAACGGTGTCAACTGATTTGATGGAAATACCAAAAATACCAAGAATTTTGTCTATATGTCTACACAGTCCGTGAATATTAAAAATAAATAAGGAATTTACAGAGTTTGTGAATTATGTTCTATATTTAAGCCGTCACTTTATATAATCTGATAAAAAAAAATTAAGACACTGTATATGATTTTGATAAAAATATTTTTTTTTATACTTATAACAAAATAATTAACTACGTTTTTCTAAGATTTGATCTGTCAGCTGTTTGTGTCATGTCTAATCTCTGAAATAGTAAACCAGTCTTGATGGAACTATAGTTGAGAAAATCGAATATTATTATGTAATGTTCGCCCCACGACTTTATCTACGTGGTACTATACCATACACTGTAAAGATGTAGGTCTAGACGTCATATAGGTTATTAATAAGCTTCTGCTAGTTATGTATGTAAAATTTTGACTATAAGAGATTTCATACTTCCACTCCTACTTATCTGATTGTCAAGTAGCTCTGACTACAACTTTTTGAAGCCTGGATCCATGTATGAGTCAACATTATCAGAGATCAACATAGGTTATCAATTAAATATCCAGATCGATTTGCTCCTGACATATCAGCTTCTTTTAGTTAAATACAATCGAAAGAATTGCCTAAAATAATAGACAGCAAGTTATTTGACAAAGATTATATAAAAAGCTATAGATCATATCAACAAACAGAACATAGTTGTTAGTAGGTATTGTACGCGGCTCTGCATACCGTTCATTGTATTTGTGGCAATCCAGTTAATTGATATGGGCTGAATTGTTGATTCAATAAACTATCCGAATACTGCATAGATTATGACAATCTGGTCATTTATGAACTGGCCTCTAAAAAATTTTTACGTGAATATTCAAAATAATCTTAATTTTAATTATTTACCAATATTTAATTGATTACCAACAGTCGTATTTTATTATACATATACGTATAGTTTTTTTATTATACGAGTTTTTTATTAAGAGAGTAAGTGGGACAGGAAGCGTTGATAGAATAAGACACAAGGAGAAGTAGTAATGGTCGGGAATTCATAAAATATGCATTAATTTTAACGCTCGCGTTAATATCTACTTTTCGAGAGACTTATATCAATGGTTTGGATTTATTTTTATTTTTAAAAAGATAATTTCATTAACAATTAATAGTTTTATATTATTTTGGTAAAATTTCAACAAATTGATTGCGATTGCAAATAGCTTTAAAACATATATTTGTAACTAGCAGACTCGGCCACGCGTTGCTGTGGTTGCTAAGGTTTTGGATATACCTATTACATTGTAGTAAACTATTTAAGAAGTCACGGTATTAGAAAAAATAAAATTAAAATTAAAAAAACCCCCGACCGCTAAGTAAAGGAAAAAAATTAAAATGCAAATAAATTTATCAAGGTCAATAACGAAATAACAATATTTTGATATAAAATAATATTGTGACTTAAAATTAGGATGTAAGTTATCCTATGTTTCAAGTTGGATCAAACTACACACGGTGTGCAAATTTGATTAAAATCGGTTAAGTAGTTTAGGAGTCCATCGCGGACAAACAACGTGACACGTAATTTATATATATTAAGAAGATATATTCCAGATTTGGACGGAGAAATATGATTTTATAATTACAAATCACTTGTGTCCTTAAGTTATCCTATGTTTCAAGTTGGATCAAACTACACACGGTGTGCAAATTTGATTAAAATCGGTTAAGTAGTTTAGGAGTCCATCGCGGACAAACAACGTGACACATAGTTTATATATATTAAGATGTTAATATTATTATTAAAATATAAAAAGAAATAAATTAAAAATATCAAACATTGACAGTTCTTAAACACGAATATATCATTATTATTGTTACAGTTTGTAATGTACCTAACTATTGTATGTTCATAAATATATTTAAAAGAATCGTGAATTATATGTCACTTCTAAGTCATTATTTCTCTTGAAAACATGATGTTGAGAAGAAAGAAGTTCAAATGTTTTTTAATTAAAATGTATAATGAATAACATGTGTTCAACATGTTGGCAGTATTGATTAATCTTTGATATCCAGAAAATTGGCAACACTATATATAGGTATAAGTGATAAATAATGTATGTCTTCGCATATTTTGTTCTAATTCCTAAAAGAGTGTACACCAAAACAATACTTTTACAATTATTTCACATGAGAAATCTATAACAATGTTTATATACATAGCTAAAATTTAAAATTATGAAAACAATGTTTTATTAATTAAAATAATTTTTCAAGTTAACAAGATCGCTCTTGCACCTATTTCCAAATTTGAAAACAAAATACGATACTACCAAATTAATAGTAGTTATAAATTATTAATATTAATTAAAATTACCTGCAACTACTTTCTTTTTGAAAATAAAAGTACTTTGACGCAATGTCTATCAAGTTACTTTTAGTTTTATTTAATCCTTGTGTATAAGTTTTGCTTTTAAGGAAAAGACAAAGCACAAGAAAAGTAAACCTGTTCTTTTAGTCTTTATAACAAGTTTTTAATATAAATGCAATATAATTCATTATTATTTTTAATGCCATTACTTTTATACAAAAAAGATTTTAAGACAGTTCTATTCATAAAATAAATATTCGTCAAATATTAAGCACTTAAAAAAAAATAAATACGAGTGGGTATATTAGGCGACTATTTTTATTATATTTACAATTTATTTACTATGACTATCTTAATATATATAAATTACGTGTCACGTTGTTTGTCCGCGATGGACTCCTAAACTACTTAACCGATTTTAATCAAATTTGCACACCGTGTGCATTTTGATCCAACTTAAAACATAGGATAACTTACATCTTAATTTTTAGTAGCAATATTATTTTATTGCAAATTATTTCTTTACAATTATCTGTGAATCCAAACAAGTTTTAGAATGAATTATGAGTTAATTTTTAGTGTTAATATAGCCCGACCCGTATTATTTAGACTGAAGTATATATAAACATTAAACTCATATTATAATGAACATAATACAGTCAAATTATACCTGCTTCTTCGTTGAATCTATTTATATGAGACGGGTCAACCAAAGTATTGTGCACCGATTAGTGCAAAATTAAATTAAAAATTAAATCATTAATAATTTAAAATAAAAAATATTATTTTCCAAAATTTAAAACTATCTGCCCTACACACCTTATTTATAAATTTGTAGTGTACTCATTTGTTACCATCTTAAATAAAATAATAATAATTAAATTTAAAATTAAATACCTAATAAATAAAATAAACTGCGGTATAGTGCCGTATAGTATAGCGTGGTGTAGCCAAAAAAATAGAAATACTCGAACCGAATATATTCGGCATCAAAACCGAATAGTTGGGCCTGGTTTACGAATTGCGAAAACGATGACAAATACACCGCATACCGAATACTTACCAATATTCGGCACATCACTAATAATTATTATATTACTGTATCAAGGGTTAGGTAATGGTAGTAGAAATTCAGTCATAGAGGTCGCCATGTTCTTTACAAATTACATCTATGTAAAAAAACATAGCGGTCCACATCATTATTTTTAACCCCCGACCCGAAAAGAGGGGTATTATAAGTTTGACCTGTAGATTTGTGTATCTGTGTGTCTGTCTGTGGATCCGTAGCGGCCAAATACGTAAACGGATTTGAATGTGGTTTTTTTTAATCGAAAGCTTGGTTTGTCGAGATGGTTCTTAGCTATGTTTGATCGAAATAGAAGCAGTCGTCCCCAAAATTTTATTGGTGCTGGCGAAATGTTTTTATACTATATTGATAGTAAAAACCTAAACAAGGGAAATTAGTGTATTCGTAGGTTCATTTAGTACAACTTTGAAAAAAGTGAAATATTTAAAAAAAACAGAA
Source organism: Napeogenes inachia (assembly GCA_959347355.1). Taxonomy (NCBI): domain Eukaryota; kingdom Metazoa; phylum Arthropoda; class Insecta; order Lepidoptera; family Nymphalidae; genus Napeogenes; species Napeogenes inachia. The sequence continues at coordinate 11,007,590 of OY365800.1, read as the reverse complement.
AAATAAATAAATAAATAAGCCCCAATAGATGATGACTAAAAAGGATAATATTATTATGTACTTATTGAAGTCGTTACGTCGGGGGACCTTTGTACGTACGTTGATGAGTGTCTTTTTTTCCAAAATTTTCGGAGCTAATGAATGAGGTCTATGACTATACGATAATATCAAAATATTTCGTTATTGGCCTTGATAAATTTACTTGCATTTTGAATTTTTCCTTTACTTAGCAGTCGGGGGGTTTTTAAATTTTTATTTTATTTTTTCTAATACCGTGACTTCTTAAATACATAGTTTACTACAATGTAATAGGTATATCCAAAACCTTAGCAACCACAGCAACGCGTGGCCAGGTCTGCTAGTATTGTATATGTATTAAATACCTGTAATTGTAATAAGCCTTTCATTTTACTGTTATATTTTACATTCTTTTCAGTCTTGCGTATTAAACTTTTATTTAGGTTTATCACTTATAGAATACAGTAGGTAATATTTACATGTGCAAATATCATACCTTAAAAAGATATTGTATCATCATGTACTTTTAATAAAAATATACTATTATTTAAATCATACCTCATAATTCAAAATAATGTACTAAATTTATTAAATTATATCTTACTAAATAACCCATTAGAATATATTAAAAATATATTAAATAAATCATAAACTAGTTAGCTTTGGTTATAAAATTTTCTAGATAGATATTCCACACAAAAAGGCGTTAAAAAGTTAGGTGTAACTAGGGCTGCCAATTTTTTTTTCGAAAAATGTATAAAACGGTTTGGATAGGGAAAATAAAAGTATTTGAATGAAAAAAAATATATAAATTGTTTGCTTAAAAATGTATTTTTGTGTTCTTTTCGCAGAAAAAATATTTTTTTTACTGTTTATTAAAGATTTCAAAGTTTATTTAATCAACATTTAAATTAAATAAATAAGGAGTTCGTTTCTAATTAAATTTATTACCAATTCAAAATGTTCAAATTCAACCTCATTATTCAAAGACACGTTAGGAGATTTGGAAAGCAAGTTACCTGTTAGTTATCCTCGCTAAAATAAAACCATTTTGTCATATAATTTAAGCTCCTATCAATAAAAAGTACAAACTACTGATAACTTTATTGAATATTTCGGGTTATGACACATTAACATCTGACTGACTGGATAGAATGTTGTAACATTTCGCACAGTAATTATAAATTGTTTCCTTCATCTGTTCTAATAAAACCCATAATGAGCGTTTTGTTCTATGCATCGAAGTAAAGGTTGGAAATAAAGTATTTTCACATACATTATTTATATGCAAAAGTATAAAGTATTATCACCAAAAATAAAGTATAATACCTTATTATAAAGTATGGTTGGCAACCCTAGGTGTAACTGTTGGCGGCTATCGCCTTAAGATAAAATTACATTTGGTAGTTTGCCCGATTTTTATAAGCATACAGTTGAAAAATCAAATCTTATTCGGATTCTTAGCATTCCAAAACTACCTATTAAATAAGTTTTGTTTTAAGATGATAGTACAATTATGCCTTTTCTAGTAGTTAAATAATAATTTTATATTTACATATCCATGAACATTTTATTATTATAAATATTTTTACGCTTTGAGGGATGGATAGTCACTCATAATTAAAACCAGTATATTTAGTCATATTATATCTATATATTATTATATTTAAATTTTAATAATTTAAATATAATCACCCTATCAGCAGTCCTGAATGATATTAGAAACAACAGTCATATGAGAAGATACATTTAAAATTGGAAACAGCTTTCGGTACGCATAAAAATAAACAATTCGTACAAAACAACGATATTAAATTTCTACACGGTCACTTATTAAATGCGGTAAATTTCCAGATATTACATATCCACACACTCACACAAAAACAGTATTACAAAAGAAATACACACTAGCTAAACGATTTTGGATCTTTATTTTAAATGTACTTACAGGTGGTTCTAAAATCATTTAATTCATTGACCACTACAAAAAGTGATGTCCACAGAGTAAATAATCACTGCATTATAATTATCTATATATGTTATTTACCTATATATGTCAGACAACTGTAACTAATACCTTGGAAACTGAATATTCCATCCAAAAAGGAAAAGGTAAAAGGAACCAGAAATCTGTGGACTTTTTAGATTCCCAGAAAGACTGTGCTTAGGGTGTGTGTTAGTTGATATTTAGGAGAAGTCATTATATAGGTATATATAATGACGACAAGTAGGTATAAAGAAATCTTTATCCATCAAACTTTGAAACGACCTACGTAGGTATCTCGGCCGCTCATCAAAACAACGTACAGAACGTGAATGTATCTAAATATTTATATTTTATCTACCTTTTAATTGAATAAAAAATTGTGTAATTTATGTTAATGTGAGAACTATAGGTATAACATCTAATTAAATTTATGCTACCTAGCTAAAATTTTTCAAAAAAAATATGTTTTTTATTTCGTCTCCGGCGTGAGGATGGCCTTCCTGAAAAGAATACATTCACACATTATTTTCTTACATATGAACGACAGCAAGGCATTATGTAGAAAATCCTTGATTTTTTTCTATTTCCAGGACTTTTTCAACGTCTTGTTACTGTTGTTAAGTTTGGATATCAGATGCGACATAGATGTATGAGCGTCTTCTAATGCATGCGTAGAATAAATACATGTGTTAATTGTAATAGGGAACATGCAAAAAAATTTAAATGGTCTCAAATATTTTTTTTTCGATTACTTTTTATCATCTTATTATAATAGAATCAATTTTTTTTAATTTACTAATCATTTAAGGCCCTAAAATAATTTATGAAAAGTCTAACTTTAGGGAGCGAAATTCAAAATTCCAAAACGCGCCACCATTGGTCGAAAGGAAATGTGACGTCATTTGACACACCATTCAATATATCGGCGTTTAAGTTCATACTGTGGTATATCAGTGTGACTGAGAAAAATAAATAATTTAAACCTATATTTTCGTGCTTAAAGATTTTATTAAATGATACAATTGTTTAGGTAATCTTAAAAACATTTTCTAAATACTCAAACAACTCTAACAAAACAAATACCTACAAACTCTTTTTGAATAGCAGTTAGCATGCTACTACACAATACATTTTTAAAATGTTTCTACCTCTGAATCATTTTTCACTTCACTTGACTCAGATAAATAACTTGGTTGATAATCAGCAGATATAGAAGATATAAGATGCTATAGAAGTATTATCAGCTGTGTTTTCAGTAAACAATTTTCTTTTTAAAACAGATAGTTTTACTTTTAAAACTGTTGTGTAACAATGTTGTGTGTTAAATGAGGAAATGGTGACAATGCTACATTTTGTTTGTCAGCAGGTATATTTACATTGACACCTTTACTTCCATACTTCGGTTTAATATTAACTTGCACAGCTTAGTCACTTGGTAATTTATCTTTAATATGCGAAAAGCAAGGCTCTGCCTTATAATCATCACATTCAATAGGAGAAGTACTGAGTCTTGGCTGATTAATATCACAGACATTTGTATGGGCAGTACTAGGACTTACTAGCTATATCACTTCTTCGTAAAGGTCACCAATTTTTTTAAACACTACTTTTGATAGCTAACTCTTAAAAGGCTTCATTAACCGATGTCAATCTTTGCCTTTTGACTATGCACATTCTCATTCTATCAGCTCGTGTTTTTGCCACAAAAATATATAAGGAACAACTCCTTTCTTCAAACTTAGATTACATCTTTCTCCTTGTTGTTTCGTTACACATATTATATTCAATACAATTTGCTATCTTCATTAACCTGAAATAAATCGACAAACATAAAAATTTCGTAAAATCAAAAAAATAATACGGTTTTTATAGAAAGTTATACTGAACTTTTCTAGGCTAGGTTAGGTTAATTTTAAACTCAAATTTTCTAATGTTCAATTCGTAAGTATAAATTTAAACTATTAGATTAAACTTATTATAAATAAAATATACTTACGTTAAATTGATCTTCACAACAATATAAACACGATTTAGGTCATATATTATCCCTTTTAATTACCATACACCATTGTTATTGTATTTTCGCATCTCTTGGAATACAAAAAACACTTGGCGGGTGTTTTTCTAATACTATTTTTGCACTCCGGTACTATACAATATTTGTAAGATGACTTTTATCTTCTTCCATGACTTGTAAAGCAATTAAAACTTAAAATATGTATGAAGTAACTAAAAAGTGCATAGTAAACATTCACTGGATGTGTCATTTGACGTCACGCAAAGCGCGCGCAAAATGACGGCGTTTGAACGGCTCAAATTTATTACAAGTTTTAATTTTTAATTTGAAGAAAAACTAGAATCTTTTCAAACCTATTTATATTTTTTTCTACGATATATAGAGGTAAATGATTAATTAACGTCAAAAAAAAATTACATGAATGTTCCCTATTCAAAAGTTAGAATAAGGACTAAGGACATCTCATAACTAAATTATTTACCTAACAGTTGACACACAAATACAAGAGAAACTAAAATATGACGCTGCTCTTTACAAAGTTGAAAGTTGAAACAAGAGATGGCGCTTTATTACATATTCAATTTAGGCGATAGTTTCAGGTCTATAAAATTAAGACTAATAAAATGAATATAAATGATATAAATTAATTAAAGTTGTACAATGAAAATAACATTTTAATTTTAATTAATTTATGTATATCTTTTTAAATTTCTGAACGCACCTGTCGCAAGTTGATTTGCCTTACACATATTTGTGTTTAGTCTGTCCTCCGTGACTTGTATTCACAATTCTGCCAGCTGGGCGGTTCCTAATTTTTAGTATTTATATATTTAATTAAACTGTATGTTAATTATTGCCATTGTGTGCCTAAACAACAAAATGTAAGTGTTTTTTTTAACCTTTTTTTTTATATTACTAAAGCCATTTGTGTATAAGTTATAAGTCGCTCGTAAGTTTGTTGCGAAAGTATCACTACCAAATATTTTTTCTGACGCTTTATTTTGTTAACGTGTTAAGTTTTTAGCATTCGAATGTTTGATTACATTTACCTGAAATGAAGTTTTAGTCCTCTTTCCAATTTAATTTTAAAATATGTCATAATCTACAAAATATTATTTTACAACAATTCAAAAAGTTGACACTGTTTACTGTTAGCAAGTTTCGAAGTTATATGTAATTTTTTCTTTTTTTTATATTTATAATTATGTTGATAAACTGTATTACATATAATTATCAAAAATAATCTTTACATTTACATCCATAGTAATTCGTGCATCACACTTCAAGGCCTACCTAGAAATTACCTAGAAATCAAGACAATGATATTAAAAAAAAAAAAAACAAAAATATAGACTTATCAATTTATTTTAATAACAGGGCAGTTTATATGCAACTAACTCAGATTTGATCACAAAGTTTTAATCAACATATTGCTTATCATCCAAAATCGTAAATCACAGATCTGAATATTATATAATACTTATATAGAACAGTGCTTGAACATCACATACCATACACACATCAAGGTAGATTGGTACTACATTCTACACATCATTCAAGACTTATTCATTACTTTCGCAGGACCACTTGACCATATATGTATGATTTATTTATCATTCATTTAATTGTACAACCAATAAAATCAGAATTAATCTTCATTAGGGCTTATTATTTGTGCGCTTAAGGTTTTCCTACTTTAGACATCTTGGTTCCAAAAGACTTTTTAGAAAATAAAGCTATTGTAGTCATGGCGGACTTTCTTGATCAGTTTGTTGATTAACAATTCCCAATAAAACAGATTCCGTTTTTACATTATTCATTTTAAAAATTACATATATACTTACAGCAGTAGCAGCAGTATATACATAAATAATAGCAGTTACCAAATGTAAAGTGGAAAAAAAAGATATTATCTATATTTCAAATAAATGCTTTGGAGATTTTCCTCTCTTTTGTCTATAGATCGCATAACAAAGGAGATAAAGTATCAACAGCATTGTTTTGAAACAAATTGTTTTGAAGATATGAAAGAAAAACTGATTAAAACCGAATTATATCTTATCTTTATATAGAATTTATTTATACTTTATTTATATCTGAGAAATGCGTTTCTATATATATATATATATATATATATATATATATATATATATATATATATATCTTATACATATCCTACTTAGAGTATAAAAATATTATTCATCCCACCATTATCTAAATCATGTAAATGATGGATTAAAATTTTCTTTTTATTAATAAATTATAAAAATTATATCTTGCAAAGTGTATTTACCGTTGTACAAAAAGCATTTGCCTTTGATTATGAAATTATAATAAAGGTTGACTAAATTTGAGCCATATAGCCAATTAGCAAATGTTTGGTGTTGATCGTATTCAAGCATATGTTGTGTCTTGTATAACAAAAATTTGTCAATATTTCATATAAATGGGTTTGACATTAAATATATATCGTTCAACAATCATTACCGTTTGTTTAGGCTTTGTTAAGATTTACTTTTCCGGTCACTTTTAGCTACCTTTGAGCATAATAATTGAGTAAATTATCATCATAAAAAAGATTTTAGTAAGTAATTATATTGTTTATGATGTTTGTTTAATTACTTTCCACAAGAAAGTTAAACACTTGTCGGTGTTAAGAAATTTCAAATTTATTGAAAGCATAACATTTCAAATTGTATAATATTTATATAAAACCAAGTATAGCAGTATAGTTTATGATTATGACAGTTTTGTGAAATATGAAAGTAACTTATAATATTTTTTGTTTATTGTATTTATGTTCGCCAACTCCAATACATGAAGTAGACAAAATGGTTGAGTGTTAAAATACTACTTTAAAACTGCATTGAATTCAACAATGGTGACACTTAACAAAGAATAGAAACGTTGAAATTACGGTAACGTCACTAGGAAAAGATTGCGTGATTACCAACTACGAATAACAGTGGCAACCGTGCGGAAATACGTATCAGAGAAAAAGCTATATGCCACACTAAAAATTAATTGGTTGGAAAGAGATGGTAATAATTTTTGCAGCCGAGTATGAATGAGAGAGAATGTGTTACAGGTCGATGTACTCGCGCTGTTATGACGGCGATCTCTCTATAGCTGATCGAGATATGGCATTAACACGAGCACTTGAGAAAAATTAGGTCTTGTATAAATGACTTATGAACCGTCGCTTCTTAACATATCAAATAATCTAGTTTTTCAATTACATAAGTTACTTTTAATTTTTCAACTCGTTTTTATCTCTGCGTTATCTTTGTTAAACGATTACTTGATTTTTTCTTCTTTTTAATTGTCTTATGTCTCCCGTTTCAGGAAATTTAATTTGAATACACGTTAAGACATTCGTAATATCTAAAGGTTAAATGTCCTTACTTTACTTTTGATTATCAAATTAGAATTAAAAAACACTTCCCCTTTCCCTTTATCTTGCTGTCCCAGTTACAGTTACAATTTTAAATTTTATATTTCATTTTAAATTCATGCAAAATAATATTATTATTTGTAAAATAATAAATTAATTCATAAATCGTTTTTCCAATAGGAATATATAGATGGAAACAAAATATTATATGTGGAACTAACACATACATCTACGTACCTATATGTGCGTTGATGCGCATTAATAACCAATATTTATACTATATTATTCAATGTTAATAAATTGTTTTGGAAATGGGGAAACAACTACGTAGGTATGCTATATACGTTTTTTTGGAGTTTTGATGTTTTTAGCATTTAGATATAGTTAGTATTTAAATGACTGCGCTTGCGCAAGCATTATATTTTTCGATACGTGAAACGTCAACTACAATTTTCAAAACTTAAAACTTTAGTAACAAGACAAATCGTACTAAATTGGCTATAAGTCTGAAATACTCAAAAAACGCCTGAAGTAATACTATCTATTTTTCATATATATTTTTTTTAACTATAATAAAATTTCTTGTAGTTTTTGGAGCCTCTTGCTTTAAATTACTTGCACATTCAATAACATTAGAAATACAACAGATAGTCGCGATTGTTCTACGATAATCTATTACAACAACACAAATAATAAATAATGTAAACAAATGTGTTCAATGGTTCTGCACTGCGATATTATTAATTGCTGTTATCGCCTAGCGAATGATTTTTATGTTGTGTGATAAAAAGTTACATGTTTTAACACGTGGCCCTAGTACATGTAGATTGAATGACATAAATCTGCTTTTATAGAAAAAATATTTAAATACCATTAGCGCTGGAGAGCCTGAATTCTATTTGAATGTAGCCGCGGACATTTGTAGATTTATGCTAATTATTACTTGGTATTTACCATGCTGAAGTTGGATGATGTTGGGAACGTTTATATATACATTACATGTATTATTAATTACATTTAAGACGACTGAAACATTAAAATCGATTAATATGTATTTAGTATAATAAAAAGATCTACCGTCTAGTATAGCAGTGTCAATGCTTTTAATTGACAATTCCAGTGTTTCAACTCGTCGTAAAGATTTATATATATTACTAGCTGACCGGGCGAACTTCGTACCGCCTTAGCGTTGCAATGATGCACTACTTTATTTTGTATAGCTGACCTATCTTAGGTATGAGTACCTATTCAATTTGAACTGAATCCTCCATATAAAAATGAATCCATAATTCCCTGGTCTCGCTATTCCTGAAAATGACTTTACTAATTTTTAATTAAATAAAAAACAAAATATATATTTTCATAATAGTGTTTATTTCTTAGGATTCAATAATTTCACTAATATTTTTACAAATCGCTATTGAACAACTTTGCATTTTTATTTAAACACTAAGCTCAATACGACGCTCTTTCATCAATGTAATCTATGGCTGTGAATGACATTGACATTTGTTACTCGCGTTTTTAAAAATATGCAAAATTAAATGTACATTTTTCAATATTTCTAAGAGATTTTCTTAATATTTTTTTCCGTAAGAACCTTCTCCTAATAATAACAAATACAACAAAAAAAGAATTAGTGAAATCGGTCCAGCCATTCACGGGTGATGCCGTGGCCAAGGAAAACGGGTTTCATTTTTATATATATAGATGAAAGCAGCAAGGATTTTTTTTATATCTTTAAAAAATCCATGTTAACATACCCGGGAATCAACAGCAGAAGAGCATGGTGGTTTTAAACTATCATGCACGTTTTATTCCATACATGGAAAGGAGGCATTTTGGTTAACCTTGACTGTGTAGGCTTGAATTGTACAGAATTTATATCAAACAAATACATTTTGAACTTAACGTATTGATTTTTGAATAATTGTGAACCTTGAACTCGATTGTATTACTGAATGTCAGACGGAACAAGTAATTTATTGTGATAGCTTAGGAGCCGTTTTTCTAAGAGTACTAAATAATTAAATTATAGGAATAAACTAATGTATAAATATGCAAATTTTTATACAATGCAAAACGATAGTCCCGACTAGGTCCATTAGAAGTTTCTTGCAGTAAATTATAATAAATAAAGTTGATATAACGAAATCTGACATTATTATAAAAGGAGTCTACTCCATGGTTATCAAAAACAAAAAATATTTCCATATGTGATTTTAGATAATTGAGATTACTGTCTTAAAATGATAATAATAAAATGTTTAGTTTGAACAGTTTATTACAAATCTGGCATTCTATAACATTATTTTTTATTCATTGATAATAGCAAATTTATTCACTATTCAATGTTTACTCAAGATTATATGACTTACCTCTTTACTGGCGTCACTAATAGGTTATACCATTAACTCATACTAATTAATTTAAGTTAATTAATAAAGTATTGGTGATAAAAATGACTGTCTAATTGTATTAACAATACCTACTGTGGTAAATTGTTGAAACTGCTAGAGACCATAGTAAAAAAAGGTAATTGTAACACCTTTAACTTTATTGCCAAAATAATAATCGGCTTTCCAGTCAGTCCAGAATATTATAAGAATAAGTCCAGATGTTGAATAGTGGGACCATATCGATATTAAATATTTTATTGAAATTTGGCCAAACCATTTTGAAGGATTGCAGTGATATTTTAACCGGTTTGTGCAATTCCTGAAAAAAGATAACTGAAACTTTTTCAATGTTTACTTAATCGCTATTTCGAGTTAATTTGTATATATATATTTTTTTTCAATTTAAACTTATCATTCCAAATACAATAACAAAATAATTTATAGATTAAAGAGCACTGAGGGCCAAAGGGTCACATAAGCCCTTACTATCATTGTGTCGACTATTGCCCCTATATATACAGCGATTTGTAATTAATGTATATTTTTTTCCAGATTTAATGATAGCATAGGCATACTTGTTATCAAACTCTTTAACAATAACCCTTATAACTACATATTCATTTTCATATCACCGTCTTTAAGGAACACTTTGAGAAAATTGTCCTAGAAAAATGTTATGTTACATTTTAATAAATATAAGTTTAGTTCCTCCAAAAGCAGGTTGCCCACTAATGCAGATGTAGAACTGGTCACAAGGAATTTGATGTCTGGGAAGACTCGAAAGGATGAAATTGGATTATTTTATCTTTCTAAAGCTTTTGACTATGTTAGTGTGTGACCACAATACTTTAATCTGCTAACTTCTCCATTACGGAGTTCGTAACCGGACCACTAATCTCGTGGTCTCTTAATTCTATCAATTAGACTGCTGAAAGTTAGTGTAAACTACTTTTTCTTAGGGTTTAGTTTAGTTTCTTATTAGTAAAAATGGGCGTTCCTCAAGGGTCATTTATTAGTCCAGTTTTGTTCTCAGTTTATATTATTGAACTTCCTTATCTGTAAACCAATCAAAGTTATATAATCTGGTTCTCTTAATCTACGTTCGATAAGTACTCGATAACTCAGTGGTCCTTTTTTTGGCCTGATGTTAACCAAATAAGTCGAATTTAGTTATTGACGAAAATGTAATTGAAACTTTATGAAACCATCAAACGAACATTGGAAATTACAGAAGGGTGCTTTACACCTAAACGTTCAAGTCCAGCGGCATATGCGGTTAATAAAATTATACAGCTAACAGATCTCGCCACAGCTAGGTTGCCTTACTTTGCATACTTCTCTTGTATTGTTATTTACTTTGTATACCTCTATAGTATCATGTCATATTACATTCTGCTCTATTTTATTATTTCTATTGTTTATACTATGTAATGTTGCTATATTAAATAATTGTTTCTGTATAAAAAATTAACTCGCTAAAAAAAGTTTTAACAATAAATTGCCTAAATTCTTTACCAATCTGTAAGGTAAAAAAATATATAAAGTATAAATAAGTTACTGTAAATTTTTAACTTTTAGAGTTAAGAGAGAGATGAAGGCATGTCTGTATTTACCGATGACCTACCTTTTACAACAGTGTAAACAGAGACTTCTGGCAAATGCAATCTATGTCTGTTTGAAATATATACCTTTGTGTTTGAATGGGACTTCAAGACTTTACAGGGACAGTAAAGTTTTTTTTTTTGCTTAAATAAGTTCTTTGATGCTAAGATAGGAAGTTTTAAATTAAAAATATTTATCATTATTCTATTCACCACAATATACACTATCGCAACTACATGATTAAATTCATTTTCAAATTGAAGATTCAGAAGTGCGTGTAAATGCCTACTTGAATAAAGATATTTTGAATTTGAATTGATAATAATTCTTCAACAGTTATTAATATAAGTTTACTTCAATGAGTTTTAAGCAAAAGCTGCATATTTCAAATAGTTTAATTTCACTCAACAAAACGGAAATTATTTTTTATCAAAGAAACTCAAAATAATAAAAAAGTTTTTATTTATTATCATGTACCTAATTAAGTTGCCACATGTATATATAACACTAATAATGTTTAATAGGAGATAAATGTTTAGCAAAATAACACATTTCAAGAAAGATGACAGTGCTTATAACAGCCGCTGTATCTCAATTACTTGTACTTACGGTGGATAATACTAACAATTTTGTATGGTCGATACAGTTACGAGAGCTAAGGAATAAGGCAGTTGGAAGCTCAATCGATATCCTCAAAACATTTATCATGCAAGAACATAGCATCGTTGTGACGACGAATGTAAAGAGCTTCCATATTAAAATACGAATTAAAATAGAAGGTATAAATAAAATAAAATGTCTTTAATGTAGAAAGAAAACATAAAAATACTTTTTTAATACCTTGTTACCTAATAAATCTAAACTCTATACATTAAACATCTCACACATAGATTTATAAAAGTTAATACAATTTTTATATTCAAAAGTCGTTGGGTACGTAAGATTTATGTAACCTTGTGTTGCGACAACCCTTATCTGAGGCCAATTTGCTTGAATTGTATCCTTATGCACTTTAGTTTAAAAGTTGCTAATTTAGTATAATAGGATGCTGGTTTTGGCTAATAGGGAATGCTCGTATTTTTTTTTAGTATCTTTTTATATCTTGGACGACTAATTTAACTTTAAAATATGATTAATGATGTATCGTAGGTATCCTACTAGAAAAGTAGTTTGAAAGAACTAGATAAAAATGGAAATGTATATTTCCGAAAATTACTGTCATGTATATCGTTTGAATAAAATAGATATGATATTTTTTTTTGGACCTAAAGCTTTATGTACATTCTTTTAAACTATACGATAAAAAATAAAATATAAATTTGTTTGAACTAAAAAATATATATATTTTAACCCCCCGTCGGCGCTAGTTAATGAACAGTACAGTACTAACTTTCACAAACCTCATGAAAGATAACTTAAATATAACTGTTATTTAATATATTTTATTCGTTTCAATTAAGAAGCATCGCATCAATCATCATGAAATTCAGAAAATTTATTTCATAATTAATAAAACAATCTGACTTACAGTATATTAAAGATAAACCATTTGAATTTACTATGTTTATGTATTTAGCCTGTAGCGATTTAAAATATAAAAAACTTTTATATGCTGTTATTATTGTTATTATATGTTTGAATAACAGTTCAGTTCTCCGCAATTGTTAAATTCGTTTCGTCCTTGCAATTGTCTTAACGGCTTATCGTGACTACCTCCAATTATTTGGCGATACAGCTTCCGTTAGAAAAAATATAATATCGATATATTTATCACAAAATACTATCCGATAATTGCATGTATTGGAACATTATCTAAGTAAGAGTTGAGTTTAGTTAAGTGGTTTAAACTTTGTAATAGCAAACTTCGACATCATCATAGAACAGCCTCTTTAGTAACATTCACTATAATCAGTTACTGTTATTATCTTTTATTAGTCATCATATTTCCCACACAAGTTATGAAAAAATGTCATATAAAACTAAAGTAACTAGCTTGTCAGGCAGAAAATATGAGGTCAGGCCATTAAATTGATCGAATGAACTTGTGCTAATACACCTAATTTTTTTTTTCTTGAAGGTCTAAGATTAACAGTTTTTTTTTCTTATATATACTAAATATTATCCAATTCTCCAGCTTTTTCATACACAATTATTTGTTAATTATTCCTTTTTAAGTTTTAACCATTGATTTTTGTAAATCTATTAAGTTATATGCAACTGTGTGTGTGTTTTGTTTGACCTCGCAGACGTTATTTTAAGGCGTATTCTTTGTGTTTTTATGTTTAGTAAACCTATCTGATTACTGATACAAATATTGCCAGAGTTGGTGATCGACCTTTGATAAGATCAAATTATTGTGATAAAACAGATACAGAAAATGTGTATGTATTTATGTGTGTATATGTATGTGTGTGTATATGTATACATATACATATATATATATTTTTTAAGTATCAAATTATAACTCATTTATATGACAATAGGTGTCGGATTTGAAAAGATGTAAACATTGAAGTTCAATATATGTGGAAGTGCATTATTAGTGATTCATCAGATAACCTGCTTGTTTATTCGAGTGATTCATTCTTTGGCTTTCATCACCACTGGCTGCTATGACATAAGACAATATTTACAAAGTTTTAACTTAGTCAAAAGAGTGTACGTAATGGTATATATATATTTATTATCTTGTTATCAATGAGGTACCCTAATAAATTAATTGAAATGTATTTTTGCCTTAACTAATGCCTATTGCATTTTCACAGCAAAACCTTTTCTTTGTTCATTAATATATAAGTATATTGACACAATTAATAAATAAGACTTTATCTATAAAAAAATCTAAATTTATAAACTGAAGTAGGAATATCAGAACATTATATTATCTTTAATATAATTGCAATAATGAAATTGGTACTATAATCACATAGTTCCAATTGCTATACAAAGACATAGACTAAATAGAAGCGGCGTTAAAAAGTCAAACTGCCAGGCTCGTCCAATGCAAGGCTAACGAGTGAAGTGGCCAGGTTGCTTTGTAACTAGTTTACAGTGACTCACTCACTCTACCCACGTGCTCGGTGAACAAAAACAACATTTGAGGTTCCGCCACGTTTTCTAACTGTTTTTGTCACTACTGGAATGAATTGCTTGGTTTCAGAATACTGTAGCTTGTGTCATCGAACTCTTTGCTAGTAATATGTACCGAAGTTTTATATATATAACATATATCTATTATTTATCGGTCGTAAACAGAAACGAAAACTGTAGAAGGCGAGCGTATTTTTTTGTTTCTAGCTTATCATATTCAAGTTATTAAAAATTGTATATATAGATTTTAATTAACATCATGTATCTTGTTTCCACAATTTCCACAATGCAAAAAGTTTTTAAATAAAAGTAATGAATTTCTCGACGCTCTCAATCCTCAAAGGAACAGTACAATGTTTGTTCCGAAAAGTTGTTAGGACTGTCAGAGTATTAGTTGGCCTCTCGTTTGTCGAACGACTAATTGCTTTTCACTTTAAACTGATATTGACTTGAAAGTTTTAATGTATATGTGTGTGTGTGACCTCTCTACATACACACACACACACACATATCTAAAGAGAGATACATATATATGTATAGATACATATGTACCTCTCTTTTTAAAACATAAAATGAAATGTAAACTAAAATTTAATATTTTATATATTTCAAATTTCCATTTATATTACATTATACAATTTTAAATAACTCATATTTCGCAAGCTTATAATGTCATTATATGCACACGTAATATATTTTAATTAAGAAAAATCACGCTAACCGCTAGATGACACATGCGTGTTGTATCATACTAGCTATATCTATAAGTATTGATATAATTTTTGAGATAAATTATTACCAAAGAACCAACCAACATTTATATACACTTTTAACAATAAATCAATAAAGTAAAATACAAATGCTATTAACATTGATTGCTAAAGAGACTAGTAATTGACTAATCAGTTTGATTAATCGTCATTGTTCTAGATGTCTTCGGAAATAGGTTTTTTATAAAAAATCTGATTTAAATATACAGAGAAAGAAGTGATATAATCACAATGAAAGGTTGAGTGATGGAAAGAACTTGAGGAGAGTTACGTCGGGAGCACAATGAACCCTACAGAACCTTTGAATCCTATCGCGTCTGACAAATCGCATGGCAACAAAGTGTAATATAAAGACCAAAAATTGATATATCCTCATTCCAACCACAATATTATTAATGTTGATAATATAATAGATATTCTTCATTTAAAGTCTGTTTGGTAGGTAATTGAATAAAACCTATAAAAACTTGAGGTATATTAAGATGTCAAAATAAAACATTATCTAAACACCTACATTTTGTCTTCCCGTGAAACAGATGGCTGTGACCCACGTTTTGATGACTATGAAATTTATAATATACAATATAAATACACGAAAATAAGTTTTATATACAGGGGTATAAACTGTTAAAAATTATATCCTTAAGACAGCAAAACTTTTGGACAGTCCCAAAAAACAAATACATATATAGGTAATATAATATTTCAAGTCAAATAACTTAACGCCAGGCGTAATTAAGTGTTTTTATATTTATTTGTGAAATCTGAAACTGAAGTGCACGAAAATCAAAACAAATGAATCTTTTTTAATAATAAGTAAATATTTCAAACAAATGACAAATATTTGTTTCTTTCAGTTAATGTTCGAGTCAGCGCCGACCGTGAGGTGTACATCGACTTTTACTCTAATTAAAGGTAAGTAATGATTTAGTGGAAATAGTCACAAGATATGAAAATATAATTAAATATTATATATACATACAAATAATTCGTGTCAACCAACACACCTCGACTATAATTCTTAGTCAGATCTAGATTCTAAATGTTATATTTAAATTATATTTTTTTATAGTATGTGGTCCAGAATAGATAAATATTATTAATCTTTAAGATAAATTATCTGGAGTGTACTATCGAGTTTTATTTACTGATAAGTTTATAGATTTATATTATCTTAATCATTTCAACATCGTCTCAAACATACTTAAATGTTTGTTTTAGTTTCGACCACTTTACAAAAATCATGGATATTGTAATTTGAGAAATACATCTATCTTTTTTGGATAAATATAACATTTACTATATAAAGATAAACAGAACATGTTTTTATATAACAATGCCTTTACAATCCTTAATTAATTTACATTATATTTACTTAATGAATATTTTTTTATTGATAAATAGTTATTAAAAATGACTAATCCATTTAGTATTCCGGGTTCTCTTTAAACTTTACAATGAATAAAATAAATAAATATTTTTTTTTTTAACATCCATGAAATTTAATTAAAATTATTATAATTAAATTTTAATTAGTTTTATTAAGATTAAAAATTCTATGGAATAATATGAGGTGTTCGTTGATTTTGAACTTGTTGTAGAAACTAAATTTATAATATTGATTTCGTTTGATTGATTGTAATGGAATTTAAAATCTTTACCTAACCCGTAATAATAAACTTACAAACATACATACACATACAGTTTAATACTTTTTATACGCTTGTAGAAGCTAGTGCTTGTGAATGTTTTTATAACAATTTAAATGTTTCT
Organism: Napeogenes inachia; assembly: GCA_959347355.1. NCBI lineage: Eukaryota > Metazoa > Arthropoda > Insecta > Lepidoptera > Nymphalidae > Napeogenes > Napeogenes inachia. The sequence continues at coordinate 10,990,540 of OY365800.1, read as the reverse complement.
TAGTATTTTAAGCTAAATACATATATTCATATCAAAAAATTATATGTTGTTGGTATGTTAATTGATTTTAAAACCAAATGGAACTATTTAATATCGCTAGTAAATGATGGTAATTGATCATTACAAAAAAATAAATTAAGTAGTGTTTGAAAATATCTATAAACATGTATAACCATGGTTAAGCCTATTTAAATTTATATAAATATAAAATGAAAAATAAACCAATACGGGCAGGGATTCGAACCCGTGATCTCTGGGAAACCGTCCCGTCTCTCTTTCAATTGAGCTACCGTATCCTAATTGGTAGAGCGAGACGGTTTCCCAGAGTTCTCGGGTTGGAATCCCAGTTATATAAATTTAAATTAAGTAGTTTTAAATTTGTTTTTAAAATGATCTTTTAATATATATTTTTATCGAACTAGTCACGCTCCTATAAACAGATAAAATTGATTATAAATTCGACATTGTATCTTATTTTTTATTATAAAAACACAATTTAGAAAGGCTGTAGGTACAGCTAAATACCTGTATTTTTTTGCTGCGCACTGGCCTATTATATTATTGTTATTTGATGTGTGTTATAAAAAATGGACCTTCAGTAATCACATTCCTAGATAGATTAAAAGATCTTAGTCATAAGGCAATACCACTTTTTTTGTATGTTTTGTGAGATGAGACAAAATTCCAGAACAAATTTCTTAAGTGGTTATGTTGGTAACCCTACTTAACCTTGTACCACAATTTTTTTTTATTTTATTTTTTTATATTTTATTAAAAATTGTCTCATTGTAATTTACAATTAATTCAGTATGACATAAAATATATCTCCCTTTAAAAGTATATTCCACCAGTATAATAAGTTTCGTTTAATAAGAAGTATTCGAGTACGAATATGAAAAAATATTTAATATAATGGATATTATTTTTAAATAAAGCCCTGTTTCAAGAACAGATAGAAGTTATGTCGGGAGCACTCAAGAATATCCAGATACATCTAAAATAACCCCACAAGAGTGAATGGTGTTTAAAATTAGACATCATTAAGGCAAACCCCTTTATTGTTATGCGTCTTAGTCGGTAACAAAAATAACCAACTACTTATTATTTATAAATAGTAGAACTCAAAATTCATTCACTCAAATGTAATATATTTAACTATTATTTAATGAAATTAAATGAATTTACATTTTTTTTTGTCAGGTGGTTTTTTTATTAAGGTTAATTTAAATGTAAATTCGTAAAAGAAACAGCTGCTTCTGATTTCTTTATATCCAAACTTTTACAGTTGTTTTTGTATGAACAGAGTAAATTTATTATACTTATATTGTTTTTATATAAATATAACTTTTCGATATTGTCTTACATTTATTCAGATTTGAATTATTTTTTTTATAAGTAGTATTATATTTTTTTTAAAAGATATCCTATGTTATTTAAAGCGACTATCAATTTAGTTTTTATACACCTGCCGAATATTACCGTAATTTATTATCCATAATGGAGTTTAACCATTTTTTATATAATATTACTATAATGAACTATACACACATGAGAATAGAAATATTGCTAAGCACAGTACGCTTATATATAAATTATTAAATAGAGAGAACTTTTGTAATTAAATACTGAGTATTTAATTTTAATATCAAAGATAAAACTATTTTCATTATTATAAAAACTTCGTACTCCAGTCTAGACATGCTCGGGAATATTTTATGCAAAATATGCCGTACGACCTGCCGCGTTACAAGCAATAATCACAGTGCTGAGGAACTGCCAGCAAAATCATTATTTCAAGAGACCGCAACAAAAGTGAGAAATTGAAAGCGTAAACAAAGCCACAAATATAAAATACCGAGACCGTATAAAGACTGTAAAGGAAATTTAAAATGAAATTTTATTATATATTTTTTTTTACAATTACATAATATTTAAGAACATTAGGAATAATTCAATTATTACTAAAATACATATACCCGGTAAGTCGGCATTTCGATTACGTAATTATAGCTGGGTATATATTTTATAACCATCATGGTTCACGAAAGCCTAATTACATTTTTTTTATAATAAACTCGGTTTTGTATTTACACTTAATATTTTAAAATTCTTATTAACGATATTTGGATGTAAGGAATTCAAATCTAAATGCTAAGTCGTACACATTAGCTTAATGATCTGCATATAACATAATAAAAAAGAGATTTAATAAAAAATCTTAGAAACTATTTAAGTTTGCTTCCATAGTTAATTTATTTGCATCCGCTTTTCAATAAATTACTTCCTTTCTGATGTCGTTCTTGAAGAGTCGTGCTTCCTCTCAACATCCTGGCAGGCAATCTTAGCAACGATATACAAGATAGAACTAAAGGAATCTTATTATATCTAGGGATGTCCACTTTAAAGATGCATAGAAATTGATAGAAAACTCATTTCCCTCTAGATCCTTTGAGACAATGCAATCAAGTATGAAGGTAATAGGAAGGAAATTACAACCCTATTTTATCTTTTCAAAGACTGTTGTTTATTATGTATAATAATTAATACACATTGATAATTTAAAAGATTTTCATTATAAAATCACCGGCTTTAGGAAGTATTGGCTTTAAAAACTTGTTGATGTGAAACAGTGGGTAGGCCACTTTACATAATATATTAAGAAAAACCTCAGTTACAACTAATACTAGTAACAACAATATATAATCGAAATATTTTAAATCAGGTCTAACGTTTTTAACTGACTTTTTAACAATATTGGATAGTTATTGTATTATTAAATATTTAATTTAATTATGAGGTATATATCACATATAATCAAAAGTTTTAATTGCCTAAATATATTTAGAAATATGTTTTCATCCTCCCTATCACAAATTAGGCATTGTGATTTAAAATTTCAAAAGAAGTATTATTTTAATTTAAAATTTAAAACCTCGTATTTAATTATTATTAATAACACATATTTAAGTTTTAGTCTTAAGTTATTTTATTTAAAAAATATTACTTTTATAACAAGGTTTTAATATTTTTCAATGTAGAAAGATGATTTTGGTTAAATCTACTTTAGTTGTTCAAGCCTATATACCAATCTATACTCGGCATCACGCTCAAACAAACACCATTTTCGTGAACATATCTGTTTCAATTTTGTAGAGTAGTTCACAGGACGAATGAACGAATATTTTGATGAACAAAGCATTTACATTCAGAATTATACAGAACATTGTTTTAAACTCTTAATCATTGTTATAAACTAAGTTTATTGTTTTTTTTAAAAAATGTATTTATTGTGATGTCAACGAATGGATACAGCTATTTAAAAAATATAGTATTCTATGTCGACTATAGAGTATGAAATATTATAGTAGGTATATAGCGCGTGGCGAAATATAATTAACTATGTAGCCAATGTGCTTGCCTAGATATCGGATGCGGTAATTTGATGTTCGCACTTGCCTTATTATATTATATCCAGGTCATGATATACCAGGATTAGTGAAACTTCTATTTATATTAAGTAATACGTTTCCATCGTAATTTGTCGGGATTTAAAAAGATTCTAAGAAACTTACCTTTGAAAGTAGATAATAGTCAGGAATAATTAACTTGTCGTTAGACTTCGAAAATACTGCTTTTTAGTTGAAAAGGTGTACTCGAGTGTCACAGTGACTACGTCACCACGTAATTACCTCCGACAAAAGGCTAGCGAGACTTTGGTACCTACCTATTTAAATACCAACCCGGCAAGCCTGTTAGATGCTTCCTATACTAAGTCTGATTATACACCAAAAATAAAAGTAACCTCTCTAATTTAGCATTATAATAGTCTCTAATTAATACCTCGTATTAAAAATAAAAAGATAGGAAGTCTTAGTAACTTCGACCGAGCACTTATTCCGCTGCAAGGTATCTTGGAGATAAAAATAAAATAGGAATAGAATACAGTAAACCAACCTCGACAAGTTTATTTCTGTTTGGAAAACTTTAGTAATAAAATCGATATTTGTAAAAAAAAACTAGACGCGCTTTACGACTTGGTTCGTATAAACTTTTTTGTAAACTGAAGTCTCCACCCTATTATGAAAGATAGAAGAAAAAAAATCAACTCCCTAAAGCTTCGACATAATCGAATGAACAATACTAAGCTTATAATATATATATATATTTTTATGTGCATCAATATTTACTGTAAAAACTATGTGAATGTTTTAAAGGCAAAGCCAAATTAATAAAAATATTTATTCCATGATTTTTTTTACATTTATGTAGTATCCACATAAACAACAAACAATTCGTGCGACTCTGTACTCCTCAAAGGACCACATTGTGATCTTTGTGTATAAATTATAATTTTAATACAGTTTTTCACAAAGCTGAAAGGTATATCTATTTACGTTTAATTGAGCGTTTTGCTGCAAGCACTCATCACAAATGGATAGGAATTTCTAAGTATCCTTAACTGTATACAAATTAAATAACTCGTAGACTATTTATATTCAAAACGTTCAGTTTTCTTTCTAAGTAGAGTCTTATGTTAATATTAAAGTTGAGCAGTATTTTAGTGAATTTCTAAAGGGTTATCAACCATTTTTTATAAAATACTTTAAATAGATTATTCAAGAACTAAAATAAAAAAAAACAGCTTTATTTTATGCTAGTTTTCGATAGCAAAAAAGGCATTTTTTAGGTTTATTTTCAAATAAAATGTACATCCGCGCCATCGTGTCAGTTTTGCCTCTGGCTAGAAATCGACGTTTCGGAATTAACTGAATTTCAGACAACATTGCGTTTTACTTGGACCATCTATATATGAATACGTAAAAAACAGATTTTTGTCCATTTTTAATATTGCCTACAGGTTTCATATTTGGGATACTCAAAGTTTATATAAAGAATTTTGAAAAGCTAAAATTGATATTAAAATATTACAAATACATTATATGTAATATTTCAAATATATTAATAAAAGAATAGTTTGACTTCAAACTGAAAAACACAACAGTCTGTTGTCAAATAGATCATTGAATTACATTTATATTCAAATATCGGACACTGATTGGCTGACCACTATTATATGTAATTAAAGGAACACCCACATCATCTTTTAAGTTTATGTAGCTTTATAATAATCTTTACTATTTGTTGTATTTTATTACAATTTAATTTTTTATTAATATACACTAATAAAAATGTTTATAATTTGACATTCGAGAAGTCCTACAATAAAATCTCGAGCGAAGAAAATGGAATTGTAGTTGGTTGGTTTTTTCTTACTTCTCTGTTGGATTGAATGCTAGTTAACGGGATACTGGAAGAAAAACCTTAATTATTCAAAGATAAGCAGTAACTATCGATTTCAAGCAACTAGTACTATTTTATGTCTAAATGTGTTGTACTGTAAACACGCAATAGTATCCTATGTTAGCTAAGTATACATTATCGTTAATAAGGTATTGAGGCTAGATAAGGACGATGTTTTAGTTTAGGTTTGATGTGATTCGCAAGGTCCGCTGTCGTTCAGTTAAATGTTAACATAGGTTATAATGTATTACCGTGTTGCAATTTTGCAAATTGATGTGTCAAAATGGTAACTATCATTTGTGTATTTCTGTGTTTCATTCAAACATTCATTAACAATATAAAAAACTTAAATATAATATAATATTTTATTAATCTGTTCCAAAAGCGCCTCAATTGCTACAATTACCCAACAATTCTCTTGAAATTGTCACCGTCGGTCGAAGTTAAATATGTAAGTAGACGCTAACTAGTTCGAAAATTGTTTCGTGAATTCATTGTGATGCCGCTGAGGTGTTGTCTTTTCGAAACTAGATCCTGATCCCAGTTTGACTTGTTCCTTTTCTGTATTACAGGTATTATAAACTAGTTAATTATACCTACTATCATGTTAATTGCCAATGATGCTGGTAAAAATATTTGTCCGTTCAGTACTTTTCAAGATTACTATTAGTTTCGCTGTTTGCTTTTCATCTCGGTTATCATTGAGATTTCCCAGGGCTTACGGCAGAGATAGCAGACAGATTTTTGTCTTATCTAGTGTGGAATGACATAATTCACAAAACTCAGTTTTCATCCTCGATTGTTAGTTATTCAAGATTTTGTTATTTTGTTTCACTTGCTTGCACTGATTTAAACTTACGTACTTAAGATAATATTATGTTTTATGCGCTACTAATTAATTTACTCTTTTTATATTTGTACCAAAAACAACCAATTCCTCTCATTTAGTTCAAATTTGACTTCATTATAATTGAATTCTAATCCCGGAATTTAAAAAAAAAGAAAACAGAACATGATTTGTTAAGCTTACTTTCCTAATAGAACGATGACCTAAAAATTGTGCCTAATAGTACCGAATAAATAAATGTTCAGTGTTACGCCCTGTCTGGTCGCACCCACCGGTAGCCGCCACCCGAAACCAGCCCGAACCGAAACTACTCAAATACTAATATTACTTGACTTCTAAAATAGTTAAGAAACTTCAAGAAATCGTATTAGAGCTGGAAGTCTAGGTTTAAAATCGGAAGCTTCGCAATCAATAAATTCAATTTGCATTTCTTTGTTCGTATTATCTACATTCAGTCCTTTCTGAAATCATTTATGTTAATATAAACAATATTGTTTTTTTTAACGAATGTAGTATCAATTTATTCCATCATACAAATTACGCACCTGAAGGACTCTTCAATCTTCAGTAGTCTCCTGTCACTGATGAATGTATTCCAAATTACGGGATGAATGAATGTGCAATCATTCATTCAAATAAGTATTTGAATGACGTCATTAATGTGAACTCCGATTATAACATTTCATCTTGCTTAACTTTGGGTATCACAATTCTCATGAGAATCTTAGACCCCGTGTGTATTTATTTCGGTACGAAATAATATGAATGATATTAAAATATTTTTTATATCTATCTGAAGTGGTTCTCAGTCTGGCTTGAATTTCTGGTTGAGTGACGGGTATGCTCCACCCGCTGATGCTGCAATTGAAATGTGCTTTATGAAATTAAAACTTTAGTAAGTTTAAATCTTATTAAATATTTAATATTTTTAGTCTTTTTAATATTATTTTGTACTTTATCTGTTAATGATCGCAAAATCAATATTGTAGTAAATATATAGTTTTAAAACGAATACGCAAATTTATTATTTAAAAACTTAAAGTACCGGCAACTTATATTATTATACTTTATTATTAAAAAATGTATACCGAAATTAACTTAACTATTATTAATAAAAATTAGCTAATTTATTTAATTAGCTTGTGAACTCAATTACCTCCATCATTAATTAATGAATACAGTTTATTATAAGATGATAAAAACTTTAAAATAAACAAAGTGTGAAGGTAATTGGCCAAGTGATGCGCGCGCTTACGGGCCGGCCTTCATGCTTAGTGGTCTACCGACCGTCGCGCACATCACCAACTTTCTCTCACGCGTTTCAAAACTTACCGATCTTATATACCTTTTATCTTTTATCTTTTTATGTCATGTTAATATTGTGTTCTACCCTGGATATATAATGTCATAATTGTATAATTTCCCTCGAGACCCTCAGCTTAATTACACGCGCATTATTTCTACTGTGAGTATACCACGATTCTACTGATTTATGTTTTGAATATATTAGTCACTTTTCATATGCCGGTGTCAGTTACATAAAGAAGATAATTTAGTATCAACTTTGTAGTGTTTATTATATTATGATCATCGGTCTATGGTGTTATCCTTATTCATAATCATATCATGGAGATATATCCAAGCATGAATGCATTTGGGATTCCATTAGGTGATAGTGATATACATTTTTATAATTGAATATATTATTATTCACATAAAATACACTTATGTACGTTCAAGCTCGCATTGGTTATTGTCTTAATGAGTCATGTTTATTTAGTTGGATGACGAATTTACATTATACTAGCCTAGAGTAGTACAACAGTTACAGCACGAACAGCGGCTATAATCAGTAGATTATCTTATTTAAATTAAATTAATTTCGGGTAATAATCAGTAGATTATCTCTGTTATGTATTTCAAAAATATCGCGTATTTTTTTTTTATATTATACGTAGGGTATGCATTTTACGCGACTAAGGGTCTGACTTAGCTGGGTTGGCACAGAGAGCCGCGTCGTGTGCACGCACTATATGGCAGAGACTTCATCATGAAGGTGGATGCGGAAGCCAGGGAAGCAGTGCCGGCCTGCACCGCCACCCTGATTGCTAGTAATACAGAATCACCAGTGTCATCCCTTGATGGTTTGTTTACTAACTAACATACTAATCTAAATGAGGATTTCGGTCTGTCCATAGTAAACAGTAAGCTGTTTCAGATAAGGAATTGAAAATCGGTCGTTTTATCATAAGAATTTTTTTTTCGTTTGTGCACACATCGCATACAAAAAATAAAATTTGCTTTCATAATATCAAAAACAATGAAAATCTTCGGATTCATCCTCGCGAAGTTAAACATAATATACGTAAAAATATTTCATGAACATGTTACAAGAATTTTCATAAAGGCACCACAAATATAAAATAAAATTCATATATCATGTGCCTGGTACACACTTCATAACAGACAGAAATTCTCATACTGCACTGTAAAATAGCCTTTATCATTGTCCTATAACCATCTAACAGCACGCTTTAGTATGCACCTACCCTAATACAAGCTAACACTAAGATTAGGTACACATGAGTACAGTCACTCTATAGGAGTTACATTTCTAGAATATAAAATAATTAATATCACGTTCTTAGTTATATTAGTAGTTAAAATGTAATTACCGTATTAGTTATTTACCAGCACAATTTAGGTTGAGGAAATACTAGACGTAAGAAGTTTATTGAATGTAAGTCGTGAATGTATACGTAACGTAAATAAATTGTGTTTAATTCAGTGGGACTAATAAATCCGTAGAGCATGATATGACTAATTGCTAACATGTTTGTCAATGACTATATTTGACCTCTAGGGAACTAAAAGGGTTGCATTCATACAACATACTGCATTGAATTATTATATAAAATCAAGTAACGAATTTAGTTTAGTTGTAATATAAATTGCATAATAAACTAAACTAACTAATATATAATCCATTACCCTATAAGTATATAAAGGTTTGTATTTTTTCTCAGGCTTGAAATCTTAAATCTCTAGTCCTGTTATATATGTTACAGCCAAAGTAATTTATTTATTTATTTGTAATGTATCCTATTGTTTGTATACTATCCTGATATTGTTTATAATGTCTACTCAATTTAAACACAGTGATAATTGACACAGAATTAATCACATTAACTAGACATTTTGTATATTATACTTTGATAAAGTAATAAAACGAGTATAGATGAAAATAGACTATGATAGATTTATAATTAGCAGCAGCCTGCAAGTCTATCAGATTAGCTTGTTAGGATAGTTTTTTTTTTTTCACAGTCTTTTTTTTAACTTCTGTTTTGTTTTTATACTTTTTGGTCTCTACGGACATTACGTGTAATTACTATTTAATCACTATGACTGTAACATATACCAACTTGTTCTATGTGATACTTTTATTGTTTCATGTTCTTCAGTATTCAGTATATATTAACGCTACCCTGTATAGACTAAAAACATGAAAATAATAACTCCTCTACCGTCACTAATTAGCATTCTATATATAACATTACACCAAAATTTTAACATAAATTAATTATTGTACTAATTGTTCAGCAAAGCATAAAAAATAACTTACTATTTTAAAATATTTAATTCATAAGCTGTTATAAGCAATACGAAATGTCGAAAAACCTGAATCTGATACTTATAACATATCGTCGTCATCAGACTGCGGCGTGAGTGAGTCAGAGGCAATACCAACCCCCCAGAAGGTGCTACTTGCCAAGCTGGAGGAAGAAAACAGAAGGATCGAGGCGGACGCCAAGTGCCCCTCGCTGACTACCGTCCACAGTCGCAAGAGCTCGGACACATCACAAATATCACTGGCCTCTGGTGAGTCTTGTAGGTCATTAATTACTGGTCCCTCGAATATAATAGTCTTCGTAACATAATATTCACAAGATTGTTATGTTGTAAGACCTGTTTCATGTGTTGCGTGGATTACCTTAATCTGCTATTGTGCGCAATTTTAAAGTTTCGTAACTTACGCCACCCAAAACTAACTGGAACTATTCTGCTATTCGCGCTATCTTATCTACTTTTGACATATTGATAATGAAGATATAGTATGTGCATCCAAAACGGTTGTATGTATCAGTCATGGGTGAGAATAGTGAAGTTTCTAGAAGTCTTATAGAGTTATATATTTCAAGTGTCTTTGAAAATGTTCTTGGTATGTATTATTTGAAAGTAAGTCCTATTTTTATACTCATAAATAAAATCATGTTTTAAAATAGACGCTCTGATATTAATTTAGTTTTTGTCGGTTGGTTTTTCTTGATTTATATTGTTGTTTCTTAACTGTAAAAGCATTGCGATTTGCTGTTCTTTCGTAAATGTATTCCAGAACTGTTAGTATATTTTAATACTTCATATAACGAATTAAATACATGTAACAAAATAATAACAGTTTGTCTGTTTGTTACCAAAAAAAAATACTAAACGAATATATAATTTGTAATTATATGTAATAAAACTTTATGCGGTAAAATCCTATCGTCTTAGTCAATATAATTGATGGTTTTACTTAATTGACTCTTAATAAATGTATGGCCAACCAGCTTATTAGAATAAAACAAAATTCATCAAAATCGCTTCAGTCTAAAAACAAATATTTTGTTTTTGTTTATTCTTAAATCAGGCATACATCGATAACTAGCTAACAGGATATAAGTCGTAGTTAATTAATACTCTAAAGTAATTAAGTATTCATTACTTAAAATAACCTAATTATATATTTTATAATTGCATAACGAGGTCAAACACGCCTCGCGCTCGCGATTGTACGTAATACAATTAAAATATATTAAAACCAAAATCATTCGTGGTTATTCGAATATTCGTCAATGGAAGTTATACAGCGAATGATTGATATAACATTTAATAATGAAAAGCAATAAATATTATATATAATACTTTTGCGTCAAAGAGATTTCATTATCGATATTGAGTTACGGAAAAATATCTCAATGCGACTTTCTTGTCAATAGTACTAGACCTCTCTACTACTGTACTACTGTATCTACTTTCAGAATATCAAACGAATATTACAATAAAGATGCGCAGCGAAAGTAATCTGAATTTTTAGCAAGCGAATTCTTTGTCAATTAGCTCTGCGTGTTTTGAATAATGTAACTGATTATTATTATTTAAATGAAGAACAATTTTCCTAGCCACGAGCTCGAGCCATGAAGAAGCCAGGATTGGGACCAATGGGGAGGAGGATCTATGGAGTCTATGGGGTCGGATGGTCAGCAATTGGGAGACGGAGTGGAGACGTCGCAACCAGTTCGTCAGGGACCTAGTAAGACAAGGGGTACCACACCACTTCAGAGGAATTGTATGGCAGCTACTAGCTGGTGTTGACTCGTCACCAGATAAGAAATTATATGCATCTTATATTAAGGTATAATAATGATCATGTAGTTATGATAAATTTATGTATTTTTTATGTTATATTGTCATGTAATTTTTTAGGCTAAATCAGCGTGTGAGAAAGTAATCCGACGTGATATAGCACGCACGTATCCAGAACACGATTTCTTTAAAGAAAAGGACGGTCTGGGTCAGGAGTCCTTATTCAATGTGATGAAAGCGTACTCACTACACGATAGAGAAGTCGGTTACTGCCAAGGTTCCGGATTCATTGTTGGTCTTCTATTGATGCAGGTATTATAATATTCTATCATATAAGAAAAAATACCTAAACAATGGGTGTAAATTTAAATAAATTTAGAATGAAAAATTAAAGCGATACGGGCAGGGATTTTAACCCGCAACCTCTGGGAAAGCGCTCCGTCGCTTTATTAATTGAGCCACCGTATCGCTTCCTGTGTCGGTGAATATATGATCGTCTTTATCGGGACGGTGGTGACATCTTTTGGGTTTCTTTCGAAAATCCTATCCAAAGTTTCTAACCTTGCAGTATACATAAACATAAAAAAGATGCCACAACAAACATTTTTAAACAATAATGGTAATTTTGGTAATACGTTATGAATAATTAATTTTAGAGGCGCGTCCCGTGACCTCTTTGAACCGCGCGCTCTCAACCGAAACAGCGCAGATTAACTGAATTTAAACCGAATTACACGTGTTATAGAATTCAACGATTTAGAAACTTAACCAATATCACATATGCGAATGATTATCTGTTTGATACGCTTTGACACTTCATCACATGTTGACAGGGGAATAGAAAAGTACGTGCCTTCTATAAAAAATACTTTTAGAGTTCCGTACGAAAGACCAAAATGTTTTTAGTGGTACGGAGTGGGCTAAGTCGCTGACGAAAGTATTTATTATATATCTTGAATGTCTACCATAGATGCCAGAGGAGGAGGCGTTCGCAGTGCTCGTGAAGATAATGCAACAGCACCGCATGAGGGACATGTTCAAGCCCAGCATGGCTGAGCTGGGACTGTGCATGTTCCAGCTTGAAAACCTGGTGCAGGAGCTGCTGCCTGATCTCCATGTGCATTTTCAGTCACAGGTCAGTAACCCCATGATTTTTATTGTTAAAAACCTTTTATATGGAACTATATCTATAATATCAAAGCATGTACATTTGTTAAATTAAAATGGTAATCAATATGTCTATAAAATTACCCTAATTAGGTGAATTTACTAATATATTTATTTATGATGTTGGTGGTATTGGTGATATTGCTAATATATTTATTCACTACTAACGTAGACTATTTATTTCATCCTTACATGTTAATTGAAAAGAATTTGGTTTTAAACTCCAATAAAACTATAGTCCATCTCATTTAAATTTCGTCTCCGTAAGTGTTGCTGACCTTACAAATCCTCTTTTAATATAATCAGTATTATAATTCATATCTGGTAATTATATTACCAAAAAAGAATTGTAGGGCAACCATGGTATAATGTAATTATTTAGTTGTTTCATTATCATATTCAAGCACACTTTCCTTCCACTCCAACTTTTATACAACTACTTGGCATAGAGATGCAATCCCACTTATTTTATGAACCAAGTCCAAAGCCAACATTCTGTCAAAGGAATCTATGACCTAAATATTCCAATGTTTTAATAAATAATTTTAAAATTAACCTTGGCCTTTAGAATAAACTTTACCTCCATATAAGATTTTTTTTTAATATATATGTATAATATAATGTTTGAAAATATCTATAAACATGTATTGCCATGTTAATATTATGTCAATTTATATGAATATTTTTCCTTTTTGGTTTTTTGTTGTTCTACATTTATATAAATTTATATGTATAATATAATTAACCCTCACTAAGGATATGTGTTATATTAATAGTAATGGTAGAATATATCCGTTTTAGCTTGCTGTTGAACTATTTTTAGTTTTTATAAACATATCTAGGATAACAATTACACATTTATCGAATTAAATCCATTGAGATAATTCTATGGAGGTACAATTCTCTTCAATCAAGCTTTAATAAAAAGTAATTTAATGATAATGACAACGAAGAATTGTAACTGGTAGATATTTTAAAATATATATCTCTTACACTCCAACAACAACTATTACTTAATTTTAATAATTATTTCTATTACTTATTTATTTAATAATAAAATATATATGATGAGCAAAGCTAATAAGGGATAAATAACAAACACAAAATACACCTAGATTCGGAACAACAATCTTTGGATTACACAAAGAATTGACCCGTGTGGGAATCGAACCCACAACCAGCAGTCAAGGTCACTAACCACTAGACCAACAAGTCATCCAATTGTGATAATAGTTCATTGAAAACAGTACAAATGTAAGAAACAGGGGACTTATTTTTAAAATTTAAGATATGTACATTAACTCTGTGAATGTGTGTTATAAAAAATAACTATTACACAAGGGCATTTTGACTCATTTGTCGAGTACAAAACTACTATTGGTTTGCGTAAAGTAATTACATTTACAATAATTGTAAAATATATATATTGTAACTAAGGAGTGTATGTATGTATACACTTAATTTAATGACTGGTGCCATAATATTATTGTCTACGCATTAGAGGGAATTACTGTATATAGATAGGTATCTATAATACAATATAACCAGGATTTTAAAATAATTTTTAATGCGTTAGTATGAGTCATAGGCGATATGTTCTTATATTTTCACAAGTATACTTTGTAATAGAACTATTTTAACGGAAATACATACCTACTTAGGTGAAACAACGAGAACATCGGTAAAAGAATTAGAGAACACATCACGGATATCAAGAATATAAATCTATATATATATTTATATATAACTAAAACCGTATCATAAACTCCATTAAATATTTAATATTGCAATAGAGGTAATTAAAAATGTTAATTCATTAACAAAGACCATATTTTCTTATATTAGTTTAAATTATATTTTAAACTGTATATGCAAAAGCCCAAAGCATTGGTACACGTTGGCACGTGTTGGTACATGTTGGTACGTGTTGGTATGGAATACTAAATTAAAGTTATTGTTCACAGAGCTTCAGCACATCCATATACGCCAGCAGTTGGTTCCTCACGTTGTTCACTACAACGCTCTCCTTGCCTCTGGCCTGCCGCATCATGGACGTCTTCCTCTCTGAGGGCATCGAAATCGTGTTCAAGGTCGCGCTGGCCATGCTGACCCTCGGCAAGAATGACCTCCTGTCTCTGGATATGGAGAGCATATTAAAGGTACTTAAATTATAAACAATTTATGTTACTACTTGTAGGTACTATATATTTCATATTTTCAAGTCATACAGACTTTATTGTATCACACGTAGATAAATTTAAGGTTACTTCTATATATTTTGTTTTTATTTCTTAATTGATTCTTTTTTGACTCACTTTACCCCCGTTTTTAATCAGATATTATCTTGAAAATTACAAGAAAATCCTAAATTTTCCTTGCCTATTATTATTCTTCCAAATCAAAATGGAAAATCTGTTTGGAAAAAAAAACAGATATAATTAAGCTAGTTCATGTATAATAGTATTCTTTATTTGTTATTAAATACTATTTGCCAGCGACTTCCTCACCTGCCTTCCACCAGAATCAATGCATAAACTATTTATCATCACTTAAAATATATGGAACTTTTTTAGTTTTATTAACCATAGACCAAACCAAACTTTATATATTTCCAAAATTTAATTATTGACTTAGGTAATAAGAAAATTACTCAGCACATTGCATCAAAATCTGTCAAGTAGTTATGTGTATGTATTGTATATAAAGATAGAAAAATCTGTTTTGGTGAAAATGTCCGTGAAAATAAGATAATTTTCGGAGTAAAAATCACCATTTTTTCCAAATGTTGCGTGATTCGCGAGCAAACAGATTACGTGAACCAACATTTAAAAACCCTATGGTTTGTGTTCAGTTTCATGTGAAGCAATAGTTTTTTAATAAATATTTAAGTACAGATTGGTCTCGTCACTGATCTATGTAGAATCACTGACAGAAAACAGTTGTTCACGCCAAGTCACGTACCAAGTATTTTGGATTCCATTGCTATTCTTTTGGACAATTACAGACCAGCTCCAACCAAACAAACCGATAGGATTATATTAATTAAATTCTTTTCATTCCTTGCGTTACGTATGATCTTTTCATGAACCCACTGGCCCAGATAAGTACATAGTCAACATATTCAATCAATTGGCGATCTGCCATTTTACTTTGGCTTTGTTCTAGTTATTAGAAACTCAATTCCGGGACTATTCGTGCTCGGATTTTGTCTGATTGGTGGTTTTAAAATCGATTAACTACTTTTTACTGTATACCAATAAATAAAGGTAGATAAAATCCATTCTAATATAAGTTGACCTTCATGACCTTCAGACCTTGTAACATGTTTAATGTCCACGCAGTCATAAAGGATATGAAATACATATTACCTATATATCTGTAACCTATCAGATATTTGCCTTGTATTAACGTATTTAACACATCTATTCAAACACGTCTCTTCGTATTAGTATTATGATCATAATAATAACTATAACATTGTTTTTCTTAGACAAACTCGAAATTACAGAACCCGATATTTCTGTATTATGTAAAAAGAACCATTGGATTATAACCTAATGGAAATTTATGTCTATTTTATGTAACGAGAAATATACATTGATACTACCTATTAAGTAGTATTTAAATATTATCTTTTTAAACTGTCGTAATAAATATTATTTATGTATACATATTTTTATTATTGTTTATGTATTCAAACTGGACCATAATCTGACAGCCACCTATAGAATCTTGATCGGATACCGGATATTAAAACCGGAATTCAATTAAGTACTGGCAATTGCAAAATGTCGATCATGCGGTGTAGGATGCATGCGTTGCATTAATTGCTCAATATACCCACTTGATATATAGTTATACAAACAGTTAATCTAATATCTAGTAAGGTTAATTAGATCTAATTACCTTCCAACTGTTAATTACCATCTATGTATATACATATATAAATTAAATGTCCAAGAAAGAACACTTCTTAGCTTCTACGATTAATTTTATGGTGTGAAACTTCAAACAATCGTTCAAGTATGCTACTGAACCGATTTTGATGGCACTTTTGTGATTGTTCTACTTTTTATAGGAATTTTATTTACAAATGTTTTATAATTAACAATTGTTACATATTTAGTGTGAATATTTCAAAACTAAAATTGAATGAAAAAATTATACAAATCAGACAGTTTATATTCAATTTAGGACAAGTATGTATAATTTTTAAAATATATTTTTTATCAGTATATACAGAAAGAATTGCCTGCGAAGGCAGAGGCTGATCAAGATGGATTCATGAATCTCGCGTATTCAATTAAAGTTAATCCTAAGAAGATGAAAAGATTGGAGAAGGAATACACAGTTATAAAGACTAAAGAACAAGGAGATATCGCAGTTGTGAGAGTAAGTAATCATTTAACTTTATGTATAATAAATTGAAAATTTCGAACAGAGTCGGATTACAATAGAAATTGTTCTATATCAATCAAGGTATATCCAAGGTTACACCTTAGATAATTCCTTAAAAGTAAGCCGTAGGTGATAATATTTATCAATCACATCACTTTAAAAAAAATATTGGTAATGTATATTACTTTAGTTAGTTAAATTATTTACTGAAACTAATTAAAATGAGTACTTCTTTTTGCACGGAACTGATTCCTGAATTTCGTTTTAAAGTGCCCGGTATTCCTATGAACTCGCCCACAGCCTTAATAGACAAGATCGCAATTAAACCATTCACTGAATTCGTTCGCTGAAAACAAGTTAGATAAAGTGAAACCATACAAGAGTTTTGGTTTCCATGAATTCGTTTATTAAAATTCTCTCTAAAAAGATTTAATTAAATATATAAAATGTTTAAAGCAAAATAGCGGATATTAATAATTATTTTATTAACATTTTCATACCCTTTGATATTTACAATTTTGTAATACAGAATCATAATTAATATTCTCATACTATAAGAACAAATCGCAAACTATGCCTTATTTAGATAATATAGAATAGATTTAATATATAAAATAATATATATCTTTTGTTATTCTGTAACTAAAATCCCAGTCTTAACAATCAATATAACATATAAATCTTTATTTGTTATTCCAAAAGGTATTACAATCATTTCTATAGATAAAGATAACAGTGTCTGATAAAATCAATTATACAGAAAAGTTCGTCGAATTACGTTGTTATTTGTGAATCATTTTATTATGGAGGTTATTTTTATTATTTGTTCTGTTCTGTTAAAAAAATAACTTTCCCCTGTAAAATAGTTATCAATATAGTACTAAAGAAAACCCAAAGATATTTTGAGTATAAAATAAATTATATCTCTAACCCATGATTAAAATATTATTCAGTATTTCGTCATTGTAATGATCACTTCCATAACAGTGTCTTCGTCAAGAGAATCGTCTCCTGAAGCAGCGGGTGGAACTTCTTGAGAAGGAGAGTTCGGCGCTCGCTGAGCGGTTAGTCCAGGGTCAAGTGGATAGAGCTGAAGGGGAAGAAGAGACCTTCGCGCTGGCGAGGGAGGTCCAAGCGTTAAGGAGAGCCAATGTAGATGCTCAGCAACGGCTGGCCGTTGCTCAAGATGAAATACGCTCCTTGGAAATGACCATTGCTGAGGTTAGTTTGAATTTATAGTGGATTGATTTAGATAATAACATAGTTTATGAATTATAATTATTGTTAGTAAATCATTATTCTTATTTTAGTCTATGGTACTTTTGATTAATTTTTATGTAATATTATTTTAATAGAATAAAATTAATATATCAACTTCATATTGATTCTCTTGCAAATTTTAGTATTAACTACTATAAAATAATTATTTGATTATGAATGTAATAGAAAGTATATATCTTTTAACTTCTATTTACTTGACTAGGCTAGACTATACTTAACAGGTGAAGACTAAATAAACACTATTAGGTAATAAGTCTGGCAATAATGTACAAGTAGTACTAATATTTTATATATTACAGAACAACTCAAGACAATCATCCCTCGAGGGAACAGAGGGCAACAGTGCCAAAGGGGAAGAGTTAGCTCGATGTCTCCAAAGAGAGTTGGTGAGGGCGAGGCTGGATGCAGCAGAGAGACAGGCACAGGAACGGGAACTGAACGCCAGGATCGCGGAACTGGAGAATGAGAACAAGACCCTCAGGAAGCAGAGGGTTGATAATAATGTGGCACACTTGCAGGTAAGATTATTATTCTTTCTTTTTGCTTATCAAAATTTTCCTTTATGTAAAATCATTAACATAATAATTGACTTAACTTTATATTTAAATATGATTGGAATGATAATCATTAAAACGGTACAACTTTTGTGATATGACACCTTACAGCCAATTTAAGTTGTAATTTTTGTGTATTAAACATTAGTTTAAAAATGTCCAGCCTCGTAGAATAAATTCATTGGATTTAAAAAAATATCTCTATTGTATTTTTTTTATTTAAATATTCAATTTATTATTATAGATAGATATATTATAGATATTTAGAACAAAATATCATATTAATGAATAAATATTAAAACTTTTACAATGACATTGATTTATTCAGAACCCTAAGTTGTACCATTTACTATTTCAAAGTTAGATAGGTAAAAGACCTTCAAAATTAAATTACTTATTTTTTCTAGGACGAGTTGATTGCTGTTAAACTTCGAGAGGCGGAAGCCAATCTATCTTTGAAGGACCTTCGGCAACGGGTTACAGAATTGTCTGATGCTTGGCAGAGACATCTTCAAGTAAGTTAATATTATATTTAATATTAAATTAGCGGCCTAAAGAACGTTGTCGTGAAAAAAAGACGTGGTAATGTGCTGTAAATAATAGCATTATACATATCATATCATAAATAATTGAATATTGAGGAAACTCATCATTGACATATTTATTGAACAGGAACATAGACAAGAAACCCCAACACCGCCAGCGCAGTCTAACGTGGTGTCAGATATAATGGCGACCCCTAAGAAGCTGTTACGAGCCTGGGAAGGAAGATCTACAGACATGCAGAAGATTGAAGAAGAACTCATGACGATCAAGATACGTGAGATAGAAGCGCTCACTGAACTCAAGGAGCTGAGGTTGAAGGTTAGTTTTAGAGATTTTAAAACAGTAGACCAGTTCTGTAATCAATATAGGCAGCTTGAACATAAATAAGGAATTCGTATTAGATTTAAGAATAATAGTATAAGCAAAACTCATAGACTTTAATTATGCGGTCATTTTCAATAATAGCTCTGACATAGGCAACAATATACTTTAATCTTCAGTTGTATTCTCATACAACTGCGTTTAAAGTAGCAAAAACCAGCAGATAGTAGAATAAATACCGAGTTCCCCAATAAACCTGAATTCTCTCCTCCAGGAAATGGAGCTACGCACGCAGGTGCAGGTGTCTACGAACCAGTTGCGTCGCCAGGACGAAGAGCTACGCCAGCTGCGGGAGGAGCTGGACGCCGCGCTGCAACGGGAACGAGGACTACTCACCAGGCAGAGAGAATCCCAACACAAGTATGCAGACCTGGAGAGTAAGGTGAGGAACACGTCTTCTTATCTTAGTCTATTCCTTTGTAAAATTTATTTCTTATTTAAAATTTTGTTTTATCCTTTTATCCTTATATTCCTATTTTTTATTGTTACTATTTTATTTTGGATTTTAACTATCAATTACTATTAAAAATTGTAGATTAATTTATAACATCTATTGTAATTGTAATCGTATTTTTAAATTAATTTCACAGGCTAAATACGAATCAATGCAAGCCAATATAAGAAACATGGAGGACGCCCAGAGGATAGCGGAACTTGAAACTGAAGTGTCGGAATATAAACTAAAAGTATGTTTATATTTTCATATAATATTTAAACCAAGGAGCTACTTTTTCCTTCAACGAAGAGAGTTTGTCTCTTTAAAAGTAAAACAAAAGTCTAGACTAGGGTAAGACTCTGCTTCTTGCTTCTTCTTTTCCTGCCCATCTCTTAAAAGTAGACAAATGTCAAAAGAAATTTAAGGATTATACTTTATTTAAAAAAAAACTCAGTAATTCTTATATATGCACTTATTTACTATTTATCAAGTAAATTACTATGAAAGATTTATGAAAAAAGATTGGTCTTCGATCTTTTTAATTATATCTTCAATAAACTTAACTACAAAATTTATAAAATAATTTATTAATTCTTTATATTTGTGTAATATGATATTATTTACTTAACTGCAGTTTTAAATGTCTATGATATACTAGGTGGTGCCTGCGACTCTGTCATCGTGGGACATAGGAAGAACGACGATGTTGCATAATAATTAAATATTATGTAGTCTTTAATTCATAATAATTATTATCATATATGAAATAATCAATGATTATCATCAAATGACTGATGGTTTCGAAAATATTGAATGTTCCAGAACGAGGTGATGGCGACAGAGGATGAGCTGAGAAGCAACATGGATGACTCGGAGAGAGTACGCGAGTTACAGGAACAGGTCGCAGAACTGAAGTCTGAGGTAAATTACATACACACATAAAATAGTTTACTCTTTTGTAACGAAACTTTGTATGGGATATACAATTGTGTCAAATTTATTATTAAATTGTAATTTTATTTTCCTAGTTTAAGTTCTTAATTCTGTGATGTTATATATAAATCGACATTTCTATGTACAATGGTTTTGATGTCTAATTTAAGATTAAATGCCATCGCACTAAAATGTATCACATAACGTGCATCGCTTCGCTTAGAACCCCTGTGTTTAGTTGAACTGTATGTATGTTTAATTGTATTGTAATATTTATTATTTAGATTAAGTAATTTTTTATAATTATACAAAAGTATATAAAATCTTTTAAAGATTTTTTTTTTTGTATTTAAGTAATTTAATATCATGTTAAATAGTATTTTTAAAAGGATAAATTTTTATTATTGTAATTTAAATTGTGTTTTTTAAAATACGACCATGACAGAAATTTATTTTAGTTTATAATATATAAAATATTATATTATATAAATAATATATTTTAAAGTCCAACTAAATGACAAAGGGTTCAACAAACAGAGCTTTGTATATAATTTGTTTCAAAAGCACTAACGATCACTGGGGCTTCAGAAATTTTTCAATTGTCACTATAACAAATACTAATAATATTCAAAACATATAATATCTGCACTATTTATAAATTTAATTTAAATTAATTAAAATGTAAAAACTTCTGCCTCAAAATCACATAATTTTGTTATCATCATCTCAAATACACACTGAATACAAATATTTTTTATATATCACAAACTTAATGTTTGTATATTGATTTATATTTCATGTATAAGAATATTTAATACATAACAGAACATATTTTAAAAAGACTGAATCTCATTTAAATATACTACTGTGGGAGGCAATATTAATTAATTTTTACAACGACCAGACAGACACGGGAATCTTTGTACATTTTATTGTATATATATACGCAAGCAAGACATTTGTTTATTTCAATTGATTGACTAACAAAAGATAAACAACATCGGCTCAAATTTTTCTAGAAGGTTAATATAACATGTTGTCATTAAAATGATTCTGCGGAGTTGGTTATTCGGTATCTTATTTTTTTTCTATTTATTAGAAATATAAGAAATTACAATTGTAAATAATAAATCAAATAACTTCCACAAATTAACTACCACATTCAAATTACTAGTCAAGATTTCTTATAAGGTATCATTTCAGAATCCATAGAACTAAAGATATTAATATGTGTTGCTTAACATGTCATGTTTTATTTGCATGAATATGTAAAGTTGATGTGGGTGTCGGTTACTAACAACTTCCATTTTCATATGCATGTGTGCGTCGAGTACGCATGTGTGCAAAGAGTACGCATGTGTGCGTCAAGAACGCATCCGTGCTTCGAGTACCGATGTGTGCGTCGAGTACGCACGCACGCACGCTTTATATCATCAATAGCTTTGATTGTATTAATTGTATATGTCGGTTTATAGTTGTGTGTGTTTGTCCTAGTATGAAGTCCTAGGTCCCAATCTGTATTTTAGTGCATTCATTTAAATTTCCTATATTTATTTTATATGTCGAATAAATATAAAGGATGTACTACGGTTGTTTGAATCTTGCACGTAGTGTCAGCATCAATATTATTTACGAAATAATATTACACAGATCTCAGTAGACATGATGCTGACGTTGGATCTTCGGTAGACTAAATATTATTTTGTGATTATTATGAGTTAATTTGTTATTAAAACCAAATAAAAGACAGCTATAATATATATTTAAAAAGTCATATTAAAATCACATATAGTCTGAAAAACTATCTAGAACCGAATAAAAAAAGCCAGTCGTATAGAATCAGCAATTTCTACCAGGTGATGAGATTACAGTCGTGGCGGTCCCGCGTGTTCGGACAGACTTTTAGCCGATCAGTCTCTTTAGAGGAAGATCTCGAAGACGATGACAAACTGAAACTCATTATACGCAGGGAGTCCGCCGCCTCGCTCGACATGAAAAAGACGTAGCATCGCTTGTAGCTAGTCCGTGTTCCAATTTTAAATTAATGTCAATAATGCTCGCTTATTTTACTTTTTTTTTATGTTAAAGTTCTTTCACAGTTTTTATTGACAGTAATTTAAAATTGTCGAACGTTTAAACGGAAGGTATTAAATTAAGCTATTTTATTAAAGTTATGTGAGTGTGCTTTACAAGTTTTGAATGCTGTTTTGATTTGGATTATTTTGTAGTTAAATGAGGCCGCTATATTTTTTTTTATAATAATTAAAAACAAAATAATTTGATGAATAAAATATTAACTAGTACAGTAATATTAATATAATAAATAAACGTATTGACTGACCAGCCCATTTTCAACGTTACATAATTATTGTGATTTATGTATGATTTTCTGTGGTTTATTTTTTAGACTTCATTTTATTGACATGATATAATTTTGAAATGAACCAATAAATTTAAACCTTTTCTATTCGACTTGAATTATATTACGAATATAAGTTATTCATTTATATCTTACGGATACATAATAATTTCCTTCAAACATGTGGTTTTAATATATAATCTTATATAATATACTTCATCAGGTGATTTAAAAGACTAACAAGATACCGAGTACCTCTGAATTAGTGATACGACTCGAGTCCTGTGTTGTCCTTGAATGTGGTTCGATTACTATTATTACCGATTACTAATCGAGTCGCATCACTACTTTGAATGGCACTTTATAAGGAATATGTACTTTATGTACAGGTACATGAACTTTATGTACATGTATATGTACTTTATGTACATGCGTTTTGTATATTTATATTAGATTTATACATATTTATAACGATATGTTTTCTTTTTAACAATTCGATGTAATTCGATTCGATCCGTAGTTAATCTGTAGATTGCCGCGACTATATCATAATCTCTACTTCTTTATTGACTCTAAATCTAGATTTATATTTCTTAGGGAGCGGTACAACATTAGTATTTTAGCCACGTATTTCTATAGAAGTTTTTATTACTAGTTTAGTATACAATTTGTATATACTATTTAGTGTTAGATATGACTAGAGTTCAATTCTTGATGCCAATTCAAAATTCAAATAATGCTGGTGATAAATGATCCAATCTGTAGCGCTGGTATTTTATATCATTGATCACAAATACCCATTTTATGTAAAAATTATTAAATAACATTCAGTTATTAGTTTGAATCTGACTTTATTTTAAAATACCTTAATTTTCATAATCAAAATCCCGTAAAACAAGTCGAGTTCGTATTAATATAACAATCAAAAAGTATTATTCAATCTCTAATTCTACGACTTATTTCTTAATAAATTGTAAAACAACTTATAAATAACTGATCTCAAAAATATTCTCTAGAACCATTGAACTAACATTTAAAATGAATACTGATATTAATATATATTATGTAAATGAAGACCATGAGATTAAAATGAATCATTTTTTTTCTCATTGACTAAATATAGACATATTGACGTGACATTTTTGTTATTTTTATGCCTTGTTTTCAGTATTAAAGTTATCACTGTATGTTTGTAGATATTTTTAGTGAAACTATTTGTATTAATATGATTTATGAACAGACATTCCATAATCCTTATATTTATTAAGTTATAAGTTTTCTGTGTTTTATTTAAAATGGTGTTTCTTTTAAATGAAAATGGTATAGTGATTTTAAACATATAAATAAATAACACTGGGGATAATAAGAAATAATATTGTTCCTGTGTGAACAGATATAAGATCTTAAAAGTAATAGTGTTTAACTAAGTTTTTTTACTAATATCCTAATACTTCGTAATCCCGGCTGTTACATTATGTTAAAATCCGCGTACTTATTTAGAAATAATATTAGATTTTAAATCATGTTTCATAATACTCTAAATATTTTTTTATTTTATTTATCATTCTGGAATATTTGACGTTCGTGATATTAAAAAAAAAACATAATAATAATAAAGTATAATTGAAATGAACGTTATGATTCAGGCTCTCTTAAGTTCGAAATACGCAAGGGAAAAAACATTAAAATGAATGTGTGTTTGTCAATTATAATGTAAGAATTACTGTATGAGGATTTATAACTTGTTACATATGTTAATTATTTTCAGAATAACCAAATTTATTTTCCTTTATATATTTTTATTTATTTATATCAAAGAACGATCTTTTAAAGTTGTTTGTATAATTTTAATTTTATGACGTATTCTGATGTTTAGTCTTAATATTTGAATTATCAGTTATAAAATGAAATATAAACAGAATTCAGTATATCACATACTAATTTCTGTTACTTTTAATTTATTCGAAGTGCAGTCTACATGTTTTAAGTGTTTTATAGTTTTATTAACATTGATATATAAGAATCGTTAAAATGAGGCAAGTTGTCTTTTTACAAATAACAAAATAATTTGCTATTGAGATTACAAAACTATAATAGCAAATTTTTTTGTTATTTGTAAATACATTTTATCTCTTTTTTAATATGTTTTATATTTTATAAAGTAATATGTATGAATGCTGGTCTCGAATTTTTGTTTATTATTTTACCAACCAGTGTTTTAATAGAATTTATTTTGAAACTGTTTTAATTTTATATATTGTTTATTGACTTTGTATACATTCGGTTCTGGTAGGTTTTTCTTTGATTTATTAGAGCCTTAACAATTTTTTTTAACGTGATTCTCCATAGCAAAGAATCTTTTGATAATATTAAATTACGAATAAAATCCTTTCCTTTTAACATTACAAAATTAATATTTCTACTTTCTATCTGTTTGAACTTTTTACTGAAAATGTGTATTTAGTTAATGTGTTTACGGCGTATTATTTTTTTAATTATGTATTTTCGTATTGTATATTTATTGATAATAGTAGATTTAACTGTAACCTCCTACTTTAAGAAAATAAATTACTCTGTTTTAAGTGTGTTCTTTTTTAAAAAGCTTTCTAAATAGGAAATACCCAGATTTTTTCAGGGCTTTCCTAGCGACTCCATTATAATAAATATTTTAGTTAAATAATTTTAGTATAACATAATAGATAGAGAACTAATCTTAAACAGTACGTTCGACAGTTAAAAATGTGAGAATGGGACTAGCACCCGACACGCAGCTTCACTACCTTTGTCTTGATAGAAATGAACAGTGGTTTTCGCTAACAGAGGGCAGATGCGACTTATAGCGCATTCTAACAAGAGAAAAGGAACTAGCAGATATTTTAAAGAGAGGTTTCAGCTTTACTTCTTCCTTTTCTTAATTAATGCCTCGATATCTAACATACTAGAGACATCTTGGTGTATGATGTTTGAACACGGCTTGACATTCAGAACAGACCAGCAGGGCTATTCCGTATCTTTTTTGACAGTTAAAATGAAAATCACTATCAGTAAGTGCGGACATAATGGTTGTCAAACAACTAATTTCCTATAGTAACAAACTATGTAACTATAGTAACAAACTGCCATGACGTCACAGCTGATGGTCATTAGAAAAGTCAAAGTTAGCGAATAGCCCTGCTGATAAGAGGCCACAAAAGTTGGAGTTGGCTTAAAAAAAATTGCAAACTACTACACATTTTACTTTGACAGTTTCTCCCATTTTGATATAATAGCGCTTAACGTTGCCGTTTTCCATAGATAAGACATATAGAAAAAAAGTAAAACTGTCTCACCATAAATGATCCATGTTTGAGCCCCGGCATCTATGGCAATTTAAAAAAAAATGAGCTGCCTCTTGACGGTTTTTAAAATTCCTAAATCCCCCACAAAAATTTACTGTGCAAATTTTTCATAATTCATTACTACCAACCTAGAACCAGACCATTAAAATATAATACATTTTACAACCACATCCATTTACATTAACACACTTTTGTCTAGAAGACATTATTTATTTACATTACCTTGAATGTTGATAGATCTCCCACGACATTCCGACAGAAATATGGTATCAGAATAAATTAAACAAATACCAAAACTTAGTCATATTATATTTCATACATTGATTGATTAAGGCACATTACATTGTTAATAAATTAATAGAAATTTATTAGTTGATTACTACTTAAGTAAGCTTTATAAAATATATGAATCTATATCGAACACAGAACACATTTAGAATGTTAGGCAACACTTTAAGGCTGATTCTTGTATTTTGTGAAGAGATTGTACAGTACTCGGAGTGTGGACTTCAGGTCGAGATTCACGATATCTAAAATAAACATATTTAGTATAATTAGTCTGAAAACAATAACAGTTTAACAGCTCTTAATTTGAATCCGGCTTCCTATTTTAATTCAATGTACTCTATGAAATATGAACATTTTATTTTTTTTACCAATTCAATAAGATTTAAGTGAAAAATAAGTGATAACCAAATTTTAAGTGAAAAAGCAAAGACCTGATCCTGATCCTTATATTGTAAATAATATGTACCAAAACACCATTGTATCAATCAAAGCTTACCTTCAGGTCTAGCCTTAGGTTTGGCCAACCCAGCATCTTGCATCAGTTCAAATGCCAAAGACACATTATGTACTTTTTGATCAAAATCTTGTGGAGTCAGGTGGAAATCGAAGAGGGGTACAAAATATCCTTCTAGCAGACCCATGAGAAGCACAAGGTATACTCCATCATGAAACTGACTGTCCAGATCCATTACTTCAAGATTCACTTTGCCAAGGTGTTTGTTCACAAATGTGATCAGGGACTGAAAAGAAAATGTAAAAAATGTGTTTAAAGACTAATCACTAAAAACTAATACAGTTGCATATAAAATAAAATAAACATCTGTTGAAAATAATGAGTTACAATATTCTAAGTAATATGGTAGATGTATTGATAAAATATTAATTATCAACGCCATGTCGCTAATAACTTACCTTCTTAACAACTTGCAGTTTATCAGGAGCGTGATCAAACAAGGCGTCAAAAGCATCTCTCTCACATTTCATTCCCAAGTCGTCATATGTTGTAGTTATGTCTTCTATGTATGTTCTAAAAGCCATATTTTAAATAAAAATCAACTTAATTCACTGTCTCACAAATTGGAGGAGGATCAAAGAAATACCACACGATACATAAGCTCTTATTATTAGGCTTCCATTCTTGAGTATTATGCTATATATAAATATCATTTATGAACACTGAATGTGTGGACTCCCAAGTTAATTAATTCATTCTTAAACTATTTTAGAATTCGTGAAACATTTCAGCATGCAGGAATAAACATTTAACAATTGGCTTTAGTAATGTAAGTAGTTAGTTACCTATGTGACAGTTGGTTGGGCGCATCCTTCTTCACCACCACCACATTTACACTGACGTTCTCTGGAAGACGCACAGGAGCCCGGAAGAAGCGTGCAAGAGCCACCAGCAAGTGTAAGATTGACACCACATTCTTCGAGTGCACTGAATCAACACTCCATTTTTGCACCGGCTTCGATGTTCCATAGAGAACCTGTAGAATTAAATTATTATATCATTGACATTCTATATAAGTTATTAGGATATTGCTTAAAAACAAATTGTATGACAGTTATAATAGTATTACTAACTATTAATATAAACATTATAATCGCAAAGCAAGAACAAATAACAAAATATTACTATTAATTGTTTGTTATTTAAAAGTAGCACAGCCCAAAAACAAGCATTGAATCAATCAACAATCGCATCAAACACACCTTTTGTCTTTAAATGCAAAATAGTATGCAATGTTTGTACAGAATATATCCTACTTGCAAATTGAATATTATTAGAATATTTATTATCAAACAGGATTTATTAACCAACCAAGTCTTAAGTCCTCATAAGAAATAAGGATGTAAAGAAATTGATTGTAGTCAAATCTTTATAAAAAATATATATATAAAAATAATGTAACATAATAAAAAAAAACTTTATTGTCTACCAATAGTTTCAATATTTCACCAGAGTAAAGAGTCACATCTATAACACAATTACAATGACGGTAGCATAGGCAGGTTATTTTAAAACGGTAGCATAGGCAGGTTATTTCAAAACGGTAGCATAGGCAGGTTATTTCAAAACGGTAGCATAGGCAGGTTATTTCAAAACGGTAGCATAGGCAGTTTATTTCAAAACTCGCAACTGTTTAGCTTTTTGTACCAACTAAGAAAAAATTATCTAGTGCAAAGCTATTTATATACAGTATATCAGAAAATAAAGATAATAAAATCAGAATGATATATAATCTCATGCAGCAAAACAAACAATAACTATTGTAACATGAATATAGAATGAAAGATGTGTCATCCCCAGGATGCCATCTCCATTGATCAGCCTGCACTCTTGTATTGACAATGGTCTTGATGAAATTAGCATTTGACATACAATAGCATGCTGTTGGTATTAACAAATAATTGAGATAAGAGCAGGTAAATGGATATCTTCTCACTCAATGTCTAAATATCACTATGGTGTGAAAATTTTATGTTGCTACATATGTACTTAGTGGATTTTGAAACTTTTTAGTTTTGTATTACATGAATATACAAAAAGATGGTAATTAATTATACTATGTATTTTTAAATTATTTTGCCCTTTATTTTATTAATTTACTGCCTAATTACTTATAATATATTCTCTCCCAGTTAACCTCTTTGTATGGAAAAAAAATATGGAAGGTGTTTTTTAAAAAAATAAAAAATAAATAAAAAATGCTCTATTTATTAACAAGCTAAATAATTTATCATTATTTAAAACTTTGAAAAGAAGAAATGTTTAACATACCCTGTTTACAGCTCTCAAAACAACAGCAAGTTTCTGCCTCTGGCCCTCTTCTGATTGAGTCACTTCTGGGACATCTAACTTGGTCTGTGTTAGCTTTTCCAGCAGCTTCTGTAACACCTGGCCATCATACAAGTCCTCACTGATGTCTTTGACAATAATTCTCTGTGCAGCAAGCTCATCATTGATCCAATCAATCAAAACCTGTACTAAATCTTTTACTCTGGGATCCTCAAGTGACCGAGGCTCTATGATTGCTCTTTCTTCATTGTCAACTAAAATTACCCAGTGTATATTACATTTAGGAAGACAAAATATATGATATAAATGGTTACATAAATTTGGTGATAATATTTATACTAAATTGAATTAAATTAATTAAATTAAAATAAATGTCCTTACGAAGGCTGTATTCCTCTGGAGGAATTTCGGGAGCAGTAGGACTTCCTGGAGAATCTATAGCGTATTTTCCTTCCGCTTGCACTTCTTGAACTTGAAATAAATGAAATACGAAACTACATAACAAATAAGTTAGCACCTACTAGTAAGGCGATGACCATGAGTACAAGTCATAATGGTGTCAACCCACATAAATATAAGCCATACCTTCCTTTATACGCTTTTTACGTCCAATGGTTCCAATTTTGTCCCAAAAGGATTCCTCCTTGTCATCTTTTTTAGGTAAAACGGGAGTACGAGGAGATTTAGGGCGTGGTGAAGACATTATTCTTATTTCTGATGAGGAAAAGTGAAGCAATATGAATCACAGCATGACACGATTCCCGATTATAAATGAATCCTTTACAAAAAACAACAACAAGACTTTAATGTATTTCTAAAATAAATTATCTTGAAACACTTAGGAGAGTTTTAACTTTGTATATTTGTTATTTACCTAAAACAAATGTTAAACAGAATTGTTTAGAAAATAATTCAATACATTATCTATGCTCTTTGAGCAGTATGTCTATAAATAGTTTATGACGCCTTAGCAAAGCCAGTGACATACTTCATAATATAGTGATGTTAAAAGTAATTCGATGAAATATCTAATAATTAATTTTATTTTTAAGTGATGTTTAAATTCTTTAATTTTCTTTGTTTACTTTAAAAAAAGAATCCTGTAATAATAACAATAACAATTACCGAACACAACTTCGATTGCCTGCTGGGATATATATGGTTGTCACGAATAATATTACTGACATGAAAAAAATTACATTTCAATTTAGTTAACAATGTAGTTTAAATACATAAGAAACAATATTTCTACATGTGCCTTATTTTTGTATTTTTTTTAAGAAATTCTGAAAAAAATTGAAAAATAATTTTTAGTGGCACTATCTAGCTTTCCAATATTAGTCAAAATATTCGTACTCTAAGTTGAGCTAAATTAATTAAAAAGTAGGGTAATTTTACGAAATATCAAAATTTAGATTGTTAGTGAATATTACATTAAAGCATAAATAGATTTTTTTATAGGTCTATATTTTGTTGCTTGAAAAGACGAAAATATTTTTTTACTACTATCTGTGGCCTTTGAATAAGATTTTTGTATACCTGTGACACTTATCGCTTATTACTCCAAGTATAATAATTGAATTATTTACTAAACAATAACCTTTGTGAATTGTGCTTAACGCAAAACAGCAGCTGAAAATATCTCAGTGTTAGTACATAATCACACTTAAACCCATTTTCATTACTCAATACTCGCACCGCATAGCGATCACAAATGAGCATCTGCGTTTTATTGGTTGATGGTATCATACCTAAAAATAGCAAAGATTGTATTGCATCACACGAGGTTTTACAACCTCAGTGTCGCTAGCTTGTAGTGGTTGTTTACTCTTATTTTTGTTTTGTTCCTAAGGTAAAAAATGGAGAAAAGAGGTAATCCCCCACCATACGGCTGGGGCAATGCAAACACAATGCAGCCTCCTCCCGCGGCCCCGCCGAGCTATTCCCAAGCCGTGGGGGGAGTTGGACCCTCCAGTCCCTACACCCCACACTATCGTCCATGTAAGTATAGCACATGACCTTAATAAATGAAAAATGACCTCATTAATATTTCTGGTGATGACTAATAAGTGCCCTTGTAACCATTAAATTTTTGGTAGTAAAAGCTTATTTGAATTGATGATGTATGAAACCATTTTAGAATATGTTATATATTAAAAAAAAATGTTATCATAATACATATAGGTTTCTCCATATTGGTTTAAAATTTTAATTTCTGTATAATATTGTAAATGTTTTTGCTAACAATTATTACATATTATGACAATACTGTATTACATTCATACTCAGAAAACTATATATGATCTTTAATCAAGCCAAGGCAATAAAATATTTTTATCTCACATCAAATCATTAATAAATTAAAGGAACTTAAATGTTGTTTGTATAACATATAATTTTATTCATTATATGTCTTGATAAGTGTTATAATATGGTATAGTTGATATAAGCCAGAAAAAGATGTTTTGTATACTTTATTTAATGCAAGAGTTGAATGTTTAAGTAGTGACATCAGAGTATAATTGCTATCACACTTACATATGTTAATTAATTTATTTGTCTGAATTATTAAGTAATTTGAAATAGAAAAAAAAGATAGTTTAATGTTAGTATTAAATAAATAGTTCAACCAAAAATACATTTGAAATTAAAGTAATAAGGATAGTTAGTTTAAAACAGTTGTCCTTACATTCTATTATTATGATGAGGTGGGAAGTTTGACCTTCTCTGCTTATTGACTAAAGACTTTGTCAGGGCCTTGAAAAGGTTTACATGAACAGCATGCTAATTTCATGGTTTAATTTTTAAACTAGAGTTAGAAATGATAACAATCTATAGTTGCCTATATTATATTTCAATAATTGTTATTTTTCATGTAATAGATGTCACAAAGTTCAACAGCTTGCCCACCTCCAGTCCATATTTTCGATTTATTTAGTACATAGGTATTACTTTTTCCTAACACCAGATTGCTACAAAATTCATACAATATTTATATAGGTATATATATTACACAAACAGACAAACTTTTTTAATCCTATTTTTAAGGGTTTGTACAGAACACTAATTATTTTGTTTTAGATATTTAACATACAGGTTTGACCCCATTGCTACTTTTTTTTATAAAAGATTGTATACTTATGTGTAATAAGTCTTTTATTCATCACAGCTTCTGGCCCAGCCATAGTGACCACAGTAGTCCCAGTGGGCCCCCAGCCCACACACATGATATGCCCCAGCTGCCATTCTGAAATGAATACAGACACACAAACAAAACCAGGCCTTATCGCTTATGTATCAGGAGCCATTATATTTGCTTTAGGGTTGGTATTTGAGATTTCTGATAGATCATAATCTATCATTTCTGATAGATTAAGTATTAGATTTGAATATACATATATTTTAATAAGTTTTATTCTTTTTTTAGTGGATTTTTAGGCTGCTGCCTGATCCCTTGCTGTATAGACAGCTGCATGGATGTTCATCACAAGTGCCCCAACTGTGGGGCATACCTTGGACGATACCGGCGATAAACAAAAGTTATTATTGTTACATAGGAAAACAGTGACACTTAGCAGTTTAAATTATCTGGATGTTATAAAATCATAAGTTTACACATCTGTATGTGCACAAGTTTACAGATGAATGTTTTTTTTATTAAAAACTAATTGAATCTTCCTAAGAATCCCAGTGTGTTAAGCTATTTTATTATGAATCTATAATCATATAAAATGTCGAGACAAACCACAATTACTGCCGTTTAGACTGATTAAGTGTATTTCTTCCTTCTGAAGCATCACAATCTCAAAACTTAAAATGTAGACCAACTCGCTATTGCGATATCTATTCATAAATAATTAAAAATATTAATATATGGCCACTTTAACATAATTATAATTTCCTTAGCCAGTTATATTATAACCGTTAGTAGAATTAAGTATTTAATATCAGTATAATTACTAACAAAAAGATTTTATATTTTATTATAAAAGCAGTATACAAATATGTATAAATTATGGATTTTACAGTTTTCTTCTATGAATATACAAATATAATTATTTCTTATAATTTATTCTGAATCATAAGAAGTGTGTATATTGTAATGTTTATTTATATACAAAACCTCAAACCATCTTGTGGTTGTTTTAGTTATAAGCTGTACTGTTGTTGTGGTGAGATTGGTATGTGGTGGTAGCTGACATATTAAGTAATTTTATACTATATATTTTCACTTTTGAAGATGTTGAAATTAGTTTAAGTGACTTACCTCATATGTGTCTTCTGATCTTTAATATACCTCCATGGTAAAATAGAGGCCAAAGTTGGGAATTATCAGATAACAATCTCATTTTAAAGATTATTTAATTATTGCTTAATGTGACCTAATTTTAGAAATCTTTTTACTATTCTGTCCATTTTTCTCGATTATTTTTTTCTTTTAAGTTGTTAATAACTTTTACATTAAATTATCAAATTTAAGAAAATAATTTATTGTTATTGCTTAAAAATAAATGTACAATAAATTTCTTAATTCACACAATTTTATTTTCAGATAATCCATTTTCTTTAAATATCCTTAAATGGTATTAATTAAGTAATTATCTTATCTTTTTTGCTTGCTTATTACCAGATTTTTTTTTTTCTTAAAAAATCAATAAATAAATATTATACTTAGCATTTCAAAGGTTCATCTTCTCAAGTTTCTTCCTTTTTTTAATTCATAAGAAATTGATTATTTTTCAAAAATTTATTAACTGTTTTATTTTTACAGTGGCATAGTTTTTTGCATTTTTTAAAGTTTTAATCAAATAAATGCTGTTTAAGTATAGATTTTTTTTAAAGAAATCAAAGTTATTTACAGATGAACCTTTAGGGTCCACCTGCCTGCCTGCAATTACTACATTGTCACCCTGAACTAATTGTAGAAATAACTTTCAGGGATAGTAGTCTAGTACTCCTAATTTTATATCGTTCCCTATCAGTAGCAATCAATAGTGTAACAAAACTACACTTAAATGGGGAAGTAACATATTTTCTTTTTATTCTGCTGAAAGACTTTCTATGAAATTTTGTGTTATCGACACCATATTTCAGTTTACCGGTTAGAAACAAATAGGCTTTGTTTCACTAGTAGTCAATTCCTAAGAGACTAAAATAAGAGTTAAATAGTTGTAAATTATTTTTCTATTTAGATTCAAGTCCAGTAATTTCGTAAGGTTGTTAAATTACTTAAATAGGAGGAATTTTTAGCTCGGTCGCCATTTTTCTGTACTATTTATCTTGTTGAAACAATATACATACATGGTAAGTAAAATTAAAATAAAGATAGGATATCCCTATGGAGTAGAAGGTTCCCGTATGAATATTAGAACTGTAAATATATACTTGATAATCAGGGAAAATCACCTGAACTAAACTCTGTTCCACATTAAAAAGATGAAGAATAAGAAAAACTAACAAGGATTGTTGTAATGAACATGACCTCGACATCCTTTATTGTATAAAGAGATATAAATTGAGCAAATAAATTACATTATCTTTCGTTTAAAAATAATTTGCAAACTGCATATTCTGAATTTAAGTAACAATTACGGAAGAATAGAAATTGATACATATAAAGAGCAATTATAATGTACTATCTTAACACAAAGTTGATGGTAGCACTGAAATCTACATGTCAAACTTCACTAAAAAAAAATGACAATTGACAAATCTCACATCTGAATTCCGTTATCTGTAGCATTCTGTACTCTGTCTTGAATCGATAGAATAGACTTTCGATTTCGTTCGTCAATGTGCTGAAACCAATTTGGAAAATAGATTCAAAATCGCTTTCAAATATTAATTGATGAATAAAGGTGTCATATTCTAACCATGTCTTGGTTATTTGGATACAGTCGGCCTCAGCAGCCGCCTTCCGATGAGCCGCCTGCGAATGGGACAGAGTCTGCCGCTCCTCCGGTTAACCTAAGTAAAGCTGAAAGAAAGGCTATGGAAGCCTATAGGTTCGATTCGAGCGCTCTCGAAAGAGCTGCCCAAGCTGCACGAGAGCTAGAAAAATCAAGTATGTTTTATGCTTATTTCGTCTCATTTTAAGGTATTGCATAATGCTTAACCGCATAACCTATAAACAATGTCCAATAAGAGTTTCATGGTCGCTACTAATGTCTGACTACTCTAAATAAAATTATATTCATATATATTAAAGTGTAAAGGCTACTTTCATATATAATTTTTAACATGTATGACGGAGTGATCTTTATTCGTGTTATATAGGTTATTAACTCTTCTATATCACTTCATATTTGATAAAATAAAATTTGATGAAAATTTTAGTAATTCCATACTGTTTTATATTTACTGGCATTACAGATGGTTAACAGTCCTAAAATAAATTTAAAAAGGTGACCAATTACATCTACAGAAATAGGTTACACATTTGAAACATTAGTTCAGTGAAACTTTACAGTACTATACTGTGAAGCTTTAATAGAAAGAAAATAGATATAAATAAATAAATATCCATCCATGTTTATCTAATTCTTAAAAAAATGTACTTGATAATTATCATATTATAGTTATATTTTTAAATGTCATTTAGTAATAACGTTAAAAATTGATCTATGAAAAATAACCCATCCATTTATATTGATGTTTCCAGGTCTGTTTGGACTCAGTGTTTTTTTTTCTAAATGGAGTTATATACATGTTTGAGATCTGGAAAACGCTGATTCATTGCTAAAAATGTTCACTGAGCCCAAATAACCCTGGATCAATTTACATAACACTTAACAGTTTATATATTGATACGCCTAGATAGCAATATATCTAATATTCTAATTTGTATATGCAACAAATGAATTATTAAAATTTGGCAAATGTTATTTTTTACTCACCTTGAATTAAATAATTTTAATTAAACTTGTATATATTTGGATGTAACAGCATAAAACTATCATACTATCTTAACTTAAAAAATGATATCATCCCACATTTTAATTGAATGTTTACTTACTAGTCAATATTTATTTGTAGGGCATGCAAAAGATGCCTTGGAGATCAGTAAGCTACAGGAGACAACTCGGCAGCATGAACAAATGGCTAAAATCAAAGAATATGAGGCTGCCATTGAACAATCCAAAGTTGAACAAAAGAGAGTTGATTATGAAGAAAGACGCAAAACACTTCAGGTTTGACAAACAAACTTAGCTTTAAATTTTTACTTTTCATAATGTTTATTTTAGTCATGGTATATTTAAAATATTTTTTTTTTATGTAACTAATATTGTTTTTTCAGGAGGAAACTAAACAACATCAGATGAGAGCCCAATATCAAGATCAATTGGCAAAGACTCGTTATGAAGAACAACTACACCAACACCAAAAATCTCAAGATGAAATATTAAGAAAGTAAGAATTAGAAACTATTATCTATAAATTCTAATAAAATCTTAAGGGTTATTAAGTGGATATAAAATTAATATCTTATAGGCAAGAAGAGAGTGTGGCTAAGCAAGAAGCATTGCGTCGGGCCACTATTGAACATGAGATGGAATTGCGTGAGAAGAATAAGCTGAAGGCTATAGAAGCTGAGGCTCGGGCCAGGGCAAAGGCTGATCGGGAAAATAGGGATATCACATTAGAACAGATCAAATTGAAAGCGGCAGAAAATAGGACCACTATTCTGGAGAGTATACAGTGAGTGGATATGATATTTTTTTTCTGACTACACATGGCTTACATTTTTTTGTTATTTCAACTTGTATAAAATTATAAAACCTTATGTTTGTGACATGGTATTATTATTTTCTTACAGAACTGCAGGAAGTGTGATTGGAACTGGCCTGAATGCTCTAG
Organism: Napeogenes inachia; assembly: GCA_959347355.1. Classification (NCBI taxonomy): domain Eukaryota; kingdom Metazoa; phylum Arthropoda; class Insecta; order Lepidoptera; family Nymphalidae; genus Napeogenes; species Napeogenes inachia. The sequence continues at coordinate 10,952,645 of OY365800.1, read as the reverse complement.
TCACAGATTGGGATAAAACCTTGGCTGCTGCGGGCGGTCTTTCCTTGCTAGCGTTAGGTGTATACTCTGCTAAGGGTGCTACTTCTGTAACTGCTAGGTTTCTTGAAGCTAGGATTGGTAAGATAATTAGAATATTTTCATTTGAAGTAAAATCTTTAAAAGCAACTCTTCTATTATGAGATGTGTAATTGACCATGACCATTGCAGGTAAACCGACCTTAGTAAATGAGACATCCAGATTTTCTATTCTGGAAGCTGTAAAGCATCCAATCCTGACAATATCGCGTGCTATAGCCAATTTTAAAAAACCATCAGACGCGTTAGGAGGCGTTGTTCTGGCGCCGATTTTAGAAAAACGTTTAAGGGATATAGCTATTGCAACAAAGAATACTAGAGTGAATAAAGGTTTCTATCGCAATCTTCTTATGTATGGACCACCTGGTACTGGTAAAACCTTGTTTTCGAAGGTTCGTATTATAGTTTAATTTATTTGTTTTTGTTGTGACTTTCAGAATTTTTATTTTATGTATTGTATTGTAGAAACTTGCTAAACATTCCGGTATGGAGTATGCTATAATGACTGGAGGTGATGTAGCTCCAATGGGCAAACACGCTGTTGAAGCAATACATAAAATGTTTGACTGGGCCAACACTAGCCGGAAAGGTAAATTGATTAGTACCCAGCACATTAACTTCAACCACCTACCAGCCCCGCTAACTTTGATTATAAACATTTTTTCTTCCCAGGTGTTCTACTTTTCATTGATGAAGCAGACGCCTTTCTTCGCAAACGTTCCTCAGAGCACATTAGTGAAGATCTTCGTGCTGCTCTCAATGCCTTCCTCTACAGGACTTCAGACCAAAGTAGTCGGATCATGCTTGTATTGGCGTCTAATACTCCACAACAGTTTGACTCTGCTATCAATGACCGTCTGGATAAAATGATCGAGTTTGGTCTCCCGGGTTTAGAGGAGAGAGAACGCTTGATCAGATTGTACTTTGATAAGTTTGTACTTCAACCTGCATCGGAGGGCAAAAGGTAATGTGATTATCCATCATTGTTTGAGGTATTTATTATAAGTGGAATGAAATTAATATTAAAGACTTCATTCCTCAGGCGCCTCAACGTGGATCAGTTTGACTACAGCGCTCTCTGCACTAAGTTAGCTGAACGCACAGCGGGTATGTCCGGTAGAGCGCTATCCAAGCTAGGGGTGGCGTGGCAAGCGGCGGCCTATGCCTCTGACGACGGACGACTCACCGAGGAAATGTGCATTGACATCTGTGATGATGCCGTCCAGGACCACCGGCAGAAGGTAAATAAAAATATTTTTATTATTGTTACTCACCGTAATGTCTACCAACTCAAATTTTGTGAAAGTATTTTTAATAATCTATGAACATGACAATGAAAAAATTACATATAAATACAATCGTTATTGACCCTTGACCTCATACAACAGTGTTAATTTTATATTTTATGCCAAGGTTGTGTGTAATCTTGAATAATGTAAAAAATGTAATCTTAAGTTTTTATCTGTATTTTTAAAATTATTATGAATACATACATTTATTTGCTTGTTTGTAGATGGATTGGCTTTCTGTTGAAGAAAAATCAAGGACTATGATACCATATCTATTGGATCTGCCTCCTCTAGACCAACCTACTGAAGCTAAAAGGAAGATTATTTCTGAACTGCCAGAGACCAAAGAAGAACGCAAGACCAAAAAGAAGATCAAGGAAGTGGAATTGGAAAAGTGACATCCCGTTTTACCAAACAACTCCGATAGTAAAACTTGTTCTGCACACAAAATAAACTGTGATAGAAAGTGTATCTTTGACTTTAGGATTTCAAAATTCAAAACATCTATAGTGTTAACCGATCGTGTAATGAACATGTTGCGTGAATTGTCAGCAAGAATGAAGAAATAATTTATCTTTAATGATTGCATTTTATACAAAACACAGATTTACTTATAATGTAGGGAGCATCAAGAATATCACTTAAAGTTGTATCTGTGGTTAATTTATTCCTGGCTCCGAGACCAATATGATTGAATGTCTGTATTACTTCTTTAATTTTGTATTTAAAATATGTATACATTTACAAAATAGTTGTTAATGCTAAATCAGTAAACGGTAGATATAAAATTTTATATTGTTAAAATTTATTGAAAAATCAAATATTTCTGTGCATTGCTATTAATTTGTAATTACCGTTCATTGAGACCTAATGATACGTTGAAAGAAATCAAGTATAAGATTTCCTAATATAAGGTAATTTTAGTACACTTGCATCTGTTAAGGAATATGGCTTTTGCTATAGCACATACTATTTATACAAATTGATATTAAGCATTGAAGTACAAATTTGTAATATTCGAAAAATAAGATTTAGAAATAGATCTACTTCATTATTTTGCATTTAAAATTACACAAGCAATGTTCCTATGTTTTCCAAATTTATACAAACCACTTCACCGCTAAGGATGGATCATAGTTCTGTTTTTTAATTCCACTATGTCATTCTAATCATTATTATATATATTTAGATGAAAATTGGTATGGTTAGAAATAAAGCAATGTAATAAATAGATTGGAATTCGAATGTTCAATATTAAACCAGCTACAATTACAAGACAGTTTATATTATCATTATAATTATTTTTATGTTTATATTCTATTAATTTCTGTTGCTCATGTTTCGTTGAATATTAATAAAATTTTATTTGTATTTATTGCAGAATAAATCTATTTATCCATGTGGATATGGATATAAGGTGCAGACATTTATTTTCTATACATTCTCCTGTACACTATATAAAATATTTTGAAGTATGACTAAGAAAGCCATTGTTACAGAATTTGATGGGAGTTTAAAGGTTTAATTAGTTTTAAGGTATAACAGTTTGCAATGTAAAGTTTGTGGATCGCTTTTCCTGAATGTAGATGTTAATAGATATTATACACTAAGTCACTTGTTTTATTTATATCCAAAGAAAATCTATCCTAATCTAAATACATATAAAAATAAACCAATACAATCAGGTATCCCTACGGTAGTTCAATTAGGAGAGCGACGGGACGGTTTCCCAGATATCGCGGGTTCGAATCCCTGCTCGTATCGGTTTATCTTCCAATCTATATTTACATAAATTTAAATAAGCTTATACATGTTTATAGATATTTTCAAACATCCTACTAATTATTAGTATATTACCAAATTTTTAACAACCTACAATATAAGTAATTAATAATTTGTGACCTTTTAAAGTTTCGGATTATATTAAATATTAATTTGCCATATTTAGGAATGACATACTAAAAGTCATACTAAGCCTAACATTAAAATATAATCATAATAATAAACCCTCAATTCATTTGAACATATTAAAAGATATAATAATTTCATAATTAGAAATTTACGTGTTAAATCATACCTAATATTTTATATTGCACATAATATAACCAGTTGCATGTTTTTTTTGCAGTACAATCTACCCAATAATTGCTAAATAATATACTAGTCTATATATCACTTCAATGTTATTATTATTCTTTTATACTTAAGCGATAAAAAAAATATCTAGATATTGATTTAGTATCTCTTTATACTAAAGCATTAAATATTACTTTGGATGGGTGTGTCAAGGGCAATATGTTTTGTTGTATCATGAGGTAATACTAAACTCTTTTATAAATTGTTAAAATCTTTTTTTTTTAAGCTATTGCATAGCTTTTCCCTCCTGACTAACGACGCCCCGAGCCGAGGTCCGTGTCTCAATCTGAGACGCCCTCGGGACGTCGCTCCCCATGGGGGCCCATCTGGCCCCCCCCTTTTAAGGGCGGGTCTCCTTTTAAGGGCCCCCCTTTTAAGGGCGGGTCTCCTGACCACTTGGTGAGACTTAAGGTTGAAAATATTTTAAGCTAATGATAATATTAACCTTTTTATGACATTACATAGGAATGACAACTCATAGTAATTTGTTTAATAAAAGATTTTTTTTTAATATCGGTCACCACACTCAACTTCAATTAAATTAAAATAAAAAACCTGAAATTAAATCAATAAAAAAATATACTACATAAATAATTATAATTGCACAAGTTGATAAAAAATGCTATGCAATAACTTTACCGCAGCAGTCCCGGAGTGCTGCACATTTTTTTATTAAAAATATGTCTACAATCAGACTTATATGGCAATAGAGAGTATATGTAAATAGAATAATATACAATTGATGAAATAGTAACGAGATAAAAAATGTTAAATAAGTGTATAAAATAAAAGCCGAATAAAAAGTTTTGGAAATAATTAGTCTGTTCGCGCAGCGCGTGAAAATTGGTAAACAAATTGTAATAAAATTTGGTGTAAAGTTACATATTGTAAGAATTAACAAGATGTTCAATGTGTGTTAATTCGCATTTGCTTACGCATCAGCACTGACAACATCTAGTAGATAATTAAATAAATATTAAACTAAAACTCGTACACACTAAAGAATAAAACGCAAAGATAAACATAACACATTTATTTAAATTTCAAACCAAGAATAAAATATATTTAACGTTATTTAAATTCGTCAAATAATACAATTTCATTAAAGCATTACAGTTTTTGTTCTTAGTTAAAGATTTAATTAAAAAATCTAACCACAATCCGAAAAGTATTTTAGCACACATTTTCTTATAGGTACATTAAAAATAGATTTAAAATAACTTATTTATCAATTATAATAAGAAATGTATTTTACTTCAAAGTATAACAATTAAATAATGCTTTCATTGCACAAGTATTTTTGAAACATTTTTTATATCATTTTATACCAAAACTTTATATATTTTCTTAACTCATACTTTTATATTTTCCTAAAATCTCGTTAGAAACAAATAAAAACATTAAAATATATTTTTTTTTCACATCAAGTATAACTCAATTACAAGTAGATGACGGTACATTTGGTTATCATATTTTATATAAATATGCACTATATCAAATTACTAAGAGCGAAGAATTCATTTTAAAGAGACATAACTAGATACAAAAAATAAATAGTTTAATAACAACTGATTTTAAGTTGTAACAAATAGGTGAAAACAGCATTAAGAGGAGGTCGTTTCTATGAAAAACTATGGCTGTTGCTGGCATTGGAGTCAAACCTGAGAAGTACATTTTTGTACATTTTTTGAATAATTCATAAACATGGCTTAGTCCAAGGAATGTATTAAAAAATTTGTGATATGAATTATACATTATATTTATAATATTAACATTTTATATATGTCTACTTAATTTCAAGGACAAATTAGCGCGGTTCATTCTATTCTTAGTAGTTGTTATTCAACTGTGACGCTTATCATATTAATAAGAAAATAATGCTCTTGAGTATCACAATTACAATGTCGCTTTACCTTAATACAAATAATTGCATTTTACCTTTTTCATAAATTTTTGGGTTCCTGAAAGCAAAGTTTATGGCTTAAAACCTTCATTATAAATCAATAATTCCCCCCCTAGTATGATTACTAGGAAAAATTAATAAGTAATCTCATCACACTTTACAAATTTTTGTTACTGAATTTGACCAGATATTTTGAATTGTCGATTTACCTTTAATTTAAAACTATATCTTATTATATTTATAATTTATAACTACTAATATGTGTAGAATGTTTTAGTTTTTCCAGTATCATATAAATGAAATAGTTTCTTCTTTCTTAATAATAAATGGATCGTTACCGAAGTGTATACAGTGTCATTTAGGGCTTTTAGTATCCTAATGCTTTGAACACAAACACAAGAATTGAGTGATTAGGCCATTTAGGATCATTAAATTTATTCAAAAATAGTAATCCTTTTCTCTTTCATTGTGAAATACGGTCACATAGCTTAAAATATGTTTTATTTTTATAAGAGTTTTTATGTGGGTGTAGTATTAACTTTACTAGCAATTTCAGTTAGAGCCTGCTCAATGATGTTTATTCTTTTAACATATGTTAAAATATGTTTTATTTAATTTCATAAACAATAAAATAAATTAAATGATGTTATAGATTAAATAAAACTTGAAAAGATGGAACGGATAAAATGTCTTAATACACACAATTTTCCAACATGTTCCAATGTTAGTTAAAAATAACTTGTAAAAGTTATAATTGACCAAACTACGTTAAGAACAATACTTCAGTCATAATAACAGCCCTTTGTAAGATAAAAGTAACTTTAGAAGTATTAAATTATAGATTATTTTATGAAATAAATTAGTAGGTACTTGATATTTTAAAAATCATACATAAATTAAATATAGTTTCATAATCAAAAAATATTCTGTAAAAAAACTATTTTGTATGGAATAAAATGTTCATAAGAGTTAGCTTAAGAAATAAATTTAAATTAGAAATTAAATATATAAATTTTGCTATTTCTGATACATTTATCACACATTTTGCATATTTATAATATGATAACAAAATAAACAGACCAGATATCGTGAGATATATATAATAGCTCGATAAAATACATATATTGTTGGTTACATTAATTCGAGCCATACACTATAAATGACTTAGACACAGATACAGTATAATCAATAGAATACAACATTGATGTTATTTAGTTCCTAGAACAGCAGGAAGTCTGCCGAGGAGCTTCATCCTCGACGACTAAAACCCTTGAAGTCCTGGTTACATCAGATTGGGAGTTACGTTCAAATCTTTCTGTCATCTCTCGAGTCAGATCTAAAAACAAATCTTCGACTCCCTGGTTGATTTTAGCAGATGTATTGAAATGTTTTGCACCCACCATTGCTGCATAACTAAAAATGGACTTATTCTTTTTAAATGTTTAAAAATATCTTGATCAACTTAGATTACAATTTAGGTTATGTAACCTGTTGTGTAAATTATTAAATGTTATTAAATATTGAGATTTGTAGGTCAGGTATTAGGATGATGACAGGTTTTGATGCCAGTGTGTAATATCACTGATAAAATATATCATGGACAATAAATAAAGTATTTTATATAACAGCAAAATTAACTAAATAATATTTTCTTTACAGACATTTGTCACATATTTCAATCTTACAATCTTAGGTATAAGAGACTTGAGTAAATATTACTTTACCTTTCAGCTTCCTCCAATGGAACAGTTCTTTCATGTTCTAAATCAATCTTATTTCCGGCAATTACCAACACAATGTCGGAGCCGAGCATCTTTCTTAGCTCCTTCACCCAATTTTTAACCTATAAGATTTTATGTTTATTTTATCTAGTGTAGTATCAATCAAATTGATAATATACTTAATTATAATTTTATTAAAAATATACCACAAGAAGGTTTGTACATAACTGAAAGTAGTTAAAATATATTTCGAAACCTTTTTCGGTGATGATAATCAATATGCACATTATCATATTATATGCTCATATATAATGAAAATAGTATTTACTTGATATTCCAATTGTTTACTTTTTGGTAAAATATTCTGATTTTGGTTAATGTAACATACATACAAGTTAATAATTAAAATGTGTAACCTTTCCAAAAGAATCTTCATCGGTTATATCATACACAAGAATGGCACCATTTGAGTTACGATAGTATATTGGGCCAAGAGCATGAAATTTTTCTTGTCCAGCCGTGTCCCAAATAGAGAGATTAATACGTTTCCCATTTATGTTCAGTTTCTTGTTGAGGAATGTTGCCTGTGCAAGGAATATGGTAAAAGAATAGGATAGGATTTTTATCTTGTTTTAAGTAATCTCCATGCTATAAACTATAGGTAATGTAGTTTTATAATTCTAAATTCATTTCCATAATGTGTATAAAGACAATTACACAATAAAGTTGTTTATAATAATAATGTGGAATATGTAATTTTAATAATTAAACCAAAACAACCTTTTTTCCTTATTACACCAAAATACATAGAATAGGTGGAATTTAATTGTTTAATGAATGTAATTGCATCCTATACTAGGTAAAAAACTTAGCAGATATGTATTTGAAACGCAAACAACACGTTGTGTAATAATTGAATTAAGAAACAAAGCCTTATTACAAAAACAGGAAACTTTCACTTTAAAATTGTGATTGATATTTTAATGATAAGTTGCTTGAAATTTGTATGGTATATTAATTAGTCTGAGAGCAATGTTTAAAAATTTAATTGTGTAAATATATTGAGTTACTTACCTGAAGAGTTGTAAGATGTTTGTCATTGTATTTGTCTTCAATATAGCGAAGTAGCAATGATGTTTTTCCAACGCAGCCTTCTCCCAACAAAACCACTTTAAAATTGTGTGTACCACTTGGGACCGCAGTCATTGTTACTTCGATTTTAAACTTGTAATACAATACTTTCAATTATGGTCTTCTGTCGCGCACTTAGTCTTGATTTACGCACTGAGCAACACTAAATAAAATAAACATTACTGTAATTTCTGTTTTAATACTGAAACTAAACAATTTTATAATCCCTGCCAAAAGATGTTTTTATAGAAATAGGATTAACTAACATCGAGCTCTGTATCATTTGTAGAAATAGAAATAAGCAGTCAAATCTTTCAAAATTGCGTCAAATTACAAACGTCAATTTCAATGATTAAGAGTGTCAGATTGATATATTTTTTTTTATATTTTACGGTATAGGTTCAGTCTTTTAAGCCAAAAATTATATAAGATAAATTAACCAATAAAAAAATAACCATACATTTAATCATTTACTTTTAAGATACACATAAAATTGGAGCATATAATATAACGTATTATCTCAACTGGTCTTATATTATTGAAATATATAACTTACTTAATGTAAAAAAAGAAATTCTGTTCATTATAAACATATAAAAAAATTCTAACAAATATTTTATGTGTATTTAAACACTTATAACACTAAAAACTAGAAGAGTGAAAAGTTGATGTGAAGCGCGTTTTAATAGGTTTTTTCCTATCTTTATTCTTCTTGTAAAATAATAGCAATCTCTAGCTGCCGATTATTGCCACGGTCCATTTAATAATAGGAGAGTAGGTGTATATCTTTTTTGTCAGCACAGTGCGCACTGTAATGCGCAATCTGAAGCGCGACAACTTCTCAGTTTCAGCTACATAGAGATATCTATCATTAAAATATTGATTAATGATTACCTATCGGATTCTAAATGATAAATAACTGTTTTTTTTTATTAAAATTAAAAGAAAATAAATTATAACTATTTGTTTTAATTTTAACTTTAAACTTTTTTATTACTTTAATTGTTAAGTAAGATCAACAAATTCAGTTCTCATTGTAGATTCGTTTAGTACTAAAATAGGTGTTGGATCTTTTGACATATTTTTAAAAGCATTCTTAAACCAATCTAACGCATTTGTCAAATTGGTAACTTGATTCATCTTAACAGTCGTTGTTTCGTAATTTTTCGTCAAAATTAACGATACTTTGTTTAAATTTAACCAGTCTGGGATAAAATTAAAAAAGGGCGGTGAACTCCCTTTGCTTTTAATTGTTGTGGTCACAAACGTTGTTGTTTTAAAAGATTGCTTCACAGTTGTTTTGTCTGGATATTTTCTTTCAGTTGCTGGTGAAGGGTTTTTTAAATACATTGTTTTAGATCTTTTTATATTATGTTTATTATAGATTTTTGTTTTGGGTGAACTATATTTTTTGTGCTTATAAGTAATCGATTTTGCTGGTAAAGTATAGTGCTTTGTTTTTTTTGGTTTAGTTTTTAGTTTTTTAGTAGTTTTCTTGATGATGGTTATTTCACTTATAATTCTCGAGCAACCCTTCTTTTTTCTGATACTTTTTATCGGTGATTTTGGTTTTAGTGTTTTAGGTATGCCGTTTTTCCAATTTTTATTTGCTTTATATTTGGCAGTACTAATTTTTCTCTTTGATATAGCCTTTTTTGATATCTTAATACTTTTATTGTTTTTTTTTGTCGTGGTTTTATTGCTTTTACCTTGCTTCATATTTTTGTTTGAAATATTTATTCTAGGCATGGATTTATGTTTTTTTATAGGAGTTATGTATTTTTTAGTAGACATCATTTGTTTTTTTTTATTGGAGTATGTTGATTTAATTTTCGGTTTGCTCGTTGCTTTAATTGAAACAGTTTTATTTTTAGAAAATATCTTATCAGTATAAGAATTAGTGCTAGTTTTTTTTGGAACTGTCATTACATAACGGCGACGATAGTTTAGACTGAACAATAACCTTTTGCTTTGATTGTACGAATTACCATCTAATGTGTAATTGATCCAATAAGTCATCGGTTTAATGGCTAGAAAACTTCTTTGAGAATATTCACAATTATTGGAATCTTGTATTCCCATTACACCTAGTAATGTATTGTTTAAAATTAATGGAGTTCCCTGGCGTATGTAACAATCTTCAAATTGCTTTTCTCCAGCGCAGACATAATATTCCATTAGGTGTGATAAATCTTCTTTACATTGCTTTATTTCGGCGACTCTGTTTGTCTTTGCATCCGGTATTATAGCCTCTAAACCAATCAAGGATTTAATATCAACTGAGCTTAATTTTATAAAACTTGTACCCTTTTTTAATTTCAAATCTATCTTCACAAGAGCTATAGCATTCGATCCTATGATATTGTCGCCCATCGCAAAGGTTTTAGCGTATGGATAAATATAATATTTACTAATAAAGTGGGTATTTTTATTAATTTTAACTAATTGACACATTTCTGCACAGTAATTACTAGTAACTATGTAATGTGATGAGATGATAGTACCAACGCAACACTCATTGGATTTGGGCATACATCCCTTGCAAATAAATCGTACAACGTTATTTATAAAATCACCCTGTGATACACTTAACAATAAACTCACACATGCAACCAAAACAATCATTTTACAAAAGATTATATTTCCTTTTATTATTATTGACTTGTATTTATGACTCTGGTTTTTATTTATATTCTTGATTTAGCTAGCAACAAAAAATAAGACTACTATTTATCAAGCCTGTTTTTTGGTCATAACTTTTCATCAGTTTGTTTTATAAGAAAACCGGAACCGAAATAAAAACTTTTTCTCATTTAGCTGTTTATTAGGTTCTTGTCCAAAATCTTTATATTTAAATATGACATCCAGTTAATATATCATATTTTATATCGAAATAAATCAAGCAATAAGGTGGTATTGAATGCTAATGAAAGCATGTTATATAATTCCAAAGCCTGATTCATTATACATAATTGGTAGGTAATACTAATACATAAGTCCTATGAGAAATCAAAACTTACGTGACGTATCCAATTACTACCCTATTGGACCCTCGATCACGTACGATTTGGAACCAGGAAGTAGGCATATCACCTATTATATATATATGTCAAAAAGTACAGTAAAATATATACAAATATTACATACATAGGTACATACAAACCATAGTTGTATAAGTACACGATAAATCTAAATTTTTAAGGATTCAGTCCATTAATTGTTGAGATAGAGATATTATTTTCAATAAAATGTAAAAAATATATTTTCTCTTTTTTCCACAGATTATAATAAACTGTTTTTATTGTGTATTTACAATTATTCTTTAAACGCTCTTTCCAACATGTGAGACGAACGATAACTTAACTTCCTTAAATTATGATATTTTTTATTGATTTATTTTAATTTAAATACTTTAGTAAATAAATTATCTTTGAGATGGATAAATGGAATACTGAAATATTGAGTTCGCCTTAAATGTAGGTACTTCCCTGGCGATTTGCAGCTTTACAGGCGATTTGTAATAGCTGAGAAAAAAGAGAACACTTTTGATTCATTTATTACCTAAATATCCTGTATAATAAATATTTTAAACTATTTAATACATGATATTATATATGTAACATTGTAGACGTAAATGATTCTCCATAACCGCAAGCCTCGAACTAAACGAACTTATCTCGAGTCTGTAGTTCAGGCTAGAACAGTAGGACCAGATTTTGAGGCTACGGGAACTGAGCTAAAATAATTTAGTTTAGTTTCGAGTTGCAGGCGCTTAAGATAAACCTTTTATCTACTATGTACTTAGACTTATGACAAGTTTGTTATATTGTATTTAATAACCTTTTTATTTGTAAATGTTGTGTGAACCTTTTTATCGTATTATATAATTTATTTATTCATAAAAAAAACTTTTTTGATTTGATTTGATTTGATAATATATTTATTTATTACCTATTTCAAATTTTAATAATTATAAATGTTTTTATTGTCATCGTATACTGCAAAGTTACGTAGTATACGTTATTGGTGACGAATTTCGAAACAAAGTTAATAGATATCGTCATTGCTACAGTTGTGTATAGAATGGTAAATTTATTAAAACGTGTAACGACACGATAGCTCAGTTGTCCGAACGACGGAGACGGGCTCCCTGATATCACGGGTTCAAGCACTACCCGTGTTCATTTCTTTTTATTTTTTATTTTTATAAATGTTTATGATACCCATATAATATATGTAATATAAAGTTCGTTATAGTTAAGTAATAAATAAATATATGATACGTATTATTTGCGGTATATAAGATAAAAATATATAAATTGGACTTTTTACTTGTATTTGTACGTTCAACTGAATTTCGTTTGATTATATCTAGGAAATGAAATATTTTTTCGTTAAGAAATAAATAAATAAGTAAATAAGGACTAATGTAGAGTTAAGGACTTACCAAGAGTTCGTGCAGACGACCGATGAACATTGTTTCAGAACTGAAACTGGACACGTAGTTTTGATATAACGGAATAAAGTGTACATGGACATGCACAGGTACAGGTAATAAGGGAAAATAAGGGTTGTCCAAATGTTTGAAAATATCTATAAACATGTATAGCCATGTTAAGCTTATTTAAATTTATATAAATATAGAATGAAAAACAAACCGTCCCGTCGCTCTACCAATTGAGCTACCGTATCGCTGTCCGTCTCGGTGAATTAAGCATTCTATATGTGATCGTCTTTATCGGGACGGTGGTGACATCTATTAGGTTTCTTAAATAAAATATTTATGTTTTGTTTCTTAATAAAATAAAATATTTATTTTCTCATAAATTATAAAAGTTTTTAATAAAAATAGTATTAGATAAAGATTTACTATTACTAGCACTTATTACGCAAGCGAATGTAGACGTTTTAAAGTATCTACTATTAGTAAATATTGTGTTAAAATGTATATATTATTCCTAATATATATTTCTAGGTAGGCACCCTGGTTGAGACAACCCTATAATGTATCAGAGAGGGAGAGATTAAAGCTCACGTCAATATTGATGTTTCTCCACACATAACTAGATTTACAGTACATAAAATGGACTCCGTTTTAAGATTAGATCTAGATCATTATAAAGATTTCAAATATACTCGAGACTTAATACGGGTTAGGAAGTTATTTTTAAACACCATGCTTATATTATTAGGTGTCTATAATTTTCAATTAAGACTCGTTTCATTAAACTACATCATACTATCAATGAACATCAACTACACGATTAATAACATTCCAAGAGATCTAAACCCGTGTTCATAATAAATAATGTTTATGTTATACACTTAAAAAGATCTAAGACTAAGAAATGTAAGGTATTTTAATAACAGCCATGCTCTTCTATTCATAACATTTTATTTTATTTTAGTCATAAAAAATAAAATAACACAAATTACTCAATTTTAAAGTGACTTCATACCAAAAGTATAGTTTTTAGAATACTTCTGAAAAAATGTAATATATATTTTAGAAAGGAACACATTTTTGTAAATATAATTGTAACTGCCATGAAAGTTCCCAGTTATAGATATAGTTATAGTTATAGTTATTTTAGGATTTAAGAATAGACAGTTGTTGTTGTCGTTGTCGACTTTCGTTAGTTTGTTGTTAACTGTTATGATAATTATAATATTACATTGCATCATCGAACATTGCAATTTTAAAGTAGTTGTCGCTGTGAGTCCGGAGGTTTTAGTATAACCTACAACAAGTAACTATATGTTTAAAATATTAATTTTTTACATTTTGATCAGATACATTTGTAAATTAGATAAATTTGTAAAGATAAACAAGCTATACAAAATACTAAAACACATTTACATGAACAATTGTTTAATTAACCGAATATATTTTATTCTCGCAGTACATTAATATTTCATATGGAAAAAGCTTTATTTAGTGGCGCCGGCGCCGCTTGCGCATTCCACGCGATCCCGAGAAAAGTGCATCCGTGAATACCGACTCAATAAGCTCGCATCACCATTAAGACATCACGCGCCACCGCCTCAAAATAGAGCCATTTCATTCATAAACAATGCATATCAGGCAATTCTATCTGCTTCAACGCATTACCATTAAATTAACCAGTCGGAATTCGATGTTTATGCTTACAATTCCACCGGCGGTACTCGATAAATCAAGATAACGTCCGACGGCTATGCGGATGAGCAAACCATTAAAATACCAATTGCAATCAACTAATAGTTCCGATCTGATATTAAATATTAAGTAATGACGTAGCTCGTGCGTACATCAAGCTCACAGTACGCCAATGTCGGTATTCGTACTCTTAACGTCATCGTTTGAAGGAAATCGCATGTTTATTTTGGTGAGGAAGTTTGTGATGCAATGATATATTTATAATGTGAGTATTCGTTATTGTGTATAATTAGCGTAAAAATAATCGTTATATGAAAACATATTGAATTAGTTAAAAGATATTTTTAATAGTATTATATCGGAGGGTACGATATAATACGAGTATTAAAATTGACTTTATAATAACTATTTATTGGATTGGATTTATTAAATATATATACATATTTGATAACATTTTTTTATAATAAATATAAAGTAATGTTAAGTGATGTTGAAAGAAACCAGGTAGCTCGGAAGAAATTAAATGATCACACCTGATACAGCATCAAGAAGGGCGACAATACCTAAAAAATTGATAAGTAGTCATTGAATCTGCTATGAGATATTTATAGTACTTGAGTATTAGGCGATGACTTAATTATCGTTTAAATCCGAATTTGAATTTATTTTGTTATTCAGTAAACAAATATTATTACTTTATCTTTATTGTATTGCCATGATAGTTTTTTGTTCATATTTAT
Organism: Napeogenes inachia; assembly: GCA_959347355.1. Taxonomy (NCBI): domain Eukaryota; kingdom Metazoa; phylum Arthropoda; class Insecta; order Lepidoptera; family Nymphalidae; genus Napeogenes; species Napeogenes inachia. The sequence continues at coordinate 10,937,511 of OY365800.1, read as the reverse complement.
TCGAAAGCTGTAGACATTCTACGAGAAATAAACAAATACATATATATTATATGCGTATATAACTAAAAACTATTTATATCGTTATCCTTATCTAGTTCCCTATATAATAAGATTCGTTATTTATTTCCAATTTCTATCAAATATTTTAAAAACCCGAATGGCTTTTGTGTATCTTTTAAAATATGTAGTAATTTTAAGGTCCTATAAAATTTGATTACAAGTTAAACTAATCTATGATATAAAAAAAAGAAAAATGTTGATATCTAAGATTTATTGAAATCCAGTATTAAAATAGAAAAACATTATTGATACATTAAAGTAGTTACTAATCTAAAATACTTTAAATTTAGGTGGTCCGTAAGTTTCGTGGGGGACGCCTTGACTAGTAGATAAAAGACCTGTTTCATAATTTATCCCAGAAGATGAAGCGCCTGTGTTAGAGCCAAATTTGCTGGGCTTAGGATTTGCTGTTGGACCGAAAGTAGAGGAGGCAGAACCAAAACTGCTATAGGAACTAGTTGTGGCTGAAGCGTCACCGATACCCGATCCAAAGGAGCTTGAGCCAGAACCGAAGCTGCTGGAGGAACCAGTTGTGCCTGTTGCATGACCGAAACTAGATCCAAAATTACTGGAACCAGAACCTAACCCAGTAGAACTAGAGCCAACGCTACTGGAGGAACCAGCAGAACCCGTAGCGTGACTGCTACCTGCACCAAAACTGCTTGAGCCGGAACCGAAGCTGCCAGAGCCAGAACCAAAACTGTTAGAGCCAGAGACAAAGTTCGAACCATGAGTCAAACTGTTTCCAGTGGTGAAGGAGCCACCTGTTCCTGTAGAGTGACTGCTACCTGTTCCAAAGCTGTTTGAGCTGGAAGAAAAACTATTACTGGGTTTTGTTGCAATAATGTTGCCACTTGTCAATCCAGTAGCACCCGAATAAATGTTAGTAGAGCCTGATCCTAAAGAGGAGCTGGGCTTGGAGCCGTAGTTATTATTACCACTTCCGGAGTATAGACCACTGGACGATGAGCCAGAAGCTGTTGAAAATGAACTAGATCCAAAGTTACTGGTCGGTTTTAAACCGAAGCTGCTTCCAGATTGTACGTTGCCTGAACCAGCTTCAAAGGAAGAACCAGTAGACCCAAACGAGTTTGGTTTGGAACCAAACGTATTATATTGGTTTTCAGACGTAGCACTAAGAGGGTTATAAGGTTTTATTGGACTTCCGGTGTTTGTCTCAAAAGTGTTTCCAGAGGTTGATCCGTAACTACCCGAACTGAAACTTGATGAACCAGAAGACGAAGTACTGCCAGAGCCAAGAGATAAACTGCTAGCAGTGCTTGAAGAGATTCCTCCGGTAGTATATGATTCAACATTAGGCTTAGTACCGAAAATTGCATCCAAAGATCCAGCTAAACTTTCGTCTTGACCAGAGCCGCTAGTAGAAGAAGTAGCCACACCTGCACCAGAGAATGATGCTGAAACTCCACCCTTATTGTAATCGTTAACAATGTTATCAATTAAACTTTGAGAATCTTGCTTGTTGTTATATTTAATGAAGAATACTTCAGGTTTTACTGGAGGTTTTTGTTCAAGTTTAGGCAAGACCACATTTTTGATGTCTTCAGGCTTTTTAACTAGAACGTAAACAATAGTCTTTTCTTCATTTTGTTGTGGTACAGGAATGACTTGTGGAGTTTGGGGTTGTTGAGCTGGCGCCTTTATGAAAATAATTTTGTAGTGTTTCTGGGGTGGAGGTAATACAATAGGTTGGCGTGGCTTTTGGGGTTCAGGGTCCTCAGGGGCAGCGTGTACATAGAAATGTTTGAACACTTGTGCTGGTTGCCTCTGTATTTGATTGTAGTATTCTTGGTAGTTGTGGACAGCTGCAGTCTCGTAATGGTTTGAGGAAATGAATTGATTAGCTGCGCTTGCAGCTTGGTAATGGCTGCCAATTTTGTCTAAGCCACTAGTATCGCCTGTGTGGTAAGTTGATTGATAACCAGTATTTTGGCCAAATCCTTGGTATGAACTTTGCGATCCGGTACCGAATACATTGTAATTAGATCCGGAGGCACCACTGGATGTGGCAAAAGTATTTTGGTTAGATCCTTTGTTAGCAGAGCTACTTAAGGTATTATAGCTTGACCCAGATCCAGAACCACTTGTTCCTTGGGTATTGTAGTTTGATCCAGAACCAGAGTTACCAGATGTTCCTAAGTAATTGTAGTTGGCTCCATGGGATCCATGGGAAGCACCGAGTCCGTTATAGTTAGATCCAGAACTTGAGCCTGTCCCTGCATTTCCAAATATGTAATTGGATCCGGAAGACGATCCAGTTCCCGTTGTTGTACTAATTATGTCGTAATTAGATCCTGAGGATGTTCCAGAAGAGCCAATTGTATTGAAATTGGAACCAGAGTTGGTTCCGACTCCTGAAGCTCCATGTGCATTGTAATTGGATCCAGTGTTGTAGTTAGACGATCCTGTTGAGCCGCCTAATCCATGATAATGGAGACCAGAGTTGAGGTTTCCTGACGTGGTTTGGGCAAAGCTGGATCCAGATCCTGTTGCAGAGAAGGCTGTGTTGTAATGGTTATTGTTGCTGCCTTGGTGAGTAGGTAGTCCATAGCCAGTAGTCGGCACTTTGTATTGGTATCCGAGACTGACGTCAGCCACTGCTACGCCCAAGGCGAGCGTTAACACCTGAAAATAAACAACATAACTCTTAATTTGTAATTATATTATAGAATTCACTTTAAACAAAATAAATTAATAATGTCTTAGTGATCTGGATTGTGGCTAACTAGGAAGGGCTGCATAACAATAGTAACGTCTAGTAGCTTTTGAAAAAAATATATGAAGGAAAAGGTTTTATAACTAACGTATCTTTAATTTGTATAATATAATATATTATACACCTTGCCCCTTTAAAGATTCTCTACAATTAGTATACAACTTTTTTAATTTCTATTGCATAGAAACATAGAATGTAGTGTTACATATCGCTCACAATTCTTGAGCTCTTAAAACTTAACAAACTTCTATCTTCAACGCAGAAAACAATTAAAATATATTACACATAATTCTACGGAACACGTGAGGTTTAGTTAAAATTAATATTTACTGGAAATATTAAGCTTAAACTCCAACTTTCAAAGCGTTGATTTTAAACGTGTCAATTTATATTGACGAACAATTTTAATTAACTTAAATAAAAAATCGTTTTAACACTTTATATTTTACGTAGCGTTATAAATATCATCGTTTTTATTTAAGCAATTATAATATAATTTTGTTAGTACATAGTCATTGTTCCTTTAATATATCAAACAGTATAATGAAAGTCTGGAGTAAAAAAACAAGAATCTTTCGTAACATGTGTGACCAATCTCCGAGTTTCACTTTTTGGATTAGAACAATGACCCTATATTGACCAGCACACAAACAGGACAGGAATTATGATATGATATGATGTTGAGAACTAAAGTATAAGGAACATTAAAAATATTGAAAACAATACAAATGAATATAATTCACATATGTTATATATACAATATATTTACACAGTTTTATTGAATCTACCAACATAAATAAAAATATGTGTATAAACTTATAGAGCTCTGTAAATCATGAATCAAATTTCAAATCTATTATATAATATAACATATATGTTTATATGGTGTTGGTTGTATTTTATTTATAAAAGTAGTAATTGGAAATTTATATTTAATTTGGGACAAGAATATAAAAATGTAAAGTAAATATTGACAATCAAGTACAAGTAAGTATATCGCAATATTATAATATATATTCAATATTATAGTAATATATATTTTTTATTTCTACAATTATAATAATTTCATCAGACATTTTCTTACCGTTAATATGGCCCAAATACGAGAATCAATTGTTTGGAAGAAGAATTAATATAATTCAATGTACAAAGATATTACATTGTTTATATGACATCATATTAAGGCTCATACCAATAGTTTGAAAGATGTTTATAAAGGTTGGTTCACACCACACTGTTTGAAAGTTCTAATAAAAAAATGGAAACACAAGTTATTATTCTTGTTAAACACTAAGTGTCATACTCGTTAAAATATAATATAGCTTAGAACAAAACATAAGATAGTATTTTTGTACTGTAGATTTACTACTAATTTAAAAATGTTTGTTTTTTTAACCATCATCTAAATGAGATAATCTTGTCGTGTATGAGAGGTATTTGAGGCTTGTAATTCGGTTGGCGGGAGGTGTCATAAGTCATTGCACAACCGCTAACCAGAATCAAACCTCCAAGCCATGGCGCAACCGAGCCCCTGACTTTGGATCAAGATCAATGAACTACCATTTATAATATTACGAAATTCCTACAATAGTTATAAATCAATTCATTAAATTGTTGTTTTATTAACACGAGGTGAAAAAACCGGTAATAATTTATATGATGAGAACTTAGGCCATCCCATATCCTTGATTTTTATAGTTTGACAGATTCTATTATTTGTATCGTTAACTATTATGTTTTAAATATCATTATGTGGTATTTTTTATGGATTGATAAGATACTCAGTATATCCGTGTATTAATTAAATTTCATTGTTAGTATAAAAAATAATGCTATTAATATGAATTTAATTAGAAAAGCTTTTAATTACATGACATCACTGGATACATACAATATTTGGACAAAAGGATATATAATTTAGTGGTTGATGTGGTTTATATACAATTAATTATGAAGTAACTTCTATTGTAAATCTATAAAAACATATATATTATATAATTTATTATTCTGTCATATTTATCATGAAAACATAAACGTACAGTTCCGATTAAATAAAGTGGAAACCGTTTATTTTAAACTTCTGTAATACAAATATTCTTTCAGTATTTGTAAGGCATATTACTTCATGAAGTTACGCAAACTAATAAAACTTCTCAGAGTTTATCGTCTAAGTCAATTCGCTTGTAATGTGATACTCTAACTAACGTCATAGTTTTACATAAAAGTATATACTAAAAATCATTGAACATAAGGTTATTGTTGTTATTAAAAAAAAAAAACTCATACATTGTACGAGGAAGCAAGGATAATGACAATATAGTGTGAATTCGTCTTTATACTTGACATTTGGGTGGCAATGTGCGAGTCAGCGAGGCTGTAACCAACTAACATCATTGTTTTGACTGATTTATTTATTATATCTACGTTCTAAATTAATTAATTTAAATTCTAAATTTAAAATTTAAAAAATTCTAAATTAAATTCTAAAAACGTTCTAAAATGTTTGAAATTTTAACTAATTTTAATTTTAACTTTTAATTTTAATACGCTATTGTAAGTTGTTACTATATTAAGAAAGATTAACTCATACCTTCCCTTAATTACACGGTTTGTAAAGATGTTATTGTATAAGAAAAAACTTGTGCAAGTTGTAAAATATTAAAATAGAATACATATTTTTGTTTCGCTCATTCTTATGAAACATTAATTATATTATCCTATATATATCCTAATTAATTTATAAATACCAAAACAACATAACTTTATTTGACATTTAAAAATATATTTTTTGGAATACATTCCTTTGTACCAAAAAACGTGGAGCAGTTATAAAAGTTTTTGATCTTAGATTTGATACACTAGATTGATACCCTAATAACATAAGAATCATTTTTATTCACGAGCACAAAGCTTTTTTATTCCTACCTATTTATAAATGTAATGTATCATAAATAATTAATTTATATTCATAAAAAATATCAAAATACTATGTAAATAAAAAAATGTAATTCATTATACAAGTGATAACGTTAAAACGTATATTTTTTACTAGTAATATTTTTTATGGGTGACGCATCTATCAACAATAACTATAGAAGAAGACGAAATTAGGTTTTTTTTTGGTTTGTAGGTTTTTGTATATTCTAAAGAATTCTTTTTATCTCAGTAAGGATGTGTCAGCTGCAACCTAACACGGATGTGGTATGAATGTCAGCGGTTCATATGTTTTGTGAATTAAAAAATTAAATTGTTATCAAGAAATATCTATTATGTCCTGTTCTTTTATTAGATGATGATTTATTTGGTTAAGTAAAGTTATTAAATCCGTATTCAAATGTATCTTTCTTATGATTATTTTATAAACGTTTGGTTAAATCAGTAAATAGGTATATAAATGTATTATGCTTTCGAGATTTTTATCTGTTTTGTTAAATCATGAAGACATGTTTAACTAAAGTTTGTGGTTTTATATAATGAACACATGTTAAACAAAGTAAGTAATCAAATGCTAATACATTTGATGATTAAATAAAATAGCAATTCTGCCATTAGGTTTTTAATTTGTTTTGTTAGATGATAAACATATTATGATTACGTAAGTAAAATGTATATTTATTATTTGTGACAAATTCTGATTCTTTTTGTTCATCATATTATAATAATGTTTTGTTCTTTTTTTTTTTGAACATTACACTATTCTAAAGTGGATGAGAATTTAACGCAACGGGTAACTACGGGAAGTCCCGGTGAGGTGAAATAGTTCGCTGGCGGGTTTTATGTTTTGACATACTTTCCATGAAGGTAGCCGGTTACAATAACTTTTTGTATCAGCCCTGTATGTTTTAGCCATCCTTGACTTATGTTTATTAATAATAGATACAAAAATGCGTGGTTATGTAAATGATTATTTTGAATTATGTTAATATGTGTCATATAAATGATTATGAGGTAAACGACTCAATATAAATAATATTAATATATTTTTGTTTGATTTCCAACTAAAGGTATTTTATGACCTCATATGACTATTTACAAATTACTATGACTGAACTCCAAAACTGCTTGACCAATTTTGATAAAACTCCACTGATTTTTAATGCAAGTGAAGACCATTCGCTAGTAGTAAACAATAAATGACATTGTTATATAGTTGATTTAAAAACCATAATGTTTGTGATTTGTGACTGTGAGAGTTACGTATCACTTATTACTTGAAATAGCCCGCATATTACATATATATTTAATTTATGTCAATATTTTTATAATATTTAGAAAAAAAAAATATGCTATTATTTAATATAAAAATAATAAAAGTCTGATATTTTTCCTCCGACCCGCTTATTTGTAAGAAGCGAAAATTGTAAGATGTGACATTTAAAGCTTAATAATTGACTTTATTTACTTTTCCAATGTTATTTGCATCCGTGCAGTTAGAGTTAGCAAATGTATATAATACAAATATTAAACTATAAATTTGAATGTTCGTTTTTTGGACGCTTATAATCTGTTGAGCTCGGAGCTTAACGTTATAATATTGTTAATATTGAAACAAGAGCTTTTTTATTTAATATCAAATACATTTAAAATTATATAAAAGTCACTGTTTAATTACAAATTATTAGGCTTAATATTACAATTTTTATATAAGTTATAAATATTAAAATTCGCAAGAGCAGGTTATAACACTCAATACCAAAATTGTAATATTAAAAAAAATAGTCTATGTTACACAGACTAATATAATGATAATATATGATATTAATTTATTAATCTAAAACTTAAGGAACAAAATCACTACACTTTAAACACCCACGAGCAAATACAATAAAAAAGGTACGCACCCAGATCGTGTACATAGTGGATACACCGGACTCCGTCTTCTACCACCAACTTAAGAATGTGGTGTAGGATACCACATCTCTCTTATATATGAGACTTAGCGACCGATGTACAAGTACAAGGCCAAAAAACCGGTAACGAAAGCTCTATGAAAACAACGAATGCTTCAGTTGTTATGTTAATTTTTAGTTTAAGTTTTATCTAATTTTTATAATTTATGAATAGACATATATTTTTTTTATTTTATGATCAAATAACTTTAACTTTTTAGTTTGAGAAGAGAGAGATAAGATGCTGTCAAATTTATTAAAATATATAATTGTCGTAAAGTTAATAAGTTATTTAATACTTAATAAGTTTAATTATATTTGACTATAATACTTAATAAGTTGTTACTTTTTAACTAACATCTCTGTAATCTTCTGTCTTCCAAAACGCTTCTTAGTTAACATCTCAGTTCACAAACTTAAACTACTGCAGGTAATTTTAAAATGTTCTTGTTTGTAAAACTATTTATATTCTTAATTATCCTTTGTAAAATGAAAAAGTTTAAATTCTCTTTTGCGAAATAAACTAATATTATTATAAAATTGGATAACTCTGTTTTAAACTCTATGTAAAGTATCTGACATCCCTTCAGGAGCAATTATAAGAACGCATATAAATACTAATATTTAAAAGAAATATTTTTATAGTATTAATAGATGATAATATATTTAATGAAAAAGTACAAAAACCACAAACATTCAGTAGAGTATTTATTTTATACTTCAATATAATATCCCATTATATCCAGAGAACGGTAAAACTATTTTAATATCAAGTTTCATGTTATTTCTTTTAAAAGCTGCACCGGCATACGTAATAATGATACCACAGACATTCATAAAATATAACGAGATTTTAAATATAATAATATAGTTTGAAAAATTAAAAAGCACGCATTATTAAGCTTGGATATTCTAATCAGGATGATGAGATAATCTCATCGGATTGTTAATGTTTTATCGGTTCTTGATATGTGTACTATGTTTGAACAAAATCGTCCCGTGGGATATGAGACAAAATCGATATCAAAAAAATCGGTTACAAGCTAACAAACAAGCAAACATACACGCAAAACTAATAAAAGCGTGTTAAGAACTGTTGTCTCTTATACTATTATTAAGAAATTTTGTTATAATAAAGAACATACAATCCGGAGGTCATTGTGACTTGAGATAGTTTATCTTACTTTTATTTAAATTTGGGTTAATATAATCTATAACCAGCGTCTTTTAATCAGTCGTACCTACATAAGTATTAGGTGCTCTATACCTAGTCTTGCCATAATTATTGTAACAAGAAAAAAAAATATTTTCTAATTGCAAACAACATTTATTACTCTTACAGAGTGTTAGTTTAATACACAAATATAATACAATTAAAATTATAAAAAGCTTATTCGAAGTGTTTCTTCTCTCAAGAAAAGCTTATTCTCAAGAATGGTATCTTGTGCCGATATTTTAATATCTTTTTTACAAAAATATGGCTCAGTCCCTCCTTCATAGCTAACACACACCATCACTGAAGTCAGACAATGCCTACGTTTCACTCTGTGGACTGATTAGGAACTTCCTTAGAGCTCTGAGCATAAATATTGTCATTTTGTCTGTTAAAATTTTGCTCAATTGTAAAAATGTTCTCATCCGTAAACAGTTTTTTTCTGTGACCTCCCTTTGCGTACCTACCGCTTCAGTAGTAGTTAAGATATGACCGATGCGTCTCTTATAGGCTGCAGTCCAAGTCATCTCTTAAAATACGCGACATGGTTTTAGGTGTTAGGTGTTCATTTCTCGAGATAAAATCTTTTGCTTTCTTTCAGGATTTCTTCGAATTCTTTGCCTTACTACTTTGGACCACGTTTTTCGTACGAGCACTACGTGGATGGCCAGATCTTTCTCTGTCACAAACAGAGGAAGTCTCATTGTACCTATTAATAGCCGGTAAACAAACATTTGACTAATACCAAGTGTATGGAGAGTTTTAAAAATTGCATTTGGCTCCATACCTATTTTGTGTAATGCAATCACAGCGATTTTATCACCCACAATACTTTATCACCCCACTCCATTTTAATATCGCAAAAAAAATGTACAATGTATTGGCGCCAAAATGAGAAAACACAATGAACAATCGTATAAAAATGACAGATTTCAAATTCAAATGTAACGATTTTTTATTTTTAATTGAAACAATATTTATGGCCAGACTAAGTAGAATCCGTAGACTATAATTGTACATTATTGTCTGCGGATTAATTTTACTCCAGAATATTCAATGCACATTTAATATAATAATATATTTATGGATGGAGATGGAAATCCCATTTAACAGCCCAAGCATATATTCATAATATACATATGATTCGAGTAATAATTTGTAATTGAATTTATTATTAAGTCCAAATATGTTTCTTTTGTTTTCATATACTTATTTTAAATTGAAGCTGTCAAACTCGGGCGACAAATACGTCATATATGTCTTACAGTTTCTCAAGACAATGAGATAATAGGAGAATGCTTTAATATATCTTAAATATCCTTTTGTATTGTTTTAGATGTTTGTTAACAATATAACTAAAGAATTAAAATTACTACGAATTTCAATTAATTCTAATCTCCTTCTTGTTTTCTCCGACCTGTACCTCGATTATTAGAAAATAAAAATCTTTTTCTAATTTTTACCTAAAATTGACAGAATATTATATTGACATATATGTGAATGTAGAGATAACAAAAAAAAAAAACGAAAATTAAAAAACGCCTCATATGCGCTAAAAATAAAATTTAAATAAATTTCTAATTGTATTCAGACAATTGAGTAATAAATAGTATTGCGTCCTTAGTATTTATTTATGATATTCATATTCAATCTTATTTTCATTATTCCATAGACACAATTGACCTAAAAATCTCGGTCTAAACGGGACAAATAATGTGGTAAAATCATAGAATTATGTATTTTAACTCTAGGTATGGGTAAAATACGTCGATCGCTTCATAGACGTATTCGCTATATGTGTAATATGTTTTTAAATAAATAAACAATACTTATTATATGAAAAGTTCAATGTAAAATGATGTGACGCATGTCTGCCAATAATTAAACTAAGATTGCAAAAAACTTTACAAGTGCTCTGGAAAATATTACTTTCGGTCTTTGATTACGAAATTTATATAAAAACTTTTTTAACCTTAACTTTTTTTTTCATTACTAACAGTGCAATTCTTACTTGGACGTTGTTAGTATGGTGTGGTGCTTTACTATTATTATTATTTTGTGATGTATTTTATATGGAGGCTGGGTCTAAAATAGAGATTTATTAGTATGGACTGTCGTTTCTACAGACCGAATAGCTGACTGCTCCCATTGTTTAAATAGAGCAATCACTACTTTGTACCCTGTGGCTTTTAGTCCGTAGTTTGTAACAAATATCCAAAATTAGCGTACATTCAAAGTTTCTATAATATATTTTAAAATTGCCACAGACCTGTTTCTAAAACTATTGGTAAATATTTTATATTTTGACTGTTCTGTTATAATAATCTTAATTTTAACGATCGTCAAAAATTATAAACAAATATTCGTGGTAAGAGCCGAACTTTGTTCTCAAAGCTAGTTATTTAAATTTAAATTGATATGGACATTACTTAAATCACTGTTAAATTTTTAAAATCAGTTCTGTAAGTTTCTACTATAATTCTATGAATTCGTAACAAATTTGAAAGAAATTCTACAACGGTTTAACATAATATTTGTAGAAAATCATCCGAAATGTACGTAAAATAATAAGCAAAGGTTAGGGATAGCCATAAATAATTGAAAGTGTATATGTGCGTTATTTTATAAGATATATATATATATATATATATATATATCATCAATATATATATATATATATATATATATATATATTGATGATATATATATATATATACCGTAAGTTATAAAATAAATAAGTTACTAAAGTAGAGGTTCGAACACGTCTGCTTTCAGCGAGAAAAGACTTTAAAACATGTTAAGTGCAAATCCTTTACACGGAACTCGAAAGAGATAATCATATACAGCATAAATCTGGACTCCTTCATGCGTGTATGTGTGTGTGTGTGAAATGAAAGAGTTTAGATAATACTAGCTGTGCCTGCGACTTCGTACTCATAGATTTCGATTTCGATAAATCGTACTCTATGTACTTGAAAGTTTGATGAAACTTCAAAGTTTCATCAAACTCCTTCTAGTAGTTTTTGCGTATAGGAGTATATATACTTTATTGTATTTTTTTAGTTTTAATCAAAGGCTTTTTTTACGATTTCGTATATTTTTTTATTGAAGAAGTTTTTATTATACTCTGAGGACATAGGACGACTATTTGAAATTTTAAAAAAATATATCTTACGAAAAAAAATTATCTTAAAAATATCTTAAAAAAAATATATCCACACTGGTTAATCCGTTTCTGATATTAGCGTGCACAAATATACAGATATAGTTATACTGACATACAAACATACAGACGAACAGACAAAATGAAAAACTATTGTTTTATACGATACGAACTCGATAACTTAATACCAAAATATTACAAATTGTTTTTGTATCCAAATAGTAGAAATAATAAAATTTTTACAAACATACATAATACAATACATACATACAAAACATATGGTTAGTAAACTTATTATAACATATATTATTTTATTATAACATTATACGTACAAGTATATAATCGTAAATATTTTTATCCCGAAAAAATAAAACAATTCCTGCTCGTATCATATATTTAGCATAATGCATAATTTCCATATTTACAGTCGGCACAGTCAGAGCGGACTTGATTAAATTTGATGAAGAGTTGGCGGTCTATGTCTCTACGTATTCATGAGTTTTATGTTCACCTGCAAATTGCAATGTCTATTTGAACATTTTTGAAAAAAGACCGCATGTATAGACTAAATAACAGAACATTCCTTTGGTACACGGCATAACAGCCATTAGGCTAGGCTACATTTTTATGATAATAATAATTATAAACATCAAAAAATTATTTTGAACTCCTATTCTCAAAACGTCACGAGGAAAATATTAACCAAAAGGTAAAATGATTGAAGAGATAAACAAAAGCTCCCAACCCTCGAGTCAGAGGTACAGAAATTCATATTAAAAAAAATAATTGTGCACTTCTAAGTCATGTCATGTTGACTTTTTCATTTCTTAAAAAAATTTCGAGAGTTCCCTCTATTTTAGTAAATATGGAAGATAATTTCTTAGAATCTTTCTTATTATATTGTATGCATTTTAGATAAATATAAATAATTGAACCTCATTAAATTTACCATTTCGGGCACCCATTTAAAAAACAAAAAGTAGTCTTAAGAATGAGTAAATGCATTGTACATAGTTAATATGTATATAAATATTATTTAAGTAAATATTGGATTGAAACCACTGGGAAGAGTCGTTTATTTTTATACTTTTTGAATATTCGATCTAATTCATGAATATTAATGAATATGATAAAATTTAATTATAAATGTCCAACGACATTTAGACCGAAAGGAACGAAAAGGTTATACTTATCAGATTGTTAAATACTTTTTAATTTAATTATTTACTTTACACACATAAATACACTAATTAGAAACTAATGGTATATACTTTATCATTAAGTTGCTGTAATTTACTCTCCCTGCTATCCGATCCGATCCTTTTGATTAACTGCTTCTGTGATAAGGATCCTTTAGATCTACGAGTATATTCCTTTATAGTTTCAGCTCTTAACATTGAGTTTCCATACAACTTGGCAGAATTCATCATCTCTTTTGAAACTAGTTTGAATACTAATAATTCCATATATAAAATTATTGATCTCAACGTCCGTTGAAACTAAAGAATCGTCTGACCGGTTCCGAATATATAATCTTCAGAAGCAGTACCATAAAATGTATATATTTTTTATATTTCTACTAGTTTCATTATGTAAAATTACATAAATTATTATAAAATTCATTAAAATATTCACTTGATAGCCTTTTTCTTATTTGACATAATCTAGTTATTTTAGTTTTAATGATATGTTGTGTTTTTATTTCTATATTATATGAGGTGGAAATTTTAATAAGTGTATGTATATGTGTTTTATTTTTTGATATTTGCACCTGTAACCAAATGGAAAACGCTCGTTGTCCATTTTATTTTGAGGTACCAGTGTAAGTCAAGGGAATAAAACACCTTGATAGTTTAGAAAGATAGCATTAATGATATGGTGATGATGATCAGAATAATAACTAAAGCATGTTATTCTGAGGTTATGTATATATGTAACATATGACTACGTCATACTGTCGCTAACGTACATTTAAGGAGAATTGATAATGGTAGAGGAACCCACGATGCTAAATGGGATGTATTCGAGCGTCAGAGAGACCTAATGGGTTGCGAAGCTTAAATAATGAAAAGAAAAAAAAGTAAGTTAGCTACATAATGTACACCTTTTCATTGGTCGAGGGAGAATCTATTGAATCACAAAAATGTATACAAAATGTTTCATGGACATACTCGCATGCATCAGATACTGATAGAATTTATGTTCCACGTGTTTTTAATAATGTGCGTTAATCTGATCGCTGGCATGGGGGGGGGGGGGTTATGATTGTTTTAAAAAGGTGAAAAAAAAATTCCAATTTATCAGATTTTCTAAGGGCATATAAGTGAACCTAAAATGAGGTTTTTTTTTTGTAAATAAGGGTAGCGCTATATTTGTTTTAATGAACTAGTTTTAAGCCTTTTCGAATATTGTATAAATATAAGTAGGTAATTACTTTTATACTGTGTTATGAAGAAATAAAAAAAAATATGGACAACAGAAGCTTTCATGAAAAAAGCAGAGATAATAATAATAATAATAATATCAGGACAAATTACACACATTAATCTATCCCCTAAGTATGCAATTATTTGCTTGTGTTAAGGGTGTTAGACAACGATACAAATACATAGAAATACACATATAAATACTGAGAATATATTTAATAAACGACCAAACCCAGAAACACAGACATCTATGCTCATCACATAAATGCCAGTCTCTGCCGGGAATCGAACCCGAAAATGTTTTCAGTCAGAATAGAACACCGCTTTAGCAGAATAATGCTTTTATTAAAATTGCAATCTGAATATAATTTTGAATAACTCAAATATAGCGCATCTTTTTCCTTTTTGATATATAAATTCAAGTCATCTATTTTTTAACATAATGATGATAACGAATTTATATGCAGGTTTCTAAAATGCAGATGCATTTTAGAAACCTGCATTTAAAGCAAACTAAATTAATTTAAATTACCTATTAATTTAAATAATATACTACATACTATAAAATAAGAATCATGTATTTAAGCTTTTAACACTCGCTTATGTAAGAAATTTAAGTAACCTCTCTTCCATGCATAGTTTACTTAAATGGTTTTATCCCCCATCAGTATCAGTATCAGTAAGATGGTTCTTATTGTGGGGTGGGTGTGCGAGGGTTTCAATTAAAATGGGTTTTCAACATTTGTAATGAATGCTGTGACATGGGTGCACTTTGTCTCACAGAAAACGTTCTATCGTAACACGCTAACGTATTTTAATTACTAACCTTGTTCAGGTCATATGTTGTATACATTCCTTTTTTGAATTTCGTCCGATATTTGAATTTCAACAAAGTTCAGATAAAATTATTTAGAACTTGAAGTTCAAGAATTCAAGAGTTCAAGAATCAATTCATGGGTTTTCAATAGGTTTAATACTAAATAGGATTATTATAATAAATTATATATAATTATATTTATAAATATGAAATGAAGTATCGAGCATGACAAAACAAGTTTATAAAAAATTCTAAACATCATAATATCATAATTTATATTTATGATAATTAATTCTCAGAAGTTAGTAACCACAGAATATTTAAAAACTATATACTTTATGGTTTTATGATAATGTGTAATACATAGTTTTTATCTTTGTATTTTAAATACTGTATAGCCTTTAGATTTCTTGCTAATTATTTCATTAACGAACTTAATATAATAATCAAATAGTCATATAGTAAGTATTTAGTGATGTTCTTGAAAAAACCCAATAGTAATTTACGTAATAGAAGAAACTTAAAACTATTCAATGAATCAGAGTTCGAAATACTGGATTCCTAAACGAAAAAGATATAACAATTCCTGTTAAGAAATAACATAAGCAAGCATATACATATTTCTTTAATATATCTGTCGGTTAAAAAAAAATATTAAGATAACTATAGAAAAAAAATAAAAGAAATACATGAAGATACCTATTATTGAGTATGAGAGATTTTCAGAAGCCATATATGGATTTTATACGAATAAATTTATAATTAATTAACATTTCCGTTAAAATAAACTCTCAGTTTAGCATTTAAATGACATTATTTATATACTTTATTTGAACGTTCAACCGCAAATCTCCGTCTAGGAGCCCTTTCTTGGCATTTCGAAGATTTAACTAGATGATACTAAAATAATTACTAAACTTCCCTCGTGTTATGGATATACTTAAAGGTTTAACAAATATATTTATTATTAGTTAATAGTGCATGTTTCTATGCGTTTATAGTTTTTGGTTTTCAATAGACGAATTTTATATTTAAAATATTCACCAATACATAATAACAAATCCGTTGAACTCAAATTCATTGGCTTTTTAATATTTATATCTAATATAATCCTTAATTAATTCTGCAAAAACTCTATATATTTTTTTTTCTATTTTATATTTTAAAACAAATTTAGCAATACATATCTCACCTCATCGCCGAAACTTTTACAGATATATTGCTATAATTTAATGCTTGAAAGGTATTTAAATTGTCATTAATATTAAAACGTCGACTTAATAAGAGTATCAATATAAAACTCCTAAAACCCACTGATAACATCAAGAATATCAATATAAAAGCAAGACTTTAATCATTAGGTTATACACAAAGCAAGACTTTCATATAAAGATAAGTCAACCTTTGGAATCTATAATAATCCTTAAGCTATCAGAGGGATTCCCTTTAATAGAAACTATAATGTATTGCCTATAAAATTAGTCTTTTGAAACGACGACAGACGGTGAATGCGTCTTTGCTGAGCTTTGATATTCAAAGAAAACTTTGTGAGGTTGTAAGCTTATTGACGTTAAATATTATTGTTATAAATTTCTTATTAATTTGTCCAAAGATGAGAGTATGTAATAATATTTAGTAAATATGTAAAACATCTGTCAAAACAGGTTTGATAGAATCTAAATGTTCGCATTAGATGCCGGCATGTCGTTGACAATAAAGTGGTTTTTTCCAGCATCTATATAATAAATCTAAAAACTTTTTTTAAAATATATATTTTAAATAGTATTGTTATCTGTCAAACTGTCATGTTTATAAAATAAATTTAAAAAATATTAATCAAAGCCATCTTGCTTTGGCTCTCGTGATCCAGATCTTAATATATTGAATATTGTAATTAAATAATATTATTTAACTTATTTATTTTAGGATAGAGTTAAATAAAAAAAGAACACAAAATGGACGAGACCAAGACTAACTAGTTTTTATATCGATTGTACTTTTTCTTTTTTTTATGAATCGTATTATTGATAAAGCTTATATTTCTTTAGGCAGATAATAGTGTAGACTCTTTGCGATGTACGATTCGTAACAGACTGATATGGTTGTAGTAGGAAAGGATGTTCTAGGACACTTGTATATACTGAAATACTTAGGTACTATAATATATATATATATATATATTAGTTAGCTATAATAACCTATCCTAGTTGCAATAACTGAAGGGTTTGATGATAATTAACACTGAGTTTGAGATTTATTGAGTTAGAGTTTGCCGAGAAACTAGTTAGTGTCCGGGTGGATTCATAACTGGATTAGTTAAAACTAAGGATACAAACTAGCTGAACGTGTTAACACGTGACTAGAGTGTTAAATATAAAAAATATAAAACCTTTTTGAAAAAATAATCAAGATTTATGGCATTTAAAAATGGAATTCTAGTTTTTCTACGATGAAATACATTTAAGCTGTTTGATTAATGAGAGACATTCTATATTTTTTATTTCTAATATATATACATTAAATATTTAAAATATATAATGTCTATTTATTTATTTTTATTAATGTGATCTGTTATAACATAATTAATTAGAATTAATGAAAAAATAAAGTGATCGCTATCTCTGTCGTATTTAGTCAGCCTATTTTTGTTGGAGTAGTTTTGACTTCATCAATTGCAGTTTAAATTATCTTAACAATATGACTTCCAAATTACAAAATGTTTTAGAGTTATGTATGAATTGGGTACTTAACTATTCTTTAAATATCTTTATCCAAGTATTTATTTGAAAGTTGAGGTTGTTGAACTTTAAAAATAACTTTAAATTACACATTATTTGTTATTTTGTTTCTTGTTCTTTTATAATAATTGATATAACATTTATATCTAAAGTTATATGTTAGGAAAACTAGTTCGACAGAATACATTTTTATTTTCTTATTTTAATGATTTTTTATACAAAAATAAAAGGACACATTTCTGGATCTTTTATAATATATTATTATTATGAAATATGATTTATTTCGTGTTGCTATTCTGGTATAACAATATTCTCATTCTATTCTTATTTCCATCTTAGGATTATTTCCTGGCGTTTTAATTTCCAAGGATCCGGTGCTGCCATCCGCTTAGAACAGACAGACAAACAACAAACAGGAACTTAATTAGAGGCTTCATCAACTAGTTTTAGCGTCGATTATAAAAAAATATAAAAATATTCAAACGCTTATTTATTTAAGAACATTCAAGACCATAAACCACGTATTCTATGACATTATAAGACGAGTTTCTTTTGTATATAAAATATTTAATTAAAAATTTTATTTTACGACTATTACATTCCTGTATTACAACATCAAGGTTGTTGACCCGACTACGAGGATATTAACTATTATTTTAAAATATGTACCTACTTATAATGTTATATTTATTTTTATAGAAATAAAAATAACTATTATTTCTGTACGTGGATATGATATATGTAAAGTGTTTTTAAATAACTTTCTTATAAAAATAATGATAATAAAATAATAGCTTCAAAGTTATAAATATATTAGGAGTTTCAATATCGAAGTCGAAGGCTGAAGTAAAAGTCTTCAGTTTAAATATTCTAACAACGATTTTTTTACGTAGAGCTAAAAGTTCAGTGAAACCCAATTGTTACCTTTTAACTAACATCCGGTTTCAATATAATACATGGATCTGTAGTGTTATGTACTATGTTATTCTAATAGCCTCCACCGGCTGCCAGGGTCATCTCAAATGGTACAAGGTTCTATGAAACATAAAGCTTATAGTCAATATAAGAATAAAATATTCGCGCCTAAAAACACACCTTTTTATGACTTCGTAGCATTATTGGTAACGAAGATTTATTAATAACTACATAATTATAAACAAAAAAGTAGTTTGCAATAGCAATAGATTAATTTAACAACTATTTTATTTAGAGATACATTATATGATGATGATGATAACACCTGGATTACTGGATTTTACGTTCATTGAGTTTAAGATATAAATAATTTAAGATATAAATAAGACAGACAAGCTAATAAGATTTTTTTTCTAGTGCAAACATTTTTTTTTGTATGTCTATACTGTTAGCCCTGTTGGCTATTACAGCGTCACCGGGGGGGCGTGCAATCATTTATACTCCATAGACACACACACCTAAGGGGCTGTAGAGGTTGATATAAATTGTTATTGAGTTGAGCTGGATTCTATTTTCTTTAATATTTTTTAGTGCGCCGAATATTCGTTAAGTATTCGATATTTGGCATCTTATTCGCTTTTTGTGTTCGGCTGAATTATTCGGTTTTGGTGCCAAACATATTCGTATATATATTTCTATTTCTTGACTACACGACACGGTAAAAAGGCAAAACAAATATTTATGACATATTATATCAAAGAATTCTATAAATAATTTGTTGAATGAAGCTTAATAATATAAAGCAATTAATCTTCCAATCAACATTTATTTCGAAATATATCAAGCCAACATATTTATTTTATTATTCATAATCTAAAATGATCGTTTAGTATAGTCAACATTTATTTTGAACCTTAAACCAGAATTTATTTTTAAACATTACAACAATATTTTTAAACAACT
The DNA here is from genome assembly GCA_959347355.1 of Napeogenes inachia. Taxonomy (NCBI): domain Eukaryota; kingdom Metazoa; phylum Arthropoda; class Insecta; order Lepidoptera; family Nymphalidae; genus Napeogenes; species Napeogenes inachia. The sequence continues at coordinate 10,917,590 of OY365800.1, read as the reverse complement.
AATTATTATTATAAAACTTATTATTATTATAAAAAATTCAGCCGAATATTCGGTAAAGCTTAAATCGAATAGTATTCGGTATTCGGTTATTCAGTGAAAGCACTATTTGGCGCATCTCATCTTTATTTTCTTATTTTGTTATTATTAATCTATTTAAATGACTATGATGTGGATATTGCACGGATGTTCTTTATATTAAACTATTGTTAATGATTCAATTCAAATGTTATTGCATATATAGATATACACTGTAGTAATATAAGAAATCCTTTTTGCTCTAAGAGGACACTATATTATGGCGGTAGAGGTCAAGAAATTAGCATTGATCTTATTCATACATGAATATTTAATTGAAAGCAGATATACAACTCTATTACTAAATTGTTAAAACGACATAAAAGAAAAGTGATTGAGCATTTTTGAACGTTGCCATGTATGCCGTAAATGCATTTATAAAATCTGGGGTTGGGGAAAAAAAGGTTTTGTTCAAAACTAAGATTTATTTTATGAGATTACGATCTTACCTAACTTTATGTTGCTAGTTATTTCTGCTGCTTCTGAGTGCTGACTGCTATATATAGCTATCTACTATAATTATTCAACATTCTTATGTCGAATAATTAGATATGATAGATAGATTCTTATCTAAAAGCTTAAAACTATTTATTGCCTAGCTTTTGTTTGCGGCTTTGCTTTACATCTAAAACCCGTTATTCTCTGATGATTGGATAGATCCTTATTTTTAGAAAATAGTCTGTGGATCTGAAGTTTTTTCTATTTTGATAGTAGTATCATGGCGAAAATGATAGTGTGAACTATTTGACTATTTGACACACCAACGCCATCTAGTAGGCAACAATACTACTACATTATTTTATATCATTGAGACGATTGCACACATGTGTAATTTCGCTGAGGTCATTGTTCTTTTTACACGTCAAATGTAAATAGTAAATACATGAATAAATAGATAATAAATATTGAATTAATTTCAATGCATCTTTATAATTACAAGTCATATAAAATTTTGAAAATAAAATTTCCTTTGGTAGAGAAGAGAAAGGAGTGTGTGCTAACTAATAGCCAACGTCACCCCCCTCCATTCCCTGATCAGATCGCGACTGATTTTGATATAAATACAGTAACTAAGTGACCTGAAAGTCACTTCATTTTTGAACTCCAAACAAGAAACATAAACGACAACCAGTCAAAATGATAAATATAACTTCAGAGAGCGACCTCAATGCAGAAGCGTTAAATACTTCTGAATTTGAGATTATAATTGAATCGGCTAATTACTATAATCGATTCTGTAATAACAACGAAAGCAACCACTATTTCGAACACAAAACCGGCGCTAATCTTCAATCTAATTTTTGTTTATCAATCTTTTATTCTTTACTTTACGTCTTAAAACACTTTTTTAAGATTACATTATCTACTATACTTGCAAACTCAAACTTAAACTCAACTTGCAAAGTATTATATTTGTTAGATATACAGAACGGGTTTCCTTAAAATTCTAAAATTATCTTACTTATATCTAAAACATTTTTGTCTCTTAACTGATTTATTTTTCGTATACTTGTCTGACAATTTTTTTTCGTACAGGCACATCAAACATCAAAAATTTACTTCTTAAGTTAATGGTGTTAATATGCATGTATATGTAATAGTATACATGGCGCAGCTACTAAAAATAATTTCGAAATACTTTATCCTTTAAAACTAAAAATGACAAAAAAAATACGTTTGAAGTTCTGTTCACAAATAAAGTTTATACATTGGTATGCGATTATTCTATGTTGTAATTTTCTGCGAAGTGCTTAAGCCCAGGACAACTCATTTGTGCCTCTAGACTTTAAGCTCATTCTTGGTTAAGGAAAGCAGTGCTCTACTTAAATATAGAGCGGAAGAATTTGCCTATAAGTTATATGTAAATAAAATGCACGTTTTAATTTCCTCTATGTATTGATTGAGTCGGCCAATAGAAGTTAGGTTTGCTCCGTGACATCGCGCAAGAATCGACACTGCCTCTTCATGTTCAGTTCTCATTATTTGTTATAAAGTAAGATATACGTTGATAGTGAGAAATACATAATTCAATTGACCATTAAAACAAACCAAATATATACATATATATTTTAATGTTTGTACATATAAAATGAATTGAAAACAAAAAAATAAATGTTAGTTTTATAATACATAGATAGATTTGTAAAACTTTTGGAGACATTGCTTGTATTAATTACAAGGCGCATCCGGTTAAATGCGACGTAAGGCTATTTATTTCACGTACGGCATTTATGAGCGATACATTTTATATATATATATATATATATATATATATATAAAGAGGCAGTAATAAATAATAGAGTAGTGTGTTAATTAGAATACAAGATCGTATGATATTTGCAATTCAAAAGCGATTCGTCACAAGCGTGGAGCACAAGAGCCGTCTTGAAAAACCAATGTGTCAAGATGGCTGCCTTCACTACCATCGACCATGACGCTTCGCTAGGTTGACAGCTAAAATTCAACCTGATGTATGACATTAACGGATGCGCCGTCACGGCCGGACTGACATTCGACCGTCCTCGGGCGATTCTCTGAAGTAAAGAGTTACAATCACACATAGTCCGTTCGTGCATCCTGACGAAGGACTAATTATCTCAATTGTGACAATGCGCAGCAATTATACACTTAAATAAGACGAGTGTCTCGCTACACCTAAGCCGGACGACACAGCCTCCCAATTAAACAGCTTAACAATTAACTAGTCACATATTGCTACTATTAGACAAGTCAATCCTTTGTTGGATGTGACCCGGACGACAAAATTCGTCTTAACAGAATCAGCAAAACATCGAAAACAAGTCAGCCAACTTAAATGGCTCTGACTCGGACGACATAACTCGTCTTAACAGAATCAGCAAAACATCGAAAACAAGTCAGCCAACTTAAATGGCTCTGACTCGGACGACATAATTCGTCTAATAGAACAAGAAAATACAGGAACAAGCCAGTCTGATATCTGACTCGGACGACATCTTTCGTCTGACAAATTTGAAGGAAAAGTATTCTACGGGGTCGCTACACTTACCTACGACTATGAATCGTCCTGTTCTGTGTGAATATCAGCTTCATGTAAAATTTTACAGGTCTCAGGATCCAAGCATATACCGAGTGTAACTGAGCCTGCTGTGAGCGTCCTCGAATCAGCGGAAATAGTATTTGAGCATGCGGTCAAGTTATCAGAACTACCATTATCATGATTTGAATTATTTATGCTATCTTCATCTTCCGCTGCCGTCTCGGCCTCTTCACAGTTCAAAACATTAGTTGCTATTTCGATCAATCCAATATGTCCCTGAGGCACTGCGCGCAAATTCTCGTGAGGGTATTAATAGGTTCTATGAGAATCACCTATACTTTTAAGTTCGCATCAGTAATTTTTAAGAACTTTTACTATTACAAATAGACCTTTAAACCTCCCATCTAATTTCGTTTGATTTCGTTCACAATTTTTAATAAATACGAAATCTCCTTTAGTACTTACTTACATTTGGCGGTTGCTGAGCTGCGAGAACACGAGATAAGAACAATTCCATGTTATTCAATAACTTCTTTGTATCCGATTTAGTTGTCTTTCGCTCAATTCTAGCACCATCCGATCCCACTTCTGATAAAGAGGCAGTAATAAATAATAGAGTAGTGTGTTAATTAGAATACAAGATCGTATGATATTTGCAATTCAAAAGCGATTCGTCACAAGCGTGGAGCACAAGAGCCGTCTTGAAAAACCAATGTGTCAAGATGGCTGCCTTCACTACCATCGACCATGACGCTTCGCTAGGTTGACAGCTAAAATTCAACCTGATGTATGACATTAACGGATGCGCCGTCATATATATATATATATATAATAAAATGTATATATAAAAAATATATATATATAAAGTATATATATATATATATATATATTTTTTTTTTTTTTTATTAGGACTGCTTAGTTACTGGACAGGATATATAGATGCTAAGTCAATAGAAATTATGAGTACAATAATAAGATGATGGAGTAGACATTGAAGTGTGCGAGGGACAGTGATAATAGTACCGTATTATAACAATAACAAAAACCAATAATATTTTCTTCATAATGGTATGTCATAGGTAAATTAACTAGCTGTTCTGTCTGTCTTCGTACGCGTAGATTTCGATCTCGACAAAACGTACCCTTTGTACATACCAATGTATAAACTATAAACCTTCAAAGTTTTATCGAACTCTGTCAAGTAGTTTTTGCGGGTAGGGGTATTTATAGTTTAAATATTTATTTTAGTAGTCCGCTTTTTTTATTGGAAACGGTATTACTATTCCCTGGGGGAGAACTACTATTTCAATTAAAAAAAAAATGACTTACTGCTATGGTACGAAAATAAAAGATTATTGACTTCTTTATTTGTTAACCGATTTAAATAAAAATATACCATTAAATATAAAGTGAAGCCCATGTTAGTATATTCCGGAAAACTGCATCCAAACCCGTGAAACTGTTTCTGAGATCAGCATGCACAAACATAGAGACATAGAAATACAGACATACAAATATACAGACGAGCAGGATAAATGAAAAACCGTTGTTTTGGGTTCTTGGGTTCTCTTGCTTATATTTATTTATATTAGGAATTTTTTGTAAAAAAATCTCCATGTACAGACAGCGTTCAGTTAGTTTTATAATATGTATAAAGACAAATTTCTGGGACACTTTAAATATATACATAATGCCCCCCATAATGTTTTTTTTTGTATTTTTCACGTACAGACATCGATTAGTGACAGTCTTATTAAATGTAAAAATTAAGGTATTGAAACTATATTTTATTTTGACGCCCGCGACTAAGATTAAAATTCAAAAATTTGTTTTTGACGTTTTTTAAGATTTTATACCCAAAGGATAAAAACGGAACCTAAGATTTAGCTGTCCGTCTGTCTGTCAGTGTGTCTTCAAGGTGTATCTCATGAACCGTGATAAATAGACAGTTGAAAATTTCACATATGATGTATGTATTGATTATGTAAAATGTAAATAAATATTTGAGGGGGGCTCCCATACAGTAAAAGTTTTTCCTCGATTTTAATAACCGCTACAGGTAGACGAATGAAAGAGTCACCTAATATTTAGTTATATATTCACATAAAAATTGAATAATTAAATTAAAATTAATATTTAAGGGGCTCCCACACAACATGTGATTTTTTTGGCGTTTTTTATATTACTTATTGGTACGGAAACCTTCGTGCGCGAGTCCGACTCTCACTTGGCAGACTTTGTACTTGTACTTGAAATGAATATTCCTGTAAGTGCTTTAAAGACTTTTTTAGTAAACTATTCATAACAAATTGATGGATCTATAAATGGAGTTTAGTAGTTTCTACGAAAAATCTTTTTTTTAATAATATTTAGTCTATCTGTGAAATTGCTAATAGGAAATCTCATTAACTAGATAATAATTAGTTGAAGCTTGCCTATTTTTGGAATTAACAAATGATAATCTACAACGGAGTTGGCCAAGTTGATTAGAACTAAGAACGACTTTTTACCGAAGAGTCCATGTGAAATCTACCTTATTTATTTTTTGGAGCTACATACTTTAATAAAAAAAAAAGTTTTTTTTGACCTTGTCTGCTTATTAATGTCTTGTTGTCTAACAGCCGCGATCGACCGATTTTCCACGCCTGGTCTACAGATAATAGATCCTGTAGGCCTGATAATATATTTGAATAAACAAAAAAATATGAAAGTGAGTTTGATGTTTGTTTTTTATGTAAATAATTTATATGGTTCCTGTACGTAACTATCTTTTATGGGTCATGTAGACACCAAAGTTGATAGTTAATCTAAGTAGACTGATTTATTTTATGGGTTCTAAGCTGACGTTGTTTTGTTCTAAACTAGGACAAATGTATAGATTTGTATAATAATACTTTTATTTTTTTTAAATATAGCAAAATTAACATTTACGACGCAATAAATACAAGTTAACAACAACAACAACAACTTTCATCCGTAATTAAGAATTCCAGTGCCTTTCTTTGCCTTAAAAAAATTGCAAATAGTATGGTAAAAGTAAAATTTACCCAAACCAGATATACATATACTTTAACTATTTTAAATAATTCATATTTCTTTATGTTAATGATTTTAATTGATATTGCGACATTTATAGCAACTATTGGCAAATTTGACAATCCGTAAAGTTATCATTAGAAGACAACGACAAGGTACCATTAGAAGACAACGACGAGGTACCATTAGAAGACAACGATAAGGTACCATTTGAAGATAACGACAAGGTATCATTACAAGACAACGACGAGGTATCATTAGAAGACTACGACATGGTACCATTAGAAGACAACGACTAGATACCATTGGAAGAAAATGACAAGGGACCATTATATGACGACAGGGTACCATTAGAAGACAACGATAAGGTACCATTAGAAGACAACGACAAGGTACCATTATAAGACAACGACAGGGTACCATTAGAAGACAACGACAAGGTACCATTAGAATACAATGACAAGGTACCATTAAAAAACAACGACCGTTGAAAAAAGATTGTTACGTGTTAAGTAAACCTACATGACGAACTCAAAAGCTTAGTTTTTGCACGTAATCTGACTGGCCACTTTGTACTATCTACTAAATATAATTAAAAATTATTACTCCAGTAAATATGTAGGATAATTTTTATTCTGGCAATTTCTTTTATTTTCACAAGAAGATTTAGCTGATTTCAGTTTTAATTTCAATAAAAATAAATATGGTGTAATATGATAATTGTACATATTAATGTAATAATTGACGAGTAATTAGTATTCTGAGATGACAAAATCTTTAGGAACAGCTAGTTTGAAATCAACATTTAAAATAGATTTTTCCTTAATAAAAATCAGTTTAAATTTAAATTTTGTATAAATTTTCTGAAAACTCTCACTGCGTGTCCGTGAAAGATAAAATTAAAATCTAAGCAACCTATATTTAGTTATTGATTTTTTTTCTATTTGTATTTTATTTTCTTTAATTTATTTCTACTTGGCGTATCATACTTACCGAGAAGTCAACCTACCAAAATAGTAGAATGGCTCATATGATATTATGGCTTATGACTAAGAAATAACATACACTATTTATATAAATTATTCTTTTATACAGACTATCTTATCCACATTACACATTTAATCTCATAAAAAGATACATGATTACTCCATGACGTGGTAATGGTTATTAGTGTATGCTTGATGTGAAGAGGTGCAGCGTGCACGGATGGAGGCAGGGTGCGAGTAGTGGGCGCGGGTGGTTAGATCGTTCGGCGCGCGCGCAGCGGCAGACCGCAGTAGCGCGACCAGCCCCGAACGGCACACACGATGACCGCGCTCGTGTTCGCCGCTGCCTTAATTTGCGCGCTGGCCGGCCCCCTCGGTGCCGGAGCAAGTCTTCACTGCGCCATGAGAAGAGAAATATCACCGTGTACGTGCAGACGCGAGGATATTGGAACTGGTGCCATCCTTGTCATCTGTCAACGCATCAGCACCTACGAGGACATCGCAAGAGCCCTCACTAACAAGTTCAGTCCCGAAACTAAAATTGGGCTCGACATCTCCTACTCGGAACTACCCGATTTCGCTGATCACAGTTTTCGGGAGCTCGGTCTCTCTATCACGAAGCTCAAACTCAACTTTGACAACTTAAGGCAAGTTCATTTTAAGTCTGCTAGGATATCGTGGTAGTCAATCGACTTGATGTGAAAGTTCTTTGTTGTGTAAAATAGAGGTGATAATGAAAGATCAAAACAGTGCGTGAGTTGAAGCGAAACAACAGGTCTATGATAAGAGTATCGTCGGCGATGGGGATCGGTTGGTTATCAAAGTGTGGGCGGCGCCCTCGCCGGGGCTGCCACCGGTCCACTGTACTGATCCCATAGAAACAACACGTCATTCTCATTAAATTATCCACATTATCAAATGTTCTAAAATTTCCCCTCTATATAGCTTTATTATTAATTCATGTGACTTATCAGCGTAATAATGATTATTAATTTACAAGTAAACATAAGTGAGACGAACGAACCAATCACGACAGGTTATAATACATTATATTTTTGGTATTTTCTTCTTTACAAGATATCAATTAAGATGTCCTTGACCCGTTGATTCGATCTTCATTGACCACAATTGATCTTCTGAGATTTTCAATCCTCGTGCGGCACTAAAATAACAAGGATAGTATAATTGCCCTGTAACTTAATCGCTATTAATTTCTTTGAAATGAGTCATATTAAAGAATAGTCCACACAGTCACAACTTTAAATCATTATATATTTTAAATACAAGTACAGTATGTACATGTACATAATATTGGTACGAATTCCACGTACGTACGGGATCAGACCTAGGAGACGCAAAGCGATAGTTCGCCGGGTTATCGCAGGTCGCTTCTAAAGCAGTAAAATTGAATGATATCATATTGGTCGTATTCACTATATTTACCCATTAATGGGTATACTAACAAATTACAATGGTCCTTGTTTGTCGTTATTGTTTGACAAATGAGTTAATCCAATTAATCGAGAGTGAACTCTCTTTTTATGTAAATACATTATCGTTATATCCGCCATTATTATTTGACATAATTTTTACAAGTTTAAATTGATATAAAAAAAAACTACGAAATTATTTATATTTCAGGTGTTTAATAAGTAACTAACAATTATATAAAATATATAAATTTTGATTAAATTATTATAATGTATAACCCATCTACGGTTTTTTAAATATTCGTATCAATATATTTAATTCGTATATGACCTTATATAAACTGAACTTTATATAATATAAATGGTTTGAAATGGCTTGCTTGCAAAATATTATATGATCTAGGTATGTATCTTTTTATAGTATTTAGACATAACACAAATCTTCCTTGATTACTATGAAAGAATCCATGAAAGAAGTACTTCAAAATTATTTTTATATTCGAGCTACAAACAAATCTGGACCTTTCAAATATAAAATAAATGTATATTAGAATTAAAATTTACGTATTTACATTAAGTTACAATCTTAAGCATAATATAGGAATATTCTTACCAGATTTTTGCAGTATAATATCAATACTGTTGGAAAAACCTTATTTACTGTATAATTTATATTTTTTGTTATCTCTTGTCCAAGTGTCTGTCCATCTCTTTGAATTAGTGCAAGTTAGGTATATATTTACTTAAATATATACCTAACTTGCACTAATTACTAAAACTAAAACTAAAACTTACTTAAGTTAGGGTTGAATTTAAAACCTCCGCGTAAATTTAAAGCATAAAAAAATGTGAGGTGAATTAATTGTGAAATAAAAACAAGAAAACAAATTATTGGTACAAAAATATTCAGAGGATAATGTCTATTTGTTTTAACATAACTGTAATAACAGTAAGTTCTCTAACTTTATAGAAGATAAATCTTAAGATAAAATAAGATATAAAAGATGAATCTTATTCGTTAAACATTTTCAAACCGACAAAAAAATAAAATAATAAAGATATCTAATAAAAATATTAGACATAGTTATGTTTGTTTAACATTGTCTTTAATCTTCTTCAATGACGTATATTCCTAAAGAACACAACATTGCTACATACATATGATGTATGTGTTGATTAAATGCAAATTTATAAAAAAAAATTATTATATGATGAGGCTGACAAGTCAAAATCGGATAAAAATAATATAAAAAAAAATATAGGTACCTAGGCATAAGCCTCTTAGTAAACATTATGGAACAAAGAGACCAGAACATCAACAGAGAAGTAACTACGTCAGAGGTTACAAAATGTTATAAACACACACAAACAAACAACACACTAATCTTTTAAACATCATCATGTATTATTGTTTAGATTTGTAAGAAACCGTCATATTTATTTTCTTACAATTATAAGAATTCAATAAAATGTTGGGTCTCACAATTCTTATTTATAATTCTAGAACATTACAAATGTACAAAATAAATTACATAACTGTATCTAGGTAGTTACAGTGACCTGGCATTGGCACTAAATTGACCAGTAATGTATTTATGTGGGTAGTATCTATAAGACTTGTGTGTTCGACTGTTTATGCCTATGCTATAAAAATTACAATTATAAACATGTATTACCTTATATATATTTATTTATTTATGTAATATTAACAATTTCCTAGTAATGCCTTTATTGACACAAATCGCAGTAACAGAAAATACGAAGGTAAAATATATGTAATCCAACAAACGACATTTAATTACAAAAATATAAGAATTTAAATATCTCATTTAAAAAAATATATATTTTTGTTATTTAAATATTATTCAAAACCTAAACTCCTTAAAAATAATGTAAGTTCAAACTATATAAACTTTATTTTATTTATCTCGATATATTTCGACTTTCAAATAGTGTAATGTAATTTCGAACACCATCAAAGCAAATGAGGGTTGATATTAAATATTTTGTCAAAGGAAAATGGCGGATCTATCTGAGTTTTTGCACAATGCATCTGATCAAAGGGATGATCCAGCATTTAATACTGAGTTGCAGTTTGAACTATTCACGTGCTAGAATTTAATAAACTCTCTATAAAACTTACCCTTTGACTGAAAGTTTAAAATGCGTTATCCGAAATACATTTCATACCAATGCGTTCTCTCGTTACATAAAATATTCCATGGTTGAGTCTTTCAGTAACAATAGTAATATGAATATAGTTCTAATATGTTCAGGTATATTTGTCAAATCCAATTTTTATCTACCGAGATTGTAATACAATTAGATTTGTATGATAAAATATTCGTCCCAATGCAATGATATAGTAATCCATTCTGTATAATTATATAAAAAAGTTAAATAATGAAATGGTAGTTTTAGATTTTAAGCTTGAAGAGTATTAATTATATTTAGTTAAGTTTTCAGACAACCTTTATAGTTATGCTTTTAACAAAAAAATAGGTTTATTGAACGAAAATGCTGAACCTATTTTTATGATAGGTATATAGGTTGATGTTCAAGACATCTTAAGGCATATATTTTATATCTAAAATATATGTGACACAATATGTCATGGATATTGTATATATTTATAATAATACATTTCAAGAAGTTAAAATATTCCTTGGGGACCTACAAAATAACAATAGTTTTTAAATCGTTTTTTTTTTGCCAACACGGTAAGATGATTATTTTATCGAATTGTTACACACCCCAGTTATTTTCCCTGACACATATAGATAGTGAGGATGAATACAATTTTAATGAGGTAGAAATTTTACCCGATCTGTCATCTATTTATTTATATACGATTATGTAAAAAATAATATTATACATGGCAATTGAAAAGAATTTTCTTCTAGAATCAAAAATTTTATAAACAAATAAATACATATGTATTTATTTAAATAATGTCTTGTAAATAAAAAAAAAAAGCTTATTAAATTAATAAACCTATAAAAGTATATTCTTATTAAACTATGTCTTGTAAGAAATAAATTCCATATATTTTTTTATAATATTGAATACAGCATTCCAAGAGGAGAAAAATATAACGCTCGTTTCTCACTGTGAATGCAAGCATGTGTCATTGTACAGTAACTTTGAATTTCAGTCTAAGGCGAACAACGGACGGTACGATTTCTGACCTGGAATATAAAAATAACTATAATAATAAATATTGCATAAAGAGAGTGTAATCAATTACACTAATACTCTCTTTGGTTTGTAATGTTATAGACGGAAAGAGATCTTATGATAATAGTTTTTAATTTACAAATGTGCTGTTGATATAGAACAGGATTACTTAAGTTTTTACGTGGCGCGGTAAAAAATGATATAATTTTCCTACAAATTTGAAAGGTTTACCTTAAAGTTACGGACAGACAGGTTCTATGTTTTATAGTTTCCAAAATCTCTCTTTGAGTTCTGAGCTCAACATACTCGTAAACGTTGTTGGTATATTTATAACTTTGCGAATATTTTACGCAATTATATAAAGCACTAAGTAAAATATATTATCATGTTCAGTTTAGGTACGAGAGTTTGAGTAAATAGGTCAGGGATGGATTTATAGGACACATCTGACTGAACCTGGATTAAATGTACAAACAAACACTAGATTTAGTTGTTATATAGGTAACAATATATATAAAAATATAATTATTTTACATATGTTTTTACTGATTGCATAACTATTAACATTGATTATTAAAATAAACATTAAAACACACAAAAAAAAATAGTATAAATTTTTATCAATGACAATTTAACAATTCATGTTAATAAAACAATAATGATATTATAATTTATATAATTTTCTAAAGTTGAAAGGTAATTAAAAACTTTTTGCATTTTACCTCATTTTTAAATGGCAATGTTATTAAAATCATTTAATACATTGAGTGTATTCAATACGTTAGAATCACGCCGGTTGGACTGAGCCTAGCGCTTGATATAATTGGAACCGTTTTGTAATTTAATTACCCTTTGGCCCAGCCAGGACGACAATTATGAATCGTTCGAGCGACCAATGCTACTGGATGCCTAATACTCTCTTTGTTTGATCTTATGATAACTGTTTTAGACTTACCAACCAGTACCCTTACTACGATTTTTCACGTAACGATATACACGACTGTTTTCGAAATCGTAGAATCAAAATCTATATATATATTTGTTTAAAAAATATCAATGTATCACCAGTTATTTGGCATGACTTTTAGAAATACGGGGTACTAATCCTTAGTTACGTTTTTAGGTGAAGTGGTAAAAAAATGTCTTTGTTAATATTCAAAGAACTCCACCGTTAAAACATTCACATCTTTAGTTACATTGAATCTTATAGGTATATACATTTTAACGGAGTAAGAATTGTTAAAAACTCTTAATGTAAGTAAATTACACATTGAAATTTTAATGTATCAAAAATAAATTCGTTTGTTTGTAAAATACGTTTCGATTTAATATTTGGTGAGATAAAAAAAAATGCATCTTCTCATCTCAAACGCAATATAACGTAATTATTAACTCAATGAATAAATATCAAATTATTATTTTCCCGATGAATTTGATTTATGTGACTTTTTTCCTCTAGAATAAAATAAATTATTATAATTTATATGAAACAATTTTAATTTTGATATCATCAATACAAATACCTACTCTGATTACGTTTAATCGATAAAAAAGCAGTATAAAATAGATTTCATTGAATATTTTCAATAAATACTGGGAATTATGATACAATAAATTTATTAGTGGTAATAAATTTATTGTATTGTAATTCCCAGTATTTTATGTCGGTGAATTCGGCTGCTCCTTCAATACCTTGCTTCTAATACTTACTTTTATTAGGAATTTCTTCTAAGCCTGTATAATGAACGTTGGTCGTCTTGATAATTATATATATATATAAATACTGTCAAAAAATATTACATTTCAATTTGGAATCTGGAATCCGGAAATGAACACCTAGCACCTAGAACCGCTTTAAGGGTGGGTCCAGACCCACCCGCTCCCCCGGTGACGCTGTAATAGCCAACAGGGCTAACAGTATAGACAAACAAAAAAAAAAAAATAGCACCTAGAACCATGTCGCGTATTTTAAGAGATGACTTAGGACTTGCAGCCTATAAGAGACGCACTGGTCATTTCTTAACTGATAAATTAAAGATGAATGGGGTGGTAAAATCGAAACAACTACTGAAGCGGTACGCAAAGGGAGGTCACTTTAAATGTTGTTGACGGATGAGAAAATTTTTACAATTGAGCAACATTTTAACAAACAAAATGACCGTATTTATTCTCAAAGCTCTAAGGAAGCTTCCCAATTAGTTGACAGAGTGCAACGTGGGCATTATCCGACTTCAGTGATGGTGTGTGTTAGCTGTGAAGGAGTGACTGAGCCATATTTTTGTGAAAAAAGGTATCAAAACCCCGGCACAAGCGTATCATTCTTGAGAAGGTAGTTAGGCTCCTTTTCCAGCAAGACTCAGCGCCGGGTCGTAAAGCTCGGTCCACGCAGTCTTGGTTGGAAGCGAACGTCTCGGACTTCATCAGAACTGAAGACTGGCCGTCGTCTATCCTCGATCTTAATCCACTGAACCACTTAATCCACTCGATCTTACACTTAACACACTCCAGTTGTAGAGAGTAAAGCTTGCTCTAAACGCCATGATAATTTGGAGTCCCTAAAACAATCCATACAATCGGCAGTGAAGAATTTCCCCATAGAAAAAGCGCGTGCTTCTGTTAATAACTGGCCTCATCGTTTAAAGGACTGTATTGCAGCCAATGGACACCACTTCGAATAAGCTTTTTATATTTTTAATTGTTTTATATTTGTGTGTTACACTAACACACTGTAAAAATAATAAATGTTATTTGCAATTAAAAAAATATTTTTATTTTGTTACAATATTTATGTCAAAACTAGGTATATAAGACGTTTAAGTAAAGACACACGTTTCATTTCAAAGTTTCTGTTTCATTTATTAGGAAGGTATTTATGAATATTGCTCCGAAAGAGAAACTTTGAAATGAAACGTTTCTCTTAACTAGATATATGAAAAGCCATAACTTAAAAGATATTCCTTAAACTGCTTTCTTAAATTTGTTTCATTTCAAATATTATTATTATTATTATTTTAAAAACACCAGATTCTATTTGGTAAAAAAAGGCATATGGGAAGAATAAAGCATAACAACTTCATAAATGCTGTTTCAACTCATTTATAAACTAAAATTATTCAAACTTTTGATTAATATTTATTTATGTTTCAAATTAGAATTCAAGTAATGTAAGTAAGTGAGTAATGTAAGTAAGTAAGTAATGTAAGTAAGTAAGTAACAAAGAGACTACAATAAATAACCATGCCACTACTAGTTCCATAATACTCTCATTTACATGATCGTAAAGAATTCTAACTTTAAACATTAAAAGTAATATTAATGTTATAATATTTTAATTTTGAACATAAAAATATCACATAACATATCTAAACATAAGCTATGCTAACTTAAGTTTTTTAACATAATACTCACCATCTTATTACTAATATACATTATATATCTTATTACTAATATACATTATATATATATAGAATTATTTACCAGATTTTTTTTATAATACAAGCTAAGGGTATACGGAATACCCTTTGCTTGTCAATTAAATATGTTAGACATTAAAAATGTATATGTACTGTACACGTATATATAAAATATAAATGTAATTGTTATATGTATAGGATATTAAAAATGTATCTTCAAGGTTCGAAAACTTTAAACAAAATCATCATTTCCGTGAATTTGTATCCTCATACACATATGTACGTACCAACGACTATGCGACTGTTTGTCGCCGCCCTCAGCTGATAACCCCCGGCTCGTTGACCCCTCATTTGTGTTTACTAAAGACAACTGCATGCAGAATTCATAATATCCTGCACCTGGATCATCTGCCATTAATTAAAACGTAGATACTGAGAGACTCTTAAAAGATCTGTATTTTTAATACAGTAATAATTAATTACATTTTTCATAACCATTTTATCTTATAGAATTCAAACCGTCTTCTAACATACACAGGTACCATGAATGTGTATGTTATACATAATTAATATCTATATTCATAATAAAAATATAAAAAAATTAAGCTATAATAAACAATGTTTCTGGACGGTGTCAGTTGGGAATAATTTTATATTAAAAACAATTTCAATTCATTCTCAATTCAACGGCAAAAAAAATTAAACGATTTCTTCTCTTTTGTTTATACAAAAATTGTTCCCGCGTTTTTTAACAAAACCTCAAACTACTTTGAGAATTTAAAAGTTTTGAACTTTATCAATAAACAAAGTAGGAAATTACCGAAGAGTATACAACAAATAAGTATATATATATATTCGTATATTTACAATATTACGTATGTCACATTTCAAGAATATTTTTTCACTGCTTGCTAAGATTTTTATTTAATTGATCTTATTTATTTATATAAAATAATGGTTAACATATTTTGTGCCATGTATTTTCGGCACGTCAAATACAATTTGAATCAGACCCGACAAAAAGTCCATGCGAAAGGCTCCATGTTAGTACCCAATTACGTAAAATAGATCACGTTATACATCACTGAGTTATATCGCGTTTGTATAGTTTTATTTCTAACGTAAAAACCAAAAATACGAGAAATTACCATTTGATTTTCTTGAAAGAATCTGTGGCTTTGTTAATTAAGAAACATATTTATCTCCAAGTTTTGGCTGCGTCCGCTTCTTCCTATGACTGAAATAATAAATGAAACATCACTGAAAAAATCAACAAATCCATACATTCACATTCGTACTTAACATAATGCGATATATATATTTAATGAACAGATTTATTTCCAACTACCTATCATGTGTTATTATAATTACCTATTTAACAAATGAGTTATTATAATAACAAAAAATATTACGTAACAATACGAATGAGGGCAGATGTCAGAAAAAATACTCTTTGGTAGCAATTTTACGACACAAATTTTAATTTAATGCCAATTTAGTTCCCTGAATTCGTTGTCTCATATTATAAACATAATATGTTATTTTAACAAGTTAATAACCCGACTATGTCTGGCTTTGGCGTTTCTGAGGGTAGATATTTATTTCCGATTTTATCATAATTCTTATTTTAACCACACTTTCTTAAATTACGTGTTTGTACATTATCATGATAACCTTCACATTTGTTTTGGACATTATTTATAGGAACGTTTTATTTTACATATTATTTCAAATAAGCAAACTATTGGTGTATATGTAGTCGATTATATGTATGTTATATGTATATGTAGTCCAGTTTCACGTATTCATATTTAATCATCCCCCATACCTTTGACGCAGTTTCAGTCAGACAGTCAATTAATTCCGGATATCAGATGAAATCACAATTGCGTGGTCTGATATCTCTCTAGCTCGCATTTCATTCGAAATAAAACACAGTTTGTAGTTTAAACAAGAAACCATACAAATTTTGCTGACAAAATGTATATTTAAGATATCTAAACGTTATCATATTTAATAACAAACATGTTATTAATTAATATATATTATTTATAATTGCAATCAATGTTATTATTTTAAAAGATTTTCTCGCTAGCTTACTTCATACAACTCTATCTTTGAGATTTTTAGGAAACTATATTAAACTACATAATCGGAAACGAAGTATACAAATAATTTAAGCTGAAGAAAACTTTTTTTTTTTTTTTAAAGACTTCAGCCTGAAGATAATAAACATCACTCGATATCAGCTCTAGTCCAACCTAATATAGGATTACATATATATAGATTTGTTAGTAAATTTGTATAAAGATTTATTAGTATATATAGAGATTTATCAAGCCCTCTGTAATAAGTATCTTGAAATGTAGATTATGTCAATCTAACACTTGACTCAACTCCATGAAGTTTCAATTTAAGCAACACAATTATATATACTATTTAAAAAAAGCGATTGTAATATTATTATAAAAACATTAAGTGGCTAAAATGATAATTTAATATTGCGTTTTGCCTGTTACATATTTCATGATAAAAGTTATATTTAAACAATAATTTTATTTTTACCCTTCGTTTGCCTGATAAGTTATACGCAGCGACTTACTATTTTGCCCGTGATAATATTCAACGCTTTATCTATTTTACTACGATAGGTATATTATATATAAATCTACGACAATTATCACAAATATTGTAAAATTGACCGAGACCATGATAACTGTCATTATAATTACTATGAATTGTTCTACCAGGACTATACGGTAATTTTTGGTGAAAATTATTAAAATAAACAATACAAATAAATTACCGTAGTTCATCTTTTTGGTGATTTTAATTATTTTTAACATGTTAAGATAAATATTTAATAATTATATTTATTGTTTCAGTGAATTGAAGGAAAGCGCCTTTACTAAATTAGATTTAGTAGACTACTTTAGCTTGGCAGATAACTCTCTGGCGGAAATGCCGCGACATGTCCTGAGACACCTTCCACATGTGAAGACAGTAGACTTCTGCAGGAATAAGATCACCAAGTTGACGGAAGAAGATTTCAAAGTAAGAAAGCATTTGGCTTGTATACAAAATATTTTGATAATAACAGAAGCTAAATTTTTACTCATATGGTTCACAGTAAAACTAATATATTGTTTATTATCGATATAAAAAGAAAAACTTTATTTTGGCACCAATCAGCACCATAGTACAATACTGTTGAGCTTCGAATATTTTTTATTTTTAGGATATCCAAGAAGTGGAGCATTTAGTGGTAGCTGACAATCAAATATCCAAGATTGAAAGACATGCTATACCCAAACGACTGAAACACGCACACTTAGGCGTCAACAAACTAAGCTCTTTGAACGGAGCTCTCCGTGATTTAGATAACTTGGATTGGATATTTATAAACGCGAATAATTTAAAGTCCATTGATAATGAACTTCCTGTGGTAACAATATTAAAATAAACAAGTTTAATTTGACAAATTATAATTTTGGAGGCTAGGTTAAATTATGTATTTTGCATTGCAGAAGGCGAAGAAGATTGTACTTATACACGCTGCCCACAATGAATTAACAAGTTTACCAAAAGATCTGAGACAAATGCCATCTTTGGAGTCCTTGTACTTTTATGTTAATAATATAAAGGCTATTGATGGCGCTTTACAAAAATCCCGAAGATTAACGACCATAAGTCTGTCATTTAATAAAATCGAATCAGTAAGTTTATTCTACTACCTAGTTGATAGTCTTGATGCATTAACATTCGCCAGCATTATGAATTGGCGTTTCTAGATTCTGACGCAGTTCTTCTTGTTTAACAGCTAGCCGAAGATGAGTTTTCTGAAGCAGAAAACTTAGCAGATTTGGACATTGGTTATAATCAGTTAAGATCCTTAAACGGTTCATTACGGGCTCTTAAATCGCTGAGGTATCTCAACTTAACACACAATTTCCTTACTGAATTCTCCTTACAAGAAATCAAAGGTTTACAAGGACTGGCAGTTATAGACCTTTCTCATAATAAAATATCAAAAATAACTGGCATTATGGAGGTACCTTTACTATTATTGAAAAATATATATTCTAAATTACAAGAATCCTAATGATCTAATATCTGTTTTATTCCAGAGTGTTGTTGACGTTGAGACTTATGTAATGGAGTTGCGCTTAAATCATAACCACATACTTAGTCTCGGGGGAGCTCTGATGGGTCTTCGGGGACTTCTCAGACTTAATTTAAGCCACAACCAAATACAAAAAATAGGTCAAGACGATCTCGTCGGTTTAGAGGAACTGAGATTACTCGATATTTCTCATAACCACATTACCTCTATGGAAGAAACCTCGAAGGTTTGTTTATTAAACCGGTGATTGTGATTTCTTTTAAGCTTGCGTGCTGTGCGATTTATTGATATGCCCAAGCGTCATTTTATTCTCAAACGTTGTAAATCAACGTGGATTCTTTATTTTCAGGCGTTTTTGCCGTCACTTGAAGAACTTATCGCCCATCATAATAACGTTACTACTTTGGACAAAGATTTCCACGGCCTACCGTCACTGTGTATAGCAGATCTGTCATATAATAAGATTCAGTCGGTCAATTATGAAGTTGTTTCGAAATCTAGATGTACAATCAATGGAGTACCCAGCATATTGAAAATTTATCTTCAAGGTTGGTATACGCGTTGCTCTAACCATTAAAACTATGTAGCTTACATTACTTATGCAATATCAATACATTTATTATATTTTTACTGTGTTTTTAAGCCGCTGCGATTTAGCAAAACTATTTACTGTAATAAGCATTTGCGAATTGTTTACATTTAATACTAAGCCTTACGAATTTTTAAAATATTGATAAGTTAGCTATAATTTCTGTAAATATTTTTAAACATTGTTGACATATTTATATATTTTTCCATTCTTGTAATTAAGATTATCCATAAACGATGCAATTTGAACTTGTTATTAGAATTAATTCGGATAAATTTAGACATTATAAAAAGACTCATATAAACCCAACTCCTATAAATCCTTCAATTGGCCGTTAGTCTTTGTAACAATTTTAGTTGTATCTTTCAGATAATCCCGTGCTATGCAGCGAGCGCCTCTACGAGTTAGTAGCTCTGTTGGAGAATCTAAATGCTCGTGTGAGCGGGGTATCAACGTGCGTGGCTGTGCAGACTTCAGCCCCGGTTTTAATGCGAGCTCTCAACGATATAGTGCCAGACACTCCTGTCATCGTTGTCACACACATGGGCACTGGGCTTCGAGTGCTAGATGGACGGGATTTACAGCAATCACAGCTGCCAGCAGCTTATCGAAGAGTGGGAGCACTCATCGGACACGTTCTTCCTGAGCGAGAGGGTGGGTTGCCAGTGCTGGTGGAACCACCGGTCACGCTTCCACCGTCCAAGAATAATGTAGTAGTTAAGTGGGCGGATGTTAAACGAGAACAGCCCCACCCTCACCCTCTTGCTGACCACCTTCGCCTTCGCGATCTAAACTCCTCGTCACAGTGAGCTTGACCTAATCCCGGCGGTTCGAACTGACATCAACGAACTGAGTGTTTCGCCTTATAAAATGTACAGTCTTTGACTCACTGCCTTAAGCTGAGGGCCTTGAATCAGTCGGGTGCATGGTTTTTTCATCGTAATCTCTCATAGTGTATATAGCAGTCATAATAATAGATTCATAGTTCACCTTTTCTTCATCCGAATACGAAAAGCGATGTCCTTACCATAAGTACCTACGTTTATAAGCATAGAGTAGAAACTTGATGTGTAGATAATTAATTACTATCGATGTTGAGTGAATGTGTATCCGACGTTTCAATTTTCTTTAAACTTTATCAAGAGTTATTAAACGTTCTCGTTTCCATAACTCTTTAACTCGTAGAGAAATATCTCACTCTGGGATTTATTCAATAACAACATACTATGTAAGTGTATAAACCTTGAAGTTGTACCTAAAATAATTTATGTAACGTAATATTATTAATTATAATTATAATAGGTGTTAGTGTAATTTATATTGGTGATTAACTTTATATAGAGGCAGTATATTCATAAAAGTTTTTACGAAACATTTTGTCTCTATCCTTCCTAAATCCTACTAAAAATATTAGCAAACTTCATGCTGTTAACTCTTTCATTTAAAAACAATGTCTGTATTAATGAACTTGCTTTGAAATCCTTCTATTTAATTAATATTGTATACTTATAATGTAAACTACTATAGTTTTCACATCTAATCGATCTTCCGGTGGGTCGGTCGATGTTTCTAGCTGTAATTGCCACTATATGGAGATAAAATAACGAATGTAGTTGTTGTTTGAAATAAATAATACATTATAAACATGTCGTTATTTAACCTTTGACCTTTTATCTTTAAAATGTCAGACAATGTGCAGTCGTACGTATTGTGCAATAGTCTGGCTTGTACGATATACAATTTATTGGGAAATTGTTTTTAATATAATTATTTCATATGTAATATTATTTTATTTATAAACGATTTTGTTATGTTTATATACATACTTTTTTAAAGAACTATTAAAATCTTATTAAAACCTTTCGCTTCGTTGTGCGCTCTGCTACCGGATTCGAATAACATTCAATAATTAGGAATATAACCCACAAAATATGTATACAACAATAATGTATACATACATACCTATTTATTAATACGTAATACCTTTATTATTTTGAAAATAAATAAAAACGAATAGTATGTATAACGCTTAATATATCTTTGACTAGCGCCATCCGGTAGCCACCTTAAGCACTGCTCAAAGACCAGCATCGATCGATAGAATTTTATTTCGGATACACCTTATATCAATGTGGTACATTCCTCAATCCAAAAGAGGGCGTTGGGTGTACAGTACACTTTTATTTCCGCTTATGTCAGCTTACATAGAAGAGATGATTTGTCACATACATTTCGGACATCCCTCTAAATCTTTTTGTAGTAGACAAAGTTATAATACCCTGCGTAATAAAATCCTCAATGAAAACAAGTCATTTCTATATTCTGAGTGTTGATAGAGTCACAAAGAGTCCAAGAGGGTACAGCTGCCCAAGACCTGGATCCTGTTAAATATTATCGGTACACTACCGAAAAACAGTAAATATTAGATCATTATGATTACCACGTTAAAGCATTCCTAAACAAGATAACGTGAATCAAAATTAAAAAGCATGGTTTTAATACAAAATCACCTAATAATTAGCAGCAACGGCAAATTCTGTTCTGCCTCTGCCTCTAGAAAAAAAAAAGACATCTTAAATCTGGACGCTTCGTCACTAATGCAATTATAAACCAGTTCAACTGTAAATTAAAATTACAACTCAAACACAAAGAAAACATCAAAATCGATTCAGCAGAAACGAGATTTCATTTTTGGATGTGTTTTACTTTCCAGAATATCCAGGAAATACAAATAAAAGTTTTTTTCAACATTTATGGAGTCGGTTAGGATTTCAGTGACAAAGATACAAACAAAAGAATTAAAGAATTAATATAAAGATAATCAATATCTTGCCTTTGACTAAAATTTATTATAACAATAATATCAGGGCAAATTACACACATTACTCTAAGCCCTAAGCCCTAATTATTTGCTTGTAACTAAATGTTATTTGTGACCCTTCGTATTCAGTCTATCTTTTGGTTGACTCTCTATTTGAAAAATCTCCTAGGTTATTTCACTCTCAGTACCTCATGTTTACTTATTCTACTCACAAGTTATAGGTACATCAGTTCAGTCTCGACTACTTCATTTCTCATGTCAGATTCTACAAAATCTATATACATCTCTTTTTTGGTCTCCCTCTAGCTGTATTTCATTTCACTTTTATCTTCATGACGGGTTTAGCTACATGGCTTTCAGTCATTTTCATTCTTTCTCACTACACGCACTCAGTATCAACTTACCTTCCTCTCATTCTCTGTCTAAAAATTGTAAATTCTTTTTACACGATTTATCTTATTAATGCACAATACTCTGATCTATGGCATTTGCCCGAGTAAATTAGACAGAGATTTTAAGTTATCTCTGTTCCTAAACAAACTTGACCTAAATTATCCAATTTTTGATCCTTACAACACGTACATACTTCTCCGGCAGTCTTTTATATCCTCTCGTTCGTCAAAATCTTTACTACGTCATCTTTTATATATCTTACGTACAGGCTGTATGTCCTTCCTTTCATGTATGTTTATTTTCTTTGTCCTTGAAGGGTTTCTGAATGGTTTTATAATTGATTATCTAAGGTACCTAAAGTAGCAAAATTGCCTACCATAGGTAATATAATATATTTTCTGTTTTTATCTCTTCCCGCATTCTCTTTCTCAGTATATTATACATTACACCTTACATTCATGATCAATTAAACTTATCCGATCCCTAAAAGGATACTTTTCTTACGGAGCATTTTATGCAATTTTACTCCCATGTAGGTTTTCCAATCTTTTCCTTTGGTCTTGCCAAAAATGTATCTTGATGCATTCCTTATACAGACAAACAAGTCATTCCAACATTCATTTATCCACCATTATTCTTACTTCTGTCGCCAATTCTATTTCCATTTAACTTTAGACAGAGGGTTTTCTTTAAGTAATAATTGTGCTCTACAGGTATGATTCCGTATGTAACAAAATTTATAGGTAAGAAAGTATGATAAAATTAATAATAGCCAATAAGGTAGTTATAGTTCTTAGTTGGCGGTGTAGCCGAAACCTAATTTTGGTGAATATTATAAAAAATTAAGAAAATATTTTCCCAATCCCCATAACCCATTATGAACGTTCAACTTAGGTTACGTTACATACAATTTTTTCTTAAGATGATATAAATTGACAGATCATGATGGATTTTCTGAAGATTATTTCAACAACTAACGCTTACCTTAATGTCACTGCATAAATTTTAAACAATGCATGATTTTATTTTCTCTATTTAATACTATCTATGACAAATCGAATTGTTGACCCCAAAAAAAACCATTTCTGTTTGAAAAAAAATAACTATTATATTATAAATAGTAATTAAAAAAAATGTATATTTCGTTAAAACATTTTTTTATATGTGAACGCTAAAATGCTAGAATCTATTTTTGAAGTTAAGATTAAAATGTCGGAAGTTGTCGTTGCCCTATGTGAAAAATATTTATTCTGAGACTCTCCATTGAGCATGTCACTGCTTCATTAGTTCTCTTCCTGGTAGGACATGAAAGTAAAATTCATGAAATGGAGTCCATGTTAGTGATAACAGATTAAGTTTGTGTTTATATTAATTTATAAATAGCGTAGCGTTGTTTGTAGAAGTTTATAATGTCTTAAAAAAAGAAATCCGTTCCGTATTCAGGATGTCGTCTAATAGTGAAGTGTTTTCTTTGAACGACAGTTCTCCCAATACTCTGTTAAACATAACTATGGACTACATCGTAGCCAATTTAAATATTATAACAAAATTAGACCCAAGAAGTCGATGGCGCAAGCTAAAGGAAGATATCATATTACCTGCAGAAATCTGTGAGAAATTAGTAGAGGCATACCAGAAAAAATATCGCGTCAACGATAACATCGCAAATGTGTTTCGTGATCGTACTCGTACACGTTTAGATCGTATAAAACTGCGTAATTCGCGTATTACTGATGAAGGTCTGCGCTGCTTGTTGGAGCACAAACCATACGAGGTCGAACTGGTTCAGTGTGAGTACATTTCCCAGATTTCTCTTGACATAATTAGCAGCAACAGTGAAAATCTAGTCTCTTTGAAATTCGGGCCTCTTACCTGTGTTCTATCTCAAGATGAGAATATGTACCGCCATCGTCGATTTGTCATTGACGCTCCAAAACTGCGACGGTTGTCTATACAGTGTAGGGGTATGGCAATATTCCCACTTTTACTCTTGAAACCATTACACAATCTCACACATCTAGATCTTTCTGAATATACATCTGCTGGCTCTACCTGGGCTTTGCATGAGTTGAAGCACTTAGTGTCTCTTGTATTGCATAGCGTGCTGTGGTCAAAAGAGATTATTGACTGGATCGCTACATTGACAAATCTACGCCACTTGGATGTATCCCAACCAAATGAAAGGCACGGCAAATACATGAATCCAAATGAAGTTTTGAATAAGCTAGTTACAAGTTTGCCTCACCTGGAGTCATTAGATATATCTGGGACAAATTTAGCTGGGACAGGCTCAGCAGTACCAGCTCTAACAGATGGATCAAGTACATCAGATTTATCAGAGCATGTTCGTTGTGATATTCCTGGCCTAGTAACTAGAGTGCATAGGCCTTTAGAGTTTCTTGGCCTTTATGGTACACTTCATGGTGCATGCAAGCGTCATGACATTCCAGCAAAAGTGGTAAATATATAATTTTTAATATAAGGCTATATTAAACACTTGAAATCATTTAAAAGTTTTATAATTACTTATAATTACTTAAGTTTCAATGTAAAGATTTGCAATTTGATCACTAATTTAATGTAAATCAATCTTAAAAGAAAAAAAATCTTTAAACCATGTTTCATAGAAACTGTATTTATCATTTTTAGGGTTCCGTACCCAAAGGGTAAAAAACGGAACCCTATTACTAAGACTCCGATGTCCGTCCGTCCGTCCGTCCGTCCGTCCGTCCGTCCGTCCGTCCGTCCGTCCGTCCGTCTGTCTGTCACGAGGCTGTATCTCATGAACCGTTATAGCTAGAGAGTTGAAATTTTCACAGATGATGTATTTCTGTTGCCGCTATAACAACAAATACTAAAAACTAGAATAATATAATTATTTAAGGGGGCTCCCATACAACAAACGTGATTTTTTTTTGTTTGTCTATATGTCATGAACTTTTATAGCTAGATAGTTGAAATCTTCACAGATGATGTATTTCTGCTGCCGCAATAAAATCTGATACTAAAAACGTAAATAATATAAATATTAAGGGGGGCTCCCATACAACAAACGTTGCTTTTTAAATAGATAATAATAGTACGGAACCCTTCGTGCGCGAGTCCGACTCGCACTTGGCCGGTTTTTTTAAATGTAAAGGAAACTATAAAGTTAAGTGTGTATTTAAAAGAATAATGTAATTTTATTGTTAATCTTTACCATTTTAGAAAATTGTTTACTTAATTTCTTTATTAGGTTACGGAGAGAGGTTACTATTGATAATTATTAAAAGACTAATATCTATAATGATTGCTAAAATGTAGAACACAAAAGATATTTTAATCCAAAACCTAATTCCTATTAACCATTAAAATCGATTAACTTTAATCTCCACAGATAACTGGAGATGCAAATGAAGAACAAATTCTGACCGCTGGAGTAGTTTATATGGAGAGACCAGCAATGCTGACTCGAGTACTCAATGATTTATATTATATGTTCCGTAGCATTGAAAGATATAATTCATATGTTGGTCGAGCTCTCACTGTTGTGCTAAATGCTATGGAGACACATTGCATGGAAAAACACATCCAAATTTCTGGCAGGTAAGTAAAATAAAAATATAAGAATCTTTCGTATTGCTTGTATTAATAATGCAATTTGTTTCAGTGCCACATTGTTCTATATAGTCAAAGGTAGAGAAAGAACCCGAATAGGAATGAGTCTCAAGCGTCGCATAGTGACTGCCTTGCTGGACGGCATGGAAGCTCATCTTGGAGATGACACTATGATGAGAAATGGCTGTCTCACACTGTGCCAGTTCAAAATACCTAATGATGTGGTGAGTCTTAGTGTCCTTTTTTAATACTAGAGGACAAACTGGCTCCTAAAGAATAATTAAATAAAAAAATATTTGACCAATATAAGTTTAAACCTGCAATTCATTTTGATTTGGAGAATAATCTCTTAGAATAACCTTACATTAAAAACATAGAACTTTTATTATGAATCATTTCCATTTGTTATAGACATCCTGTTTGTTTTACATTCTTGCAACGGGGGTCACTTCACTAAATAACACATTTGGTTTAAAGTTACAGTAACAGTACATTACAGTAACAAATTATAAACTGTTTATTATTTGTCTATGAATTTGAAATGACAATATCAACCCTAGACAGCTTAAAACCATCCTAACATCAATTAAGAAGGTCCCAATGTCCTTAGCAAGTTTTTTTAATACATGATTGTTGACTGAATGATAACTTGCTTTACTCGAGTTTGTTCGATTTAATCGATTTTTTATTTTCCATTATTTAATTGAATAATAAAAAAATTTACGACTTAAAATTTCTATTTATCCATTTCATACATTCACCATAATGTAAATAATATTTTATATATGTATTCATTTAATACTAAAAATGTAATCTGAGGAGGTTTATTAAGTAAATCTATAAACTGTTGATTTGTAAAAAAATATATATCGACAAACAATTTTGTAGAAAATATGTTAGAGACTTGAAACGTTTTGTAACATGATCCTCAACCAATAAATTTTAAATTATTGTTTATTTTTAGCACTTCATATAGATAGAGTTAATTATAGTTAATCGTAATCGATTAAGTAATCGACTGTTTGTTTGTATATTTAAGTAAATATACAAACAAACAGTCACTAATAAAACTATCTAACTTGGTTGATCGAAATATGTGGAACTTGGGTTGACTCATTTGCAGGGTTCATGTTATAATTACTTATAAGTCAAATATTGTTAAATTTCATTTAAAAACTAGCAACTGTTGAGTTTCTGGTCAGGTCTTCTCAGCAGAACATTCCGAGCTGGTGGTAGCTTTCTCACGGACTGACTATACTGACTGACCGTTTTAATGTAATCATTGACGATTCAAAAGTGCGTGTAAATTGCCTACTTGAATAAAGATAATTTTAATTTGAACCCTTAACTTTGAAATGTATACAAGATATTTTAAATGTTATTTATGTGTTTCTCCATTCCAGTTATTTGAATACGAGCGGGTTGTTCAAATCTTATTGAATGGCGTGTCTGACGTCAATCAAGAAGGCTTCGTCCAACGGATCGCCATCTACTTACTGAACTCGCTGGCTTGTCAGGTCGACGGCACTCAGAAAAGGTTCCTGGGAACACATGGAGCTATTGGGGTAAGTTGGATATTAAAAAAAAATTACTTGACATTTGGTTATTTCCCCCTTGTTATTTTGTATAAAACTTTGAATGTTTTGATAGGAATGTTATCCGTGGAAATAATTAATGTTATAAAAATGTCGGTTTAAGTTTGTTATAAATATACATAGTGTGCGAGTCAACTTGAGACCTTTGAATTTTATATATACTCTTAGACCAGTCATTTCAAATGTAATGATATCGCAGATAGCAATAAGCGAATAGATCTATGAACCAAAGTTCCTAGAAATCCCATGCAGATATAACGAGAAATACCGAATGAGAGAACAAACATACAACTTCATAGAATCAAAAACTTATCATGTTTTTTTTACATCCGCTACATACATACAATAATACGCTTTTGTTTATAAATATTTGGGTTTAGTGTAATTAGAATCAGTTATTTAGTAATAAGTATTAAGTATTTTTAATATGGATGTTATTATTAAGTACATATGTATAAGCACATTACATAAGCGACTCCCGAATATAAAGTGTTATAGAGGTCCCTCGTTATAACGATATCCATTGTATTTATTTACCTTCAAAAATGTAAATGATTAAGTAAATTATACCAATTATGCAATGCTGAAATGTTATATAATTCTTACTGTGAAGCAATAGTCGGTATTTGCAAGAGCGATTGAGATATATTTTTTATTGTTGAAAATAAATTATTTTAATGTAATTATAAATATTAATGTCACGCTGATGATAACGTTCAATAGGAAAATTTAATTGTTAAGGTTTGTCATTCAGGTATTCGATGAAAGATTTTATTTAGTTTGTCTCACTTGGAATCAAATTTCCCTCAAAAACTGAATTATCTGAATATAGTGATAAATTAGAATGATGTAGATGTAGAAATCACATGTACACATACACAGTATGTAGAATAAAATTATTAGTGTAATACTTTTATGAGAATATTGAAACTGACCATTAAAAATCTTATAATTCTCTCCAGGCTATATTTTTATTTTTGCTTACAGTTAATTGCGATTTTATGCTGCGCATGCGATGTTAAATTATGTGTTTCAGAAAATGTCTAAATGACATATTTATTTTAAATTGATGATCATTGTTATTACTAAAACATTTCCTGAAGTTTGTTTATTTTTTAACGCCCTTGAGTTAAAAAGAGCTGCATATTACAATTAATAAAATTAATAAAAGTCACGTTTGTCACACGCTACTTATTTATTTATTGTTGCTATGCGATTTTATACATACATATAGGTGATATTTATATTAAAATAACTTTATTTATAATATGAATACAAACTGCTTATAATAATAATTATATAAGGGACACTTCAGATGAAACGAGTTCATTAGTTTAAAAGTTATTTCCAATTAATATATTAATGAAAGATTTTTTGTTGATATGATAATTGAAAAAATCGTCGTAAGTAAAAAATGTAATCCAAAGTTCATTTATTTGATTTATATTATGTTAATCTGAACCGCCATAAGAAATTTCTCCAATCCATGGAAATCTTTCAAACTCTCTTTATGGACTTATACTTTATCGTCATTATTGCTAACTATACATAAGCTTTAATAATTTCTCCTTGATTACATCCGCTCATGATTTCTGTACCGATAATTTTTTACTGAAATATATTTACATTGTAATTGAATGCAAAAATATATATATTTAAATGAGTATTTGATTTCCTTGACTTAAAATATACGACGTAATTTGTGAATTAAGCAATATTAACGGATTTGGTAGTATAATGTAGGTACTTGTAATAATATAATTCAAGTGCTAAAAATAAATTCAATTATTTTTATAAATCCAAACGAATTTATAGTGACTTGGACATGTATCTAAACGATTTTGACGTTTTATTGAATGCCACTAATGTACAAAATATATTAACACTAGCTGTGTATTATTCACAACTTTTTCCGTGGCATAAGAATCTTTAAAAATAAATAAATCGATTTTTAATTAACTCCATTTAACAAGCTTCATATAAATTGGTCAAAAAACTTTCATACAATCTTAATCAAAAATACTCCATCTCTAGGGTATAAACTACGTATGTCCAAAATTTCATTAAAATCGGCTTACACGTGCCTAATAAAAGGTATAACAGACAAAAAGTTATATTCTTATTTATATCAATGGAAAACAGCATTGGGTAAAATTAATTAAAAATTTGGTTTGCTCTCATTTTCATGTCAACTACAATACGATTACTAAGCAAGACAAGTATATAGGTTTCGTGGGACACCTCCAGTTTCCGATAAATATAGAATTATCTAAAAGAGACTATTTATTTATATCTTTTCCAGCATCAATCGATACCAGAGATCACTTGTGTTTGCAAATAGAAGTTTCAGGAAGACCTATTTATTTTTTAAATAACAATAATAAAGTACAGATTACACATATGGATCTAAGTCATAAGTAAACAAATTATTTGCTTGTGTTGAGGGTATTAGATAAAAATACAAATACATAGAAATACACATTATAAATACTGATAATATAGTTAGGAAACGTCCAAACCCAGAAATACAGACATCTATGCTCATGACATTCATGTCTGTCCCCATCGGGAATCGAACCTGAGACCTATACGCTATAGGTTAGGCATCTGCGCTAACCACTCTACCAATATGGCTAATTTTAATTGAATACCATACGATATAAGCCTTAATTTAAAGGAGTGTAAAAACACTCCCCGATTTAAAATTAAAGCTACGAGGGTCCCTAGCGCGCCTTGAAAACCACACAAAATTAGTCGCATATTTTTTAATCACTGTTTCACAAATGTCAATTTAGAAAACAATTAGTATTAGAAATTTATTTATTGATATCTTTTCGATTTTAAACTAATATCAAGGAGCAGTTTTGTGAAGTATCAGGATCTATATTGATACAGTAAATTTTAATATAATCATAATATACATTTTCTTAAGTACCATCACTTTTTGTATAGTTTTATTGTAGTTTAATGGTTTTATCAAAAGATGCACCAGATAAGATATAATTGTTTATTTGAATGGTTTTCTACTTGATGTTGTATTTAATTTCATTCAAATCATATTGCTAGTAACAACTGTTTTATGTTTAGCCGTTAAGCATAATAATGTATTATATATAACACGTCAGCCTGAAAGATCACGATATATTATATAAGTGAAACTTAAGCAATATATATGATTATTATATACACTTATTTTTTTTCTTTCTTTTGTATTTTTATTATTTGTCATATATACTGCCTCATTAGAGTAACTTTTTCTTGATTTACGTTTATATGAATATTTAATAGATTTTAATTAAATATGATGACTTGACTATGAATAAATCCTTGTAATGTATTGTTTATATTTGCGAATAATAATATAAAACTGCAAAGTAATATTATATTATGAACACGAACGTGTTATAACTAAATATAAGGTTTTCTGCTAGCGAAGCAAAGCTATAGTTATTATTGCAAAATTTCCGTTAATTATTAAGTATGAAAACAATTTTTTTTTTGTTATACATAAATAATATCTATAGACCAGTCTATTGACGTCTAAAAATAATATTGAATATTCGTTATATTTGTGTATTTATTTAGTGTTTGGACACCAATTGACGCATTACCCTAATGTGACTTGCCAATTTAAATACCATGGTATCTCGCCAACACATCCTATACAGTCAGCTCTTGTCTCAATTAATTTATAAGGTCTTTTAAATACATCGAAAATAATAATTATATAAAATCATTAAGAGTATGACTTAAGCCATAATCAAAACATCGAAAACGCTAAAATACGTAAAATCTAGAATGTACGTAACATCTCCAACAGAGTACAAATACATAATTACATGACACTTTGTAATTAATTACCAACCAAAAATCTAATTTGATATTATTTCATACTTTAACACAAACGTTTATTCCTAATTAAATTACGCAAAATTTCGATCAGGTGATTGTTGTCGCTGTATTTTTTGAGTGATAAGTCAGTTTTCTCTAGTAAAGCATTTATTATGATAATAAGCATCAAAAAAGGTTGCAAAAACAGAACTATTACATTTGGACAAACTAAACAGCTATATTGTATTTATTGATACCACAAATAATAGTATTAATCATAAATTATTTCAGGAAATCCTAAAACAATAAATACTAGCTTTTAAAATTATAAAATTATTGGCTATAATTAATTTGAAAAAGTAATCATTTAGTTTTCAAAGACAAAACCAACATACAACATTATATTACAGAAGATGCTAAACCTGATCTCCGATCGTCTGGAGCGTCGTATTTGCGACGATGTGCTGGAAGTCGCTTGGTCCACGATGTGGAACGTCACTGACGAGACTCCTCACAATTGCCAGCTGTTCCTGGACAATCGTGGCATGGAGTACTTCCTTGCTTGCCTCAAGGTATGATTTTAACTATTTAACTTGATGTTGCCACCCGACTTGTTCTCCTTTCCCCTGTCCCGGCTGTAATTATAATCTGTCAACACAAAATTATTGTTCACATTCATAATTTTTTGTTCATTTTAGTTATTATAATCCAAATTAATTATCTGTCTAAAACTAGAAGGCTGTCTGAAATGAAAAGCATCCTAAACATTGACTTATAAAATAAATCAACTGAACTGCAAATGTTATAAATAAACATCCTGTAATTTTGGTTTATTGTAAATAAAGTCTAAGTAGAACAGAGTAATAATTTTTCCTAGTAATAATTAATATGTTGACAGGAGCAATAACCATATCAATATTCATCAAAATCCAAATAAATCAAATAATCTTTATGCACAAACATTTCTTTTGAGTAGGATGGTTTTGAGTTCCAATTATTCATAATGTGTATTTCTATGTAGGTATTTGTGTCTTTGTCTAACACCCTCAACACAATCAAATAATTTGCTTAATATTATGTACTTTGTATTTATATTAACTATCATACATTTACAGTCTTGGTAGAATATTTGTAGGTAAAAATGTTATTACAACTAACTTAAAAAAATAAATATCTATAAATATTCCAGATAATATTTCCTCTTTTCAGAGTTTCCCCGATAAAGAAGAACTACTTCGCAACATGATGGGTCTACTCGGGAACGTGGCAGAAGTACCCTCACTCCGCCCTCAGCTCATGAACAAGCTGTTCTTAACCGTCTTTTACGAACTTCTAGAATCTTCTAGCGATGGCATTGAGGTATACGAGTTTGAGGCAAGGATTTTATATAATGTGATTAATAATAGCGTTAAAAAAATTGTGACTATTTCTAGACAAAATAATCGTCTTTGTGCGATCTACAGATTGGTGTGTCTGTGTGTACATAAATTGAGTCTGTTATTTAGGTATATGTTTATAAAATCCCCTGCAATACAGACAGTTTTCTATATTACAAGTAATTATAGTTTTTGATTTTGGCTAAATTTTAACTCGAAACATTCAAAGATCCAGCGTGAAAACCGAAAATGTTACTATTATTATTTTTTTAGTTTCTTATCATTTACAGTTTTAAGTAATGGATAGGGAATGGATAGTAATGGAATAAAAGCGGTAAAAGGCGAAAGCGCTAGCAAAAGCTTCAGTATTATTATATATTTTAAATCTATTTCATAAGATTTAGTTGCTCATTTCGAGAAATTAAAATTGTAGTATCTTAATATTATTATTTGTAATTACAAACCAGGCGCAGTTTGATTTGTATTTATGTTTGTGTGTGTTTTGGTGCATGTGGTTGTTGTACTAATTATGGTAGCTTTGTTTTTTTTTTATAAAAAAAAGCGCAACTTTATTAATGTAGGTTCAATACTGTGGCAGGCAAATATTTTTTTTAAGAAAACTACACTATTGATTTGGAGTTTATTATATTTCAGCTAAAGTTGCTGTTTTATTTATCGGTTTCGTATTTTTTTTTTAATCGTGATAGTTATTGGCTCTAAGGGTGTTGAAGTGAGTTGTTGTTAACTATCTAACGTTGTTTTCCGTAAAGAAGAATATACCTACAATGATCATGAATATAACACAAAGTATAATAATTACAATTGTACAAAATTGTGGTCATCCATTTCTTTTAAGTAATTATCTTCACTTATCTTTTTCAAGAACCCCTACCAGGTTTCAGAAAGTTCCAGAAACATTTCTTGAATTTTCGTTATCATCAAATTGTGTTTTTTAAGGACTTTAGACTTGTCGAATATCTTGTTCATTGAGACGTAACTTGATGTTAGTCCTGAAAATATTTTTTTAAATAAATACATGATTTAATTATTCTACTTCTTCAGTTGTTAATTTATTGAATATATTATTCAATAGAATTCTATGAATTATTTTCTTTTTATAAAACCGATGTTTTTATTTTCTCCTAAAAAAATATTTTGTCCGTGAGTTAAATCTAATCTGTAATGATTAATTTCTTCTTGTTTATTAAAATTGAAGGGTATTTTATAATCTTACAAGTCCTCTAATGTTCTCAAATCATTATCAAAATATTTATGTACTTTTCTCTCCACAATGAATGTGGATTCTTTTCAAAGATTTTATATATTGGAGTAATACTTTCTTTTATTTTTTATTCGTTCTAAGTTTTATGATGTTTCTTCAATTTGTGCTTTCGATTTTAAATTCTTCACTTTGATTTATAGACGTAGATCTTTTAATGTTTATAATTGTTAAGTATTTGTTTTATTTTTGATCTTTGTGGCTTTTTCTTTATTACATTTATGTTAATCTGGGTCTGATTTAGGTTCTTATGTCGAGAAGGTTCTAGAATTGTTCGGTAGGACTCATTTTTTTTACCTGTCGATAAATGAATATAGTATGGCATTGGAAGTCTTACATCTTTAGAATCTTAATGATTTTTATCATGTTTTGGTAAAATATATGGAAATTTTTTGATCTTCTATAAAGATTTTTTTAGCCACGAAAAAAAATAACCACCATTTGTATTTGTAGTATAAGACAGAATTAAAGTAAATGTTTTCATCAAAACCTATTCAATTTATTTAAAATAATTATAAACTAAGTTAGAATTATCGATTGTAGCATGAAAAACTAAAATTCTAGTTGTAACTGTCAAGAGTTCTAGAGTCGTCAATACACAAAATAAAAATATCCAAAACAAAAAATCAAACAAATACATTTATATGTCATTTCGGTAAATCTATACAAATAATAAAATTTTCATTTTACATTTCTGTACATGGAAAATATTTAAAAAACATTATAGGGGGCCTTTATAAGAGCAAGAGAAACCAAAACAATGGTTTGTCTGTATGTAATCTCTGAAAAGTTTGTCTGTATGTAATCTCTGAAAAGACTTAACCAAATTGTGTGCGGTTTTCAAGAATATATTATCACAGTCTTCACCTAACATTTAGTGTTTATTTCATCTTAATCGGTTAAGAAATAAAAAAGTTATGTCAATCACGTAATAGGTACCATGCAAATCTTATTCTATACATGTAATCAATCTGTAGAGGAGTAGTCTTTGTACATTGAATAGGTATATTTAAAAAAATATACCAAGATGTGAAGTGATAACTAACAATCCATTTTGAGCATTTTAAAAATCTTTGTCTGTTTATCTATTTGTCTTTGAGTTA
This sequence comes from Napeogenes inachia, assembly GCA_959347355.1. NCBI lineage: Eukaryota > Metazoa > Arthropoda > Insecta > Lepidoptera > Nymphalidae > Napeogenes > Napeogenes inachia. The sequence continues at coordinate 10,881,747 of OY365800.1, read as the reverse complement.
TGCAAACAACACGAAAAAAAATATTTTCGAAGATTCGAATTATTATATATAATTATTTCGAAGATATACAGGGGGACCTTTATTAAAGCTAGAGAACCCAAAACAATGTTTTTTCTTTTTGTTTGTCCGTTTGTATGTTTGTGCACGCTAATGTCAGAAACGGATTAATCGATTTGGATGCAGTTTTCGGGAATATATTGTCATGGGATTCACTTTATATTTTGTTTTTTTTTTAACAATCGGTTACAAATAAAGAAGTTAATAATCTCTTATAGTCGTACCATTGCTGCCTACCAGTTTGAAGGTTAATAGTTTTTACATACATTGGTAAAAGTACAAAGGGTACGTTTTATCAAGATAGAAATCTACGCGTACGAAGTCGCAGGCACAGCTAGTATCTAAAATAAACGTCAACGTGTTTTGTTGTGTTAATATTATCATTTTTATGTTTATGTTATTTTAATGTCACCCCTGGATAATATCAACTTGACTACATCAATTGGCAATTGAAATTTTAGGTTAAATAAATATTGCTTATTATAATACTGGTTTTATAATTATTAAAAGAAACAGGAACTAACACGTACGAAATAGGTATCACATACCTATTATTTGAATGACGTTTCGACAAGGTTGCACCGGGCCCTGGTCACAGGACGGATTTTGTTTGGTAAAAGCAGTGTCTTTGGAATCCAACATTAAAAAAACGTAGACACATTCAACCAGTCTCATTTGCCAACGACATGTCTTTTAGTTTTAAAAAATAATAGCGCCGCAGAAAGGGTAAAAGTAAGCAATTATTACAGGAGACATATGTTGTTTATATCATATTCAAACACTTTAATTCCATTCCAATTAGTTCCAATTAGTTGTTACATTGTTTCAAAGAGTAGACTGAAGGGATTCAAAATAATAGTAATTATAATACGCCTCATTGCGTAATTAAAATTCCAATACGATAAATTGAAAGTGGTTACCGTGAAGCTAAATGCAAAATTGATAACAAGTTGATTATTGCGAGATCTTACCGCAAACATGTACCTTAGTTTTATTATAAGTTTTGAATACAAGAATTCGTTTTTTGTAACAATATTTTATCTGATAGGTTAGTGTTAGATTTGCCCAATTTATTATTAGAACGACCGCCATTATCTAAATGTTTTTCTCTTTTATTATTTTTTCAGTTTATTAAATATATTTTCAGTATTTCTAATGTGTATTTCTATATATTTGTATCATTGTCTAACACCCTTAACACAAGAAAATAATTTGCTTACATAAGGATTAAATCAATGTGTGTAATTTATCCTGTATTATTATTATAATACATATTTGCTACTTTAATATACATATATTAATCTTATTATATATATTCCTTAACACAGGTGAGTTATAACGCCGCCGGAGTGTTAGCGCACATGGCATCAGACGGTCCAGAAGCTTGGACAGTGCTTGAACCAGCTCGAGATGCTGTGCTGGATCGTATAGCCACCGCCGTGGAGAGTTGGGACCGTAAAGCGGAACGAAATATTAATTATCGATCTTTCGAGCCGATTCTTAGTCTGCTACTCGCGCATCACACACCCCAATGCCAACATTGGGCTGTTTGGGCTTTGGCTAATTTGACAACTGTGTACCGTAAGTATAGTCTATAATTAAGAATTTATTACTTATAGCTCCACAAAACACGTAAGCGTAAGTAAGTTGTACTGTGTAAAATATATTATCAACCTGGTCCTAAACGTAGTTATTTATCGTAATGTTATAACCCTTTATTGCAGACCTAGCTACTATCTCAGTTTTCCTTTCGTTCTTATCATAAATGATTAATCGGTTCCTTATTTCTCTCCCTCTATCCGAATTGATTCTCATTTCAGTTCCACTCTCTCACTCGACACATCCTTACCGAATTCTGTCACTTCATTTAATTAATTGATTAAAATTGCTATTACTAGATTAGATATTGAATAAGTATAAATTTTGGTTTTTATTCTAAAGGTCGAATTCTCGATGAATTTTTACAGTACATAACATAACATGTTTTAAGATTATAATCATCAATAAAGGGTGGTTGATGTTTTCATTTTTACCAATGTATTTCCATTCCATGATGCAAAAAGGTCAGGGTTGTAACCTGAAAAAAAAACGTATATCTAAATTGTTTAAAATTTTATTCGAACCCAGAAATTTTAGCCGTTAAGCAAAATATATTTTTAATATCAATATAAATAATCAAAATCATCCATATTCCAGCTGACAAGTACTGCGGCTTGGTGGAGGCCGAGGGCGGTATTCGTCTACTGCACGCGCTGTTGCAGCACCAGGGGCCTTACAGCATGATCAAAGACCTGGCCCGCTTGGTCATCTCCAACTGCTCCAGGTTCTCCCTAGACGCACCCCGTTCCGAAACCCCGGACAATTAACTAATGGACTTCATTGAGGAGCTGGATCCTCAAGTGCGTGAACCAGAGATTGGAGATCTGATGGACATGTAAATTAGTGCGGGAAGTTCTCTTTCTGTGTGCATCTCCCTCCTAAATCTCATTCGCGTGAACTGCATTAGTGAATAGATTCAGTGTTATTTATGTAAATGCTTCAAGTGCTGACGAAATGGTGGACGGTTGAGTCGTACTGCCGGTGTTCTCGTAACATACTATGTTTAACCGTTTAAATATAGTTAATATATTTTTAGATTTAAGATATCTTTAAATGAAATTAGCTTTATTGACGAATTGTATATATTTTATTTTTATTTTTTTTTGTTATATATTTTTTTATTTCTTCTGCGTTCTATATTTATTGAAATCGTATGTAACTTCTTAGGTATATGAAATTTATTAATATTAAAAGAAGGGCTTTGTGTGTTGCTCTCTTCCATAGTTAACCATATACAAGGAACTAATATTATAAATTTTGGTATACTATGTTACATGAAACATTAAATATTTTTAAGACTATAATTGAAATTAAAAATTATGTTGATTAAATATTGGAATAAAGTTAATGTACTATAAGTATCAAAATCATATATTAATGTATAATTGACACATGGTAGTATTATTTAAGAGGCGCTAAGGCCGAGCAGAGAGTGGATGTTCTTTGATAAAATATAAAGATTAAATGTTTATAAAGAAACATATTTTAAATATCTTCTTGGAGATAATTATTTAATAATTGAAAACTCGAGAGGCATTGTTATACCCTGATAATAGAAAACATAATAACAGTGCCATTCACCGGGCCTGATGATGATTCAAAATCATCCTGAGTTAAAAACCGACTCACAAAAAGAATATTAAAATCGGTCCAACCATTTCAACGACAAACACAAATATATAAGAATTACTAGATATAAAGATAGTTTTCAATTATAAGCAAAAAGTATATAATCAGAACTGTCTGGAATCAGAATATAAGTTAATATTAATTCAAGCATGAACCTTAACGTAAAGATTTTCAAAAGTAGAAAATAAGATCTCAATATAATGATAGGGAATACTTTTTGATAAAACTTTTAACCTTACTCATAAAATATCTGGATGTCTATTTATAAGTATTATAAGGCCAATAAATTAGATTATTAATTAAACGATTTAATGTTATTGTCGTAGGTTGTATTAAAATGACGTATCTGGTTCAGTGACTCAGGAGTTACAATATCAAAGGAAGTTGAACATCAAAGTCTGCATCTTTGGAAATCCATTAATTAAATGGGTCTGACTATTTTCTAGTTTTAAGTATTCTTTTAAATATTTTTTGTTTCATTTAATTTTAGTTACCCTTGAGAAGATTTTTGTGTTATTTGTTTAAAAATTTATTAGCATTTTAAGGGATTTTTTACTATTTATTGTGTGTGTAGATTAGAGAATCGGTGTATTGACTATAATTATAATATTCAATATATAACATTTTAATATAAGCAAATATATATTAGAATACAATCTCCACACACAAATGCTATTACAAACTTATTAAAATTTCAAGCCAACCAACCAAGTTCAGAGACACAATATCTATTATCAGTTTTTTATAATACCTAAAGTATATCTTAAACTTATTCGTCTAGGATCTCTAATAATTTAAAAAGATTAATATAATCTTAAAATATACTATTTATTCTGATTTTGTCTAATATTAATTGGATGTAAGGGTAACAAAAATAATACTTTTGTATGTTATTTATTACTTACATACACACACACATTCTAGTTCAGTGCTAGGTCTCTGTTCTGCTACACCGGATATTGAGCCTTATCCTTATTATCCATAGAGCTTAATATTTCAAATTTTAATTTCTATTATATTTGAAAAATTACTGTGAACTCGAAACATTGCTTTGCGATTCGCGAATTGCGATTTGCAAAAGAAACCTAACTTAACGTAGATGTCGCAATCGTCCCTAAACATACTAATAAATATAAATTTTTAAATTCATAATATCAGGTAACGACACGGTAGCTTAGTTTGCAGAGCGACGGTGAAGGACTATCAGAGATTGTGGGTTCAAGTTCTGATTTTGATGAATTTTTCATTATATATTTGTGAAAAAATAAAATTATAGAGCGTTAAAAGTTGGAGGTATTTAATGATCTTAAACCTATATATTAAAAGTAATGTATTTAGAGTTATATACATATTTATTAAATATTCCCTATATTTTTTACGTCGTTCCATTAAATTATTAATCTTGTTATTATTGTAAAAAAAAAACCTAGTTAAGAAAGAAATATTTAATTCGACAACAAAATAAATTTCAACATCACTGGTCGTCATGGCAGTATACAAATATATTACTAGTATATGTATACAGTAATTATTTTATTCTTAGCATACATTTGTGTTTTTTGTGTATTTTAGAATTGTTTCTACCGTTTATCAAGTGATGAGGTTTAAGATGTGGAATTCAACACAGCTAGTTTTGGAATAAGAAATCATCTTTTAATGTTTGCTTACGACTAAACATCAATCCAGTCAATGTTTTTTCGAATTTCTAAGAAGTTTAATGGATTTGACAGTCAGGACAATTATTTTTATAATTATGTATCGATACCTATTCGATTTTTTCGAAAAAATTGTACGAGCACTTTATTTTTATAGTAAAAAAACTAGTTCTGATACTTACGTCAAATTATATATAAATATAATTTAAGAAGTATCTTTGTAGCTGAAAGAAAACACTTCTACTTTTAACGCTCTTTTGGTTAAATAAATCAAGTTATTGGTTTTGAATACAGTTTGGAAAGTTGGATGAATACTATTTGGCCTATTGTAGTTTTAAAGTCTATGAATTTAGATTTTATCTCAATATTTAAACGAATAAAATAATCTTTATAAGATTAATTCTGTGTACATTTTAAAATATTGAAATATATCACTTATATTACCATCGAAACATTTTCGGATAGTGGTATTTGTGGTAAGTCTAAGAACATTACCAATTAAGATATATTTACATATTAGATCATACAATTTTGTTGTTATTTTCTAAAAAGTTTATACAAAGCTACCAAAATTATAAACAAACACGCATACAAAAGGCAATGAGTCTTGAGTTTCTTATTTATAACATCACTTATCGGCAATGGTATTTAAAAACGGTTCATTTACCGAAAAAGTGACATCCATAAACAGTATTCATTTTTTTTTATATATAATATAGTTTCATTTGGTATGTAACAATGTTTTAACCTAATTTAAAATACCCTGTTGGTAAATTATAGGTGTTTTTATTATAAATAAAAAAATAAGTCTTATTTACAGAAACTGTTAATCTGTATTAATTTTAATAACCTTACCTCTTGAAAAGAAATGTTTTAGATTAAGGTTAAATAAATAAATTATCCTTCATTAATGTTTTATTTTAAATCATAACTGTTACTAGATGCACTAGATGGCGCCACTTCCGGTTATATGGCGATATGCACCTGTTAAACGTAGTGTTTTGTTTGTGGGTTTGTTACGCCTTCACGTCTTAACTACTCCATCTATGATCATGACAATTTGCACGTCGCTAGAGGTACATAAAATTAGGTAGGTACATAGGTACCTTTAATCCAAATAAAGGTAGTATTTCCGAGGGATGATACAACTTTAAGGCGGAAGTCCGGCTAGAAGAGTTTTTTTTTATTTTTCTATGTAAAAAATTGTTTTGCACTCGTGTGAGACCAATTAAAAACTAATCATTTCCTACCATAGAAAGACAGTTGTGACGGTAATGACCTGACAGTTCTTATCATTTAACATCAATGATTAATATCCAGTAAATTCTAGACTAGATTATAGTTAGGATGTACATACTTGATATAATATCTTAATCATTATTATCAGATACTACCTATATAGAAACAGCAATAGTTCAACACCTTTCTATATTGGTAACTGTTTATTAATTATTTCTATGAATACAAGTTCCTCTAAGAGATTGTATGTTTTGCCTTCAAATATTGCTTTTAGATTATTATCATTACTGAAACGATGACATTCATTAGAGCGTAGCTGACTGTATGTTACTAAAATTGGAAATTAAAAAATAATGTAAGTAAATAGATAGTACTAAATAAATATTTTAGTTATGTTACATATCAGAAATAAAATCTGGATTAACCTGAGTTTAGGTTGCACTTGGGAGGTAATTGAAATAAAATATACCAATACAACAAAGTATTATTTATTTTATAACGTTTTATAATAACATGTTCATATACAACTTTAAATAAAATTTGTCATATCCGGACATCGGATGCGTTGAAATTAAAATTTTTATCTAAAATTTATGAACTAAACACGATTCTATTTGTGCTTAGCGTGTACTCTGGTGTTTAGGTTTCATTTCATTAGTGACTAAAAGGCATTCTTACCACCTAATATATTATATTCTTTAGGCATTAATAATTATACACATTACCTACATTGTTATTGGGTTATACAATAAATTATCTAGGTATAATAAAAAATCGGTTCGGCCATTTTGGTGAGCACTGGTAAATTGACAATTTCATATTTAAATCATAAGTTCACATTGATAAATTTAATTTTATATTTAAAATAAGTAGACATATATATATATATAATGACACCAAATTAACATAAATTATTCGATTAAAACAGGATAGTGTAAGATTATTAAAATGAAACTATAAATCACAAATTTCCACCAACAGGCCATTCCACAGCCGACCCCATCTAGATATGCGGTAAATGATTTGCTACAAATAATGATATGTGGTTAATTTGTATACATTAAACTATTTAACATGAAAATAACAATTAATGTTTAAATATCACATAATAGTCGTAAAAATATTCTCTAAATATTTTATAATATCTTGTGGTCCATATAACGCGCTACAACGCGTGCTCGACGCTAGCGACATTACAATTCACTGCGTAAAAAACAATTCCTAGACACTCTATAGGCACCTAATTAACGGATATATTCAATTGATGCGTTAAAGCCAAACCACAAACAATACACCAACCTTACAAAATGTTCATATCGTAAAAACAGTAAAAACTTTTAATCTATACATTACGAGTTATACCTTCACTGTATATTATTGCCATGTGTATAAATGTATAAAGTGCTATAGATAATATGGAGAGGTACCCGTGGTTACCATGGTAACCGTAACTTTAAACCTCTCCTGAAATATGTTCATATAGCGGCAAAGTTGAAACCACCCATTAAAGTAGAAAATGTATTATATTAAAGCGTAGTTTGGATGTTTTCGGCGTTTCAAATAAAGTATGACTCGTTAAAGGGCACTTGAAATGTAATTGTTGGAGCCCTGACTCTGGCAAAAAAATCTATTACAATGGACAATCATCAGTACATATAACCCCATCAGAAGCGTTGTTTACGAAGCGTTATTTACGCAACCGAAGTGTTATTTATGCTAGCGGCACGTGATGTAGCGTTATTCGTTGAGCACGCAAGTGCGCATGAGCGCGTCGATGACTGCGTACGGGTCGCAGTTGGACGCTGGTCGCCGGTCCTCGAGGTAGCCCTTCTTGTCCTCTGCTACGGCGCGCGGTATTCTGATGCTGCTTGCGCGACTTGCGACTCCTGGTAATAGATCATATTGGATATTTTAATTTGGCTTATATTATTACAGCTAAGGATAAGTCTTAAAATGAAAATTGTGAATGTATGATTATTAAAACAGCAATATACATTTCAAATATATTGTCATATTTGGAAAGGTCACAAAATACTAAATATATAACAAAATATAACGAACCAGCGCTAAAGTCGTTAATACTGGCGGTCTCGTGAAGGCCGGTGAGACGGCGCTCGTTGTCCTTGCCGCCGCGCGGGTCGTACACCTTGATGTGCTTCATGTGCACTTTGGACAGCTTGTCGATGGCTTTCTCGATCTCACTACACACACAAACAAATATATATATATATCGTTATATCACTCATGAGGATGTGTGTGTGTGTGTATACGTGTTTAAATGTGTGTATAACTTTACGTGGACGAGTGTGTGTATTTGATATCAATACACACTGATGAGATTTACTCATAGCATGTGACACAAGATCTAGCTATAATTGTAGGTGATCATGATTAATTATAGCAATGCATGTTAATTATGAACTTCCTCATGAACTGACAAATTCGTTTTACGATTGTGTATAAGGATAATTTAATATTAAAATACATATATGTATATATTTTTCATTCTATCTGATAACTAGATACTAGGAATAAATAAGGAAAATATGTTTTAGATAAATAGCATATGTGCAACAATCGCTTTGTTTTCATCGTTCGTCTGTAAACTATTATGAAACAATGTTATGTTTTGTACAACTTACTTTATTGTTTTAACAATGAAATATATTTTCTTGGATGCAATAACTCTTAAAAATGTCGTTTTGTTTTTGTAAATATAATGAGCACTCTAGAAGTAAGAGCTGTTAAGTTTGTATTAGACATGGTTATTGTTTACCGTTGAAGTTGTTTGTAAGTTCCGTATATTGTACAAAGAAACAAACAACTTACATAATTCCATTGTCTTCTCTCATCTTCTTGGTAGAGAAATTGGTATGAGCGCCAGAACCGTTCCACTCCTGTACGGGTTTGGGGTCGAAGGTCACAATGACACCGTACTCTTCAGCCAGTCTGTGTAGGATGTATCTCGCGATCCAGAGGTCATCTCCGGCTGTGACCCCGACTGAAGGACCCACTTGGAACTCCCATTGAGATGGCATGACTTCCGCATTTGTGCCTGCGATGGGGACCCCAGCGTAGAGACAGCACCTATTTCAGGTTATTTTTGAATGAATGATATTACCAAAAACAATTTAGAAACCAAAATTAATGTAACATTGTATGAATATCTATTAATCAACATAATAATCAATAATTATATATGTAATCTTTGTATAAACCAGATAAGAAGCTAGTTGAAAGAGACAGGATAATGGAAAATTATTATTTAGGTATGGTTCTTGCGCGGTTTTATAAAATCATTATAAAAATATATAAATAAGTCATTATTGACTCATTTAAGAATTAAATGAATTACATATAATTGTTATCCTCATAATAATAAGCGGTATTAACTACGGAGTTAAGTTAGTCAGTACAAAAGAAATTATCTTTATTGAAATGAAAACAGTACGGTAATGATATTTTCTAATTGTATTCAGTGTTTTATCAAATGATAACTAGCACAATGCTTATCTATTGGAACTAATAGGTTATTACTGATTACGATTTAAATTTCATTATGGCGTAATAGTAGTCGTAAAAGAAATACTTCAATATTCATATAGTTTCATTTGTTTGTTATCAATTGTTTTATTTGTTTCATAAATTAAAATTACTCTTTTCGAGCACATTGTAATGTTTCATGACGTATTTATAATCCGAAGAAACGAGGATTAAAAACCTCTTGAAAATATCTATATCTTAATTCTGTAATATACCCACCAATATGTAGAGTAGCATGGTGGGTTAAGACTACTTTACTCTTTAGCACTCTTTCTATAATAGCAAATCTAGCAAAGTGTTTTTTCTTATTTTAATAATCATAAAAAACTAATTACTTATAATGTGCTTCAACAAGATCCCTAGCGAATACTTTATTAGCGCCAACCCCGCAGTAGTAAGGTCCTTGTGGTGGGGGGAAGCCGCCTGGAGGCCAGCCGAAAGGCCTCAGATCTGAGTCCAGGAGAATGTACTCTTGTTCAATACCAAACCAGGGCTCCTCTTCCTTGCATTTATCGTACGCTTCTTGGCATTTTATACGGTGGTTGCTTGCTGTAAATTGTAGAACAAAATGGATGCATTATGGCTTTTTAGAAATGATTACTAAAATGAAAACTCAACAACGATTTTTGTATGCAAAAGTAGATGTGGAATTAAATTATAGATAAGTATAGCCACTAATGCAACTGGGAAAATTAATATAGCCTTGGTTTATGACTATCTCAGATTATATTATATTACAAAACGGTAATATTACAGATTATTTTTCCGCAACGACTTTAGCTAGTTTATTTACATTACTTAGTTAAACAATTTTGTTACATGTAAGAATCACTGGGAAGGTTACAAAATCAAACCTCACCTGTAGGTTCCATGTTATACTTGTAGGTGTCACACATGACGAGGATGTGGTTACCGCGTCTGAAGGGGTCCTTATAAACGGCACGTGGCATCAAAAAGGTGTCAGAGTTGTGACCATCGGCCTGACCGGTCGAGCTACCGTCAAAGTTCCATATCGGCAAATCTGTTAACATATAATACAAAGATAAAAAATAATAAAAAAATAATAAATTTCTTGACTATCAACATCACGAAATCAATCAGCTACACTAATAGAAAAAGTATATGTAAGTAATACATTCTAAGACGATGAAGACATCGTGATTTACTATTAGTTTTAGTAACAACTGTATACTTTGCTTTCAGTCGAAGTATGAGCTGTGTTATGAAAAAGGGAATTGAATCTTAAAATATACATTTAAATGAAGGAGCAACATAAATAAATGTTTTTTTTAATTGATTCGTGCTACGTAATCTACATTTTTGGGACACGCTGTATAGTTTGAATGTAAGTATAAATTTTATGTTGACACAATATTGCATAAAACTCGCTAATTATCGGTGGTCTTGTGCAAGAAGGGTCAATAACGAACAACTTTATAAACGTACTTCGGCCCTTTAAGCCACAAGTCACAGATATTATTATTAAGTACGTCGGTTACCTTTGCGACATATTTTAACATTACAAAAGTCTAGTTCGAACCGGTTATTTCTACATAAACTTATTTTAGGGGTAATGGCTTGGCAGAAACAAGATAGTTTAAGGAATCTATTTGTGGAAACGTCAATATTTGTACAGAGAGTGTAAGTATAAAATTATTTAAAGATACAAATCAATATGACCTTGTAAGTTTAATTCTTATTGGAATTATGATTTGCGATGCACCTGCATTCTAAGCGAGGCCAAAACAAATATAAATACGGCAAATTATATTTTATAACTAAATTTATTATTGTATTACGTAATCAATGCGTATGAAGTAAATGGGCTTTCTATATCAAGAAAACTACTAGATTTCATAGATGATACAAAAGACATGACGATATGGTTTCCCAACAGATTTAATATGAAACTAACTAACTAATACATATAATATACTTGAGGTTATTAATAAACTTGTTGCTAAAGTAGGTACTATATTATACGATACATTTATTTCACAAACGTGCCATACCAAGTACAAGACAATGAGCTATGTAGGTAGGTACATTTGTATGTCTGCGGAGGACAATATTAGTACGAAACCTTTTAAATTCTCATCAAAGCTTCCCCTATTCTCTCGTTCCCCCCACTTGCATTGTACGTCGAATATTCCGTCTAGATCCTTCGGAAAAAAATATGGCGGCATGTAATCACTTTCGTGTGTCCTTTTTAAGGTTTTATAAAATTCTATTCGGTTTTTATTATTTATATCTTCGATAACTTGAGTCAATTTATCTATAAAAATATTTTTCGTCAATATTTTTAAACGATATATCGCGTGTGTTTATATTAACTAAATGGTGATTTCTAATACCAATAACAAGTGGAACACATACATTTTTATTATAAGAAAAAATGATTGCTATTGCATTATGTAATTATAAATAAAATCGATTTTAATTCAACAATAACTCGCTAATAAACTGTTGTGGTTTTATGATTCTTGTTTACAAATTATCCGTTTTAACTGTTGAAGGCCAGTTTGCGAATTGCGCTAATTACAATACTTAATGCGGACGTATTAAAAACGGGCGAGTCGGTGGAAGTGTTATGTTTCGTCGTAGTCATCTAACTAACTATTAACGGCTGTGGTAAATAACAAACATTCAGATAAATTTATTCCTATTATACAACACATTTAAGAGATAATGTGTAATAACTATTTTATAACATTGTAAAAACATATGTCAAGTAATTTAATCATCAACCTAGAAATGCACTTAGTAATTTGCGACCAATTAAATTACATATATAAATCCGGATATTTATAGGAAACTCACCTTTCGGTGATGTAGATATAAAGGACAAAGTCCGGTCCTTGCATCTGAGGTGTTCTCCAGTGCCATCGATCCATATGTACGTTGCTATTGTCTTATATGATGGTAACGGGAGATCGTTGTAGCGACCCAGCAAGGTCTTGGATAATACTGCGTTTGGGGAGTTGGTCAACACCGGCCCCGAAAGGATTTTTGGGTTATCTGTAAATAATATTTATTCTGTGCTACATATATTTTACATATATTTACACTGTGTATATGTTTTGTAGTTAGACTGTGACTGCGTCAATAAGGCCCTATAGGTTATATTAAGCAAATTTCTTTTCTTATTTATATCACCTCTGCGACGGTCTACAATTTCTTCTGTCATCGTGACAATCCACCATTGATTTATAAAATTTCTATGGATTGCGCAAATATATATAATGTGTATTGTATTTATCTATCTAATAAGAGATACAGCTATTATTTGCTTCCTACACAAAGCATGAGTCATATCATTGTTTACTTTTAACATGGTTTAGGAATTCATTATAAAACAATTAATTTTAAAGGAAAGTTTTAAAATGTCATTCTAATTTGACATGTTTTTTTTTAATTAATGTACATGGCCTAGATGAATTACACTATTAGTGCAAAGCTAAAGAAATTATTGGACATAATATGTCATTGAAACAAAAACTCACCTTCTATCTTAGTCGAATCAGCCATTTTTGTTTATTTTCAATATTATCTGAAACAAGGAAAAATACATTTATAACCATCTATTTTACAAAGTATCTATTTTACGTATTATATTTCTAAATAGATATACAAAACAAAACAAAATAATACTAGATCTTTACGGCTTCTCTGATTGGTCAATGGGTATAACATCTTCATATGAGCCTTTGCCAGTTAACTAATACAGAATTACTAACTGCTATAAAATCAATTACTTGAAATGTTTACTAACTCCAATTCCGTCAAACTGATCATCGTTTAGCTTCTCACTTAAATATCGGTATTAATATCTACTATTAGTTATATTTTTTAACAATTTATTAATATATTCATTCAAAATAAAACTATTCCTTATCTAAAAAAAATACAAACTAGACATATTTATTCAAATGACAATATTAAAGAATTTCCTTGACATTTACTTATGACTTATAAAACGCCTATTGTAGAAGAATTGTCATTAAAATACGGACATAAATATATATTTGTGATATCAATTATAATAATATTATTATTTATATATTATTGTTAATCTATTTTTATAATAAATGTAGGTATTTAATGATAAAACGTAATATAATCAATGAATCTAGGTATTAAGACGTTAGTAAGTGAGGTATACAAATTGTTTCTTAAGAGATAGGTATTATAAAATAAAATATTGCTCTTGAATACTATATTTAATATAAAGTGCAGTATAATATAGTTCAGGAGAGCTTCATAGATATATTTTGTAAGTCCACGTAGGGTCATTGTATTCATAATAATTATTAGTGGTTCTCTGATCGATTCCTTTAATAGTACAAATGTCTATGACCTCGTGTGACTATACTTCCCCTCTATAATTGCACCTAAATTGTATGTTAAATTTATTGATTTTTTTTAAATTAAAAAAGGGGCAAATATAATAACTGTTATTATAGAAACTATTTAGTGAAACCTCATTTCGTTTAGGCCCGATAAGACATAAGTGTTTTCGCGTGTCCTACAATGTTGTGTAATTGTTTACAGTGTCTATGATTACGTTGTAATGAAGGTATTGTTAAGTATGGGTTTTGAGTAACGTTACTTATTGCGTCTTGAAGTCTTCAGCTGACGTGTTCAAACATGCTACGTGTGACGCCGGCATCAGAACCAGAAGATATACTTCATACTTGTCTAGACACGGCTCAGACCAAATTTATAAGCGAAAATATTCTTGTTATATTTTTGTGCATCGATTCGCGTCGGCTTTTGTTTACGTTCGTACATTGAAGTAGCAATAGCTTTAATGACAGTATTTACTAAACATTTTACAAACATTTACACGCTACATTCCTAGTGAGAATTAATTTCTCTTAGAAAATAATAAATATATAATAGAATGCAGATATAAATTAAATAGAAGTATAGATATTAATCACATGTATTCTGGAAAGGTTAGCGGAGGCAGCGATGTTTTATTAAACTTTATGATATCAAACTTACCGACCGGACCCTTGATACAAGACATTGTTATTGATTGGCTGAGTGCCCAAACTTGTAGTGACGTAAGCATTCACGACACGCACAGATTACACAAATTTGACATTGCGTTGTATTTTATCAATTTTAACGATAACTATATATCTATATATAGATTCCGTTTAAATAAAAACAATATAATATATTTCACTACAAATCGTAATTATAATAGTTTCTTGTATGAAATGTTTCAAGTGGAAAACGATTTTCTCTTAAAGACTTGCACATGTTGCCTTAATTTTCTCTCTTTTTACGTTACTGGAACACTCATTATAGTATTAATAAACATGTACCAGTAACCCGTTTTATGCAACTTGTTCTTACTGGTCCATACGGTAAAAATAAATGTCAAAATAATTTAAGGAGAACGTCATAACAAAATTATTTCAAATCAATTAAATATTGTCTGTCTTAAATAATACTTACATTAAGTCATGCTAGTAATCGATATATTTAACAATTTTTGTTAAATCACATGATAATACATATTATTTTCACTCCTATTTCAATACTAATTGTAATACGTTTATAAAATGGCAATGCGACAATACTTCAGAAAACTGAAAGTAGTACTTATACAACACTAATAATATTGTATGCCAATATATTTCGTACTTTTATAATTGACTATTGATTGATTCACCTGGTTCATTGATTCACGGGACTAGTGTTATACAAAAACATAACAACTTGTATGTGTGTGTGTAATGACTAACAGACAGACGACCAATGCATTCAAAAAGCGTATTAACGTACGCAAAGCTATAATTAAATCAGGTCACTCGTATTGTAAACAATATAAGAATTTAATCATCAGTCAATGTCCGAAATAATTATCGAGTTGAAAAAAATACCATTGAACTCGTTTGCTAATTATATTTACATATGTATTTGTTACATATGTGTGCATATTATATATCTACACATGTTTGTGACTCATATCATTTGGAGAAAGGTTTACATAAAAACCCTTCATTGTCTGTTTAAATAAAGATACTCAGAATTTTTAATTGGATATCTTTTATCTTTTTATCGAGATTCCTCCTCAGAGATTAGTACTACAATGAACGTTAGCAGTAATCTTCATTAATCAATTCGTTTATTTGATATTGACCATTGAAATTAACAGCCAATCAACAAACATGTAAATTTCATTGAGTTACGAATCACTATGGTATTAAATTGACATACAAATAGAAGATTAAATATTCGTGTTACAGTTGTACTTCACAATATTGATATCTTTTGTGTTGACAATTCTATAAAAACTGAACAATTAATTCCTAACAAAATCCTTTTTATTATATAAAATAAACAAAGAAAGTGCGATGAAGTGGTTTTAAGTACGGAATATACCTATAAAAGAAAAATCTTTAAATAAATAGGGAACATTTTAAAACGGCAATGTTGGCTAACGAACTGAAATACAGCTTACTTTTTCATTCAAATAATTAGTTTTTACTTCCAGAAATATATTGGATATTTTTTTAGAATACTTTCAACTTCGTGAATTATTCAATATTTAATAAATTCAACTTTTTGATCATTCTAGAAAATAATATATTTATCTAGAATATATAATTGTTAATAAATTTACAGATTAATACGATGACAAATTCCGTTATGATAAGTATAATATGACACGAGCGCCATTTTATGCCACCATAAATAAAACTATAAAAATATTACATAATTGGGCTATCAAATGTTATCATACGAATAAAAGCAACCGCAGTGTTACTAGACAGATAACTTTATATCTACAACTCGGTTTATTGGCGGATAAGTGCAAGCAATATATGATTTTAATAACTTGTATTATCATATTAGACACATATAAAGATTATTAATAAATAGTAGAAGACGGATGTAGAAGACAATAATATTTTCTAAAGAATTTCAAAGTAAACTACGCAATTTACATTATTTGTTTACAATAAAATAAAATAAATATCTACGAAATGAATGTCGTAAAATTTATAATTTAAGAGAATATATACGAAGTAAATGGTTTATAAATAGTTCTATTTAAATTTATTAGCATATTTACGAGATAATTTATAATTCATAAGCGTAATTAATTTTCAAACAAATCAAAATTTTAAAACGCAGTCCGGTTTTCCGAAACTTCCGTAAACTCGGTGTTTTCTATAGAGTATAAATCAGAGGTCATAAAATCGGAAACAGAAATCAACCTTCAATTTAAATATAAAATCAGATAACCGTAAAAATGTTTCTTGTTGTTTTTCACAACACTAACAATATACTTGACAAGTGACTGATGGGCATCCATTTTGCCTTTGTTAAAATGGAATTGTTTTAAAACCACGATGTTTTCTTCCTTTGTCAAACGTTTGTTGATTGTATGTTATTTTAATTTGTAATTAGTATCTTCATAGGTGGATAGCCTTTTAACAATTGGTTATTGCGTTATCAAGGGGTCGCTTGAGATAAAACATTCATCCGGTCCCCGTAATGAAAAGCCGCATACGTCTAATTAAGACTGCCAGGAATACTTCCATTTAGAATTAACAGCCTTTTTAATATTTTTTTAAAATTTATTTCTTAATACTATACATTTATTACTAATAATGATAAAGAATAGATAATGATTATTTGAAACATATGTTGTATGTACAACCCTATTTCTCGTAGTCATCTGCAACATTGGCTGCTCCATGAGCTGTGTAACTTGGAGCCATTTTATTTGCCGTACATTCACCTATCTGCAACACAACTCTTACAAAGAACATACCTTTTACCAATACATTTATTTAATATTATTAAATTACACTTATATTTTATTAAAGTATTTATTAGATATAATTATTCGATTACTGTCTTGTTGCCTTTTATTTTGTGTTTAGTAAATTGGATTTATTTGTTTAATTTAATTTTTTAAATACTTATTAAATTATTTTTAAAATGGGAATAAAAATATGAAATGTATTTTAAATATTTTGATAGAACAAATTTCCGAACACAATTTAGTTAACGCGGGACTTTTTGTATTGAAACAAAGAAGATATTCCTGTCACAAAGGCTTGAGTATTTTAATAAATCATACAAACAATAGCTTTGTTTTAAAAACTATTTATTATAATCAATTAGCACTGAGTGAGTGCGTGATTTGATAAACCGCTAGATGGCTATGACGCAAGGTGTTGAACCCTGGAGCATTACTTGATATGTGTTCTGTAAGAGATAAGTTGGTGACAATAAAAACAATGATAAAGTATGCACGTATTTTTATTTATTGATATTAATTTTCATTTACCATACTATTTTCTTTATTTACAATATATTTGGAAGATTTCATGATATTTTGACGGATAAATTTAATTTTACTTAGGTTATAAAATGTTTAAGGTTATAGAGTTTAAATGTTCTAATAAGTTTAATAAGTTTTTGTCGCTACTAAAAACAAGCTAATTAGTTATTAAATTTGGTAAGTCATGCAATTATTACATACAAATAAAACGAATATTGAATATAATATAAATAAGACCTGTAGTTATTCAACTGCCAGTAAACCAGTTCGAAAGTGTTGCAATTTTAAACATAAAACGTATGGATAAAGTAAAAAGAAACTTCATTTTAAGTGTGCCGAGTAACATATGGAAATAAATAAAATTAGGCAATCTTAACTTATAGGTACTTTACAGATTTCGTAAGGGCCGTCTTGACCCAAACAGTTACAATGCAAGCCTACATCTTATAGAGATATGTAATTTAATTTGATATTACAAAATTGAAAAAACTTTTAATACCTATAAATTTACTTTAACAATGTGAACATGTGTTGATTAATTATGTATTGTGTACCATAAACAATGCTTTACGAGTCGTCATACCAATATCACAATAACTAACTCATAAGAAAGCAATCTCATCTCAGCTTGAAGATGTTATGATAACGAACGAACGTACGAACAAACAAACGTATGAACGAACGAACTAACAACAATAGTTTGTTGTAATACACGAAATGAAACAGGATGAATAAGTTATAGCAGGTCATGTTAGTTTTGAATTTGATATTGATTTTGTGGCACCGATACTCAGGTCGTGGGTCACTGATAAATTATAAAACAAATAGATTTAGGTCTGTTATTGTAAAGATGGTATTTATTGAATTTGGAGCTTTGGATAGGTTTTTATTTTCTTATACATATTTTTTTTGTCCTCGATTTTATACGCATACGATTTAAATGATGTACAGCGATTTACTAATATAAATTTGTTTTTAAATTTCAATGATGGTTTTTTTTTTCAGATGTGTAGATTAAAAGTAAGTGTTAAGCAAAAATGATTAGAAAAAAAAGTATTAGAAATTAACATGGCACGTGTTATATCTTTGAATATACGAAAGATGCATTATGTTAAGTAACAAAAAGTATAAAATGCGCTTGGCACACTTTCAGCTTCCTTCATTACCTGGTTAGTGGTACCAAAACTTGGCCAAATAAAAGCTGGCCAAGTATTTAACAAATATTTAGTGAGACGTCAACACATGTTATTAAAAAACTATTTCATTATTTTGGCGCCCACTTCCCTTTATATTAAATATCATATAAAATATCACATTTCGTAAATATTTACGTCTTTTGGATTATGAAATACCCTGTTATTTTATGTTATCGTTACCATCAAAATGATTATCAATTATTTTTTAGATAGCCTACTTACCGCGTTTTAGATATAGGTAGGTTCTTGTTTGTTTATGATAACAAACCAATGCCAATATGTATTACTGTTTACAAAACGATTGGACATCAGGTCAAGGTAGTTTAATAATCCTAACAATTTTAGTAGGTTATATGTTACTAACGCTATATAAGAACAAAGAAAGACATTCAAACTGAACCATTTTACAGTATGTTGGTAAAATAAATAAAATTAAAATTATAGGTCCTATATATTATTTATTATTGTTTTAGCTAGCTAGTATTAGTTTCTAGTTGTAATTTTTTGGCAATAAATCATTTAATAAATTTAAAAAATATTTATACTGTTTATTTTAGTAAATATATTTTGAATAACACATCTCTTTCATAGTTTAATTAAATAAATTTGATTTATCAAATCCTTAAGTTATTATATATATAAAAATGCTAGTAATTATTCCTTCATGTAGTTGAGGGTAATTCCTGTGGGTGGGTCTTTGCTTGCTGTAGGGGTGAAGTGCACGCGATGGTTTTACTACGAAAAGGATTTTAAATCTTATTTCTACATTATTGTTCATGATATTATATATCTGAATTATATTTTTATCGTTTTAAGATAATAAGATCAATGTCCACTGGGTGGGTCACTCTGATTTAGGACACGATATCTTCTAACATCGTAATTATCAAGAATTTGACAATGAGTATAAAACAAACATTTGAAAATAATATTGATTTATATTTTGTGGTATTGCAATGTTATATGTTCAAAAGTTGGTCGGGTCAACGATCATTGGGTCTGTTCGAATACAATGAAAGTGTAAATAATTTGTCATTCAAAAGGTTTACGAGTTAATGAATCACATATAAATAAACTGCGATTGTATGGAAAAAGTCCCTGGTATTTAAACGTGTAATACACGGTACGATTAAAACTATTCTTTTTAAGGTATTTTTAGAGACGTCTGTAAAAGTCTTTAATCTAGGAAAACATAAATAGTGTTCGGAAAGTTTACAGACACAAATATAGCTCAAGGGTGCGAGGTGTGTGACCGAGTGTGGCTGACTCATTTCTGTTTTTATTTTACATCCGATTTCTGTGATTGCATTTACTGTATTACATTACATAAATGATATTCATTAATTACAGGATATGGAAATAATTTAATAAATTGTTATAATTTTTTGTCTGGCAATAAAAACTATTCATTATAATAAATTTAAGTGTTTAATGAATTAGGCGCAAAAAGTGTATCCTTTATGAGAAGAGATCGTTACGTGTATATAAAAATATTATTTGACCTTTGGTACGTACACGTTTTCGGGCCGTGATACAGGCATGAATGGTAACTTTTTAAACAAAGCACTTTGTACTGCCAAGAAAATTTACAATCTGCACAGGTTAAATATAAATTTACAGATAAATGCACATTTCGAATGACTAATAAAATTAAAATGAATTGTCCCTAATTTCCTGAAACTCTAATTATTATTTTTCAATTTAAAGTTATGACTTTAATTTAACATTACTGTCACTTGCAATATAAATATGTATTACGAAAAACTAATTTACTTTGATATGTCTCAAAATAATTTTAGACTAAACAAGTTAATATATGATAAATCATTTTATATTTACATTTTATTATCAGTCTCGTATTGCGTTTCTGCTAAAAAGATATGTATTGATGTAAGTCGTTGCCAGCCTGGTAGGATTCCGATTACACGAATAGTGTTTGGAGAAAATGGCGCGTATAGGAAAATATTATGTATTAGGTACAGCAATAACATCCTTCACTAACTAAATGTGTTTGAATGAAAATGAAACTTCTTTGAATGAGGAGCTAATCTGTCAAGTGACCCAGTCTTATTAGTAGTAATCCATGCCAAATCGATTAATCTAATTATTAAACCGAAAAATATGTTATTTAATAACTATATTATATAACATCCATAACCTAACTTAACGGGGGAGAATGTTAATCTTGTTTTTATTGTGGAGAAAGTTTGACCCTTGGAACTTTATATAGTGTTTTCGGATCGTTGAAATTACATCTGACATTTTGACTTATTAAAAACAAAAGAAAACAGATTGTTCTGAAGTAAAAAAAAATATTTTAAATATATTGTTTAATCGTGCATTGACACGGTAAATCTTTTTGTGAATCAGTTCTGGGTTCATTGTATCACAACTCATTTTGTATTGATGTGTTTATAGTATAAATATATATTACACACATATATACATTTTATTATATTATATGATATATAGAATATTTCAAGTGGAACTTACGATAAAACGTACATATACAATGTCATCCCAACTCAATTATTTTTAGTAACAAGTATAAATAATAAATACCTACTTGTATGTCAGGAATCTGCTTTTCCGTTCACTTGTGTACTTATAATAATAACAGTTGAATGAGTTCATATAATTAACAAACTACAATAACGATAATAATAATATTTACGACGTCAAGGACGAATCACAAAACTAAACATTTTTACACCATTTTGGTATTTTACTTTTAAATTGTATTTATTATTATATAATAGATAAAGGTTCTTTTGGGCCGCATTGTGTAGTCTGTCCTACTTCATAATAATTTAGTGAACAACTCGGAAACCTGCACTTAATTATTGACAGTTCAGAAACAACTGTCGTTCATAAAAGTAGGAAATTAACGGCTGTCAGTCATAATACGGGAGACAATTACAGTATGAAAACAAGTTGCTAATTACTTGTTTCCTCGCTGTGATGTATTACTTCGTCATGCATTCAACACCTCTGAATATTATAGAGTATTTTTTATTTACAAAAAACGATGTTTTGTCTAAAATGTGGAGTGCCGAACATTTGTTGTATACACGGTCGTGTTTTAGTAAATTCAGAACTAAACTTTGATGTCAAACTATCACTAGGTCAATCAAGTTAGGGACAACTTTTCCTCGCGAGTTAACGTTGTATTAAAACAAAGCGTCGAAGTGATTTTGGACTATAATTGAATATTCCCCCAGTTATAATTGATAAAGTGGTAAAAAGTTCGCAAAGCAATGTGATATAAGTTAGTATCGCGAGCGTTATTTGATGGCGTTATTACGTCCGTATGAAACAATTCGCAATGCAACCACCTTTACGAGTTATTCTAAACGTGCAGGGGAAGATATGATCACTACAACTACCGAACATTTTAAGCCCTATCATAAAATATTAACATGTATTTACAGTACCTTGATAAAGACGCGCGAGAATCGTGCGTATGTAGCGAGATGCGTATTTGCGGGTAAAATGCTGTCGTCCGCAACAGCCGCCGTTCAGAAATTGACTGATGCTTGTACAGCGTGCTGGTGAATATATGCGCGCGCATCTCCAGACGCCTGCGTGGAGGGAGAACTGTTTACGGTGATCCACTCATTGCTAGTCAACAACTCATTGACAATTACTTACTCGATATAACATCCTCGTTACCCGCCCTACATAGCCGACATAGGATGTCCCCAGTCCCATACCATTAAACTGTTCTGGCAAATTGAAGCAGGTAATCGTCCCCTCTTCGGAACCATTAGAGGTGATTGTTTGTAAAGCCTATATCCCCAAAGTCAATAACGGATAAGTGTCAAATAACATATAATAATAGATGCAATTTTCATATTGAGTCAGTTAGGGAAGTTTTGTATTGTTATAGCGAGTTATAATATTGTCCGTGTGTTGTGTCACTGCTAGATGCGTTAAACACTGCAGACCTTGCTTCCGCTGTAATACTAGTGACAGAGTAGATTTGTTATCATATTCCTAAAAACATCCCGAATCTTTGAAGGCTTTAATTTCATTTTATTCAACTATATACTTGTGTAAATTTATTCATAAAGTTCCATTCAGCAAAAAAAATGTTGAAAGAGATCTCAAAGCACTTTGATAAATTAAATTTTCTCAACGAGTTCAACCTACTCTGTTTCTGATTAATGAAAAACAAATCTCATACAATATTAAAAATTAAAAACAAAAACATCGCGACCCTAAAAAGTATTTTATGTAATAATTTTTAATTTATTATTTGCAACTGAATTATTTAAATTGGAAAAAGTAAATTTGGACAGTCTTTTGTAAAATAAATAATAATATATTTCCTTGTGATGTACGAAAAACTTTTGTAGATATCACTTTAATTTTTGTTTATTGAAAAAATTACAAATATTTTTTTATTACATAAAACATTATATTAATTTATTATCTCGGAGATTTAGTATTAATCGTATTAATACTAAGTTCTCAAAGAGTACAAATAAAAAAAAAACAAAAGGTACCTTATTTTACAAACAACTCACTAATACTAACAAGAGTCGTAATAATAAAAAAACAGTAACAAACATATAAAATCAATCATAACAACAGTTAATAAAAACACAGTTTTCTTACAACGTAAATAACATTTGCATAAGACGTATATTTTTATTGCTTTTATTTTAAATTATCTCATTTACATAACGTAAAACTCGATAAATAAAGATTTGTTACAAATGACAATAATAGTTATTATTCATTCAAGATATTATTATAGGGCTACAATAACAAGCTTACACTAACATAAGTTAATTCTAATCAACATTTAAATTATTTCAAAACAATCTTTAAAGAATTTACGGGGATTTAAATATTTTGGCATCACTAGTAGAGGTTGTGGAGGCAAAGGTTTGGCAAGGAAAGGTATTAACAAGTATACCACATTTATTTCTATGTTTATATATGCATGGGAATATAATTAGGCCAAATTAATTATTTTAGGTAATTAAATGTGTTGAAAAAGTAGTTTTAATCAAGTATCTGTGTAGAATATCACAAATAGTATCCACATAAATTCTTAAACTATTTATAAACGTCAAACTGAAATACAAATGTCATTGAAGTCAATAAATTTGTGACACATCGATGTGCAGCTCGATCGAAACTATATTTTATAATTAAATTATCATTTATTCTTTAATTATTATCATGTTCACATAATAACGTGGATTTTGATTACAACGACCTCGATTGCATCGATTTTTTGGTTATAGCGCAACACTTGAGTCCGTCGAACTATAAGTATATTTTTAGAGAAAAAATATTACGCTTTAGCGTTTTCGAATGTAACGATTGCGCCTATAAGGGACTAGTTCTTTGAACTTTTTGCTTCAAGTTCCTAGAAATACCACACACAGTCTACACAAAAATATAAAGGGATAAAACAAACTTACAAATTCATAGAATCAAAGTCTTATCATGTTTGTTTACATCCATAGATAGTTACTTAACAATATTACGCTCTTGTGTATAAATGTTTGGGTAAAGTTAAATCTTAAAATCAGTTACTTAGTAATAAGTGTAAGAGTATAATACACATTTGTAATATAGATGTTATTATTAAGTGATACGTAATATAAGCACATTCCGCGACCGTATTGTCATAAATTTTGTTTTCTTTCTATCTGTGTATATAGTGACCGGATGTAGAGGATTATAGAGGTCCTTCCGTTGTCGTTATAATCCATATTCACTGGTATTATACCCCATATATTAAAATAAAGTCGACGTAAAAATGGTCATAAAAATAAGCTATCATTAATATTTTAAAAGAAAATTATAACATTTTTATGCCTAGACACACATATTACTTTGTTGAAAAAATCATTAAAAGTGAAGCTCAATGTTAAATTTAACCTCTACCTTAGAAGAGACAGGAGACTAAAAATACTAATACCAAAAATAAATACATAATTTTATATAGACTGACTCACTAACTTATCGACGCTCACACTTGGATATAGAAACGACAAAGAGGTTTCTTTGAAATATAAAGGTATTTTTTATATTTTCCCCCTAACTAAGTTTATCCCTCGATAAAGGTTGAAAGTTTCTAGAAAATCGTTAATATTAAAAAAAAACTGAGAAATATTTGTACACACATTTAAAATCTTTAAAAAAGTGTATTGGTTTGGCAAGTAAAGTAATTTTGTCTTTTATTCTGCGCATTGTATTATTCTCTAGCCAAAAACAATAAATCTTAATAGTAGTGTAGCCCAAAAGTCATTTAATAATGCGATACAGATTTTAAGCATGCACTCACATTATTAAAAAGTATTTATACACATAGAGAGACGTACTCAAGAATGGCAAAGTGCATTTACACACAGAGACGAACTCAAGAATGGCAAAGTATAAATATTATATTATAATTTAGCATTTCATTTTAATGGATTTAATGTAATTATTACTTAAAGTAATACCATTAACAGTTATTATTTAGTTTGGCTCATTTGAAATCTTTGTCGCCGACCATGCGCAAATATAATGACGAGATAACCGTTATCATATTATTAAATATTAATATCTGATATAAAATAGCATTTGAATGATATAATGTTTATTTTGCTAATATACCAATATTTAGAAAAACTTTATTTCCATAATAAATATTGAATTAACAAACATTTTTCTTTTAATAAATATGTTAGGGAACGCGGAATCGAAGCTCTTTTCAGTAAATTTTGATAAGGGGGGGTCCACAAATTACATGAAATGGTTAAGGGGGAGAGGGGATCGAGTCAAATCTCATCTAATCTTACATTAGATTAAAACAAAAAATATATATACTATTTCAGTCCATTATCCAGATTGTACATGCTTAAAATTTACTCTAAAGCATAATCGTAATACGATTACTAGTCTTAACTAGTCGTAAATAAGAGCACAGAGCATTATTTTTTTCTTTTTACAATAACCATCCAAGGCGTTTCCATATTTAAGAAACCCACATTTTGAAAAATCTCACTTGAGATTGGGGGATGGGGGACGGGGTTGAATAAAATCTCACGAAATCTCTTCGATTCCGCGATCTCTGGGAAATGTTAATTTATAATGAAAAGTTAAAAACATTATTTTCGATAGAAAATTTATAGGTGACGCCTCTGTACCGATGAAGACGGTTACATAGAGAATGCTTAATTCATCAATGCGGGTAGAGAGTATTTGTTAAAAGACTATTTCAATATCATCAAATTGTGTAAAAAGATATAACAATTATTAAATGAATTGGCAATAATAATTGTATTATTATTACAAGTTGTATCCACCTAAATATATTTATGACGGAGCTTTGAACGTTTTAATAATTAATTTACATATCACAATATATTTATTCCGCTTTAACAACAACGCGATACAAAGGCATGTAATATAACTTTAAAATGTAAATATCCTTTACATGTTTACCTGTAGTTTAGGTACTTGTTCACACAAATTTCAATTTCTTTAAAAAACATTTACTCATAATTAGTACTGGTTTTTGACCCAAATTATAATTTACATAAATCATGGTAAAATTTTAATTATCAACTTATTTTGTTAGAAATGGGTCATTAATTAACTAAACAAAACTTTGAATTCCGGTGAATAAATTATTGAGGCTTAGAAATGACGTATTTTAAATTGTTATTTACCAAACAACTCACTATGGGCATGAAACAAAATTAACAAATATATATGTGTATAAAAACTATGCATCATTTATCTGAAATACAATATCAGTAACAAAAAAGAATTAAGAAAGAAAACTAACGTTATTTTTAAGGCTTTCCAAATGCAAATAAATTAAACTGGAGGTTAAGAAATCCTTAGGAATATAAAGATCGCGATTGATAACATAATAACATATAAATAATTATATTCTGTCATCATGATTATATCATAATTCCTAATAAACATTATATAATTATAATAAAATTACTGAAAAAAAATTGCTTGTTTGGACGTAGAATAATTTGATCAATTTATTTTTTTTTTTACCCTTTTTCCGTTAATTTTATTTATTTTTTTTCTAAATTTTCCTCTATAAATAAGAATGTTTCTCGGTAAGACATTAACAAAATCAATATTACACTTAATACTATTATTAAGACCGCCATTGTTGTGTAAGTGCCACTTAAACCAATTTGACTGTACACTTAATGACTTCATACAAACACTTATTACTTAAATAAGGTTAAGACTATTGAAACATTTATTGTTACAACATCCTTATTATTAAGATTTAATGTTAAAGTGTTTTAAATATAGTTACGAAAGGATTTTTTTATTAAAATAAGCGTTTAGTAAAACTTAAAGTAAAGGCTGAAAGCCTGAAGATTAACAAAACTGAATGTTTGTGTTTATATGTATGTATATTGATTTTCTCGAAATTTAATAGTTTTAAAAAAATATAAATATATATTATGTGTGTTCTTACACAATACAATTTACTGAATGTATTGATTCAAAGATAAGGTTCCAATTTTTCAATTGGTTACTAATTGTAACCTTCTTAATTTGCGATATATATTAAAAGAGAATAATAGCGGTGTGCTGTTTTTGTAATATTTTATACGAAATGTCTTCCTTAACTATTTGCCAGAGATTTAATCGGTCCACGCTCTTTAAAATTTTAAGCACTGTAATACCTATAATACCTATATAGTGGCCACCTGGTGGGAAAATTCCATCGTAAATTTAAGTTTTAATGTATATAAGGATTTGGATCAACACCTCTAGGCATGTACATTTTATTTATTTTTTTATTTTACGTCCGTTATTTGACATCTTCATAATATATAGGTACTTGACTTTGACAATGTCATCGTTAACAATAAGTAGTTTATGAAATAAATATTACTGAAGACATATATGGACCAGAAAATACTGAAGAATTACAATTTTAAAAAATAGGTACTTAAGAATAAAATAAACTAAAGACGAAGCATGGTTGCAGACCTTAGACAGTCCGAAAGGCAAAATTAAAAAAAAAACAATGAAGTTTTTTGTGTCATATGTAACGTAGTGTTAAATGTTTCTCTAATGCATTTTTTTAATATAATATTGGTCTTTTGCACATCGTCATACTAACTTTAGCTGTGCCAAATTTCATACTCCTCTGTTTGCTTATAGTTCGTAAAAAGAAGTATTTATTTTTTCTCTACTTATTAATATAACCTACAAATTACTATTTTATGTTTTAGAAATGGTAGGTAACTCGTTTCTTAACTAGTTCCCTAATATGGAACCTAAAAAAAGTAGTAACAGCTTACAAGTAACCAGACCTAAGTCTTACCGGGATAAAGCAAATAAAAAGAAAACCAACTAGAATTATTAACACACATATAGAAAGTGGGACTGAAGAAGTCCACGCTCAATTTAAATCTAGATCAATATCCATTTTAGAACATCGGGTATTGGGGAATTGGTACGAATGTGTTCAGAGAGGTTTAGTAACCTTACCTCTAAGAGGGTCTTAAAATATATTTAATAATAAGACAAATACACATGGTTCTAGTGAGTCTAGAATTATAATATAATAACGCAAAGTCTGTATATTGATAATTTTATGGAAAAACTCATTGCTACAAGTAAAGTATAATGAACTCAGAACAACAGTTTTTTTTATCTTTTTCTGTTTGTATGTATGTTCAACAGCTTGTGCGTTTCGGAAAAACCAGTAAATGGATTTTACAAGTGGGTTATAGGTTAACATATAGACTAAATTTTAATCCGAAATTTTCCTTCTATTATGGGAAAACACTAAATCAGATTTGATTAATAATTACAATGCAACCAGACTGTTTGATGAACTCATCAAATTTGGTGTAATTACAAAAATATATGGAACATTTATTCTTCCTGAAAATGTCATGATTATGACATGGTATACATTTATGACTTCGAAGTCGACGAAATCAAACAAAGTCACATGTAATAGCTAGTCTTACACAAACTCAGTATTAGTAAATGTTTCATACAGTATATCACAAAGAACTGAATCCCACGATCTAAGAACGTGACAGCGTAATCGACGCTAAAAGATAAGAAAATTTGTGATAAACGTTATTTGCAATCATCCGGTTACATCTCGCTGTATTTCAATATTCAATTAGATAATATGTGTAATGTACCTGAAAACCAGCTCTTATTGTACATTTATATGAGTATTTGGTACACGAATGCTTAGTTAGATATTATTACAGTGAATTAGCTCCAATTTAGTTTGTTGGATTAAATAATAGACCATAATTTGTTTTGTCATGCTCGGTCGGAAATTTGAACTCGTATATTTTTAAAATAAAAAAAAACCATTGGGATTTTCTCTGCCTAAGATATAATTTAAAACAGCAGGAAAAAATGACAATAAAATTACAAAAACATTAGAATATAGATATATATCAGTTGCATACATAAGCACAATTGTTCTAAATCAATGTCAATCCCCAGATTTGAAAATATTAATATAAATCTTGCAGCTGACACAGTATTGCTGCAATTATTTAATTGTCCAGTACACTATTACAGAAGATCAGCGTCATGTAGCTATTATAATTTGCTTTAATAAGAGTGAGATCCGAAAGCCAAAACACCCTCACTTTCCCTCTATGCTTGTTTTAGTCTTCTATATCTCAAAGCCAAGGCATTTGCAACAATAATTTTGTTTATGTCCCTGGGTTTGTTACCTCTCATCATTAAGCTATGCCCTGTCAACCTTGATCCATAAAACTCGTCTTAATCTAAACCTAAGTTCCTTATTTTTTATATCTCAAATTAAGGAGTAATTTAACAGTAAATGTAAAGAAAAGCAGTCAAGCATTCGAATAAAAAACATGTAAAAAAAGATGCAATGACCCTGCAAATGCAATTTATAACTTTTTATCTTTTTAGGAAATGCATTTCAATTAATCAATATAAAGACAAATAAGAACAAATAAAAAAAAATATTTTTAATAAGGTGGAAAAGTAACAAAAAAAATATATTGAAGACAATAGGGCCTACCATAAACATTTAAAAACTATCATAGTTTTAAGACGTTTTGTAGCAATATACAATAATATTACTTTGATTCGTACCATGAACTTTATAAAACAATATTGTTTTATTCCTGCTTAGTGACGTAAATGAACGAATGCTGATGAATGAATGAATGCTTTTCTATTCTTGCTATAGGAGGGAATGACACATCACTTTTATTTCACTTTTACACCATTTTGTAAATTGTATTCCTTAACACGCACTTATTAAAATAAATTATAATATTTTCATCTAGAAATTAAAAATAATAACGCATCATTTATATATTATTATTCATAATGTTATTATCACCTGAAAAGAAACGTTTCGAGTGGATTGGCAGTTGGTTGCTATGGAAATACTAAATAATCAAAACGACAGGATGTGGATTACAAAATACAATTCACATAAAACAAATGAAAGCCATTAAATCAATATATCTATCTATCTACATAAAACAAAAATAAAATTATCAGATTAGAGTTTTATAATTAAATAATGAATTGTAGTTATATACCGCAATACGATTTTATGGACTTGCTATTGAAACTAATAAAAAAATTCAAGATTATAACATGTAGATGAAATTATGAAATATTATTTATAATATTTATAATCGGCAATCGATGTATTGCCTGAAATAGAAGAGGAAAGTAAGAAAGAAAAGAAATACGAGTTTAGGGTAAGAAATTGAGCATTGGGTTTCTGATCTTTGCAAGATCTGTTTTGCTATACGTAGGACGAACAACAACTCGAAACAGCAGAAACAATCATGAAGAATAATTTTATTTGTGATATACTGACGATCCAAACATGTTAAGAAGACTAAAGTTATTATTTTTAAAGTGGATTGTGTACATTTGTTGAAGCATTTGTCTGTTTTTTGCGGTACTATATATTATACGTCACAAACAGTCGATTCACTTCTTACGTTTTAATTAATAAACATTAAAAAAAATATTAAAAACCCCCGATACTAAAAAACCTCTAAAAAGAATAAAAATAATATTATTATGTACTTATTGAAGTCGTTGCCTCTTTTTAGTCGGGGGTTAATAATATATTGATGATAAACTGTCTTTGAATTAAAGAGGTGGTGATGAGTTAAACACTATACCATTATATTACGTTATGTACCTACTATCTATGTATTTGTCACTTGTGTGTGTTGGAATATAAAAACACTATTCTATTCTATATTTATAATATAATAAATGAGTGTGTGTGAAGTGTGATGTATGTAAACAGTAAAGATAATCATAAAATAATAGTTAATCAATTTAGACTAAAACATGGAAACGATTTTATAAATCGTTTTTGTAAATGGAAATACCCTTTAAAGCCCTTGTAATTTTGAGAGAATCATAAAACTACATGTTATGTGGCTAGCTGTCTAGACTTCTTTCGTAGTATTTATGCCTATTGTAGTTGCTGACAAAAATAAATACGTATATTATAAAGTAATACTAAGTAAATCTGTCGTGATAAACTAACTCAAAATAATAAAATTGGGCATATAAACAATATTACATTCTAAATCCGTCTTGAAACACTAACGATTTCTAAATGTCAAAATTAGACATAAAAGTAATATTACTTTCATGTTTCTATTGTCAAAAAATAATTCATGGTACGAGTTTATAAAGTTTTATTTGGTTAAAGAACGAAGATTTACGATGACGTCATCAAAACTTCTTATCGAAACATTATTAAAGTAATATTACTTTTAGGATGTCATGGTACGAAAATGGAAAGTAAGATTATTGTAGTACTGCTAGTAAGAGTTCATGGTAGGCCCCAATGTATTCTAATTTGAAACAATGTTGTAAAAAAATCGATTTAGTTTAATTTACGAAACTCGTACCGTTAAAATACTTACAATAGATCTGGTATCTCACGGTGAAATAGTAACATTGCTCCAATTGAACCAGGATGTGGGGATGTCACATTCACGCTACTAAATCGATTCCAACTTGATTAAAACTGACATCGAGAGGGAGCTCCTATATAAAGTCATTTAAAACTCAAGCTAAATGAAAAGGCTCTTTAATTGGATAACGAATATCTGTTGGAAAATCTCAAACTTTATAGCATGAATATTAAATTATCTCAGTTCTCTTTAAACTCAGCTACGAGCTTTTTAAAAACTACCTATTCGTCAAAATAGTTAATAATATAAACTTTTAAACGAACTATTGAGTTGAGATCTATATGACTGGAAGCAGAGATATTTTTTTAGATAAGACTAAGATTGAATATCTTTTTCTTAATTAGCTTATTTCTTTTTATTTATTTTTAAATATTTGGTAAAAAAAATAGGTAACAATTTGTAATTTTTAAGCAAGAGTATGATGCATTCATAAGAAAAAATAATTTATAGAACGGATACAGACAAACACGGAAGAAATTAGTAATTACGAATGTTATTTTTAAAGTCTGTTAAATAGCAGTTCTTATTTAAGTGTATAACAAAAAGCATAAGCTTAAGACAATAGGAGCCACATGTTTGATACACCTTTATGTTATGGTTCTCTATCAAAACTTAATGACTCAAGTGAGAATAGGTCATGTAATGTCTCATAAAAAATGAATAATAATGATTGTGTAATAATGATATGGTTGTATAAAAACTAAACATATCATATCATTCTTCACAAATGAAGGCATAATTGTTTCATTCTCATTCATTAATATTCAGATAAATTACCTATTAGAAATTTGTTTATGAATAATCTATTTCTTATCGATTCGTTATTATAAAATAAAAATATCATGAATATAATTGATTTTGTTATTATCAAATGTTAAATAATTTTATTCATCTCGTGTAATGTACCTACTGGAGTCTGCAATGCTCTTGTTTGCAGTACCCCTAACACAAGTATTGACGTTACAAAAACTATGATCGTTTACCAAATCGTAAATACACAACATAGAATTATTACACTCAAATAATCAAAATCTATTGACATATTTATATAATCTGTTCATATCTAATTATATTATTTAGGATGTTTTAGAGAATGTGCTTAAATAACTAAATACTTATAGATATAATTTTTAACAGATTTTTCAATGTGTCAATGTATTTTGATTCATAGAGTATATAAAAATTACATGTGTTGATTCTGAGATTTGGTAAACTATCATAGTTTTCGTAACGTCAAAGTTCGTACTAGAGATACAGGATGCTTTCAGCTTCAGTTAACGTTTTATTTAAGCCATACCGAACTGAAATACAGGTAGGTATCGTATTTGAAATCTTATTTTAAAAATAAAAATATTTTCTCTGCATTGGAAAAAAACAATTCATATCTTATCAGTTGTTGGTTACAATTTAAAAAACATTTACTACAGACATGTGATTACGTAATAGATCGGAATAAATTACGTAGTTTTAAAATCGATTGTAGAAAAATAATATAAATAGATCTATTAAAAGGAATAAATAATGTATTTCATATCTTCAAACCTTGTTATCTTTAGGAAAATAAAGAGAATATTGTATTATGTTGATAATTATTAAACAATAGCATATTAAAAGTGACCCTCTTCTATCTACAGGATAATGTAATCCTTGTTCAAGCGATAAGGACAAACATAACTTAAAACAAGAGATTGTGTCTTGAGAAGAATATTAAAAACTATATCAAATTGGATGACTGCCAGTGAATTTTCAATTTATGCGTCCATTTCTTTTGTCTTCTGTAACGGGTACTAAAATAATATCAAGGATCTGATTGCTTGTATTTTTTTATATTATATTAAACATTGGTATATCCATACAATACTTTCAAACAGTCGGATAGAGTATGGATTTATTTAATTCTTATTTGTGGAGGCAATTATTGAAATGGAAGTTACGAGATGCTTATCTGCGAGGCTGAAACAGGAACTACGAATATAGCCACACGACTAAAGTAAAATTACTTCAGATAGTAATGTATTATCTTTACCCTAGTATAATCAGATAATATGTATAACCTTTATATATAAAATTTCATTAATATCTAGTAAATTATCTTGTCCAGTTTGGGTTAAAAAAACATGGTAGGGAAAAAAGCAAATTGATCAATGAGGTAAATCGTCCAAATATAGTTAGTCGATATAATACTTCTAACCTATTTAAGAGAAAATCCTGTTTCAAAAAAACTTTCGGCTGAATTTGCTATTCTTAAGTTAGAATATTATTTATAAAATGTAAAAACTGGTCATTTATATTGAAGTTTTAGCGATTAAATACTGAAATGAGAACAATGTTAAATGTATTACTCAGTGTTATTTTTACAATATTTAATTCTTGTCATCCTTACGACCTACATACCAAGGACAGTATTTTAAATGTAGTTTAATTAACTTCATTCGAAACCGGTAGCACTCATAATGATGATTAATATTTAAAATACCTACTGAAAGAAAAACAAACGATTTTAGCGAATACGTCATTCTCGTCATTGACGTATAATTTTCCAAACTGATTATCGATTCAGCGATTGCTTACGATCTTTGATCTTAAGCATATAATCGTTTCAATATTTGATTAAATATCTCGTGATTTATATAATAATTATTATTATTATATTATTTTTTGGTTGTCCCTAAGGATGGAAACACGTTTAAACTTTTCAAATCACCGAAACTATTTATAAATATAATTTGGTCGATGCCCTCTGATGTACACAATTAGATAAGAAAGATACGATTATAATAATTTAAATAACTCATTATCATATGCACGTGTGCAGTGCGTGCATGCAGTCCGGTACGTAACAAGCCAACAGTTTTATCATCAAGATCAATTTGATAACATGGTACGAGTTATTGACCTTTGAGAGATACCTACAGTACCAAGATATTTTTACTCATGTCTGATTATGTGTTCGTTTTTCATTTACGTGCACTTTTTGTCAGTATTTGATTGTGTGTGTATATACAGTAAATAAGCACACATGTGGTGTAAGATTTCTTTTGTCTTACTACTACTTACTAACTTTTTCGATATATTTTTAATTTTACCTACTTTTTCCATTATCTGTAGGCAATATTTATTTCATTGGATTATTTAATTATAACCAATCTACCAAATTATATATACATTAAAGTCAACAGTACCAATGTCAAAGATAATATTTGAATATAAAAATACGAATGTAATTGAACGAACGAACAAGAACGAATTGCAAAAAAATACGAATTTTAGTTTAAGAGTTATATTTAGTAATCTAGAATGTACTTACATTTCTGCTTTAGATATATTTATTTTGTATTACTATTAATATATTACTCTATAACGTTGAAATATTAATTTAAAAAGCATGTATATGTATTTATTATCTGGAATTGGCATTTGAAATATGTCAATTTTAATTTACAGTATAATATAAGCGGTAAAATATATTTGTTATGGTTTTTAACTTATCTTTATCAATAGAACCCCCGCGAAGACGCGTTTTACTCGAATACTCTAAAACTATAAACATATTAAAATATAATTAACTAAATATCTTTAAAGATTCATTAATTTCTTATTACAACTGGCTACAGCTGTTAAATTTATTTCATGTATACATTAAAGTAAGTAAAATGGTATTTATCTTCAATATAACAATTAACAAGAAGTACTTACATCATTTCTGGTAGCATTCCATTGTGTTGATATTATCTGTTTATTATCTAAGTGCAAAATTTATTTCGAAAACAATTTCGTGATAAGTTGTCTCCATCTTGTTTCTATTGTGACATTTTCTTCTTAGAATTAAATAAAAAAACTCTGCCTGGTCTTACAGAAATATATTATAGTTTTACATAAAACCTTTATACAAAATCCATTTTCCATTTTAGTGCGTTATTTTATTATGTCAAAATACCCGCACTATTTTCACTAACTAAGTAAATGAGCAAGTTATATGTTTTGCCAAATTGTAGGTCAATGACAATAGTGTATATAAGTAGCGGTAAGGAAGGTAAACAAAAAACAGCTTGAATAACAAATAAAAAAATATTCCTGACGAAATTCTATACAGCAGCCTCTGAAAAGATAAAAAAAAAGAAGAGAAAGTCCTGTGCCGCAGAAGTTTAATGGAATAGGTCCTATTTAATGGTAGTATGCCATAAGCCCCAATATTATATTTTTTATATAGGTACATACTTCAAAATAGAATACGAAATATCCTGTATACTGTGTTGAACGATTTTAATTAAAACCAGAATTACGATAAGAAGTAATGACGAAGATGTGGGTCAATAACGATAGATACGTGTTTATTACTAACTAACTTTAGCTCGTGACTTCATCTGATCAAAAAATGCAATAAAAACTTTTTTTTATTAATACATTTTTTTTGACGGAGCGAGCAAAGGCAAATACTTAAAAACTGGGCAAAAAGCTTTTGTAATGTGTTTAGAAAATAGCATTTACGAACTGTCTGTCACTTACGAACAAATATAGGGTCGATGTAACGAACTCAAGTTATTAATACAATTAGTAATTCGAGAGCAGTCGAATCTTTTGAAAAATAATAATTATATATATTTCATATAATCATACTCTTTTGTTGTAATCTTAAGCACCTTTTTTGTGTAAAAACTTTTTTTTTAATTCTGTAAATCCATCTGGGGGCCCATATGGCCCCCCCTTGTAAGGGCGGGTCTCCTGACCCACCCACTCCCCCGGTGACGCTGTAATAGCCAACAGGGTTAACAGCATAGACAGACAAAAAAAAATAATAATAATAATGTAAATCCATCAATTTTGAAGGTATAAGGTTTTTAGCGGGTAAATGCAGTTCTGACAGCTGACAGTCATGTCTGAACTGCAAGCTGTTGACTGCAAGCTATTGACTGTTGACTGCAAGCAAGCTGTTGACTGTTGACTGCAAGCAAGCTGTTGACTGTCAAGTCATAGTCTTCTTGCAATCTCCAGCGTATAGCACGATACTATGCTTAAATTGAAATAAAACTATTTTACGGATTTTACTTGCGTATAATTAATTAAATTTTAAATTTAACCCAAACTTTCGAATGCTATACAACCTCAGACGAGAAGGATCGTCTTACCGAGAATACAATTGCCGCAAAGCATCCGAAACATCGGATTAAATTTAAAATTTAATTAAATTTAACTATACGCGAGCTAAATGCGTAAAAATAATTTTATTTCAATGTGTAGTAAGTACCGTAAAAATCTTAGAAAATATTGATATCTTAAATTACCACAGATGCTTAAGAGTAGGTAGTAACGTAGTAAAGCCTATTTTCTTAATTCCAATTGTAATTAAAAAAAATATTCATATGTAATTATCTTACCTACAGTTTATTGACGTAATATTCGTGTTAATGTTTTTGCTCCGTCGCGGGAGTCAATAAACAATAGGTCATTCGTTTTATCGTTTTGAGTCATGTTTGATTTTTATAAAAAATATATACTTTTTATATAGTGTTATAACATCATCATAAAATAAAAATATACTACATAATTTATGTATTAAGGGAATAACCTTGTATAATTTTCGTCGCTGGATATATTTATAAGGAAAATAAAAAAGTTTTACTTATATTCCCAATACATATATTCAATAATTACTGGTTGCTTATATTACGCATGTATCTAAAAATAATTAAGATATGAATTGTGTTATAATGTCGTTAACTATTAATTTTTTAAACAAGGGTCATAAAAAAAATCTTTTGTAAAAACTTGTGGTCATATAAGTTGTTTAAAATTTTTATACCCTAATGTCGGCTATCATCGGGGCTTTATAATATGTACATTGCATATTATAAAAAAAAAATACGGTAATCAGTAGTGGCCTTAGACTGTACAACACAGTCGCCCCTGGCGTTAGAGTCGTACCGGCGGCGCTACGAAACTTAATATAGAATAAATCTGTTTCCATGTATGTAGGTAGCTAGTAAAAGGTTTATATCAAATTAATACAGATATTACATTAATAAAATACTTTATTTATACTGTCAAATAAATATAGAATTAAAAATTGATAACTATGGACGGTACTCGAACCTGCGAATATCCCCAATATGTGTCCTTCACTGCATACAATTCTAAAAAATGGAAGTTTATTATTCCAAATAGTACTTATATTGAAATTATTTGCTATGATTTCACAATTCTAAAGAATTATGATTCTATCTTTGAAAAAGTAAAATTATAATAAATTATAGTAATATAATTGCTAGGCAATTCGAGATTGAAGTCTTTCTTAGATTGCTGCCTTCAATTGCAATGCCTATACGCCCGCACGGCGCACCTTTCTTAGAGGTCTGCTACAAAGACTGTCACAGTTCTTTTTTTTTACTTTTTCCGAATCCCGCTCTGTTTTTTAATCTTTAATTTCAAAAATAGAATCACGATTGATTATTAATTTCGCCTGTTACAGTTAAAAAAGAGAAAATACTTATTCTTTCTATAAGATAAATATATATAGTTTTATCTATAGGTATCATCCGTCTATACATAATTCATTTGTTATTACAAAATGATAAAAATTGACCTTAACAACAAATAATTTAATAGTTTAGTTGAAAAGATAAAATTATTGATGTTCGTCTTTTTTTTACTTCATCGATTGATTATAATTGACAATTATTCAACAAATAATAATGAAAATTAAAATCAAAATTACTGCACTGAAACCTTAAAATAAAAATTTACTTATTTGCACTGTATATATATATACAGTGCACTTTAGATATAGTTGCATGGTTCCAAATGTGAAATCCGAAGAAAAAAACTGACAACAAACTCCATACTCTTTTTACTTATTTATAAAACTACAAAGTATTTTTTGGTATTATTTTATTTACCTGAAGACAGTTTAAATGAATTATGTGGTCAATAAATAGTAGATATCTGACCGGTAAGGCCGGCCATCTGTTACCACAGGCTTGTTGCGGTCAACTATCATATTTGAATTCATAGTATATTTAACTCTTAATAACATAAATTACATAAGAAATAATTAGCAATATGATAACTTACCTTATAATCTATTATTAGTTTAAAGATATTGTACAAAGCTCAGTAAATAGTTTATCTTTTTTCTGCAGTGCGATATTCTGTGATATTTCTGCACTGCGGAGAAGCAGCTCATAATAAAATTAATACATAGTATATATATATATATATATATATATATATATATATATATATATATATATATATATATGTATATATATATACATATACAGGACAAATTACACACATCGATGTAACCCCTAAGTAAGCAAACTATTTACTTGTGTAAGGGTGTTAGACAACGATAAATACATAGAAATACAAATTATAAATACTGGGAATATGTTTAATGAACGATAACCCAGAAATACAGCTAAGTATGCTCATCACATCCATGCCTGTCCCTGTCGGTAATCGAACCCGAATCCCATTGCGTCGCTATATGTTAGGTTTGCGCTAACCACTCGACCAACAACACATTAATATTATAAGTAACATTTAAATAATGTTTAATTGAGTAATAAATCAGCAAGTTTACTATTTATCAATTAAATATATTAATAAAACTGTGAAAATAGATATTCCGGTATCAATAATCTAATCTTTTTTTTTATTTTGGCAAAGTAAGAACCTCTGCATCGTTATGATATAACAAATGTCTGCTCAGAAACTCTATATCGAAATTATTCAAACTCTACATTTTTTTTTGGAAAATATATAGGAATTTGGAGTAGGTACAGTAAAGCATCGATTTTTCGAACTAATCCCGGGATATGGGTGTTCGATAACTGATTTTTTCATGTCATCGAACTGTATGTATTTAGCTTAATACATAAAGTTAACTGTGCGCACTTTTAAGATAAAAATGAAAAATATTTCTAAATTGTCTTTAATGACAAATAGAAATTAAGAAAAAGTGCAGGTTTATAAAAAAACATGCATATCAGATATGTTTAACGTTTTAAATATATATACCTATATATGAATTTGTAGAATAAGAAGAAATAAGTCTCTTTATTAAAGGCTGCAAGTCGCATATTTTTTTAAAGAGAGTAAGCTAATGGATCATGGTCACTCTTAACTCAAACCACCCTTAATGGGATTTGGATTGAGTCAGCTGCTGAGAAACCAGAGAAGAGAGAACTAGCAGAGAAACCGAATAAGAGAACCGATTAAAGAACAAGTGAATCGTGCGGAACGTATTAGTTTGGATAAACGACTGACAGTTGTTCAGGGTTCTGATAATCGACGATTACTGATATCATTAATTATACCTTAACCTTAACGAAATCAGGTAAAATATAATATCGTTTTATATAGAATATTGTATCCAAAATTACCCAAAAGGATATTTTACCTCAATGCAAAATGAAATGACTTCCAAAAATACTGAATCAGCATATTGCGGTCGAGGTAGCTTTAAGGTTATATCCTTCTTTAACTGTTTAGAGGGTCATAATAATTACATTCAAACGATTAACAATTCCTTATTTAGTCTAAAATTTCCTTGTAGAGATTATTACTGGAAGATAATTGCCACTTTCTCGTTGTAGTAAATAGGAGGTAATATACATTTGTCAGTACAAAATAATGCTTATTAAATACAGTTATTCTATATAGAGTAGGGAAGACAGCCTAAAATGTGACCATCGAAAAAAAAAAGAGAAAGCGTGTTAGGTTACCTATTTGTCTCTCTTTCTGGAATGCGTGATTAAACAAAGATAAGTATCGGTCTCTCATCTTGTCTCTTCTATTTGTCAGACACTGATCACTATGCCTATGTCTCACCTATTGTATGTATAATAATTCTATGGTCTATTACGGCTTGAATACACATACAATTATGGAAATATTTTCCAATTAGACATGTCATATACAAATGTACACTATGATATCCGGTAAGTGCAGTAAGTGCAGGGCTCAATGAGGCTTAATACCACGCAAATAGTAAATTGCCTTACACGCAACACATATTATATCAATTGTAATCTATTAAGCTAACCAAACAATGATTCTTACCTACATGGATAATTGAACTGTTTTAGAAATATGAACATTTCTACTTTTAATTTTTTTATTACCATTATATCCTTGAGAAGATGCTGGTGAAGTATAAAACAGTGCTTGTAAAGTGTGAACGAAAAGGGTGGAACGAGAAGGAAGACCTCCCTCCTCAAAGGACAGCAACGCTTTTGTGCGTCCTCTGATGTTGCAGGAGTCGCTCGTTTGCCCACCTTTTTAATATAAAACAGGACATGCAAACCAAACAAGCAAAGATGCAAATCTGACTGAGATGAAGCATGATAGAAGAGCGTGAAAAGAATTTAAATATTGCACCGACCTCAAATAATTGGGCTTTTCCCAAATATAAAAATCTGTATGATGACAGTGGAAGTAAATTTATATCCAGGAAGGTATCAGTCTCTACCACCTCATCTAAGATATGTCTAATAGTGCCGATATTGAATGCAGATTCAGAATCGGATTCCGAAGTAACCAATACAGTTAAAATAACCATTCACGTCAAATAAATGCCAATAGTTCAACCAATTTGTCCTGTCATGAAATCCTATCCTAATCCTAGTGACCACTAACATACAGGTTATGGAGTACTTTATTGACAAGTATAAAATTTAGATAATGTAACTAAAAAGCGATGTTGTTAGGTCTAACAGGTCTGACTGGTGGCCTGCACATGAAACTGTCCTAAATTCCTAGACATGACTTGTAGGCGTTAGGTCTCAGTTCGTCGGTATATATAACTCTAGGCAGTGGGTGGAATATTAAGGGGGGATAACGAACACCTGCTTCTGATATAACTATCGGATTAACTAAATCCGGATCATCCCAGAGGAGCGAATAATTAATACATATATTTCTTAACTTTTATATATACACATACGGTAGCGGTGTATATATATACGTCATACATACAAAGAATTGGAAGAACTTTCAGTTGTGAGAATTAAAATGGTATTAATGTGTAACAAAAAATATCTGTGACCAGAAAAAAATACGCATATAGATGTGGTTTCAAATAGGTTTAGGTTTTTGTAATTTAAGAAAAGTTGCCTCTTGTCGACTTTTTGTTTTATTGTTTTATTTTGTTAGAATTAATGTCTATATTATTCTATTTTTATTTATTATTACTATTTTTTAACAATGGCAAAACATTAAATACATTGTATAAGATATATTCCAAAATTTGTTATTTAATAGTATTATGACATTTCAAGGTTATTAGTTATTACTGTAGAGACAATGACCATACAGAGAAACCTATGCCTACAAATTAAGGAAAACCCTCAAAAGTATGTCAAAGTCAAGTGTTACCTTTTATAAAAAAAATATGAAATATAAAATTTACAATTATTGCCAGCATTCTTAATCAGTAACCGGTTGAAGTTTAAAATCTAACCTCTGTACTAACTAATTTCCTTATTTAATGAGTTTGTAATATTGTTATAATCTATATAAATACATACTTGAAACAATATTTGTCAACGATTAGTTAAATTTATTCCGATGTGATAGAGATAATAAATTGTATACGTGGTAACATCACCAATGCAAAACGTATAGCGATTCTTCTTTAAGTAATTGCACTTTGTCACATGCTACGATTTTTGAATATTAAAATAATTTATCTTCATTATTTACAACAACAAACTTGTAAAAAAAACTAATATTTTATTACATTTTAATTTTAATTTAGTTTTTTATCACAATTGTGTTCTAATATGAACAAGGAAGTTAGGATCATGATAAAGGTTTTTATTATTTAATTTCAGTTCAGGAATAATTAGATTTTGTTCCGTTAGGAGTATATTATGCATCAGATTTAAATTAAAATCGTTATAAAATAGCTATACAATATTGTTAAGCATTAAGTAACTCTTCAATGAAGTGCCCTCTAAGTGTGAAAAATAGGTATATGAAAATATCTTTAAATATTTTTCTACATATTAGGCTGATTAGGCTGATTTAAACACATAAATATAAAATGAGAAATATATTGATAAGATCAAGGGTTTGATCCCACGAGTTCTGGGAAACCATCGTTCTACTCTACCAATTGAGCTACCGGAGTTACAATTTCCCAGTGGTCTTGAGTTTAAATCTCTTCCTGGTATTTTATATTTATTTAGAAAAATAAATTAAAGAGATACTTTCAGACCAAAACTATAAAAGAAACTCCCATAAGTATACACTATTACTAATAAGTATACAGTAAAGTATATAATATGTTATACATTATAACAACGTAGTTTTCTTAATAAGTATTACCACGTATTATTTATTCAAAACAAATATCTATTATATACAAACAAATAACATTACGTAGGTACATAGTTAGTGGTACTTAAATGCAATTAAACTCAACAATACACTTTGATGTCAATTTAAATGATATAGTACCTAACATCAGTAAAAGCCGCATGATTTTCCCCTCATTATGAGCATGTTAAGTAAATAATTTATATTATAATAATATCACTGAACCAATTACACAAATTGATCTTACCCCTAAATAAGCAAATTATTTGCTACAACGACAACGATACAAATACATAGAATTATACATAATAAATACTTAGAAAATATTCACTAAATCACATACATGCTTTTACCTGTCGGAATTGAACCAGACGTCTTAGAGGTTAGGCATCTGCAATAACCACTTGACCAACGCGACGCGACTGAACGATTCAAATTTATATT
Source organism: Napeogenes inachia (assembly GCA_959347355.1). Taxonomy (NCBI): domain Eukaryota; kingdom Metazoa; phylum Arthropoda; class Insecta; order Lepidoptera; family Nymphalidae; genus Napeogenes; species Napeogenes inachia. The sequence continues at coordinate 10,837,775 of OY365800.1, read as the reverse complement.
TTGTTCATATCAATATTATAATAGAGTATATTATGTTAATAAATTCTTCAACAAATTATCTGAATTTGAGCTCCATACTAATTAGGTATGTGGTTAAATTAAAATTTCCTAGTACGAAACTTGCAATGGTTATGATTTTAAATGAATTTAAAACTTGTTATTTATGACTTGATTGTCATTGAATGTCCATACATTTTAACTAAACTTTTTCTAACTAAACATAGTCCATACTATTTTAACTAAACTTTTTCTTTATAATATAATAATACAATATCATCGTGACCTCGAGATTGATTCGCTACAAACAAGTCTTGTTATGTCACAATCACATGGATTTCAATTTTTTATCTATACTACATTGCGGAAATATCTCTCTTTTTTGGACTGATTTTTACCCTATTTCTCATTTTCTATTCGTAATATAATACTGACTTGAGTTGAGAGTATAGGGAGTGACAGACAAACAAACTTAATCACATTTACGTATACAGATTAAGGATAAAATTATCTACTTACAGGAAAGTAGAATAATATTTTTCTTAATATCTTTTTAAATGCGTTGTAATTCTACCTTGAGGTTGTAACTTGCTACCAATGACCTTGTAGTATATAATAAAGGCGCGCGTAAAATACTAATCTGTTTAATTTACTAGGTATATTTAGTTATTTATTTATTTAGTTTCACAGTTAGTTAGTTTCTTAGAGTTTATTTTTATTACTAGCTGTGCCTGCGACTTCGTACGCGTAGATTTCGATTTTGATAAAACCCTTTGTACTTACCAACGTATGTAAAAACTATAAACCTTCAAACTGATAAGCAGTAAATGATACGACAATAAGAGATTATTAACTTCTTTATTTGTTAACCGATTGTTAAAAAGAAACTAAATATAAAGTGAATCCTATGACAATACATTCTCGAAAACTACATCCAAATCGATCAATCCGTTTCTAAGATTAGCGTGCACAAACTGAGTGCTAACTGCGTGCTGAAAATGGATTCTGTTAGTTATCACTTCACATCCTGGTATATATTTTTAAATATTTTCAATGTACAAAGACTACAGATTTATTACATGTATATAGAAGAATAAGAATTGCATGGTACCTATTACGTGATTAACATAAATTGTCATAACTTTTTTATTTCTTAACCGATTTAGATGAAACAAACACTTAATGTTAAGTAAAGACTGTGATAGTATCTTCCTGAAAACCGTATTTAAATTGTTTAAGCCGTTTCTGAGATAAGCGTGCACAAACATATAAACATACAGACATACAAACATACAGACATACAAACATACAGACATACAAACATACAGACATACAAACATACAAACATACAGACATACAAACATACAGACATACAAACATACAGACATACAGACCAACTGAAAAACCATTGTTTTGGGTTTTCTTGCTCTTATAAAGGTCCCTATGATGTTTTTTTTTATATTATCCATGTACAGAAATGGATTAATGACAATTTTATATGTATAGATTTCCTTTAACTTAGATATGGTATTTTACTGTAGTATGTATTTACATGTGATGGTTTGATACAAATATATGTGTTTATATTAACACTTGAATACGTGTAATAATATTATTTCTGAGTAAAAATTAAAGCAATTTTTTATTATACCATCTCTTTGGAGAAGAGAGGATAGGGATATGCAGCAAGTGGATATGAGCTCACTGTCACAAAACTCCTAAAAAATGATTTTCAAACTCATTGAACATAGTAGCAACTATACAAAAGTGACAACGTAAATCGTTATGTTTTCTTTCAAAAATTCGTACCATGATGAATTACTTTGACTGAGATATAAAAAAACATTAAATGTGTTTTCCGCTGTTTTTATTTTACAATAACACAAATGAATATCCAAAATCATATTATATTCGTACATTCATATTATAATTTTGTTTGGTTTTAAACTTTATTAAACTTAAGTCTAGGTTTAAAAAACTTTTTTAATTACGCAACTAAAATGTATGTCTCAGCAACGAGGCACGTCGCACAGCTGACCCAGATTATGTGATTTCGTATTTAAGCACATATGAATAATTTTGGTCCATATGTTATACAGAATTTTAATATTACATTAATTATTATTATATTAATATTGAAATCATATCCGCTTACTTAAGAAATGTTTTTATAAATAGGAATGTTTTTATTTCTTTCGAGGAGTCAAAGATTTTAACCTTGAGAAATAATGAATGAGCTAAACAAACTTTTTACTTATATTCCAACTCCTTCGATGATTTTTTTGAGATTATTAGTATATAACTTATCGTCCTTCTTGTCATAGGATACGAAAAATTTTTCAAAAATCTACAACTTGTATAGATGTCTGACTCCGAAAATAGGTATACTGGATTTAAATTTATTATTATTTTTTCATTGTTTATTTATTTTATATTTACAGGTCCATATGTTATAATATACAGTTTTACTGCAGAAAAAAATACATTTTCCCCAGAAAAAACAAAAAGTTATTGGATAGATACTTAAAACGTAAAATATACATTGAGAGGCTTGACAAAAAACGTTATTGGTAGTCTATAGTCTCAGTAAACGGATGAGAAGCAGAAAAATACAAAAATACCTATATGGATTTTTTTAAGTGATGGTTTGAGTTTGGATGGCTGATGATTATGATTCGAATCGTGAGAGACGAAGCTTCTAGTAACATAACGCAATTAATAACTATTTTCTTATTTTGCAACTTTATATGCTGTTTTTTGGTAGTCTTATTACAAAAAAAAAGAAAACAAAAATTTTAATTATTTTTGAAATCAAGTTCTTAAGTCCTAACTCAAGGTGCAAAACAAGACATTATATATATATATATATATATATATATATATATATATATATATATAATACTTATATATTTTGAAAGATATGTAGGAACAGTTAAATGACAATGCATAGCTAGCTAAAATTATGAATCAAACTTTTGATTTCGCCCTAGTTGCTCAAAAATTAGACGAGAAGATTGTTATTTCTTGTGATATGATATAATAAATTATTAAAATATAAAAATAATAAAACAATTTATTTTTGATTAACGATTTTGAACACTGAGTTGAAGTGGAAATTATACGGAATTTAGAGTATTCCTTGTTACCCTATATTTATAATTCAATTTAAATAAAATCACAGATCCAACCTCCCTCTAAAAACTGTAGATTATCGGTTGAAGTTATTTAATAATGTCTTCATATCGGTCTGTAGGTTCTCTAACGTAAATCCTAACGACATAATTAAAATCTGGTTTTCATCATAGCAAGGCTTAAAATCCGAAGAAGGAAACGGTATTTAAACTACTAATTTACTACTAAAAGTGGAGCCATTAGTGAGAAACTATTTACAGTACGGCACATTAATGTAATTGACAAATCAACTGACACTACAAGACTACCCGTCGCGTTGGTGTAATGGAAACAGGTAATAGAAAGAAAATAGGGACGCGACTGTTTGTAATAGATTGATCGATAAATATTTTTTTAATTCGTATTCGAGATACTTTCACTTTCAACTATACCTAGGCACGGAGGACAAGTAACAATAACTCAGTGTCACCCCATCCGGTGATACTATTGTACAGTAACAGTATAAGAGAACACAGAAGTAACGCTAGAGTTTATACAGAGAAATTTCTGTGTAAATTTTATCAATAGATATAGATAATCTATCGACCTTAAAAAAATAAATAAATAAATAAACTCCGGGTAGGACTCAAATCTGAGCTGCGGTAACCTCCTAGAGAAGTTATTTAAAGTCGACGTAAGCTTAATGTGACCAAACATGTATAATAAACAATCAGCACTGAGACCCATAATCAGACAGAATAGTGCCGATTTGTATACGGGTTTGTGACCAATACAACTCATTAGACTTCGGAGTAACGCCAAAGTGCTTACTAAGATTCATAAGATGAGTCAGAACAGTACAGCAGTAGGTACCGGTAGGTGGGGGGGAAGAGGGTATAAATGGGGTGGTTGGTAATTTACACAGCTGAGTTTGGAGACGATATTATAGCGCAGAGTACTTTGGAATTAATTCGGCTCGCACAATGTCTTTAAAGTACGAATTGTACTGAGCATGACGTCACTGTGGTGTCGTAATGAAGGCATTGGCCATGGCTTAAGGGTTAATATATACATCATATTAACTACAACTATATATACTAATATATATGTATATATATAAATTAAATATTAACAAGTTTCAAGGATAAATGTTAACTGGTACAAAAATCATTAACATTTATTATAATGTCAACAAATAAGTAAAGATATAATAATTTAAATAATTAAGTAAACCAGAGTAATATATTAACTCAGCTCAGTGGGCATCTATTATTGAATATAGACATTCCCTAAAGAACATTACAATACCAGTCCTCGATTTCCCGTATCCAGTCATTTCACCCTTTTATTATCCTTAAGCACATACATGTACTTTACACATATATAGACTTACAAATACTTATACTTACACATACATATACCTACACTAATTATACCTACAAACACCTTCACTTAACCCATAATCTAACTTAACGATGTTGGAGACCAGATACGATATTAATGCTACTATTTCCAGTAAGAGCCAGTACTTCCTCATAAATAATTAACACTAATTACAACTATTTAAATATTGTCACACGTACTTTTATAATAGCGTCCTAGTAATGACATATAATTGTTATAAATAATATATAGAATAGAGCAGGTATATGCAGACCTATGAGTGTCTGACAAATAATAAAAGAGGCATGATGACGGACCGATATTTATCTTTGTCTAATCACATATGCAAGGAAGAGGGACAGATAGGTAGCCTTATTTGCTTTCTCTTTTTTGCCATGGGACACATTTTTGGCTGGCTTTATTACTTACTTACCAACAGTAAGTAAGTACAATTAATGTGCCTTGGTAAATTTTTAATAGGAATTAAATCGAGAAATTGTTAAATGTTTTTACGATCGTAATTAATAATCAATGTACAATCCAAGATTGGAATGACATATCTTCCTAGAAACCCATTTCGCTTATTACTGATTACACTGAGAACTCATTAACTGAATTATTTTAATCTTTAAAATCGTAACTTGGATCAAGGTTAACAATTATTTAGGCCGTTCAGTCTTAAGTAGTTGCTGTAAATGTACTGTACTATACCCACATCTCAATGCGAAGAACAACACAAAACACAAACTATCTACTGCTGCAGCTAATACAGCTGAAGTCTTGAAACTTGGGAATAAATTTAAGTTTAAAACTTGGTTCAAACAAGTGATCAACGAGTCCTGTTAAAAATGTATTCAATGGGGTGAGAGGTACTGCCTCTACATATTAACCCGATACCATAGACATACCAACAGACTTACTGATTTAGGTCGCTAGAAGAGTATAATTTATTTTACATTCAATAACAACAAAAGTTATTTGTAGATTACAAAACAAAAGTTAATTGTAGATTACAAAACAAAAGTTATTTGTAGATTATCTACATATACCTAAATACTTTGTACATCTAGGTTTTAGACTAACATAAACTCTTTTACCTTATTGGTTATAATACTTCTATACCAAGCATAACTAAATCCAAAAGTATAATAACCTCCATTTTGTTATCCCTGGATAACAAAACAGTCAATAACGCGGTCTCGAACGAGTTCTTAAAACAATATCTGAACTGAACTTGACATGAATTAAATAATTATAATATGTATTTAGGTTTGTGTCACATAAATATTTAATTTACTTATCTATTTCCACGAATATTATTTAATGAACGGCGGAAATTTGTATATGTAATGTCAATATTAGTATTGATCACAAATAATACATAATTATTACTTCCGTTACACACATTTTATCTTACCTTCTAATTATATTTGACTTATTTGATAATGAGTATAGAGTAAAATGTGAAAGACATGGGAACCCAACTTTAAGAGTCATTTGATCTCTATAAGTCTCAACCAACCAATAATTATGAATATATTATATAATATATTATTATTTATTGTATTATTATTATGAGCTGTGAAATATATCTTAATTAAATTTGGGACTATAAGCCTTAAATTTGAAATTGAAGGATAAGATCTATTAGAGATAACTAAAATGGATTATTAGTTGTGTGGTGGGTGATAAGTTGCCACCAATCAGACATACTGTCAGACTGGTGAGACATAATTAATTACGATGATATTAGAATTTCAACCAAATCTTCAATCATTTGTGATTAATGTAATAATTACTTTAAATCAGATCAGTCATTTATATAGATAAAAATGTTTGGGTATGTATATATATATAATATACAGTGTTTGCTTATATCAACAGTCCGACATACCTCAGAAATAATGTCAAGTCTTGGTAATCTTAAGTTTACAAATCTACAATACTTCACCAGTATTGTAATTTAAATAAAGTATGCAATCTTTTAAGTGTCTTTTAAGTATAAACAACAAATACAATGTTTAAATATATATACGCAAGATAAATAAGTTTATATTTATAGAACTGATAAGGTCTTATGTCGGTCAAATAAAATTAATCGTTTCTTTAAACTTATATAGGTATTGAAACCTATGTAAATCCTTTTATATGTTTTTATTTAATCAAGCTTTCTTATAACATAGGTAAAGAAACTATTAAATTACATACGGTTGTCTATGATTTAAATAAATCACTACTTTAGCTTCAGAGGTTATATTATTTTATTTTATTAATTACGTATCATTATATTAATTAAGTAATGCAAAATAGATATATTTTAATATGTTCATAAATTAAAAACATCATCAATTAAGATGAAACATGAATGTGTATGTCTGCTTTCTATAACCTCCCTTCCAACACTCAAGCGTAGAGATGAGTTTTTTTTCGTTCGTGGTACTAGTAAAATAAATAAAAAAAAAAAAGTGTGTACTAAAATATTAGAGTTAAAAATCCTACTGTAAAACAGAAAACAACGGATGCATCGCTGAGTACATAATAGTTCCAACCTCGAGGTCGCTTCGTTCAGACGCTCCCCTTATGCCAATTACCTAGTTTATTCTTCCCCACTCTATGTCCCCTCGATTAATAAATGTTTACGGAAAAAAATATATTCAATATGTTAAGGACTTGAAATATTTAATAAACTCCGCCTCGCTAGTAGCTATACATATTTTTGCTATGAATTTTCCCGGCTGAAAAACCTTTGCCTACAGTACTCAGTGCTCCAATTGTCTCGGTATAGAAATAAATGATTAATACTATCACCCCTAATTAGTTTTATAATTTGTATTATTTGTCGCTTTCGTAGGTTTGCAAACCGCTTGAGATAGTTTTTTAACATACAAAACTTTACTCTTTGTTAGTTTTTAAGTATTTCTTAGGTATTTTATTCGTTTTTTATATTATATCATTAATTATACATGTGTTGAGAAATCAGTCAGTGCTCTTTTACTAGATTATGGATTATATTGATGACTTTACTTGTTCAAGGTAATCTTTTATATAAAAGTACCGCCATAAGCCATTATTAATTGTAAATGTTATCATCTTAATTGATTTATTAGTTTTATAATTATCTGAACAGAGATTAATGCAATAGATATTTTAATATGTATACGTTGGTAGTAAACCTGATAAGTTATTGACGTTATAATAATAGTAACGATATACCTATCGTTCGTAGACAATCAGCAAATTACGTGAAATACGTGTTAGCACCTAGTTCCAAATTCAAAAGCAAAGATTGTAGCTGGATTGGAGGAATTAGCGACACTCGTATTACTATAAAACACTATCTATATTTTTAATACAATCTTTCGTCAAAGCGTCCAAACCTTTATTGTGGTTGGTATCAATGTCATCCATCTCTCTGTGCATGGTACGTCTAATATTGGTTCCCGCTGGCTCACAATGTTATTTTAGTTGTTATTTATTGAAATATATGTTAGAAAAACAAAAAATTCGCAATATGCACGAATCAAATCATTGAATCTGCACTCAACTAACAATCAAAATGGCTGAAAACCCAGTACTCTATGTATGAATAAAAATTTATTGAGATATTTAAAAAAATCTGTTTAAAAATATATTGCTTAGGATGATTTATAGGATAACCTTATATACTTAAATAAAGTTAAATAAAATTTTGAACCGATTTTTTTACAGTATGTCGCTTTTTTAAGATTCGCGGACTGTTTAATAATTCTATGTTTTGATTTAACGGTTTGGTAAACCTTTCGAAAAGTCATAACTCATACTCGATTAATTCTCGTCTATAAATTATAATCGATGTTATGGTTCAAACGTTATGTGAAATAAATAACTAACTATATCCACAGCAGTAAATAAAAACATCTTTATATTTGTTTTACAAAATGCCAAAAAGAGATTGAGATACAAACGAAAAAACGAACAGCGAAGAGGACATTACCACAGAATACTATAAGCATAGAGATATAATACAATTCTATGACTAGACTAGACATGACAGGCGACAGCTACCAAGTAACGACGTAAAATTTACCGCTGCGGCACCACAGCGCATGCGCTCTCGCTGGTGTGGATTACAGATAGTTATGCATTTTAATCTGTTTCCGTCGGCTTAATTTAAACCCGGTTTCGATACGATTCCAGTTCAATTTTACAGGCTTTAGTAAAGTTTTTTTTTGAGTATTTGGTACAAAATGTATATTTTTATACTTTTATTTCACCTGTAATACTTTACATTTAATTCAGTGCTCTTGTTGTCTGTAAAAGGTCATAGTATGATACAAATATTTCATACTGCGCCAATAGACTTATATTGTCTACATCAAAAATTTTATGCACATATTTATGTTCAAATTTTAAACAACAAACAAACAAACTACTTCATATTTTTATTCCACTTCAATACTTCGACTTCACAGTGTACAAAAAAGTTGATTGTCATGAGCAATGGAATTTACAAATGTTTTTCAATGATTTAAAATTTTGACAAATGGTTGTTTTAAAGTGTTTAAAATATTTTGAGACCACATAGCAACAAACCAGCTCAAAACAACATTCGAAACGACTCATTACTCGCTCGTTTATTTCAAAACCATATAATAAAGCCGTCCGTCTAAAGATTACCGCGTCTTTAGAACTAATCACGGATGTCTTAGAAAAAAGTTGAATAGCTTCTATTGTAAATTGAAAACGTATCTCATTATCGAAACCAGAATTTTAAAACTAATTTGTCTTAAAATAGTATTTGTTTTGTTAAACATACAAATTAAATGCAAACAAATATATTATTTTATAATTATATTATAATATTTAAATATGAGTCGTAGTATGGCAATCCCCTGATTCAATACATCCCTATCACCTGTACATGTACATAATAATGCTGCAGTTGCACCGAATAGGGTTGTAACCAAAGTATAGTATCCAGAGGTATAGCTCAAGCGGTGATTCATTCATCAACATTTTCTTTATAATGAGTATCTTCTTATAGATCGAGACAAATAAATGACAAAATCTGCCTAAAATGTAATAAATAATTAACCAAATTATTCCTTTACTTCAGAATAGACCTTTGTTAATTATTCACTAGCCAGTGTCAGCGTCTTCGAGCAGGCTACGAGTAGGTATCTCGCGAGACACAATTTTTTCTCACTATCCTTTTCTGTACCATTACAAAGTAAAGAAATAAAAGTTGGTTAGTTAAGACAGTCTTAAGGCACCATTAGATACTAGGTACATTCTAGTACTATGTATTGTAGTGAATGTACTAGGTACATTCTAGTAGTAATGTACTTAACATTCTGTTTATTTATTAGGGATTTTGGATATTCAGGCAGAAGTCTGAAACCTTAAAACAGAAACCTTAAACCTTAAAAACAGATACATAGTCAGAAGTAAAAAAACGGTTCTCTATGTCTTGGTATTAGCAGTTAAGAAAACTTAAATATTTTGAAATCGTAGACAAAGACTTAATTTTTTTATGTACCTAAATACTTATATATTTATTAGATATATCCTAACAATTTAAAGCTGAATACATTCTACTGGGAGGTGTCAAATTAATGTTACAGATTACATTTTGTGTAACGGGAGCAAAGATGTTGCATTTGTTTTTCATTGACGAATGACATAATATTTTGACTCGCAGACATTTCATTGTCCAATATTCCGAACACTAGGTCAAGTGTCAGCCTAAGTACTAATATTGTATTGCGAAAAGGCCAATAGTGCTTCCACCTCGTTGGACATTTTACTCGCTATTTTTTGGGGTTAAAATAGTGCCGGATAGATTGAATTTATATTTTATGGTACTCGGTAGATTGGATCATTAAATAAACACCTAGGTAAAAAACATTAAAACAAAAAAAGAACATAAAAGTATGAAATATTGTTTAAAAATACTGCTGTTTATTTATATTATTATTTAAAGCAATGAATAAAGAAAAATTTTCTTTCTAAATACATAAATTAAGGTATAATTATATTATAGTGACATCTATTGAAAAACATTCGAACTAAATGGATAGAACACGATGGGTAATCACTATTCAACAATCTAAAGTATTTAATATAAAAATATTACAATTTTCAAAACAAATACCTCTCCGAGCTGGAGAGAAAGGAAACCATATCATGGTATCCATACGGTTTACCAGCAGAAGTTAGCCGCAAAGTCGCAATCAGAGGGTTGTCTGTCACGACGTTTCCTGAAGAGATTATTGAAGCCCTCGCAGCCAAGAAATATATCGCCGAATACGCCCGCCCGATCCGGAGGAAGTGCGCCTTATTTTTGGAGCGCCATTGGAGCATAAGGCGGACCTAATGCTTCGCCAGCAAGACGTCGATGTAGCCTTAACAAATAAAACGCACCTTCTACCCGGGGTTACTACGCACCTATTACATCAACAACCTAGGATACGCTCTCTTAAGACTAGACGGGCCCCCGAATACGCGATCTACCGACCGCCATCATCCTTACTGGCGATCGTCGAGGTGCGGGGCCTAATCTGACGACAAAAACTCTCGTAGAGAAAACGAAACTCGGCATCTTTATATCTTATGTCCGCCCGCATCGCACGTACGCCGTGCTTGCCTAGTACGCGCTCACAACGCCCAGTAACAAGCAGAGACTCCAGAAGATACAAAACATATTTCAATATATACCTATATACTTATTGAAATTTGAGTTCGCACTTATCATTATTGAATAAATCAATAATGTTCATTTAAAAAAATATTATGTTATATTCTATTGTAATTATAAATAAAAGATAAAGATATATTTTAAAATTTTATATCCATTTAATTTACATGTCACACTGAAAGCTAATTCTTATCCTAGGAACATCGAGACAGATAACTACTTTTACAACACTGACAACATCTAAACCTACACATACTAACTGATATACTGAGAATGATAAACATATAAAACGCAACGACACAATACTATTTACTGAGACTATAAATCAAGAGTTAGTAAGTCTTGTTATATAACATTTCATAAGTACTATGTAAAAGCAGTTTATAAACATACTAATGATATAAATACCAGAGTTAAAATAATTATTCAAAGTTAAAAATAATGTTTAAGCAGTCTTTATTTATTTAACTTTCTTAAACCAGTTTATATATATATGAAAAGTAAATATATTTTTTAATTAATATTAATTTGGGTGCAAAAAATCAAACCATGAATTTTAAAAATAAGAAATCTCTTATTTGATTTATGTTGATGATTTTATTATATAGAGATATAAATGACTAATCATTTGAAGTTAAAATGGAAATGTTTATACTTTTGCACCCATATATTCTTATAAGTTTTTTTTATTACGAAAAATAAAAACCGGAATTTTTTCTGAAAAGAGAAAAAACACCAATATCATACAAGCTATGTCTGTTTGATAAAGAACAATATTTTAAATTTAATTACGTATTTAAAACTAAGAAACAATACACTTTGAGCAATATTGTATTAAAATATGTAATCTTAAAAATACATATTATTAGCTTAACATATATATATATATTTGTGTTATCTTTTATATTATATACTTATAGAAAGTGTATATTACTTTCTACATAATAGGGCATAATACGATAAGCGTTTCTTTGAAGATTATATTATAATGACAATAACCATTTAATTTAACATCTACTTATACTTTTGATATCAATCATGTTTTAAAAGCATGTTTAATATATAAAAGGTAATAAATATACAGAAATAGCAAACAAAAAAACATTTTTGAGTCAATAAAAGTCAGTACATACATTATCAGATAATCAAACTTGGAATCAAAACCATACCCCTCATAGATATAAACTAATAATTTGGATAAAAGAATTATTTTCTAAAAATACACACAATATATTGGATAAATATGAATATGTTATAAAAAAAAAACAATGGGCTATTCAAATTATTTTTCAATAATAATAAAAAAAATTGCGAGGGGTTCTTGTATATAAATATTTAAGCTGTTCGGAGTATGATATGAACTCCAGAGTCAGTATCAACAAGCTGGCTTAACTGACCAATCCTCAGTGAGAAGGCAACCTGCTCAAATGGCTTCTGCATCTGTCCCTTCTTGAAATGTCCCAAGTCTCCATCGCGCTTGGCTGATGAGCAGTCAGAAAATTTCCGGGCCAGCTCTTCAAATGAAGCCTCTTTGTCAACGATCTTGCGACGGAATTCTGTAAAGATTTTTATAACAATAAAATTTCGCATTAACTTAAAATATTGGTCATGATTTATGGTACACTGATTTTATCAGTTAAAATAGCATTTTCAAAAATATTGAGGAATATTTGAGATTGCCTCACATTTGAAATTTTTTCTTAATTATGATATATTGAACATAAAAATGTTTTGAATATGTTTTCATTGATTTAGAATTAAGATTACATTTGTTGAATTGGTACTTTTTATTTATTTTTATAACTAAACTATATAACCAAAACTGTTAGAATAAAGTAACAAATAACTTTCATCGTCATTTTAATAAATATGTGTATTTTTTATTGTCTTTTTTCATACATATTTCAAGAATTCGAAAACATAAAAGTTTCCCCAACAATTCTATACGAACACACGAGATAATCCTTTGTTCAAGTGGAGTCTTCAATAAAATCTGCTTTCTAAATTTTACTGCTGTTAATCAGGATCTGTCTTTAAATATAAATATATCTATAAGGTCCAATATTTACAATTCACCAAAACGTAAAATTAGGAATAAGAATATTCAACAAAAAAAATATGAAAAAATGTATTATTATGCATTTTCTTACTTTTTTTTTTTATAATAATACTAATATGTACATAGATAGTGGATGTTACATTATACAGTACCTCCTAATATCTCCATAGCCTCATTTTTCGTGCGAGTGATGTTTTCCTCGCGCCAGGACGAAGGTCGGCGGCTACCCGCGTGCTTCACCAGCAGGTGGCTGCACTGCACCTGTGTGGGAGTATCATCACCCTCGTCTACCAATGGAGCAGGATCATCTGGCTTGTCCCATTGAGACTTCTTGGTATGCATATTCAGATAGTAGGTCATGCCTGGAATTTTTATTATAGCAATTTAATAATTTGAATTGTATTAAAAATCTATTGCAGTAAAAAACGTCTAAAATGCTAAACTAAACTTAAGTTTTAATTATGAAATGCTATTGTATGTTCAGTGACTGGTACACACCTTCTGAAACAGTTATGTGCTATCTTTGCAATAATGTAATTAGATGAATACCTGTTATTTATTATAAAATTCTTATTATTTAGCTGAAGCGACTCTGCTAGTCAAATTCTTGCATACCAGCTAATTTGTCAGATTATGTATATTTAAAGATAAGTAATTTACCTACCTACCTACTAGTACCTACCTTTAATTAAATGCTCATAATTCTTCTAAGAAAAAGGTTTATACACCATTTAATTTTCTTAAATGATCCTTCAAATGTAAAAACAAGTTTCAGAAGTTAGCAAACAGACAAAAATATCTTTTATTGATTATAGGTATATGTTTTTTTTAAATTTCATATTAGCCAAACATTAGACATAAGTCAATTCAATATTATTTAATAAAAAATAAACAATAACAAATTTGTCAATTCTTTTAATTGTAATGAAATTTACATGCTTTTTGTTCATATTTTATGAATACCAAACATTCCAAGAAGGAAGATTTATTTTGGAAAAATAGTTATAACTTTTTGGATTCTCAAAACTTATGTTCAGTGTTTTCTTGTTCTTTACTTTTTTTTTTTAGTTTTGACTTTAACAAGTGTTTGGTCATATAGACGGTGGTTTGCCCGTTCATGTGCAGCATATTATGAATAAATTTCCGAGATGAGCATTATAAATTTTATAATCTTTTAAGAGATTCTATCATTACCAGAACCTTTAGTTACAAATGATGGTGGTACTAATATCTGATAAACCACGTGGGTATTAGGAGTTTTCAAATAATGCCTTAAAAGTTATGGACAGAAACAAGTTCCTACTTTTGCATATACATTTTATGGTAATAATTAGATTTTAAAACAAATTTATATATACTAAGAGCTCGACTTGTCAAGAGAAAGTAGTACTGTACCAGGATAGTGGGTATCAAAATTGCAATACCATTACAAGCAGTTCTGTGGCCCATAAACCATATTATTATTTTTTTAAGTGTTTGAGTGTGTGTTATTAATATAGCAATACAAAGCAGAACCTTATACATAAACGTGCTATATAAAAAGTATTAAGAAATGCTGAATTGAATTATATTCTTGCTATTCATTGAAAATTACTGACACTTAATGTCGTAGAGCAAGTCCAGACGGACGAAACCTTAGCCGGTAATCAATTACTTTTGTATTTCAAAACTAACTAAACGTTCGATATAAATACATATCTATTACATTAAACTGTTACTGAATGCTATGATACTTGCTTTATGCAGAGTTAAACGAAAAATCAATACAAGTATTACGGCATCTGTGGAAAACTTACCAGTACTTCTGCTTTTACGTGCCTCCCAGCCTGTTGGCAGAACATCTTCACTACTTGAAGCCATTTCAGTGAAAATGGAGCAATAAAATGTAAAAACAATAAATTATAGTACTATAAATTTTTCTGCAAATCAACCTAGGAAAGCTTAAAATACCGAGTCTCGAGTCTCGACAGCGGATAGAGAACAACAGATCAAATAAAATTTGAAAGCCCACTGACTAACCAACTCACAGATATTCTATGCTTAGTGAAATGCTCACAGACTAATAAGATAAGTTGTATGATGTACTAGATGCATAGAGATATATTATATTAATTCAAATTTCTATGACTAGGTGGGTTATATTAAGTCGCCTACAGACTATTAAAAACCAAAATTGTATATATTAATTAATAAATTTATTGATCAAAGCCTATAAATATACACCGATACTATTAGAAAAAATATTAAAATTTTTAATATTACCTTACTTGTTCTGAGATAAAAAAAATATAAAAAAAATCTAAATTAATTGATGTTATTGTAAATTAAAAAAATATTAATTAACTTGAGACTTCGTTTAATCGTTAATGAATGGATAAAATACATAATATTATCAATGGATCTATATAAATTAATCGAAGTTTTTTCACTGCCATGGCACAGGTAATAAATATAGACAATATCGAAAACATTTCATGGTTTCTTTGTGCCAATTAATTGGAAATTTTATCAATTCAATAACCAGATGAAAAATATTTAAGATTTTTTTTTTTTCCTTTTTACTACGCTTATGATTTTAAATTACTAACTACCATGTTAAGATTATACTACTCATTTTATTTTTAAATCGGTTAAATATTATCAAATACGACCTAAAGACTCATGTTATTATTTTATCAGAATTTTATTACGTAGACTGTGAACGAATGTTAGTGTAATCTTAGTGTCAATCATTTGGCACTATATTATGAAATTTGCTAAATGGCAACCTAAGTAGGGGTAGGCAATACTTTTTGATAGCATTGATTTATTGCCTGGGGATTCTAGGTACAACAGCAAGGCATTTAGGTCCTGCGTAGATAGGGGTAGTACCTACAACATAATGCAATCGTATATCAACATCACATCAATAAATTCTGGGCAAGCTAGATTGCGCCGTCGCCAATCAATACTACCGCGCTTGCGTTAGTTAGTGTTGCTAAAACCCTAAAAAATGATATAATTGGTATATTGCCCCATCTGTTCTTATATATAGTTACCCTCAAGATTTGAACACCTACAGTCTGTGATTAGTGTCAAAGAGTTATGAAAATATATTTTTTCTAAACATTTTTTTTGTAATTAAAACCAAAAAAATTGTAATGGAAAACATCATTTACCGCAAATACAAAATTTTGATTATAAATAACTAGAATAAGAACAAACAAAAATCAGTTATTCATTGAGCATAGGCAATGTTACAGCATTAATCGCTCGACTTTGTCCGTGTTGTAATAAACTAGATTCTGGTGTATGGCAACACTTTATTATTGGTTTTGCTCCATCTTTGTCTCGCTTGTAGAATCACACAGTTCTATATACCGAGTTCGGACCGATATAGATTATATTCGCAAATTATCTTTTCATTAGAAAATTCTTCGTTTTAAAGCGTGGGTACATAGTAATTTGTGTGATAATAAATGGCTTTGTGTTTAGATGTTATTAGGAAACTTTTTTATTTTGTAGTTACATCGCGACGTACCATCTACTTTGCTGAGGTTGTTCATGTTTTCTTACAAAA
Source organism: Napeogenes inachia (assembly GCA_959347355.1). Lineage (NCBI taxonomy): Eukaryota > Metazoa > Arthropoda > Insecta > Lepidoptera > Nymphalidae > Napeogenes > Napeogenes inachia. Next base: position 10,820,990 of record OY365800.1, on the reverse strand, counting down.
ATGATTGAATTCACTATAAAAACGTTAGATTCACGGGATCACCCATTTTCTGTGGACGATGAGGTAAGAAAATTAATATCAAATTAATCTTCTAGAACCTATAGTATGTAAAATGTTATCTGATATCTGGAATGCAAAATGTCTATAAAATCGATGCAGTGCTTTTCGTATTATAAGAGCTGAGGCGTGGTTTTTCGTTTCAATGCTTTTATACCAATATATCCTATTTATCATTGGAATATTGGTGATTAATATGATTATCATTTCATAAATATTTTGGTATAATTATCTTTGTCTTGTCTTTGTACAATTATCTTGAAGCTGCAATGTTCTTATGACTTAGGTCTCTTGTCTTTGTGTTTATATAATATAGGTATATCCAAGTCTTATCAAATCAAAGTACAGTATACAGTGAAATCTTTACAATTCTAAATAAAGATTCTGGACAATTTTACCAAAACATTGAACATTCACTTTTATTTATAGTCTTAAGAAATGATGTCTTCTATAATCGTTTAACACATGCAAATATCTGATTGTATGATACCAGTGAGTGCTTGTCTGACCCATATACTTGATTTGATACTTAGAATGGCTTTAAATGGGTTAAATGTCATTAAGTCCCCTGATTGAGATCTGTGTTGACACAATATGTATATGTATACAAACATAACCAGAGTTTGCTTAAATGATGCCTCCCATGCGAATTATAACATAATCAAAATAGTAAAAATGTTACAATAATAGAATTGACTTATCATTTATAGACTTCCAGGTACTAATTGTAGTCAGTCGTTGTTCAAGAAATGTAATTTTAAGTCTTATACAAATAAATATTCTGATTGAATCACTGTTTGGTTTTATGTTTTCTCAGAATAATTTAATATATGGTGCATGACACATGTCAAATAGATTTCAAAAACTTACTAAGATATATAAAATTTTACACTGCAACTATTTGTAAATTGTTGTTGTAAAGATTCCCTTTCCCCACTCAAATTGTAGTTATCTGGATAACGTAATAATCATAGAGCTCCCTCTATATGTATATACAAAGAATGAGAGTTCTCTACTCTTTATAAAACACCATTTATTTTTTAATTTATGTTAAAGCATTCTATTCATTGATTCAAATAATAAGCCAACACTATACCTAGTTTCCTGAAAATATATTTGCAGTAGTAATTTTGTTATATTATAAATATAGCTCAAACAAAATTTTGGATTTTTTAAGAAATTTTCCGATACGAATGGAACATATGTTGACAATAACCTATATCTATACCATTGTTTTTCAGAATTCATCTATTTTTTTGTGTTTTTTATGATTTATGACAATTTTCTTCATGCTATTCTTTGAGACCAAAATTTTGAAACTTGTTTTAGTTCTCTGATATTATAATCCAAGACTATTGTGTTACTAATAACTAACAAATAAGAACAATGAAATTAGAAAATTAATGCTAATTTAAATTTAACAAACATATATTATATTCAGTAGCCTCAAATGTTTCAACTTATCTATAAATATATCTAGTTTCATACAAAATAATAAAAAAAATATATTTAAAATTCATTACACTATTTTTAAGATTTTGATATTTTAACAATCCTATATTATTATTGTATTATTTTATGTTTTCATTATAAGTTCCTTATTTTTAAATATTTGATGTTACAGCATATATAATGTTTAATATTAGCAAGTTTTAATTGGATTTTTAAAGCTGCAGATTAATGTAGCTTCTTATAAATAAAACCATATAGTGTTAAATAAACAAAGCTACATGCGAATTGAATTTGTTTTACAAATAACATATTGTAATAGCAATAGCAGGAGCAATTTATTTTATTATTATGATTTTAACTTTATTAATAATAATTTTGTAAAAATGAACATGCCTGTTGCAATTTATAATTAATATAATTAATGTATAATTAATTTCTTAAGTACCAATGTACTCTTAAATGCATTTATATCTAGTTAAAAAAGTAACTGGATATTATGTTGAGTGGAGATTAAATGCTTAAATTTGGTTTCTAAATAGATAACGGTGCAGCAGCTGAAGGAGAAGGTGCAAGAGCAGATGGGCGTTGATATTGCACTTCAACGTCTTATATTCTGTGGCAGAGTTCTTGCTGAGGAGAAAAAATTAGCTGATTATGGTAAGTCATACCTAATAAGCTCTGATACAGTTAGTTAAAAAATCGCTGAAAACTATATAAAAGTTGAAAGTATATAAATAATCAGTTATAAAATAGCAATCATATTAAAAAACATCTCAATTCAGTATTGCAAATATTCCTTATTATTGATACCATTTGCTTTCGTAATTTTTAGAGACAAAGGCGACATTTAAAGCTGAGGTTATTTTAAAGTTATTTATATCGGCGTTGATCGAAGAGCGTCTACTACTGAATGATCAACAAATAAGTTTAGTTTTAAGCTTGCATATTAGAAACTGCCGTCGTTATTGAGAATGAAAGTATTTAGTCTTCGCCACAGTAAAAAAATACTCTTCTGATATAAAGAAATGAAATAAAAATAACACTAATTTATTTAAACATTTTTATGTACAATCTAAGATGCTATCCATGCTGGTGATATTTAAGGGTCAGTCATATGTATTATAAATATATGCAATATTCTAGGATTATATAAATTAAGAAAAGTAAAGGACTCTTTGTACTGCCCTTCTGTTGCATAAGTAAAACAAGGGGTCTATTGGAATGCTTTTCCAATGGAGAAAATGATGCACTGAAAAACTTTTTAGGAAACCTGTAGTTTATTAATAAAAATAAACTAGACCTATTTTTTTCAAATTACTCTGTATTAATTTTTTTAACAATTTTAACTTAATATCTAGTGGAATTTAACCAGTTAACTCCTAAGCGATAAGAAATCTAGTAGTCATTAAGATAAATGAAAATTAATTCTCTAATATCTTCTTCTTGAGGGGATAGAGATTTTATACGGTAAAGAAACTGAAATGTAGCCTTAACTTTACGACTGATTTATTTAATGTGTAAGTGCCAACTCATTCTACTCTCCATGAACAAAACATGATTATTTACTTGATACACTGCAATTGTGCTACCAATTGGTGGCAAGCTATTAAAATTTTTCCTGCTGGCAAGTTTCGAATGATAATAGCCTGACGTATGTAGAAATTTACCATAACACTGAAGCGAAGTGATCTGTAATTCCATTTATTTAATTTATTATTCTTTTTTTAAATAGCATTTAGAACTTCATTGGGCACGGTTTGCACAAACATCTTCAATCAGCATACAAATGTTACACAAAATCAAAATTAGGCATTGAGAGTGTTAATTAACATAGAAAACATTATTTGGGAAAGTATTTAGCCTTGCGGCATGCCAGTTTCCATGGTAACCCGTACTTGATCATACTGCTTATAGTCACGAATATTGAATGAGAACCATTCCACCAGCTATATCCGAATGGAAGATTAGAGCTTTATGACCCGGCGCTGAGTCTTAATAAAAGGACCATTCTCGGGTACAGAACATGTTAGGTGACTTAACCACCTTACCAAAAATCATAATTGATGCTTTTGATCTGATGTGTTGATATCTTATCACAAAAATATAAATCAGCCGAAGGGAGTAAATGGATTCGTATTAGTTTTAAGTTCTCTTATGGCTTTTGAATTTTAGTCGTGAATAAGTTACAAGCAACAGATGCTATTTAATGACTAGGCGGATTGATCAATGTTAATAAGAGCGATTAGATCTTAATAGCAGAACAAATAAAAATGAAATGTAAGGAAATCAGCGGGCTAATATATATATATACCTAATAATATATATATATATATATACATATAACTTACTGACGCATAGCTTATGATGATACAGTGAATTAACTTTAACTCAATTTGAAGAATATGCGAAGTGGAAACAAACTAAATTACTACTCGGTACGCCCAATTACAGTAAGAGTCGAAACCAATGGATATATATTATAAGAAGTTTAATAGAAAGAGACCCATACTCCATAAAATTGTATGGATAGAATTGATAACTGTTTGAATTAAGAATTTCTTTTTTTAAGAACACACGTGAATATTTTTTTTATGCGCTCTCATATCAGCCAACTTCAATTTGCTTATGATATTGAAGTTGTGGTAGAATGTTTCAAAGAACTAAAATATACATAAGTATTATATAAAACGAAGCCACTAAAATTCAAAATAGCATTTAACATAAGGAATGTAAAAAAAACTTTGAAAAACAACTCTTGATGCAAACAATAATGAGAATCACATTAAATTCTTTTGCAAAATACAAATAAATGATTTTCAATTTATATTATTGTACGACTGTACAATAATATAAATTGAGAGACTTCTAAAGTCATAAAAAAATTCATTCAGTTGTCCATTCGGCTATAGGTTAAATTCTTGTAAAGAGGATGCAGGAAAGGTAATTATGTAAAAAAAAAACAGATTTTTTTCGAGAAGCTCCAAACCACTACGCTGAAGAACTCGGAAGACCGAATGAATGGTTAGCTGATTAATAAAATTTGGTAGTATAGACTGGTGGAGTGGAATAAAAACGAAAAACGCTTCAGGAGTCTTTGGGTGGGTACCCAAAGACAAGGTCTTCTTATATATGTTCTGTAAAAAGGTTAAACATGTAAACTGTGAACTTGATCTTTATTTATTTTTATGAACCCTTTAGAACATCTCATTTCGTAATATCTGTCTAAAATATGTCTTTGTTTAATTCTTATTTTGTTTCTTTTTCGCATGGATTACCAAGTATCGTCAGAGAATACGTTATATTTTATTCCATATGTAAATCAATATGTCTTTCTGCATGGCGACTGTAATGAACTTTGAAATTGCTCGTGGCTTTACGGCGGAAATTAATAACCGATCTTCATTTTGAGATTGCAATCCGCCATGAATTGCTTTCTACAAACTCAATCCTCCGGTCGGTTATTTGATGTGAAATTCATGAATTGTAATTTTAAACCATTGTTTCTAAGATACACTGAGATAGGTGATAGGATAGTATCAAATCACATCACTACATAGACAGAGTTTGACTATACACACACGTACGTATGTGTAGTGCCGGAAACAATTTTGGTAGTTTTTTTCTTTACTTATATACATGATATACTAGCCATATGCATTATATATTATTTTTATATGATATAACTATTATTTATACTATGAACTGAAGGTGAATAATTCGCTGGCTGGGTGGCTGGCTACTTGGTCCTCTAAGCTAGGTCAGTCGACTTTAGGCCGTTGTGTTACTTATAATATGATATTACCTCCAGACTTGGTGAAGTGACCTAAATGTACATTTGGATATCTGCTACTGTATCACCTGGATGAATAGAGATGGTTGCGCCGAATTTAAAATCGTTAATTTTGATGAGATTGAGTGATCTGTAGATATGACACACTAATGAATTGATGCTACTAGGTCTTTTAAACAAATAGCTACTAGGTCTTTTAAACTAATTAACGTCGAGCTTAGGTTGTTCTTGACAATTTGATAAGATCTAAATGTCAGAAATGATAGTGTGACCAAAAACACCGTCCACACTTTTGGAATATACTCTTGAAAGAAATATTTCACAATAATATTATCAAAACTAACAAAAGAGTGAGCTTAGGTTCTTTTGTTAGCTCTATTTGTCTAAGAGATCTGGTAGCTACCATCCATCCATCAGTGCACCTTCATATCACTCCATCAAATTACTACAAATGGATAATTATCCTATTACTAAAAAAAAAACAAAATGAATATTCCTCATCAGCCAGGACAAAGGTTTCACAAAGGCTGAAGTGGTATTTGTATTATTTATTTATAAATATTTAAAAAATCGACAAGAAAAGCAAATTAAATAAATCTCATTGAAATATATTAAGATTTATCGTAACGTAAATACATCAAACATAAGAAATGTTATCTATTTTCTTAGTAGTATAATGTAAGATGTTTATGTTTTTTTTCCTCACATTTTTTTAAGTTTTTTTTTCTTCTTACCTAGGGTATTTTTTATTTAAAATAAATGGAAATAAATATAATTAAAATTGTAGGATACTAATATTATAATATAATAAATAAGGGAAAACTGTACTCAAACTCCTCTCGATATCGTAGAATATATGTTAAGTATAGTATAGAATAAAGATTGAATTAAAAAAAACTATAAATTTTGCGATGAAAACCGTGCAAATAAAATATTTAAAGAAACCTCTGTTGCAATTATTGGTTTCAATTAATTACGTTTGTTTTTGAAGCATCATGTACCATTTGGTAATTTTCATAACAGTAAACACGTACTTAACATCGTAAATTGTCCATTGATTCAGATTTGCCAAAGCAGTTGAATCAATAAAACAACTCGCAATATATATAAACTATGTTTTCCATAATTAAACTCATGTGTATTTACAGATGTACACGGCAAAGTCATTCACATGGTGCAGAGAGCGCCACCAGGCGTGGAAGATCGGGATTCACAACGGGATCAGGAGCGGGAACGGGAGCGGGAGCGTGAGCGCGACCGGGATCGAATGAATCCATTCAATTCTCTCAACTCGGACCCTATTAACTATGGGGCTGTTCATTTTAATCATATTACTCAACAGCAGATTAGACGACTCATGGTAAGGGACATTTAGATCAGTTGTATAAACTACAGATGCGATTGTATGACTGGTAATGTATTTACTTGATATACATTATTACATTATAAATTACATTTTAATTTAATTATCCACTAAATTTGTTTATTGGTTGTTGTTAAGTGCTACTAACTGTAATTGAATTATATTTTTTTAATTGAAATTAATATTGAATGAAAAATATATCGATATGGTTCGAACCCTTTACCTTTGGGAAAACTTCTCGTCGCTTTACCAATTGAGCTATCGTATCGCTACCCGTCTTGGTGTTTTAAGTATTCTATATATGATCGATTTTATTGATGATATTTTTTTCATTCCATTTTTGTTTCAATTTAAAAAAAACATAGCTATATTTATATATATTTTTAAACTGTAATGTTTTTGTCCAGGCTTTGGCATCAACGGCACATGGGATTGAGATTGAAGAGGTGCCCGGCACTCCATTATCGCCAACTGGAACCCGTTTGGAGTTCCTTCGCCGGCTGCTCACAGAAATACGATCAAGCCTTGATGTTATCAGACAAAATGAGAGTGATGTAAGAATTGTCTTGGCCGCTATCAACGGCTAGAACTTATTGTTAACAAACTTACAGATATAGGGATATAATTATGAAAATGCGTTTGTTTCTCAAAAACAATTTAATATTTTAGTAGTTGAATGGCCCATGTAAGAAGTAATTTTTAATTATTGTCCATATCATGGATTATTAAAGATAGACATGCGTTTGTTTTAGCATGTTTATTGCGAGTGAATTAAATATTAGGTAAATAATTAAATTAATTTAGGTATTTTAAAATCATGGTGACGTATTTGGATTACGCCGAAACGAATTTATGCATGTTACAACGTATTTAAAAATGTATTTGTTTGTATTATTAAAAATAATTTATAATTTTTAATAAAATATATATTCGGTATTCGGTATATTCGGATTATAAACTGCCAATTTCGTTAAGCAGCGGTTGTCTAAGTTAAATTTTAAGAGGTATGGACTATATAGGCTCTTGTCGTGAGGACTTTTAAAATTTTATAATAACGCCAGTTATATTGTAAATTTAAACAGAGTCTATGGTACTCACTTGAAGGTTTGCCTAGGTCTAGCATATAGTCAGATGGTTGCCATCTGAATCAAAATATTAACAACCGTAAATCTGGTGCAATGTATACACAGACGTGGAATATACTAGTATTAAAAAAAATACGAAACAAAAAAATCATATTTTATCTGAAATATAAAATAAAATACGAAGTTAGGATACTCAAAGGGTACAAAGTAGAGTCAGCAAAAACAGTTATAGTTGTCAAAGCGGGTTTATCGAAGGATATTTAAATGCATTGTTCATATATTGTTGTGCCTGTAGGAACCACGTACTTTTCCAACTGAGGATCCATTGGAGCCCTCAACCAGCCTTGGAGAAACTAGTTCGGGGCCAGATGAGGTGATGTGTCAAGTCCACCAAAGACCGCTTCTTTATCAGGTTGATCATAGACGCGTCTATCTGGTTCTAATTGGTTGATCCGTACACAGTTCTATTGAACTGTTTTGAAAAATCCGGACAGTGTTTTTTTTTTTTATAAAGTCATTGAGATCAACCAGTTTTTACCACGTAGATACTTGGTGCGCATGGCTTTTGACTTACGGTACAAATACAGTCACAATCAAAACACTGATAATTATTAGTAAAAATATAATACATATATAAATTGTGAAATAATATAATTGATATACTTTTGTTTTTGACTGTACTCATCGTCGCATAGCTAGTGAGTAAAGAAATAAAAGTAGATATTTAACTGAATGTTCTTAGATAGAGATAAAGACAAACAAAATTGTATTTATGCGTTTTGTACACTATTAAAGTAGGTGAAAATGCATAAGGACTACAAAAACGGAAAGCTAAGCTAAGCTAAGCTGTTAATTAGCTAAGCGACGATACTTAAAAGTCTAAAAGCTATGTTAACATTTATGCGCTTTTAATTTAATTTAAATTATCCTTAACAATTTATTAACGTTACTAGACCTCCCTTTTTGAAAAAAGTGCAGAAATGGAAATGTAGCAATGAGATGCATTCTAACCATCATTTAGAATCATATGGGACATTAACATTGCTTGGAGTTCGCTATACTGTAAATAGGTTGCAATTTACGGGATGAAGACCTGCTTTTTAACATTAACAGAATGCATTTTAACAAATAGGAATAAATAGACTTGTTTATAATTTTTTTTCTTTATAAAATTAATTTACAAAACTTCTTGCAGCTTGAACAAGGGAGCGGTGTTACTAGGGAGGGACGTGGACGCAGGTTAGTCTTATAACCCTGTTATCTATTTTCTATATGTCGTAGATATAGACAAAATAAACAAGATGATCTCATAGTTGCATCTCGTCAGTTTCGCAACTTTATGTAATTGACATCTTTGTATCTGCCTTTTACAATGTAATCAAATTTATCTAACTTAATTGCTAATACTGTATTCAAAATACTTAATCAGGTTCAAAGTTTCCGTTACAAAGATAGATAGATACATCCGAAGCTAATAAGATCGTGTTAAATATATATTCTCACAGGATCCGTCAAGCTCCCGGCGCGTTCCACACGCCACCGAATGAATTCAGCCAGCTGGTTGCTGAATTGCATGAGTTGGATAATGAGTTTGCTCCCTTCAGGGAATCATACATCATTACACTCCGAGAAGCCAGTGATCCGGAAGTGAGTTACAGCACTTTTAGCACATTTTCTATGTCAATATATATATAAATATATTTTATTTTTGACAATATTTATAGAAATGTATCTACCCGCTTCGGTGAAAGTCGAATTCTATATAAAGTCATCTTAACCGGGGCAGTAATGATAACTATTAGAAACATTAGTTAAGAAATAAGCTTAACAGATGTCACTTCCATTGCTGTACCGGTCTTCAGGAGAACCTAATTAAGAAATTAATCTAAGACATCCACTAAACCCTTCAAACCTCTAGATCCGCCTCACTGAGGATGTGCTCCAGCGTCGTCAACGCACAGCTGACCTGGCAGCCGAGCTGTACCACAGCTTCTCACACGCTTACCACATCGTGAGCGATGTTGGTCTAATGCTGACTCACGGCAACTCACGCCTCACCTCCGAGGCCTTGATGCGTCATCCGTTGCCGGTGCAGGTCTATGATTTTACTTGATTTCTGTATCCATGAAGATTTATAAGTATATAATGTTTGTTTGTTTGTCCTTTATTTTATACAAATAATATAAAAGTATATGGGTATTAATATAATTACAAGATTTTAAGGCGTATCAGTTTAAATAATTGAAAGGCCTGGGCATAATGCCATCAAGTATTTTCTACCAGCTAACTTAAGGAGGTACAAGAAAGAACGTTTATAGGCGTTAATATAAAATCAACAACAAATTTCTGTACAATAAAATTCTGTACTAAATATATATGTTAATATATGTTTCATCAGAAATAATACAGCAAATGATTAACAGGCGCACATTAACGTAGTGCAATCGCCCGCCAACCGTCGCCCGGCGGTTGCGTCGACGTCGTCGGCGGCCGGGCCGTCCTCCGAGACCACACAACCGAGCAGCTCCCAAGCCGGTAACACACCGACCGTCAATATGAATGTTCAGCCAGACCCTATTACTGTTCAAGTAGAAGTAGAGTCCAGGGCACCAGCCCCCGAAGCCACAGGAAATCAACCACCAAACGGCCAAACGGTCCAGACTGAATCGGACCAGGCCAATCGTCGTCAAGCGATGAATGGTAAAACTTTTATTCTTGGCCATAAGGTCGTTTATCAACATCGTTTTTGTCTTTGTGGTTTTTGTGTCCTTTTCTCAATTCATTATTTGGGATTCTTTCATAATATTTAGTATTGTTACAATGGATGTTCCAGGTTACTATTTTTAATGTATTCCGTTTTATAAATTATTTATAATATACAACGTTCAAAGTGAATGAGAGGATTGGCTAACTTATTAATATCTAATTTATTTGAATGGCAAGTTAATTATGTATGTCGGTTTATGTTTATTCTAATATGTTTTTTGAAAGAATCCCCAATATCAGTATGGATCTGGGTTCTTTGAAATATTAAGCATGACTCGAGCTATCTTTATCATTAATTAACATTGATTGTTTCATTAATTTTTAACAAAATCCCATTTGTAATAGAACAAAATTATTAAATAGATTTTTTAAATTTGTTTATATTGACTAATCAATTGGTAATTGATAAGAAGAAATCAATATCGAGTTTGTGGCTATTATAAATCACTTTTTGTTGTAGATTTTGAGAATCTATTTAGGAGTTTGGCACCAACTGGCGCGATCAGGGGTGTGGAAGTGGTGATGAGCATGGAAGAGATCACTCCAGTGAATGGTACATTCGCCAACAGCTTTCCAGCATCCGGCGTTCAACCGGAAGTTGGAGGTAACCAACCAATGATTGGATCACAAAGTTAGTATATTTTGTTGCTGATTTTTTTTGCCTTTTATTTATTTTTTTATATAATATATATCTGTTCAGAGTTAACAGGTTCATGTGTCCACAGTATACGTCGCCCAGATGCCATGGGGAGCAGGCGCGCAAGCTGCCCCAAGTGCTGATCTGTTGCAGAACATCGTTTCGTCGGTGATCCGTCAGGGACTAGTGCCGGGGATGGAAGGGATGTTAACCGCCCATGTCACACAGACCCACGGGTCAGGTCAAGGTCTCAGTGAAGGTCAGGTCCCAATGCAGGCGGACACGGTTCAACAACCCGACCCAAATCAGACTCCAGCTCAAGAACAATCTCAAGAGAATCAGACCAATACAGAGCATAATACTAACGCAAATTCGCGACGCATTCCCAGGCAATGTATGTATTTGACCGATACGTTAGGGGTAGCTTACTAACATGAATAACAAATATACCCACCCATTGGAAAGTATTGACGGATATCTCTTGAGATAGGATCAGTTAATGTTTTCAGTGTCAATATTTCTTTTGCTTATATAATGCATGATAATCCAGCATGGATTCCATGTGTCTGCATGATAGTTATATGTATCCTTGAAAAATCCGTCAATGATCATATTAATTTGTGCTTATGTTTCCATATCATATAAAGTAAGTTTTAAGTAATATTTGAAGTCCCAGAACAATGGTACATACTAAGGTTCTTTAGTAAGTACATTTTTATCTAATGGAATATACGAAAGATACGGAATTGTAATTTATAAATTATCGTAAAATAAGGCTAAGGCTAAGGCTTCAGGATAAGGTTATAAATATTAAAGTGATTATTACCATCATTTATTGAGCAACCATCCTACTAAATTTTTAGCAATAATATTTTTAAGGTTTAGGATTTCGCTAGTCAACTTTGGATAAATATATTATATTTTTAATATCTGTATTATTTTATTAATTTTTGAACGCTCATTTTAGGGCTTTTAAAACCTTTTATACTTTCCAATTGTATTTATGTTCCAATACCCTTAGAGCTTAGGAATCAATGAACTTTTGAAATTACCAAACTATTAAGTTCAAGTAACAGACAGTATATTTATCTAATAGTCATGGGCCGTCGCCAAGCAGCTACTGCTGCCAACCGAGGTCAGACCGTGACCTTGAACACTTTGGTCTACGACAGATTCCTGCAGTGCGACAGCCAGCACGCCCGCCGGCAGCTTCAACGCCGACGGTGATTTATCTTATTTATTTTATAGGTTACTCTTAAAAATAAAAACATGGGTTTCATATAAAGTGCTTATAATTAAAAGTAAAATTTTAGAAAGCTTTTGAACATGATGTACATATAATTTTATTGTAATATATTTTCCATTTATTTGACATTAGTGAAGAGACATCTATGGCCGGCGGACCGCTTCTGCGAGACGACAACAGCACACGTGTGCAGGTAATACATGTTATATTAATATTATAATTATATACGTCCGTACGAACACCATTCATTATATATATTGTTCCATATATTTGTATAATAATATTAATAAAATGATATTGTTTCAGAACAATGTGGAGACTTTATTCGAGCGCTTCGACAGGAATGTCATGAATGAAGAGTCCTTGATGATTGCTACCATGGTTACTCTGGTAAGTTATTAATAACATTTTTTTTGTCTTCAAATAGCCATAAAAATTCTTGTGAAAAATATACATGATCCTAAACATACAGTCAAAGGCTGATAACCAAATCTTATTATTAAAACAAAACAGCGCGAGGCAACATCATTCAGTAGCGGTCGGACCCTGGTCCCAGATGAGTTGCAACCACTTCGTCATCGCCTCCAAGCGTATATGCGTGATCTGTTGCAAGGCGAGTATGACGTCGGCTCTCAAGACCAACTCGCTGAATTGATCTTCGAGCGTCATTCTGAATTTATTAATCGTATCGTGAGTATAAGTTTGAGATGACTATTTTATTTACAGAAAACGTTATTTATATTCAATATTTCAGTAAACACTAGCCCGCACTTGATCGGTCTAACATAAACCTGTCTGAACCCTTTATGAATTTATGAGACCATTTTCTTTTTATTTAATATGTATTTAATGACCATATAAATATTATGTTAAGAATAAGATTGGACTCGGGACATGTTAATTCGATGACTAGCCGTGATCGTCAGATCTGGGATGTTTATATAAATTTGTCAGAAAAACAGTTTTAACAATATTATTATTATAATTACAATTAATATCTAAAAACAATTCTATATTAAAATTTGTTTTATACAGACTGCCATAACTCCGACCCGTCCCAATGTGGACGTAATTGCGTCAATGAAGGCGGTATTCTTGCGTTTCCTGAACGAAGCTATGGCTGTTCTCGAAATGGAGAACAACGAAGTGTTCGCGCGTCGCTTCCGTATTGTGTACCCGAGAATGTTCTACGAACTATGTGGAGTGATCTCCTATTGCTGCCTGGAAGGTGTAACGGGGCTTAAGAAAATTTATCGCTCATTCTTGGTAAGTTGGAATGGTTTTAGTAATGGATTGAGTATGAGTAGCCTGCAAATTTTAGTGATCTTTCTAGGAAATGAAATTATACAAGACTCCTTTTTAATTAAGATATGTTTCTCAGACGGAGTTAATCCAGAACGTCGGAGAGCCAGTACGTGACTTGCTCTACAGCCTCTCAATGGAGAATCTTAATGCAGCCATCTGCCGCATCGACGCTAACAGGATTCATTGCGCTCAGTTCATACGACGCAGGGAACAGCAGCCGTCCACCTCGGTGGGAACTACGACAATTATATATTTATATTAAGAATTAATGTTAGTTTAATTCTAATTCATTTTAATATTATTTAACAGACTGCCGTCATAGATCTGGATCTCCCGACATCCATGGAGGTATCTTCCCGAGCTACTACGGTAGTACTGCGAATGTCACCAGGCGACGGAAACGAAGCTGACTCCGAGTCCAACGAATCTGATGCCCTGATCGTCGAATTTGATAATAAGGAGGATTCGTCCACGGACTTGTCCCCCAGGGACGAGTCTTCCACAGACTTATCGCTCAAGGAAGACTTCTCAGCGGATGAGTCTACGAAGGATGTATCATCAAAGGATGAGTCATCTAAATCCGACAATTCTGGTGTAGTTCCTAAAGTGGGTTCTCCGAAAACTGCAACACCTAAAACCCCGACTTCAAAAACGCCCAAGAGTGCGTCGCCAACTGAGCAACCACAGGCAGCGCAACCACAGGCGGCTCAGCCGCAGACTGCGCCAACGAACGTGACCTACGTCAGCTATGAGTCTCCTCGTGTGTCCTCAGCTCAACGAGGCCGAGCACGGTATAAAGCTATTTATAAATATATATTAACATATTGAAAACTATCTATTGAACAAAGTGATATATTATTTCCGATACCAATACATTACATTCTAATTACAGTATATGTATTAATAAATAATTATTTTCAGTACAAACCTAGCTAACAAATGCGGTTCACCAGCCAAACCGGACGCTTCTGGGTTATTCGTAAGTATTTAGTCTAGTTATAGTTATCCATTTAGACATTATATTATATTTCATATCACATTTAATATATAATAAATAAATTGCTATTATTGACACTGTAAATATATAGAAAAATATTGCACTGTTTTAATATGTTTTGTGGGTATTTATATGATACATTCTAGAGGTATTTCTTTATAAAGTAGCTTAACCCAGACCGGACGGACGTTATTGCGCGTAAGGTAATATCAAATCGATGTTTTAAATTCGGTGTTTTTATTCAATTTAAAGTGTCTGTACCCAAACGCGGGTTTTTCAAAATTTTGAGATAGGTTGCCATGAAAATGATGGGGTTTTTTGTAAACTTGTCAATATCTCGCTTATGTAATTGTTTGCGGCTATTTATTATTTTATAATAAAATCTTATCTAACTGCTTATAAAAGTTGAGGCTGTACTTAATAATATATATGTATTTTTTATACTATGTATTTTATCATCACACCTGAATAATGAGGTAATGCACTGCATTGAAGGCATATTGACATAATAATATGTAGGACCATATATAGTATAATTTTATTTTTGTATGACAATCAGTTAGTTTGCAAAGGTATGAGGTGACAGCTTCTTGCTTTGTAGTTGTAATGAATAGAGCATCGTTGGGTGGCATACCAGAATAATATGTATTCTGGTTTTTATTTATGATTTATAATAAACATAGTATTAAATGTAAGGCATTTAACAATCATGCAACCATATAAATAATGCCATTACATCAAAAAGTGCATTAGCTCATGCACATAAAACACCATCAGACGGCATTATATCAAATGAATTGGCGTTAACAAAATACCCCACATAACATTTGGGTACAGTTTAGTTAAATGTCGTGTCGTATTCGTTGTGAAAGGTATGGTTGGTGCGGGTATTATTTCGCTGGTGTTGTAGGTACCACCCGAGTCGATAGCGCAACATTGGGGCGAAGAATGGGTGCCCACATTCACTCGCGATGTCCAGGAACAGGAACAGCGGGATCCCGCTGAGCCGTACAGTGATGCTTATCTCTCCGGCATGCCGCCCAAAAAACGCAGATGCGTGCGACAGACGCGACCGCCTACAACCCTGAATGCTTTCATCGCTGGTATGTTGACTGATTATGGTAACTTAACAATTTTATATGTAAAAGCGTTATTATCGAAATCGAATATAACAATCATAAAAACTTTATGTATAGCATGGTATCATTGTAATTTGTTTTTTTCTAAAGTAAAATTTCATTGAACTCATATTTCAAAAAATATTATTATTTAAATTTTGCCCTAATGTGATGTATTTATAATACAGAAAGCGTGAGCGAAGTATCATCGCTAGGTGACCTGCGTGCTGTGCGCGAGGAAACGCGCGCCGCTGTCCGCGAGGACATGCGCGTCGTCGCCAATGAACGGCTTCGCGCCGCGGTCCAAGAGGACATGCGCTCCTTCGACAGCGACCGACTGCGGGCCGTGGTCCTTGAGGACATACGGTCTTCTGGACGCGAGGACATGCGAGCGACAGCCCACGAGGACATGGGGGCCGCGGTGCAGGAGGAGCTGCGCGCTGTCGAGAGCGAGAGACTGCCCGCCGCCGCCCGCGAGCGACTGCGTGCCGCCGCCAATGAACGGCTTCGCGCCGCGGTCCAAGAGGACATGCTCTCCTTCGACCGACTGCAGGACTTGGTCCGCGAGGACATACGGTCTTCGGGACGCGAGGACACGCGGGCCGCGGTGCAGGAGCAGCTGCTCGCTATCCAGAGCTCGAGACTGCGCCATCGACAGCGGGCCGCCGCCCGCAAGCGACTGCTCGCCGCCGCCCGCGAGCGACTGCGGAGCATGGTGCGGGAGCGCGCAGCCGCCTCTGACGACTATGACCCACGCCGGTTCGTGGCCACCGCCCGCTTCCTCAACCAGACCAGGTCATTTTTCATTTGATATACTATATTGCTGCGAAGTCTATTACCGTTTAGCGTTGCTCGCAAGGTCATGAACACCTCATTTTTGTCAGTTTTGTACCAGGTTTTGACTTTATCGTATTTGAGGCGATTATACAAGTTGTTTTTCATGCTTATATTATTATTTTAAATTTTAAAGTATCCATTTTCCAGGACGAACACGCGGAAGTCGCCAGAACGTAGAGGCTCCAATTAAAGATACGGCATCATCATTTCGCTCGGCGGTATCAAGTTAAAAAGTTAAACATCTCCCTATAATATTGAATAACTGTCACTTGTTTTAAACATGGTGTATTGAGGTTATATTCTATCCTGTCTTGTTAACATTCTCTTCTGAAGACAGACATACTGTACCATCAGTGGTACCTCGATATAAATCTGATTGGCGACCATTTTTACAACGTTGAGTGTAAGATTAGAAGCGGGCTGACAGGGTATTATATTTGTATGAATTTCGAATTGACATTATGAAATTATAACGGAAACCCTGTCGAAATATCGAAAAATTAATAATAATAAAAACAGTTAGTATATCAAAATTGATTTTAAAGATATGATCGTGTCAAATGATTTTACATAACTGCGTGATTTTTTTTAAATGATCAGCCTATATTTGTATAGTCTTATATGATTTAATAAAAATATATTTTAGTTTTTAATATTTATTAACTTTTTAACTTGCTGCCTATAAAATTATCTGTTAATTAGTATAGGATCATTGTAGTCGGGTCACCCCAAAAGGAATGGACGCTTGACATTAGTGGCATCGTGTTGCGAATTTGAACTTTAAACACATGTTTTTATTATATATATTGAATTACAATTATAAATGTTATAATTGTGTATCATATGTTATAGAAATATCACATATGTTAATGGTAAATGAACATGATTCTGTTATCCGATGCAATTATGAAATTAATGTCTATAATCTTTAATGTAATATCGGTTGTTTTATCCCGAGTTAACAATTTGTCCCGAAACCCCGATTTCCTTAGTTAATAATAATTATATCTATGTGTTTACAAGATGTCCGTGTATTTTAAATATTCAGTAGTGTTTAATGTACTAAGAATCATTCAGTGCATAATATATCAATCAACTATATTTAAAGTTATAGAATAGAATTATACTTAATGTGGAAATTTGAAATGTGAATCACCGGCCTAATTAAGTACTTAAAGATTGACTTAAATATCCGTGACAGGGTTTGGTCTAGGCTAGTACTAGTCTCAAGGTATTCCAAAAACAATCAATTTTAATGTTTTAGTACATTTGGGTTAGCATTTCAAGTTTTCACATACTTTTCACTAGTGGGAATATATCCAACGTAATTAATCAATATTCAAATATATTCTAGATATAGTATTGGTGTCGTAAATGTTTTTGAGCTCAATGAATTTTATTTGTGGTTTAACTTGTTAAATTTGGGTTTTTGTTAAGTTAAATTGATGTTAATAATTAATTTTATCACAATTGGTGAGGGCTAGCCTGATATTCCCAAAATGCTTGGCATTATTATTATCATGATATTTTGTATTCATACTTTCAGTACTTAAAGATAAACAACAAAATTAAAGACACCAGACACTTGAATTAACTTAAACCACTTAAGAAAATTATTTTATTTTAATTTATTGTAAATTGCAATAAAATTATATTTTTAATTCAATTTGCGGTTTTGTTTACTGGATAAACATACTTTGAAGGTTTTTTAACAAGCTTTTATTTTGTCACTTGCTTTTTTGCTCATGTGATTTCAGTTAATTAGAATTAAAGTGATTAAGAACACTGGTTGTATTATTTTTATTTAAACCCTTATATTATATGGGACATTCCACGGGAAATGGCAAAAAAAGTTATTATTTTAATTGATCTAATCATTACAAAATTAATTGTAACATAATGTAACTTAAATTTACCTGATATGTAAAAAAATATTTCGAAAAAGACGAGAAAAACTATTTTTTTCACTATGACAAGTTGTGGTTTAGTTATGAACAAGTGGTATGGTTTTTTCGCATTATGTTAGCAAGCACTGTTTTCGTCCATTTTGTTAAGAGAACGGAAAATACAACGTCAGAAAGTAAAAAGAATTTATTTAATTTAACATAAAATACTATTGGAAAAGGTGAGAATTTTACTATAAAAGTCATAAATACAATGAGAGAGTGTAGCGTGTCCCACCAGTCACATAAAAACATACAAAATTGCATTTCTAACCTTAAAATTTTTCATACCGAAAGGGAGATTTTTGGAAAGTAAGAATTGGCTAATTGTTGAATTTTTAGGAATATTTTTGTGGTGCAAGGTATTAAAGAAAAAAATCATATTGTTTATAGCGATAAGGAAACACAAACGATCCAAGTCAAATATTTGAAAACATCCGCAGGAGACTTCTACCGATTATATTTTTATAGACCGTGCTGCAAATTCTTCAAGAATCACTAATAAAGAAGTACGTCAATCGAATTTATTATAATTAGTTTCCATAGTCCATTGATTTTTAAATGTATGACAACAATGATTAAATGGTTAATTTAAGAAAATGACTGAAAACCTTTATGTTGATTTAATATAGGAAAATACTGTGTTGATTTTATCTCTTTAAGAAATTTAATAAAAAACATAATTCGTTATAATTTTTAAGATAAAAATAATTCTAAATATGACATAAAAAAGGGGTTAATTTAGGGGTTTAGCCGATTTCGTATTTGTCCCATCAGTCACAATTTCTTTGTTCTACATTTTCTTGTAGATTTTAATTTTATTTTCTATTTTCTACAGACATTGGTGTTTCTAAAATAAAGGCATCATGTTATATCTACTATTCTTTTGAAAGTTTAAAGTTGGAATCCTTTAAGTTCTGATGAAAACATCGATTCTATTTCTAGTGCTGGCGTGGTTAATTATTCTAGTATTCTTTTCAGTGGCCCGCTTTACTTGAATTATAATTTGTTCTCACATAGCAAGTTTGAATCTGGCTCAATAGTTAATAGCAAAAACAAAATCAATGTAGAAAGTTAAAACAGTATCCATTTAGTTTCTTGACGGTTATTTTTAAAGACGGCCTACCCTTTGTATTCGTGAACATGAGTCTGACGATTCATAAATGCATAGTACGCCTGTAAGAAATAAAAACGTTGACTTTTATACACATACATTATATAAATTAAATACGTTTATGTAAACCGCAATCAATTCTGTTTAAAAGTTTTGAAGCAGTGCTTGAAATTAATCAAGAAATCGATTTTGACGAAACAAAGTTTTGACAATGCTCCAGATTATATATAATCAGACAGATAGACAGACAGACAAAAATTCCCAAAATAGTTTTTTTGATTTCTGTTACTCATTTTTAAAGTAAGTAAAAGTATTTTTTACAGAATAACTAGTTTTGTTACAATTTTCGTTGAAAAACTGTATCAGATGATGAATCTGAATGTTAATCCTTACTTTAGTATGTCTTATCTGATTGTTTTAACACAGTGTTTCTCAAAAGCAGACCGTAAGTCTGAAACCTATAAAGTCTAGTCAATCTCCATATAAAGTCCACATTGATAGAGTTGTGACAAACAGTTAGGTATCCGTTCAATCCGTCCCCGTTATGAAAAAATAGATTTGAAATCAATGAATATTTGCTGAATCTTTAATTTTAATATATAAATATATCAAACGTGGCTCATAGCTTTTTAGTTATTTATATAGGTAATATATATATATATATATATATATATATATATATATATATATATATATATATATATATATATATATATATAAAGGGAATCAGCAATTGATAATAAACCTTTACATACGCAATGTGTTTGTTTGTTGATAAAATATTCGTCGATCAAGTAAAATAAACAAAGTTAAATGAACGATATTTCGACACATGCAAATAAATTCACTAACCCGACCTCGCGTTTCCCGGGCCAAGGATAAATTCACAAATTCAGAGGTCTTTAAAATAAAAAGGTAACATGTTGTAAATAAAACTTCAAGGTGTATTTAATCATTTATTTATTTTCCTACTTCCACGTATACATAAATCGAACGGTAAGTGACAACAAAAAACATATATCTATCAATTTAAAACATTTAATATATTATTTTTATTCAATAATTTCACAAATATAATTTTCCAATTTTTTTATAAATATACTTGTAGTGCTACAGGAAATAGAGGTGTTTTTAACATTTATCTTAGCAGATGCATAACGTTAGTTTTTAAGACAGCGGACATCGAGTACAGATAAGTATATGATTAACCCTCTGTGTTACTTACAATTTCTGATCTACTGACAAATAACGATAAATTGCAAATATTATATCATTGTAATTAATTACTTTATAACAACATCGACATGAAGATTAATTAATATTCTTTAATAATGATAAACGTTGAATATGTACTGTATGGATCCTAGTCCGCTGGACCGTTTACACTACTGGTGAGTAACCAGGAACTATTAATTAGCAACCCTTAATTCGGTTTTAAAACAATTATCAATAGTGGTGTAAAAGGTCCCCAATATTTTAAGTTACATCGAACATTTGAAGAGTTTAGTTTCACGTTACAGCGACATATAATATTGTGAATGTAATAGCATTCAGGTAGAATATAATACAAATTGCCTACAATATATATAATATCAAAGAGTTTTATAAAGTAAAAGTATTAGGAAATTCTGTATATATATTGGGTAAAGCTCAAAATCGATAGTATTTCTACTTATAATTAACTAAGAACCTGTCTCAAAGGCGAGTAGGTGAAGCACTTATAAAAGTATTGTCGTACAGATTGTCCCGCATTAGATTTACAGCAGTCAAGACTTTACAGAGAGATCACAAGGTAGCACAATTTTGATAAACACTAATATCTATTTTAATATAATAAAAGATCTTAGTAACATTGTGATTACAAGAGATACACTGAAGGGTTACGATTGTAATTATTAATAACTAACAATGAGCAATCAGCACAACCCGTAGAATTTGAAACATCCCAAGGTAAACGATTTTTGTAAAACAAATATAAATGTATGTTGCCCTTCAATACCATCTTTCAATACTAATATCCATTACAATTAGTAAATTGAGGCACGAATAAGTTAAAGATTTACATTGAAAATTTAAGTTACAATTTTTTAAATACGATAAATAAATATTTTTATTGAAAGAGTATCCGTCTGATACCTAACTAGATCACATTCACTTACATCTTATAAGACTTAAATGTTGTTGAACATTTCCTCTTTCCGACAAATATATATTTATATAATAAATATTTAATATATTTTACAATATTAAATATAGGAATAGTAACGATGAAGGCAAAGTTTCATATGATAGGTTCACAACAACAATATAATAAAAGTATTAATAGTCATTATAGAATTACGATAGTCTTAAATGCCAAGCTATGTACCCTATCTCTATTTCTCACTTTCTGGACATCCTTACAAGGTACCTATAATAACTATACACCCCTAACCCCTACGCATCGTAGGGGTAAATCAAATCACAATTATGATATTACCAAGAATCAGCTTAGTTATATTAATCGGTACTAATATTTAAAATATATGATAGTTAAGATTGTTTTTTAATAATTAATCAAAATAATTCTCTCGATTTACGCTTTTAATAAATATAAATACGTATCTCACGCTTTTTTAAATTTAATTTATATATATTTCTTTTTCGGATTTTATCCTTGATAACAGTTAATATTTATTAAATCCTTTATTTAAATTCCACGAATATATAACGATAGAGAATAGAGAGATTCTTTAAACTTTCCGAAAAGTATATGAACGAGTTCTTGTAAATAACGATTCCCTCAAGATTTACTTTACTTAAAAATTAAACTAATAATCCAAATACTTTCAGGTACGCGGTTAGTGTAATAATACCGTGCATAAGCGTTACGGTCAAGTGTGTATCGTCAAGTCAAAAGAGAACCAATGACAGTTCTCGAAGAGAACGTTTAATGTTCATGCACATTTAGGGGAATCGCGAGTTCTCTAAGCGTGTATGATGGTGTATATAATGGTTTAAAAATGGAGAATGAGTGCAGCGAGCGAGGCGCGGTAGAAGCGAGGCGCCGTACGCTTCAGCCCCAACCCGACTATCAAATTCTCTTTACGAAGGCCCAGAAAACAGCTGGTGCTGCAAGCAACCACAATATCTCATTAAAAGTCAAGCGCGCCTGACCGGAGGTCGAACTTATTACCGTTCCTCGACTCGAGTCCGTCATCGTTGCATTTGGTAAGAATACAAAGCGACTTTATTTGATACGAAATTTAGATAAGAAGTTTCGAAATTTAGATTTAGATGTTTCGGAACGTATATCATCGTTAGAAGCGGAATATCTTATTGGTCGTAATATTAACATATCACATAAGTTTTAACGTGAACTCGAGTCATGCAACGCTAATAAATTTGGAGGTTAGCGAGACGAATCGCGCGGTTCCGCCCGCCCGCTCCGAGGCTTGCTATGAAACTACGCTAATATGATAAAATGTGCTATTTCCTAAATAATATTTTAAGCTACACATGACAAAACTAAAAGCATCAATTGTACTCTACGCCACTGACACTACAAAATGTTTTGTATTTTATTATTATTTTTTCATGTTTTGAAATGTATTTAGAATGTGTTTGGTTAAATTATGTCATTAAATAAAAAGGTAATCTTGAAGGAACCTTTTAATAATGAGATACTATTAGAGTCTTGGTAAGTATTATTTGATATCTGTCCGTTATATGTATTTTTATTCAATGAGTGGTTATGATTTTAGGATTTGATAATGACATTATGTTACTTTTAAAGCTCTTTAAAATTTTTATACAAAATTCCTATGTGTAGTTTATTTATGATGTTAAAAATTATAATTCTTAAACGAAAGCAAACAAAAAAACTTTTCGCTGTAATAAAATATATACTTTTGAGCACTTAAAAAATTCGTTGTATTATGTACACGAAATAAATAAATACTCCTCTGTAAGTATATGTATAAAAAATATATTTATCATGATTAAAAATATTTGGTGTCAAAATTAAATTTAAATAATTCTTACATTTTAAATTAATAGGCAATAATAAGCGTAAGAGTTGAAATAAGATATTATTATTTAAATCTATTACATATATGTTTTTTCTGTTTTGCGTATTTTCTTTAAGAAGCCACTGTTTAGAACATTTATATTTCTCTACACTTCACAAAGTAAATACTGATATTAATACTAAAAACATTAAACTGTTAGTTTATATAATACTCAAACGGAAGTGGTATTTAAATATCTTTTCTAATAAATACAATATACCATATCACAGCACCATATACAACGCTTGGTTGTATACCGTCACTTTGGTAACATTTTAATACCATTAATTTTTTAAATTTTCTAATTATTTATATATAATTGGACATTTAATTCATTTGCACAATGGATAACTGATATGTCCACATTATACCAATTAAAGCTTACTTTCCTTTCCTTCTATAGCAACATACTTTTGAATTAAAAAACAATAATCTTTTATAAACCGAACTAACATTTTGGTAATCAGTCTTTTAATGTAAATCAAAACGTCGAATAGGAAAAACAGTCTAATATGGGATGCTAAATAAATCTAACAGTGTACAATACACAACACCGATGCTGTAACTACTGATACTCGTTTACTGATTTGGATGGATCTGAGTGGATCGTTAAATTTGAAGAGGTCAATGGTGGCGCCGCACGTATGCGGCCTCGCCGGTAGGTGCGACGCCGTTGCCTATCTATCCACTTGTAAAACGACTATACCGCTCATAGAAATGTAGGGCGCCGTATAATCGTTTACGAGTGAACGGCCAAATCCCTTTAACGTGTCAGAGTAATGTTAAGTGAAGGGCACTTCCTGACTGCCATCGCCGTGTGCCGCAAAGCGCTGTAACCTGCGGACGTGGCGCCCTGCAACGTCCCCCAGGGTTGTTGAACGTGCGGTACATTGCAATGGGAGCCAGCCGGCATGTGCCTTACCATGCCGCTGCTAATCTGCTGCAAGATGCCGGAGCCCTGGGAACCGCTGAGGCAGGCGGATGGTCGCCGTGACCTAATCGACTGCATTGATGATGTCAGCAGGAATGGGACGCTGGATGATGTGTTCGGCATTGATCCACCCTATACATTATATTAGATTTAGACCCTTATTACTACGTTATTTGTGGAATTTGTGGTGAAATGTGACGTTTTAAGATGCGAGGATTATATGAAAAGCTTCATTAATGTTGTCATGAATCAATGTTAGTGATCAAGCTCAATAGATTAAATTTATATCGCTTAATTAAACATGTTTTTCCAAATATGACCTAATAAAAAAAATAGTAAAATAATTACGTTTCAATAATATTGGTATTTTAAATATTTGGACTGAATAACATTTTGCAAGTCTTTAAATGGTAAATGGTAGAGATAAATATTGTATTTTTTTTTAAATAAAAAACAAAATAACTTACAATATTTATTCTCAGTTTGTACCTAGAAGCAATTAGTAGAAGATACCACCGCATGCTTTAAATGCAGGTACATTAATCCAGCGTTGAAGCGTGTTGAGCGTACATTTTCGTGCTCCAGAAATGAATTCGTAAACTAAACTACAGTTGAAGTAGTCTATACACACAGATGTTGCCCAAAATCATTTACGCATATTTTATCATCAATTATAATGCTTATCAGATGTGTCTGGCAACATCTAAGTGAAGCTATTCTAAATAACATGATAACTGCAGATGATATAGAAGTCGTAAATAACGACTAACATGTAAGAGAAGATCATACTCACGATCATGCTCCGTGCAAGCTGCGTAGAAGAACAAATAGCAACAGTGAATGAGACAGCGTTAACCATTCGGCTCTCAGCCTCGACATGAATGACATGATGATGACACATTTCTTTCACACTAAACATCTCAAATAAACTTTTGTAAGCTTTAAGTCCAACTCAATTCGACTACGTTTTTTTTGAATGTTGCAAACAATTCCACTGCCTTGCATTTTCAAAATCTATGGATTTAATAGAAATATTTAAAATCGGTAAATTATTGAAGTTTTGGTTTAATTTTATAAAAAACTCCCTATTAGAATGCCAATTTTATTGTTTAAACACAAATTCGACGAGGGTCCTTTAGAAAAACGATACAATACCTACGTTAACAAAGTAAGTTGAGGGAGAGACTACATTCCCGGTACAAATGGATTGGTCACATTTCCGTGATAAGGCATCATGCATCGCAATTCGTCCACAAAACAATTTTACGAACATGCAACATTTTATTTTTTTTGGAAGTTTTATGATCTCGGTCTCTTCACGCTAATAGAAGTAGTAGCGATGTGATGAAAGTTTTAATGATTGGACAGAAGAAGTTCGCAACGTGTGATACAAACGCCACAACCAGGTTCGTGCAGATGTACGTGTGTGAAGATGATAATGAAAATGACACAATCTCTCCCAGTCCATTTGGGAACAAGACGCGACCGCAGAGAAGGATAGTCCACAACAAATTAAGCCGTTCCAAGTCGACATTCAACAAAGGATTCGGAAACACGTTGCGAGGCAGGTATGGGTGATTTACATCACTTACAACGCAATGCGAGGTGGAAGGCACGGACAGGCTTGAGCCTGACCCGCCTCGGCCCCTGTACTGATGAACCTGCCAAAATAATACCGACACTTCACCATTAGCATCGAGAATCCCGAACCATTCACGTTCCTAGTTAATACTTCCTGCTGTTCATCAGATTGCCATTTAAATATAAGGAATATGGAAATGACCTATTTGCTGAAATATTTATATCTCATTTGTGTCACTTACGGTAGGTGGTGATAAGTTAACAGCAGACCCACGGCGTTCCTGTGGTCCAATGCTGGAATGGCGACGTGTGGGTAATCCAGATGTACTGCCGGGAGTTCCTCCAGGGGACGATGCGCATGAAGGAGCAATTCTAATTTTAGGCGTCATCAAAGTATTGTCAGACAAACGGCGATTCGGAAAGACGCTTGCAACGCGCAAAAAGTTGCTGTCATTATTTGTCGAATTGCTAGACCCAAAGAACCACTGTCCAATTCCTGTATCTAAAAATATGAATGACAGTTAAATTAAATTAATAACGTTTAATCTGATATTTCAGTATTAACATGTTCTATGTAATTACTCTTGAAACCGCTGACACTGCTCGTTGCGCTTGTGGTAGGAGGTGGTACGGAGACTGAATTCTTGCGAGCCATGTCCTCGGCGCTAGAGGTCTTGCGTTTTTCAACGCGCAAGTTTGGAATATTGAACGGCGGTGCATTAACGTTGTCAGTGCTCATTTGATGTCGAAGACCACGGCGCTCGGGGCTGGGTGCAGCTACATTTTCGGATTTCAGTTTCCCACGCTGGTATTTGTCAATGTTTTCGAGCATGTCGTATAGAATCTGATGAATTGAATCTTATCAAATTCTAAATTTAAATATATTCACGTTTCAATAAAAAGCACTAAATATTTTGTTATTATTTATTCATCAAGGAATATTAAGTGTTACGTGTTTTAATGGCCTATTTATTTCCAGTCTCGGGAAAGTAGAGCACAAAATTAAATTAATGGTAACAACCTATTAATGGCCCTTGTTCGAAGCCAGAGCTCAATAATTTTATTCCTAAAGATAGTTACGGCGGAATGGTGTGGTATAACATAAAATACTTTTTCATTTTTAAAAGTTTACAAACATTTTTGTATCATTATTACTCGCAGACAGAGATAGCATGCTCGGTCTACCTAATTATGCTACTTATAATGTGCTTATTTTAACTGAATCATTAAAAATGACTTTGTTTATATAACAGCTATATAACATTGAAAGCCTGATTGCAGTCTATTGTTTCTTCGAAACAGAATTTGGAGTTTTCACAAATGAATGACAAACAAAATTTTATTATTCAAATCGTAAAATATTTAAATTTCATCTTTTGTGTGGTTGTGCATTTTAACGGTCTTTTATTTGACGTTACAATCTTACTTTATTGGATAAAGAGTTTTGAATAATATAGTTGTAAGGCTTATATCATTTAATTTATAGAAATTATAGAAAGAATACGTATTAACAATTTAAATTTAAAAAAATGCTGTAATTAAAATATAATAAAAAAAACTTGCCTCCATAACGCATGAAAATTGCTCAATAGTAAGTGTAGGATTAATAGTCTGAGGAGCCAACGAAGGTATCATCTTAGTCGCCATAACATTGGTTGTTAGTCCGAATTTCTTTTCCAACAGCATCGATTTATATAATTCTGAAATTAGCAGTAATTGGTAAAGTACGAATTTATTTAAAAGATTCGGTATCCTTAGCGCTGTTTTTTAGTTATACACTCGCCTTGCATAGTGCACTAGCACTGCTTTAGCAAAATATCGCCGCAAATTCTATAAAAAACTTAAACACTACCTTCGCAAGCATTAAATAGACATCGCTTTTGCTATCTCACTGGCATTAACTAATAGGCAAATCGATCTGTTCATTTGATTTAACATCAATATGCTGATATTTGAAGACTACTTACTGACAACTCGTGTTATGATGTCCGGATCACTGAGTCTCATTGCCAGAAGTGTGGGAACAACCGCCTCTAAAATATGATTTCTATCAAGCCGTTCAAGCACCTTTTCATAAAAGCCAAGAATCAGGCTAATCACTTTGACGTCACTCTGATTCTTTTCAAGTAAAATCTTGACTTTGCCCAAAATTACGTTATGCAATATTTTATCAGAGAGAAGGTCTGATATGTTCTGTATTGCGATCAATGAAGATGTCTGAAAAAACATTATAAGGTTTTATAGTTCATACAAACAACTCAACGTAGCAATGACGTCTATAAAATATTTCATTACTTCTCTTTAACATTACACATAGTTCGAACAGTTTCTGAAGTAACTGTCGAATTGATGTGCTACTTTCATGAAACTTTGCACTACAACTTTTCCACAGAGTTTACGAGTTGAGAGTCTTTTAATTAGAATTGTATAGTAGGGATATTTTTATCAAATTTATTATGTCAAAAATACAATTAGCTAGTGATTGCCACCATAAATGAATATATGTGCAAATGAGTGAATTAATAATGTGTACAAATGACATAATAGATATAACATATAATGTGTATGATGATTTTTATTTAGTCATTTAAAATAACAGCAATTGAGAGTAATGTATTTTAAGATAAAACAAAATCTAGTTAGGTACTTCTAAGTCGCTTTTTGTTTTTGTATTTTTTTTAGAAAATGTATGATTCACAGAGGACAAACAGACACAGATACAAACACAAATATTGTTAAGAACGAACCTGTATTTGACTATGAGTATTGTCGAGGGCGGCATACAAAAGCGGCATAATTTCAGTGTTAATATCATCATGACTACACTTCCTCATCACAATTTGCAGGTTTTCCAGCAAAATAATTGTGACTTCATTTGTTTTCGGTGAACCCATAAGATGTATGAAATCCACCAACCTAAAATTTAAAACATTATAATTTCTTTTTATCTTTACTTTTTTATATTTCAACCAATATTAAAACGATTTAATTTATAATTAGAAACAACACATATATATGTGTAAAGAACAAACAACATACATATGTATATATGTACAACAATACATTAGCTATTTAGTAATTATAGTAAAACATCATTTCCTTCCATCTCAACCTTAAAGGTGTGTGTATATTTGTATGTATAATGTGTAAGTTACACATATACAAATTACTTTTGAATGGCTTTCGATGGTAAGCCAAAGTCATTTTTATTATACCTACACTATGGTGTATATACCTACATTATGGTGTAGGTATATACACAGAAGAAGCTAGATTTAGAAATTTTATAAAACATTAAGATTTTAAACTGGAAATCTAAATAATAAATGAAACCGCCTAGACTAATATCCAATTAAAAAGAACAATATTTAAAAATTCTATCGTTGACTGGGAAACCATATTGATTGATTGAGATTGATATTCACATGAAAATTGCTTTTTCGTATCACTTTTAACAAATCATTAATGAAAGATACTATGTATTTGTTTTTGAAAACTTTTACGTAATATTTCCATTTTATATTTTCAAACATGTTTTAGAATAAAACAGGAAATAAGGTTCTCATATGTTTATAAAAAGATGAGCGTATTTTTCTACAATGTTTGTATTGTTTGGTGAATAAATAATATCAATATATTACTTCAATATCTTACTTTAAGATCGGCATAACATATGTGGCAAACTCATCTGGAGTGGCCTCGTTGGTCATCCAAATGATAGGAACTAGCACCGAGGACAACACCTCAGCAGTCCTCACTTCTAACTGTATCGCAGGCCAGACCAGCTGCCAACGAAGTTTCTGAAACATCGGGACCAATTCCTAATAAACTATTAATTTGACGCTTACTCTATGAGAATGAAAATCGCAAGTGCGCTTGCTACAAAATAACAATAAATTATTATTTACATAATCAACACGTATTCATGTTGTATGTTTGTTTGTTTTAAAAGCTTCAAAGGAAGTAAATACTAACTTTTAATGTTTACAGAAAATAGTTTTCATTTTTTTACCCTTAAACTAGTAAAGTATATCAAAGAGGTAAACTGTGTTGTGAAATTTTTTAAGGAGATATTTTCTAAATTTATGTTATATTATATTCAAAATATTTTACTTATTATAACTACATATTTTATTTATTATTCAAAAACTAAATAACTTGTGTATTAATATATATTTATATCTAATTAATATGCCAATTTTAGTAATTCTCGTTTAAAACAAACATACAAGAAATAAAAGAAAATTCGCTTATATTCGCAATTGCAAAATAAGGTGACAATGTAAGTCAATAATGTTAACATCCTGTTTATGAACGGACGATAAAAGTGATTTTCAAACAACGAAATTACTTTTGGAAGTCAACTCCAACTTTCGAGATACTTTCATCACAAAATTCCAGAAACCAGAAGTTTAAAAAACAGATTGCCTTATAAAGTAGTCAAATAAAGAGTTTGGCAACCTTCAAGTAATTAAAATTGGGTCTTTTTATTTTTTTATTAATTACAACCAATTGTATAACAGCTTTTTGTTATC
Organism: Napeogenes inachia; assembly: GCA_959347355.1. Lineage (NCBI taxonomy): Eukaryota > Metazoa > Arthropoda > Insecta > Lepidoptera > Nymphalidae > Napeogenes > Napeogenes inachia. Next base: position 10,790,184 of record OY365800.1, on the reverse strand, counting down.
AAATTAATAACATAATTTTAGTTAAAGTAAACATAGCTCTTGCGTTTAAATATTTGCTGAAAATTTAGATAACTTGAAGGCACTTTAAGTCTTAAGTTCAAAGTAGAAATTTAGTTTTGAAAATAATAAAAGCACCTTCAAATTCAGATACAGTACTTACACTAAAAGTCGCCATTTTCACCCATCATGAATATAAGTAGACTAAAAATACCTTAGGTATAAACGGTAGTGCTTCTAACAACGGTCCCCGGTAGAAGTGGCTCTTCTGTATAGGGTCTTTCATTGTAATGACGTCTAAGAACTGCATAGCTTGGATGGCTGGTTCACTCTGGCATCTATTGACATTGGATTTCAACTTGTATAAATAATGTTTTCACGATTACTACACATTGAAATAAAACTATTTTTACGGATAAATAAAAATAGTTTTATTTCAATTTGTATAAATAATACTTTTAATCCTCATTATTAATTTATCTATTTGTTTTCGTGTTACTGATTAATTAATTCCAAATGATCTGGGATGGTAGTTGTGAAACATTTAAAATATTTCAATAAAGGTTAAGGGTGATATGTTAATAAGATTTTACTAATCTTTCGGTACGTTACAAAATGTTAAAGTTTTTTTGTTAATTATTGATTATGTAAGATAAATTTATATAAATATAGAATGAAAAATAGCCCGATACGTGCAGGGATTCAAACCCGCCCATACTGGGAAACCGTCCCGTCGCTCTACCAACTGAGCTACCGTATCGGTGTCCGCCTCGGTGAATTAAGCATTCTGTATGTGATCGTCTTTATCAGGACGGTGGTGATATCTTAGGTTTCTTTCGAAAAACCTAACCAATGTTTGCACTATAGATAAACATTGAAAAGATGTCACCACCGAAATTATTGTCAGATATATAATATAATTTAAAAATCGATCAATAATTCTAATGAATTGGTTTAAATCGTACATAATCAATTTGAAAAGTATTATATGATAATAGTACTTACGAGAACGAAAAAACAAAAGCATAAAAATTAAATGTGTGTGCCTCAAGCTTTATATGGAATTAATTTTACTTGAAAAAGTTGATCAGCGGCAGCAGCTGGGTGGTTGGTCGAGGGTGTGGGTCCCGTGAGAGCAGGCGCTGAATAGCTTCTTGCAATCCGGCAGGAACCCTTGGCATCACCGCGTTCACTTGTTGATCCAACTGCAATAAAACTTGTGATAACTCAGCTTGTTAAAACTATTTGATTATTATTTGTTCCAACAATATTGAAGTCTTCAATCCTGTTACTATCTATCCGGTTGAGGAAAATCTCATAAAGAACTAATAGTAACTTAATTAAGGTCAACTTTGTTATTTAGCTACAATTCAATAGTATAAAGAATATTAATGTATAAAGAGTTATCTGCAATTTATTGGAGATAATTGAAATTTAAAAAATATTCGATTTCCTTACAATACCGAAGTTAATGCCGCGACTATATATTTGTTTAATTTCCATAATAACTCGTATGTTTTGATTTTATTCCACACGTGTATGATTTGCATGTTTTTCTCAGTTTTTAAATAAATATTTTTTAAATGGACATTAAAGTCGAGTACACTTTTATAGATATTTACAAAATATTGGACATTTTATTGTTACCTAAAACAAATTATAATAGCAGAAAATTTGTTAATTCCATAACTAGCGTTTCTAAATACAATGGCTTGGCTTGGCCACTTAATCTAAATATTTTGTTAATTAACATTGATATCTATAAATTTAAGTATAGACGAGAATAGAAATGGTACTTATATTAGAAATAATTTGTAAACTATTTCTTCAAACACCGTAGTTTGAAAACACGGTGAATCATACGCCGATATATACTCGTATATCGGCGTAAAGACGACGTATCAGTCAATTGATAATCAATTTATGAATGTTATTATTTAAAATGATCATTGTTACCTAAATTTTCCTTTAAATTTACTATGTAACTATTAAAATAAATAATTGTATTGACTTTAACTATGCGATTGTGATTGTCTAATGTAATCATTTTAGTGTTACTTTAAATTATTGTCTTGTTAACTAACTAAATTGTAAATGAAAATGTTTAAATAATTAATGATCAATTATTAATTAATTGTAGTCTTGCATTAACTGTCATGTAAGAAACTATTTATTATTAAGACCAGCAATTGTAGTGTTTGGACAACTTCGTGTTATTGAGTTAATGCTATGGCGGGAAGTAATATGGCGAGCTCAATATAATTGTTGCTTCAGTAGTTGAACAGTACGAATCTGTTTGAAACGTTGTAACGCTTGTTGAATAAATGAAGCTATAATTAGTTGAGAAGTTTTATTTTGAAGACGTAATAGTGAACCATCATCGAGGAATAGGACAGTGTTGGCAGCTTTTTTTTTTGTCTGTCTATGCTGTTAGCCCTGTTGGCTATTACAGCGTCACCGGGGGAGCGGGTGGGTCAGGAGACCCGTAAGTGTTGGCAGCAATGCTGACTTTACACTTTAAAAAAAACTATAGGAGGTTTTCTCTCCGACATATATAATTTCAGGAGCGTTATGCATTTAACATATTGCAAGTTCTATTGAAATGAATATAAATCATATGAATTTTGTTTCAAACAAATTTAATTGAAAATAATCGCTTTGATGGTTTGTTTAACATAATACTATTTACCTTCGTCTGATTTCTCTAATAAGATTATAACCTTGAAGCAGGCAGGTTCTCTCAATTTGTAAACCTTTAATTAACAAACGCTTAGTGGTGGAAGATACAGTTTTAGATTCGCAATTAATAATCCAAATACTGAGAGATACTCTCTAGTTTTTATTCGTCTTTGTCTTAATTATGGTTATAAATAGAAATTCGAAAATTCTCTTCATTTATAAATAATAAATATAACTTTCGACAATAACAACATACACTTTATTCACAATAAATTAACGGATTATAAAAAAAGACAATACCTTTTATGCTTTTAAATGAAAATTGAACATTTAAATCATTTTATATAAAATACGATATATTTTCGTGAAAGTTTGTAATAAATAATTTGTACGTAATTGTTTCGCATACCTTGCCGAGTGGGCAGCTGGAATGTTTTACGGGTATTAATTCACAAGGGATCAACGCCGTTGGCTAGAAATGTTATAAAACGTTTGATAAAATAAATCGTCGAAGTGCGATACACATAATTTATTAATAAAATAAAAACGTCACCTCAAAACATGTTACATTGTATGAAAGTGGTAATAACATTGATATATTACCATTCGAACTAAATACGCATACTATATTATTTTTATGCAATATCATATGTGTATTTATATATATATAGATAGTCGTATAATATATATATATATTTACTTTTTAATATTTGGCTGGTCTTCGTGGTACACCCACAATTTGTGCCATATATTATATATTGTGCAATAAAGAATTAAATAAATAAATACTCTGGATAATTCGTGTCCATGTCTGTACGTACCATGATAAAATATTCAACTTGAGACAAGTCACAAAACAAAGGTCCCTTATTCTCTGTTATTTTTATCTCATAGATTAACATTACTGAAATGAAAAGCTAACCTGTCTTGTATCTTTAAAGCTAATACTTGAGAGGGATCAGGTCTGAAACATTGTTATAATGAATATTATTTTACCAAATACTTAATTAGTCGTCTCAAACATATGGTATTCTAACTGTACAATACATTTTGAATAAACATAGGCTGAAAAATTAATTAATACGGCAGGGATTCGAAGCCGGGACCTCTGGAAAACCGTCCCGGGAATATCGGAAAACGGGAATATTAATAAATAAATATTATTAAAATGGCTGTACATGTTAATAGATATTTTCAAACATCTACTATACATATTAATTACATTATATAAGACTGTTGTTACGTCACGTGTTATGACATCAATGTAGTATTCAAATGTTAATTCAAATTTCAAATTTCAAGAATACAATTCAAATTCATGGCTATTCGTATGTATTTAATAAATATTTTTATATCTCTTTACTTCTTGTGTAAGACAATCAATCAATCTACAAAATACAATCTCAATTAACAAAATGGCGATATATATACATCACCCACGTGGGACGGCTTTGAAGACATTTTGTTCAAAAGCTTTGACGAAAAATACATTGATAGAAGGAAACTAGTTTAATACATAACTTGTTTGCTTGATTCTATATATTTCTTATAAACTATCAGAATATAAATCCTATAAATAAATAAATAAATTAATTGATAATAAATAATAGTTAAATAAATCTCAAATATATAATAAGACAGTACAAATCGAGAGTCTGTACGTCAAATGCGATTAAGGAAACTAAAAAACAATTTTTGGAACTTTTGTCTCTCTGTCTGGTACGTTATAAAGTCGAAACTGCTCAATAATACATCTTAAAAATGTCCGGGCTGTGTGTTTGTGTGTGATGTGTATGTATATTATTATTTTCACTTCGATATCCTAGCAATGTAATGTTTATATATATAAATTGCCATGGGAATAGGATAATATAGAATTAACTATAAGCCTATTATAGGTCAGGATAATTGTATTTTCCACAGATTACGCGAAAAGCGACGTACACGCGGGCGGAGCCGCGGGCAACAGCTAATAATAAATAAATATAAAATAAATAAATAAATGATCAAGGATCCTCACATGGTACAAAGAAGAATTATTTAGCGATCACATCTTTACTTAAACCAGAGACAATAACTCCTTTTATTCATAAATCACGGCTCTACATTTTGGCAACTTTTATTTTTGATGTTCAGTATCAGATCATCTCTCGGGCTTACAACTGTAATCGGGAATGTATGTAAAAACTATGAACCTTCAAAGTATTATCAAATTCAATCGAATATTTTTTGCGTGTAGGAGTATTTCTTGTTTATTTATGTATATTCTTTTTCTTTTTTATGTTTAATCACTGGTAAGCAGCAATGATATGAAAATAGGAGATTATTAACTTCTTTATTTGTTAACCGATTGTTAAAAAAAACATAATGTAAAGTGAATCCCATGACAACATATTTCCGAAAACTACATTCGAATTGGTTAAGCCGTTTCTGACAAACATACAGACATACAGCCAAACAGACAAAATGATTGGCATTCAATATACAATCACATTATAAAAGCTATGACGTGTAAATGCTATGTTCTATTAACTTTATAAAAGACTATATAATAACCAAGAATATCTAAATACTGCTCGTATTACGTAAGTTCTATCTTATTTTTATATATTAAATTACGATAAACATTGTCTTATCAAGGCCATAAAAATACTGAAATATTTGATTTCAATAAGAAATATTCTACAATGCAAATGTACTTACAAATTCAATTTGCCTCAGATATAGCATGGGGTTGTTATTTGCTTGAATCAGCGCCTTGCCTTGGTTGAAAACTGAACAAACAATAAGACCCAGAGAGAACATATCCGAGAGGATGTTGCAGTTGCCGCTTAGTTGAACTTCAGGAGCTAAAGATTGGACAAGATTGGACAATTAGTGAAGTAATTTTAGTATAACAGAAAAAAAGTTTACGGACAAAATAATAATTATAGTAAAATCAATTCAATATGAAAATTATGTACGTTAGATGATAAAGCATTACTTACCCAAAAAATCAAGACTGGGTTGACAGATTTTCGCCACCTTGATAGACCAGGGTGGCACGCTCACCATGTTCAAGGGATCATGGCTATGTATATTTTCTGTAGATAAAAAAATATATATTATATATTTATCATCATAAAGTCTAATAAAAAAACGAATTATTGTCTTTCCATCTAATCTTAAAAACTATTTAACTACGGCCAGGCGTGAATATAAGGCAATTATTACTTCAATACTATTCCGAATGTATTTCATATAAAATGAAGAAATACTTATTAATATATTGATAATCTATAAGTAATTATAATATTATATATAAAAATATTGTTCTATATTATAAATAGCTATTATTCATAACAGCTCAAACAATTATGTAAATGTATTTTTATTTCATTATAAGACCCCGCAATCCTTTATGTGGAATAAAAAGTATATTTACTTATCTTACTTATTATTATAATTTGAAAATGTGATTTCTTTTAAATTTACGCCCCAGCAACCCTTTTTGTATAACTTTGTAAAATTTCATCTCAGTTAAACGCAAGATGACAAAAATATAAATTTCGCCAATTTTTAAACTTGTAGGAGCTATAGATTAATTATTTCTTATTTTGACATTGCTTTTATGTGGGTGTAGTTATTCGTGATTTTGATATGGCAAATAGTATCTATATATCGGTCAAATTTTACATCTATATAGTCATAGTTGATAAAATGTTTTTTTTTTATTAGCCCCAAAGCAAAAACTTATGCATGTGAAATTTTGTGAAATCCGTTCTTAGAACTCTACTTGAGGAAAATAATATTTATTTAAATTTTAACTATAAGCTTCTCGGAGAACAAAGTGTAATTCCTGGTATTAAATATGTTATAATTCGTTGTATTCGAGATACAAATATGCATTTAATAATTAAAAACATTTTTTACTATTATTATTAATATTTATATAATACTCTTGTTTTATAACAAAGCAGTAGCTGGGCTTATAAAAGCTTATCTTAAGCCCAGCTACTGCTAATATGACCAACATTTTATTCAGTATATACAAATAATAATCCATGGCCAATGTCACATGATTTGTACTGATATTATATATTAATGTTTGTTTGTTACGCTTTCATGCATAGAATACTCAGCCGAATATTCTTTAAATAATGTCAATAATTACAGTACATTAACAGATGATTCAGTATTGTGTTAAAAGCACAATGTATCAAAAGATCTATTTAAAGATATGAGCGATAAACTGAGATAAATGTTTTATATTCATCTCTTTTAGCTCAGAGTTCTAAAGAGGCATAGTAGGGGTCAATTACTTTGGTAAAGATAGCTATTGTGTTACGTGATGAGAGTGTTCCGGACCAAAAATGATAGGTTTCAGAAACATTGAGTTACCGTAAATTGGGATTACCTTTATAAAATTACACCCAATGATGCTCAGAGTTTTATATTATGTACGATGTTATTGTTAGCTTATTTTTAGATATAATATGAAAGGATTTTAAATAATTCAGTATAATTAAGGTTTTTATTTCCATACCAAAATATGCATGAGGTTAAAATTAAATATAAACATTAATTAAAATACCTTAATTAAAATCTCATGAATATTTTTCAAGGGCATTAAATTGCTTTTTTGTTGTATAATGAGATTATTAAACAATGATTTCTTTACATAAGCTACACACACACAGAGAAACTATCATGTTAAACACGTACACACTCACAAACACAAAAAAACAGGAAAATTTAAAAAAAGGATATTACTATTTCTGTAGTTAATTTAACTAAAACAATTTGTTACTCATCTACTGTAGCCTTAAAATGATATATTTGAATCCCAAGACACAGCTTCTCATCTAGGTCGGAGAGCAACTGATTATTTGTAAGATTAAGTGTTTTATATTTTTTATTTTGTTAGTTTTTATATATCTTACAATAAAGAATATCATATCACATCATATCAGATCATAAAGTTTTTTTTAATTAAAATATATTTAAGATTATAAATATATTATTTACAGTTTACTGTAAAAACGATTCGAATGCAGCAATAGCAAATATACTATTTGAAGAATGTAAGTACTCTAAGTAATTGAGGTGTTCATGAGCTCTACTGTAATGTATTTTAACTAGAATAGATGTTTATTTTGTTCTTAATCGATATCCACAAAGTGTAGTGTAGTTATTGTAAAATTATAAAGACGTAAAGTATTTTTATTTAATTATTGGTTTCTATTTAAATATTTTTAAAATACTTTGATACCATTCCATCTTTAATCACAATTAAAAAGAATAATGAAGTATAGTTTGAAAACATAGATAAATACAATAATCTGTTCGTTTTTTAATACGATCAGTTTTAGAAAATCCTTCAAATCATTTAATCGGAATTGCCCCCAAGCTTTTCAATTGTTCAGATCCTAAAACTCTACATCCCGTAGACTCCTTTGAGACCAATGTTGATTTGTTCTTACTAGTGGGTAATGTATTGTACTGTATATATTTCGTTTCAACTTTAATTTGAAGGATATGTACTTTATATATTTCAACACATTCAATGTTTATTGCATATTATTTAATATTTAAGAATATTAATAATTTACCATACCAAAAATAATTGAAAAATCGTAATAATCTATACAAATAAAAAGAATGTAGAGATACATCTGTCTATTAAATAGTTTTTACAAGAAAATTAAATTGTGTTACTACGTGTTAAGTACGCGACAGATTCCTTTATATCATCATTTTTTTAAATGTTATGTTTGTTTGTTCGTGACTCACGAAAAACTACTTAACCAATTTTGATGACATTAGTTTTTGTGATAGTGCATTTTCTCATTTTTACGGAAAAACACACAACCTGTTTAGAATTTATATAACAATAAAGTTAAGATGAAGATGTAGTCGAAATTTGTTTAGTTTAATAATCAAATATATGTTTAATTCATTACTACTTTTTCAGTCACTTTTCAGGAATGTCTGAAAAATCATTCCAAGCAGTATAACAATATTTTAGATGTTACGTTTCTTCATTATACAAATATCGATGTTTTAAGTGTTCATAAAATAATAGTATACATCAAATTAAATTTAATATACAAATATTAATAGGAGGTGAAGATTTAATTACGTTACGTTAAGTTACGTATTACAATGAAGGATACCGATATTCAATTTAGGGATGGAAATGAGTTTATTCAAAATTGAATATCCAATAATTGGATTAATGTTTATTAAATGTATGTCGCAATAATATATTGAATATTATAGTTTGGAGGTCACCTTTCTAAATTGAATACTGTTTTAAAAAATGTTAATTATACATTCTTAACTTTTTTTTGTTTGTTTGCAGTTTATTACATTTATTATGATGAAATTTGATATGATTGTAGTTTATTGTAGAAATAATGCATAGTGTTTTAAATACTGTATACAACATCACTTTTAAGTGAGCGTGAATTAAGTGTGTTATGTGTAAAGAAATAATTGTTTTTAACTTTTCTTTTGTTAGTTTGCAAAATTATAAATGGATTTTGTTTTAATTGATTTCATTTAATGAAATTGTTTAAAATGTTGATTAAAAACAATTTCGTTACTACAGACAATAAAAAAATAACATTACGACAGAATTAACTACAAACATATAATTAAATAACATTATAAGTTTAAATGTCTAATGACTGTTAATAGCCATAATGGAGTGAAATTTGATTAAAACGTCCATACCAATATCTACGTAACATATTTTTGATCATTTATTTACATTCTTTTCTAATTTAATGTATTATAAACTAATCGATAAATTAGTATTGATAAGCTTAGTTTACTGTTAAAATATATTTTTTAATTATTTAATATTTTCATTTAGTAAAATAAACAGCATACTAAAATAACTTAAAACGAATTTTCTTTTAACTAGTTTGGATTCACTCAGCGCACCGCGGGAGAGGAAAACTAGCTTACCAAGCATTTAGAAAATTTTCCAATTAAAGTCCAAACTGATACCTTATGACGGTCTTGGTTAATTAATATCCGGTCTGAGTAATAATTTTTGTTTTTTTCCATGTTGAGCAATTTTAATAGAAACCAGTTAAGAGATATTCTATTTTAAGCATGATGAAGAAGGTATTTCTATTTTATGTTTTATTTTAATACACAGTTTTTAATTTCTAGACCCTATTAGAGATTAAAATATTAAACAGCTCGGACATATGGAAAATTAAATTTTGAATTTACATGTAACCGTTATCTTAAATGTAATCAAGGTATTTTAAGGATAATTAGAAGTGACACATAACTTTCGTTGGATTAAAACCGTTTTAGTATTTCAGATTACACATTATATTCCAATAGTGACCCTCGTCTCTTAAGATAAGATCCAATTTAATTATTTTTAATGTAAGCAATTCATTTTATTCTATTATATTTTTTGGACAATATATTTGTTATAATATAATAATATATTATGACGCATTTATATAAAGATGGAATTAAAAATAAATCGATACGGGCAGGGATTTGAACCCGCGACTACTGTGAAACCGTCCCGTCGCGCTACCAACTGAGCTATCGTATCGTATCTCTGCCCGTATCGGTTTATTTTTCATTCTGTATTTATAAGAATATTCTAATATCAACGTATTAAAAAGTATATACAATGTGTATTAATTTTATTTGCAGTAACCAAACCAAACTTAAAGGTGGGGAACTTTAACGATGGAATATAAATGCTAAATAAAACATTTTGTAAGAGGATCGAGGAAGCAACTATCTGTCGTTGTCACCTTGGTGGACGGATGGGAAGTGTACAGACATTGTGAATCGGTAGGAGTATCTTTTATAAATGTTACATTTTACTTCTATTCAGTATTCACTGTTTCGTATCCTAAACCGTACTAAATAATTCTAACATTTTCTAGAGGTTTCAATATTTCAGTCGTAGATTATTATTCTGAGTCAAGTGTCTGCATATTTTAAATGTAATTGTACATTCGAGATGTATGATATAATACAAGAATTTAACAATGTCTATCCATTTTTCTTTCTTTAATTTTACAGTTTTGTCTATTTTTAATACGTTCTTAGATTAAAGAAGTGTCTGATATTTAACACTATTAAGTTAGGTTTTATAAATATAAGACTTTTCTGTAATCTGAGAACGTTTTATACTTAAAACAATTTATCTGAGAACGTATTAAAAATAGACAAATCTGTAAAATTAAAGATATTTAATGTTACTATACATACATACATACATACATACTATCATGTTCATCTCCATTGGCAACTCTCAACATCTCCATAGGGACTATGAAACACCAAAGACCATGTACCAAACACACGCCTTTCACTTCATAGACTGTCATTTATTCCCTCATAAATGTACAACTGTCAACTGACTAACTAATAAGTATAATATAGAACTGCAGAGGTTCTTACCGGCAAATTCCAAACCAAACAGCTTCCAAGAACCACGTTTGGTAACTATGATGGTCTGAGGACAGACGTTCCGATGTATCTGCTTAACAGTGTAGTGCAGATAATTGAGGGCTTCAATGATCTAAAGAAACAATAATTGTTGTAATTAGTTCTAGTAATTAGTTAGCGAATAACAATGTCGTTAAATGTATAATAATATAATTAAATATATATTTAGCACGGCTATGTTCACGTAAACTAATCGGAAGTTCGGCGTGAGTTCTTGTTGCGAAATGGAGCTCATAAAGCTAGTCGGGTAAACATAGCCGGGTAAAAAGCCGGTAAACATAGCCGGGTAAATATATATTTAATAATCAGGGTTCACAAAAGTTTAATTTCTATAATGTAATAATAAAATAAATATATATTATTCGAGTAGTTCCTTTTTTTCGATTTGAAAAGCACCTCTGGAATCAGTAAATATGTTGTTTGTTTGAACTTGTATATTGGGAACAATTTATCATTAAGGTACATTATAAGAAACAGAAACCTATGATTAATAAAGGATGCATTCTAATTTTATGTAAAGGATGTATTTATTTTACGTATTTTTAAATGCTTTATGTTATTTCTTCATTTATATAGTACCTATATTGTGCCTCGTAAAGTAAACGAAGATTGTATTTTCATACCTCAAAATAATGAAGTACACTTTGGGTGTTGTAATGTAATAGTTTTATATACAGTCCTTAAACTAAACTGAGAAACAATGTATTTAATTTGAAATACTAACAAGTAAATAACTTTGCAGACTTTCCAAGTACATATAGATAATGAAGCAACAGCCATGTTCTTAGCAACTAGCACTTGAAGTATAGTTTTATAAAGTTTATGTGACGATAAAAATATAATGTTTTATTCGACGAAGGTTTTGATTCTTATTTAAGATTTATTCTTTCTTCAATATTTAACGATTTGTATATAAAAAATATTATTGGTAAAATATTTTAAAGATACTAAGAGTTTAAACAGGTACACAAATATCGTATGAGGTATTTGTAGTATTATTATAAAACTTTATACAATTTTAAATAAAATTAAATATTTGTCAAGTCATACAACTATCTTAGCAACAGCTGAGAAACACTATTCTAACATAACACCTCAAGTATCACGTAGTTTTGAAAACTTGTTGGTCTGTCTCCACGATACACTATATATGATATGTGTTACTAGTTTTGGATACTAAAAATAACATACAATGGTTGCACTCCTGTCTCCTGGTGACAAATGGATGCTTAGAGCTTTTCCACACGAAACATTTTTCTGGAATATAAAAAGCTGTTTCCATATTAGAGTTTATGTAATAATTTGCTCACAATTTCCTTACTTGTTTCATAATTAAGAGACACAAATCTGAATATACAAAACTTTATTATTTATAATATTAATAGCATATAAAATATTTTAATTTATAAGATAAACAATAAAGTGTTTTATTCCGTATTTTTTATAAACTGTAACAATTTAGCAACATCTCTTATTAGTGCGTCACTTATTTTATAACATTGTACATAATAATATATAAATAATATTATTATAAACATAGCTTGCATTTGCATACATATAGCAAGTATAGACTGTATAAGTACATAATAATCGTTGGTCAGTTTGTTTGTTGATCGATTGGGGTCATATTCATGTGATATATTTGTTTTATTGAGACAAATGGCTATAGCTTACCTATTTTACTATTACTAGATGGCCGTCTGGTGGAGGTATTCATAATTAATAGTTATCGATGGCCGGAACCGTAAGCAAAAGCTTGCTATTTAAAATAGCTTAACAATATTTCACTTCAGAGAGAATTTATAATAAGACTTATATAAGCTTTGTAAAAGTAATTAATTTAGATGCACACCATAATAATGATGTAATTAATCCTATAGTGTAGCTAAATAGATTTTATCTTCAACTAATAATCGAGAAAAGGTCTTTGAACTTAGCTTTTTTTAACTTTTCTATTTCCGTTTATCTTCATTACTGTCTTATATTGCTCTAGAAGTGTCGATAGTTTTCTTCTCTATAAAAATTTCAGACGGAGATTTATCTACCATTATTTTAGGTTTAATTTTAATTAAACTTTAGCAGTTTAATTAATATTAAGGCCATTTTAATTAAAACTTATAATATATAGTTCTTCTGTGAATATTCAAATATTTACAGAAGCACAATATAAAATATAATAATTTTGTAACTTGACACTAGAGAGACATTTTCACACAATTACCTTATACACTATCATCAGACAAAAGTTGTATGAGAATAATGATAGTATTTATTTTTTAATTGGCCATTATACGAAGTTAGTTATTCTTGCTGCAAAGAGTATAAACGTAGTGTATATTTTAATAATTAATATATAAAGCGACGCAATGGGTCTCGGGATCGATTCCCGACAGGGACAGGCATGTACGTGATGAGCATAGATGGCTATATTTCTAAGTTTTGTCGTTTATTAAATAAATTATCAATATTTATAATGTGTATTTGCATCTTGTCTAACACCTTAACACAATCAAATAATTTGCTTACTTAGAAGTTAGATCAATTTGTGTAATTTGTCCTGATATTATTATTATTTTTATTATTATTAACTATCCCTATATGCCTGGAATATATGTTTATTATAGATGATCATATATTTGATTAGTACGTTTTAGTTTTAATATTCTTCCAAATCACCTAAAGTTTATCTCCTTATTTATATTTTTATCAGTTTTATTTAAAAATATTAGCTCGTAAAATATTATTGTTAAAGTAAATGTACCGAGAATATATAAAATCTGTCAAGTAGTGAGTGCGAAGTTCTCTAACTTAAAGCACTTTTTAATTCTAGTGTAGAAGTAAAGGACTGTAATATAATCTTTTATAACGATAAAAGAAAAACGTTTTAACATTATTTACTTCACTATTTTATGTGTAAGATTCTTAAGATAATGTTTCATATTATCTGTTAACATGAATAACCATGTAAAGCTTAATTGAATAAACAAAGAATTAAAAAATAAACTGATACAAGGATTGAAACTCATGATCTCTAGAGCCACGGGGCCGTATTGGTTTATTTTTTATTCAATGTTTATTTAAAATTCTTTAGTTTGAACTCAAAGTATCTTGAAGCAGTTATCTTTTATATGTTATATGTTATAAATTGTTGTTGTTATTACAATCCCTAGTTGTTAGAAAGTTTTCCAACAACTGGGGATATATAAATGTATAAATGTATGTAGAGTACCGATGACAATACAACGTGAAAGCACTGTGTTGATCGGATTATAGAGAGATTTTAAGGCTGATATACACTATATGACTATCGGATTAGATCGATAATAGTATTGGAAACAAGCTGTATTATTTTTCACATAAGGTCATTTGTTCTATCTCGAACGAAATGAAGATTGAGATTGAGATATCTATGAAGTACCATCGCAGGAGATTACTGTCAGACGCAACTGCCGATGTGTTTGGAAGCACTTTGAAGATATGCGATATGCAACGATTCCTTTTCCTATCTTTGTAATGCTTCATCTACAAAACTTCATCATGAAAATCACGCATCTGAATCTCATCTTGTGCTGCGGATGTTAATTTACAGCGTTTACTTATTACAAACGTTAACATTCTGTTCTACACGAAACAATAAAACAATTTGCATTTACGCTCAATGCTTGCTAAATTAAAAAATATATAATACATTTATTTTGACAACTCAAGTAAATAGAGCGACTTTACCTTAGGCTATATATTTTGGTTCAAAATAATATTTTCAAATGAGCTATAATTAGTAATATTTAAGCAAATAATAATGAATTTCATTTTATGTAGCTTTATGGTTAAAATTGTTTGTGTTGTAAATTATTATATTTATTATATGTTTTAACCAGAAACTAAAGTTTACTAAACAAGAAATTTCATTAGAAATAGAAACATCTTAGTAATTTCTTATACCCACTCTAACCTTGCTCCTTCCTCGGTATTCTTTTACATAATGTTAATATTATTTAATATTAAAAACACTATAATACATTACAATTTACTTTATATATATTTATTCTACGCATTTGTTAATGGGTTTAAGATTTTTAGATTTTCGCAGTGAAATTTTAATGCTTCTCGGAAAAAAAGGATAAGCCGTTCCAAAGATTAACCCGAACAAAGAAAAGACGTACAAAAAAATCCAGTCTTTTAAGATCATTTAAAAATACCTTCTTTCCATAGTTTGTGATCCTATATACGACAAATATTAAAATATTAACTTTTTTATTTACATATACTGTAATATCAGGATACTATCATTATAATAATATGGCTCCGTGAGCATCTCTAGGTTTTAATATCATGATACTTTCTTATTTATAATGACAAGGTCATTGAGAGTGAATGATTCTTAAGGCTTTATCTAATTTATATACAAACTTTTAATGGCCATAAGGTATTTATAATAGAATGCGGATCCACTATGGGTCCTTTGTTTGAGTATTTGTTTGGGTCATTTATTCCCTACTGGAATATTTCTTGTATAAGTATTATTATAGATAATGGAAAAAAATTGAGGGTTGATAAAGAACGTACCTGCAGCAACCCAAAGCGCACTTCGATATCAAGGAAGTGGTATTCTCTGGCGAACGGTGGTCTTTGTAGTGGTGGATGCTGTATCATGGCCGCTGTGGGCGGACCCAGCGAGATCGGGTGCGGCATCACCGGCATCTGCCTGCCTGGTGGTGTCGGAGATGACTCCTGCAAAATTGGGTATACGTTACTTTCTGCCTAAAATGGTAGGGTGTGTATGTGAACTCTGTAATTAAAATATCCTTAGGTTATTTATTTAGTATAGTCCTACATTAAAATTATTATCCTTATATATCATGTATAAATAAAATACACTTTATGGTATTATAAAATATTTTTATTACGTGCTTTACGTACGTAAGTTTTTGGTAGAGCTAGATAGACAAATAGACAGATTGTCTATTTGTCTATCTAGCTCTGCTAAAATCTTTACCAAATCAAGAAAATTATGAGCTTTCAATATGAACCAGCTATGTCTTTCGGAAGCTCTTAACGTCCATAGATAAGGTTAGGTATATTGAAGGTCTAAGAATTAAGTCTATAATAAATTTTCTACATTTCGTATTATTAAAATGGTTTTATCAAATTTATAACATCAATACTGAAAATAAATTGATATATATATATAAAAATATTCGTACCTCGGCGTAAGCTCAAGAAAGCTTTAAAATAAATCTTTACAAAAGCAACCTAATACATTTTCGGTAAACATAATTAATTACCTTATAGAACTTTATTTACTCTTCGCTTTTTCAATTTCATAAACAAAATAATAATATACAGTCGAAATATTGAATTAAACAGAAATATGCTAAATTATTTCATCTATAAAATCTAAAATAAAAAACATTATTTTTGATTTAACAGTAAATATTTCTTCTATTTGCATCTGTTTCTTAATTAAAAATATTTTGAAATTACTAATAAACAGATACGCTTTCGGATAATAAAATATTAGCTTCAAAGCTACATTTTGATCTTTATTCGCTCTATGACAGTAACAGAATAATTTAGTATTGTAATGTATAATTCTCTACTTATTATTAATAATGTGGCACACATTATTTAACTCTATCTACGAGCATTTAAAGAAACAGAATCCGAATGCTTGTGGTTTAAAAAAAAATTATACCCAATTTAACAAAAGGGAAGCAAAAGTAAATAGTTAATATTTGAATTTATATTTATGTTTAGTCTAGAAAAAACTTAGAGGAGTAGACTAGGCACAAGACCGCCAGGCCGTAAACTAACTAGATCGGACTTCATTCTAGCTGAAGGAATTCGAATAAAAAAAAAATATCATTCTTTTTTCTAAACACATTGCAAACAATTTATAAATTATTGCCAGTGAACTAATTGGTCGGTAGTTATTTATATCTTCTGGATCTCCTTTTTTATAAATAAGGATTACTCGAAACTTCGTCCATTTTGAAGGCACTTCCTGCTTTTCTAGTATTTTATTGAATAAAGTAGTTAAATTTTCGATCAGTAAGCGGCTTCCAAATATCAAAGCTTCGTTAGGGATATTATCTTCGCCTGGACTATTTTCTTTCTTTATTTTTTTAATTTTTATCATTATATCGTCACTATTGAAGTATTGTTGTAATTTTGTATTCGTATCTGACTCTGACAACTTTTTGTAACAAGTATTATTAATAGATTTATCTTCGTACAGTTTCTCGTAGAATTCAGTAGCAATTTTTACTAACTCTTTTCTTGTTGGTTGTTTCTGTCCCTTTTTTGTGACATTAATGTAGGTATCCATGTTTACTCTGTTTTTAACTATTTAAATGCTCTCTTTTGGCTCCTTGTAGTTAATAGATATTTTTTAATTATTGCCAGTGGTTGTCATAGTCTCTTTTAAGTAGTTTGTTTGTGGTTTTATAGAGTTCTGAGAGCTCTCTTTTTTCATTTTTATTTTTTGAAGGTTTCTGCTGTAGCATGCTACGCTTTTTAATTAGTTTCTTAGTTTCTTCAGTTAGTATTTGCTTCTTAGTTTTTATGGGTGTTAGACTATTCAAGCTTTCATGTATGGCAGACTCTATCTTACAATAATACTCTATGTTCTCATCATCTTCTCAACACAGCTGTTCTAATTTCGTAGTAAGGGTAGTTGTGTATATTTCTTGCGATTTCGTATGATTGAGATTGTTTACTGGGAATTAATCAAATCTACTTCTGTTTTTTTTATTTTGGCTAAGGTAATTGTTCCTCTTAGGAGTCTGTGGTCACTAGGGAAGGTCATTTTGTTTATGACTTCTATATTGGTGAATAGTCTTGGGTTGTTACACAAAACGTAATCTATTTGATTTTTGTTCTGTTGGTCTGGTGAAATCCATGTCTATAGATATTTTTGTTTTTCTTGAAAATTGTGATGATTATTGTGAATTTGTGTTTAAGAGCATATTGTACAAGTTTTTTTCCTCTTTGGTCTTTTCTTCTGGTTTTCTGTGTCCTATTTTTACATTTAAATCCCCTAATAGTATAACTCTGCCCGTTGATAGGCTCCGGGCGCTTTCTAATAATTGGTAGAAATTATCTACCTCTTTTTCAGTTGCTTCGGAGGTGGGGGCGTAGACTTGAATAATGAAATCTTCATTGAACCAAAGATTACGTTTAGCAAACACACTCTTTCAGATATGCCTATGTAATTCATTATATTATGTTTGTATTGTTTCTTGATGACGAATCTGACTCCATATAGCCCTTTTGACTCTCCGGTGTTACAGAAAATGTGGACTTCATCTTCTAGTATATTATTGCACACAAATGTTTATTATGTTGTTAGTGCAATGTTATTAGTGTAATGTTATTAGTTACAGTAGTTTAAAGTAAAAGTGTTATACTATTAAGCTTTATTTTTATGTAGATCATTATAGTAACTTATTATCTGGCGGAGGGTATTGGTATGCCATATCACAGGTCTCCTAGTTTGGGTACCAATGCACATCCATCTGTATCGAAGAATCGGATCTTTGTATTTTATTCATATAATCCTTTATTGATGTTTGTTAATGTAAACAATAAATTATTATTATTAATTATTATTATTAAATTATTATTATTATTATTATATTATTATTATTGCCAGCTCTCCGGACTTCTGCGAGGCTTATAATATCGTATTTGATGTTCTCTAGAGAATGTTTAAGCAGTAATAATCTTTGCGGAGATAATAATGATTTTACGTTGTACGTGCATATGTATAGTTCTAGACTTGCTGGAGGGTTGTAGTCTAAATCTCCCGGTGACAAGCCGTGTTGAGAGATTATTTTTCATTTAGATTATAAAAAAAAAAAATTAAATCTTTTCTACGTAGGTCCTCTACAGCTAATTCAAATGAGTGCAAAATTGTCAATTAAGTTATTATTTGGACCAAGATCTATAAAAGCTTTATCGATACACATTTTCAGCATATGAAATCTTTCCATAATAGACAGAAGAATATTATATAAATAGTTAGAACCGGATCCGGAATGCTTATAATGATGCCGGATCTGCCGGGATTACTTGATCTGTTTTCCGGATTGCAATCCCTAAGCACAATCTAATTCGAACAAATTTTCCCTATCGCTTGAAAACTTGAATTACCCCTTTAACATATGCGCAAGTGGAAGAGTAATGTGACCCCAGCGTAAGCTGGGCGAGAAGTCCATTATTTATCAAATAATTAATTTATTTCAGATGGTATTTAGTATTCAGGATTTCAGAAGTCTCGCTTGCTCATCATATATGAATGATTGATAACACATAAAATTTATTATAAAAAGCTAAGTTATCTTTCATTTATTTATTATGGATATAATAAAAATAAAAGTTTGTAGTTCGTGTTTTTTTATTATTGTTAGTTATTTATTTTGTGCCAATTACTGTTAGTGCTATTATACTCGTCTAAAGCAAGCAGTTCTTTTATATGATCAATTATTTCACGGAAACGGCTAGGTTTTCTCGATAATTATAAATTAAGACTTTTGTTAATTAATTAAATATTGAGATATCTCAATATAATTATAACTCTAGAAAATATGCATTATTAATGTTTAAAACAGACTCAACATCTTTAGCCATGTTAAGCTGATTTAAATTTTAAGCACTCTCGGGACGATACGGTATCCCAGAGGTCGAGGGTTCGAGTCCTGAGCGTTTAAAATAATATTAAATTCTTTATTTATTTTAAACATAATTTATTATCTACAGTTATTAAACCTATTATCTTAAATTACACTAAAATGGAGACATATATACATAATTAACGACATTACTTGTAAGGGTAGCTTTAGTTGCTGTAGTGCATGGCTATGTAATAGCAGTTACTTAAGGACATAAGACACCTAATGACATCATGAACTATATTATACCTGCTTTTCAAAACATGGCTCTTACGTCATAAGATTATTTAACCAACAACGCTCGATCATCCAAGTTATATTAAGTCATAACTCTAGACTGACTAATTTAAATGAAATAATGTTGAAACTAATCTAAATAGAAACGATATCACATTTATATTATGACAGTTTATAAAATAAATGTTAGTTTAACTTATTGAAACGAGCCCTTTATAACACGGGATTTATCTCACAAAGGTGTGTAATGGTACGAATAGTTTATTTATTGCATCTAAATGTCAGTTATATTCTGCATGTTATTGTGTTCGTAATATTGATAATATTTGCTATTTCGAGTGAAGTTTACCGCAGACAATGATTTTATTTTCTCCGTCAATAATTTTGAAACATCTATCCCATACTAATTAGATGTCTACTAACATTTTGTATACTTTGTTTAGATTATTAAGGGAAATATATATCTTTTGTATAATAGTTCACAAAGAGGAAGGGTTTGCAATTTTGGTTGGTTATTTTTAACCGACTTCAAAAAAGGTTCTCAATTCAGCCGGTATATATTTTTTTTATTTTTTTATTATTTTGTATGTACACCGATTACGCCGAGGTTTCTGAACCGATTTATGTAATTCTTTTTTGTTTGATGCGGAATAGTTTGGAATTGGTCCCTAAAAATTTATTTAGTTTTCCTATTAGTTTTTATTTTATGAGCATTTTTGGCCAAGTTTTGTACTAGCTACTCTGGAAGGAAATCAAAGCGTGAATCAAATATAATATTTTTTTACAGACCGTACATGGACTAAAGTAAATCACGAATAAAATAAATCATAAAGTATTAAACAAAAATAACTACTGCAGTACTAAAAAGTAAAAAATAATGAAGATTTTAATATTTATTATATACTACTTATTATTAATATGTCCTATAGTAAATAGGTTTGAAGTCGGTGCCAAGCCTTAAACAAATAATTATATTTAATCACTTAAATGAATACGAGCAAATTAATACAATGAAATGCCTATTTTAATGATTAAGATACGTAAATAAACATTTCGACACAAGAGCAATTAAATCTTAGTATTATAAGCAGTTAATCATTGACGAAGAGCAATGAGAAAATAAACAAAAAATATGAAAATGTATTCAACAGAATTCTTAAAATAAATGGTCATATGAATTATGAAATGCCTGCTTCAATTAAATTAAGATGCGCAAATAAACCTATAAAAGAGAAATCAAATCTTAATATTATTAGCAGCTTAAATAAATAATTACGAAAATGTATTAAACCGAATACCTATAATAATCGGCTTAGCACCGCCTTCAAACCTATTAGTAACTAGGACATATAAATAATAGTTAGTATATAATTAATTTTAAATATTAATTATTTTTTACTTTTTAGTATTGAAGTCGGTGGTTTTAGCGTAGTTATTTTTATATTAAAAAGCATTGTCAAACAATGTTTTTAAATATTTTATTAATGACAAATTTTACATATTTTTTGAAAGCAAATACTTTTTCGAAGAAAATGTTGGTTGCCACAGCAATGCTTTAGAGAGATTTTAAAAATCAATATTGGTTCTCAGGAATTGGTAATAAAAACCTTTAATTTCAAAATGCACCGCGCTTTTCTCACAAAGAAAGGATTGTAATAGTCAAAGGTTCCAGAAAATGCATTCGAAAATGGGAAAATATATTGAAAGTATTTTATATGTAAAGCTGTATGGCAAATTATCTATTCGTCGTGGTGTCACATAAAATAATATTGATAGCTTCTTCGATTTAATATTTTAACTTAGTTTCATTCGGTTCCGTTTAACAGAAATATATACGAATGTATTGTAAGTGGCTTTTTCTAGACTACCGATGAAATTTTCTCGTTCAGAAACTTCGGAAGAAGGAATATAAAAATTACCTTATTAAACATAAACATTTTCTCTGGAGAGTATTAGTTTCGTTGTATAAAATATATCGTTATTAAGTTTCAACTGAAAAGTGTGTTAAATTTATGATTTCATATTCTAATAGTAATAAAAACATAACAATATTTATACTCTAGTTATTTGACTTCTATGTTTTTTGGCAACTTTTAAAGATTATAGATTTCTTGTTTTCTTACCTAAGATATATTTGGTAATTTTTTTATAACTTAAATCCCCCTAAGAAACAAAAATAGTTTTCAAACGTAACTTTATTTTTGAGACTACGGCTTAATCTTGTATTTAATATTATTCTCAGGTCAAGATCCTTGTGCATTATAAATACGTATATGAGTAGGAATGTTTTGCATTAGTACGATTAAATAAGTTTATCCTATAAGCGTTCCCTGGCCTCTGACTTAACTTGTTACTTCAGCTTACAAGATAATAAGTTAAATTAAATTCATGAGTGCAAGTTCGAGCACTACTTGTGTGTTATCTTTAAGAAAATAATGTTCTAATTTGAGAATGGCTCTAATTTGCCTGTATGACTGTTTGTTTGTGTGAAGAAATTCTTTATTGAATTCACTGAGAAAATAGGTCACTTATTGGTATAGTCTTTTAAAATCTCTATAATAATGACTCTTTAATCACTTAAAGGACATGTTTTATAATACATATTTATTCATGTTTTTGATAGGTTAATTTATTATTTTCAGTAATTTGCTTTATCTTATCTTGCCTTGCCGGGGTAGGTTCTATTTTATAATACCGGTGGGATTAATGAGCTCATTTAATTAGTATTAAGCACTACAATACGTTTTATATTGTACTTACATGCCAAGCTAAGATGTTGTGCAGACTGCCGTACACACACTCTGATGCAAATGCCAGAGTATGGTGACTTTCCTCCAGGGAATGTATTATTTGCAGCATCCGTGGATGACGCATGTTATCTAGTGTAATGACACATGCTTTTATGCGATCTAGCATACTCTCCTTCCGCTTTGGTTTGTATAATTTGTCTGCGATGCGTTTATCGAAGACAAATACTGAGCATTCCTGTAAAAGAAAAAAAATGTTCAGTGCTTCTAAAAATAAAATGTTCTACTTAAAAAGAGTACATTTAGGTATTTAATATAATTTGAAAATATATTTTCGTATAAATTCATCGTTTTTTTTCACTTTTTTGCATTTACAAATGACTTGCATAATAGTTGCATTTTATAAACTGTTAGGGTACATGTAATTATGAAATAATTTTAATTGTTTGTTGAAATTCAAGTAATTGAGTAAAAGAACTTTATCCTTATGCGTTAATATGTGTACCTATATTTATTTGTATCCATATTTTTATAATAATTATATATTTTATTATTATATTTTTTTTTCTTAAGAATTTTGTTGTGCTTTTCTGTTGTTTTTATTATTTTTTTTTTGCACGCCTACCACAACCTCTCCTGTACTTCCTAAGGTTGGCTGGTAGAGAATGTCTAAGTGGCATTAAGCCCGCCTTTTGTACATTATTTTGTTATTGTGCAAGAAAGAATTGAATAAACAAATAATATTTTTTATTAAAAAAGCTCACGGAGAAGTAAGAAATTAAAAAAAAATAGTTTATATTGAGATTAAGAATATAATATTGTTATATAATGATTTAATGGTTGTGGTTGTTGTCGGTTGTCAATGGTGTGTTCTTGTTTAGTTTTATTTACGATTTCATATAGTTATTTACATATTTTCTCCATTTCGTTGATAGAAAATATAACCTAATAGCATGAGCAATGTCCTACATTATGAGGGGATGTAAATCCTCTTCTTCCCGGAAAGAAAATTAAGTTCAAACCATTCTTTAACAGTTTTACAAATTATAAAGAGAAAAATGTCCTATGGTCCAGTTATAAGACTGCAAGTTATAAGACTGCATATGCAATATTTATTATGGTATTTGAGCATTTTAAAGTTTTATATATAATATTTTTGCAACAGTGTTGTAAAAAGCACAGTTATCGATAATTTAATCCAGTGTTATTCTAATAAATTCTGTTATATATCCACGGATGTGAACTTCTATGTGATATATCCACAAATTATTATTCTAGATTTCCCACGTACGTTAACTGAGGACAGGTATGGATCGACACGATTGCACTGAAAAAAATGGGAAGGGAAACATTTTAGTCCTCAATATTTTAATAACATCGATTGTTTTTTTAGTAGTTAAGAAAAATATGACTAGTTTTATTGTAATTTGTTTGTCATTTCTTTTATAAGAAGTTCTCGAAGCGACGAATCAAAAATAAATAAATGTGTGTAAGCCTGAACATCTTTTTATTTAATGACTTACAATAAATGTTTTTGATTTTGTTTTTTAGTTTGTCTGTCGTATTTTTTTTTAAATACTACCTAGATTATCTCATTTTCTAGAACGAAATACAGCTAAACTTTATCTCGAGGTGATAGCACTTTACGATGTATCTCGTTCTAGCAAGTGATGGGAAGCAGGTAACCAACCTTTTTAAAACGGTATATACTACCATTGAGATAAGAATTACTATCGATAGCGTGGATAAGTTTACACAATGTCGCATTACTAGAAAAAAATCTGTTGTCTATGGCAGTGTACGCTTTAAAAATATGAAGCTCCTTCTATGCTTTAGTTATTATTCTGAAGTACCTATATGTAAGTCTTCTGTCAAACATTTGCAAAAAGATGATTGATTGATTGAAGTAGAATAAAAAACTACATACATATTATATACACGCAGAGAAGTTTATCCAAACCCTCATAAACATTAAAACTAAAAAGTGACCTCGAATTTCCAAAACTGGGGACCACAAGTACATAATAAAATGTCTAAATATTTTCTTTTATCTAGTTTATATTTAAAACATGCAACGGTCAACCATTAAATGTTATCAGATTGTGTTACGTACTTCAAGATTATATGCAAATTATTTTTCATTGCTAAATGTAACATTTTCATACATTTTTAAGTATTATGGTTTCTTACAACAAATTGTCGTCTCCTGTTGCTTATAAATTTAGGTATAATAAATATAATTTGTTATTTTTCTACAAGGTATTATAAAATTATATAGTATGATTATAAAATATAAATAATAAAATTGATAACATAAAAAATAGAACAAAAACTTTAGTTAAATATAAATCAATTCACTATAGTACAAACGGTTTTGGTTTGCTCTCTATTATTACAAACTACACGTCAGGTTTGATAGTTGTATAATGTGTTACGTTGATGATTCAGTTTTATGTATATATTTGAATAAATTAAATGTTTCTATAATGGTACACAAAACCAATTTCAGAATGCGACACAATACTCACGAGTTTAACGAAGTGCTGTTAAGATGCTTTTACGATAATGTCATCTAAAGTAAACTTTATTTGTCCCGAAAGTGCTCTGTAAAATATTTATTAAGTGACCGAAAAACACCTTTTTACATTGACATTAAACAGCTATATTTTGTGAATCGTAAATTTTTATTAAAGTGAAATTATAATATAATCAACGATGTTAATAAACTCGTGTATATGTCACACTAAAGTTCTGTGCATATTTTGTCCCGTAGGTTTCTACACGGGCGGAGAAATTCCGCTGTTTATATAAACTAAAAAATATTTTTATTTTCTTTTTCATTATAGTTTTTCAACTCAAACGTCATGTCATCTAGGCTGTTTAAAATTTATGAAATGAATCCCATAGCGGTCTAATTGAGTGAGCTTCAACAAGTTAGAGCTAGGACTGAATAAGATGATATTACAAATCTGATATATGTACTTATTACTCTCAATTGCGATGACTGTTATCTTTTACTTGGTTACTTGATGATAATACTTGATGTACATATATACGCTAGTAAAAATATTTAAATAAAATCAAAATGTTTATTGGTAGCTGTCGGTTTATTTTATATAAACAACTTACAATGTTCATGACAAACACTTGTAATGTGTTCATTTATCTTTTTTATTTATATACTAGGTATACGAAATAATTATATAGTATATTTTTATGTAACTGGGTAATAATGACACATATCTTTAAATCTCTATAAAATATTAGTTTCAGCGCTTTACGTCTGTATGAACACAAACATCATTTTACTAATAAAAGTATGAATCATCAAAAAATCATCTAATAATATAAATCTAAGTATTTTATTTACTATCTAATAACTAAACTACAATAATCTATAACTATTAAAGTAAGGAAATTGAAACACTGTGGCTGTGGTGTGTGGGGTTCTGTGGTTTTGTTCTATATTTAGATGACAAATACGAAATATATCTCAAAATAGAACTCCTTTGAACGTAAATATCCTATTTCAATAGAATAAATGAATAAATATGGTTTGTATGAAACTTAACCAGATAATTAATTAATTAAATTCAATGATTCAAGATCTTACAGCGCAGGAAACGGGAAACTCAGCTACATGTAGCTGAAAATGTCTAAATTAACTAACATGGAACTAACCTAATAAGGAACATTCAGATTAGATGAAGTAACGCTTTCGAACCATAGATCATAATAACTAGAAGAGAAGAGAGCATAAAAACCATTCTTTGATATAAATAAATATGTACGTTCTAGTATATAACCTTGTTCTATGTACATTATTTTAAGATACGTAAGTTATATATAACCTTGTTCTATGTACATTATTTTAAGATACGTAAGTACGAGCAAAGGTAGTCAATACGACCTTAAACTTAAGAAAAGGCAGTAAACTCGGCGATGAACAATTTCATGTTCAATGGCCTTAAATAAGTCATAGTCTTATATAACAGTATTCATTTGTTTATGTAGGTTGGCTTACTGGGAATGTTATTTCGTATTTGTGTAGATTTGTAATAGTAGAAAACATACGGGTTGCATAGAAAAGGTACTATCAAAAATCATATAATATTTAACAAGCAAGACTTGTGTACCTGTTTTCTTGGCTTTGAACATGTCGATTAAATTTACTGGTTGGTTGGTTTAGATATAACTATACCCTGTAACTCCAGTAAAGATACATTATATATTTTGATATATATAATGACATTTGTGAAGTTTATATTCGCTGGCACTCAACAATAGGTGGTACTAAATTATACCGCAAATGATATTAAGAGCTACTCAATGTTATATATAACTACTCAATATATTGAGTCTACAATATCATAACAAAAATTCCTTTAATTTTTTACTTCATTTGTAAAACTCTACACGCGTTAGCTGACATGCCTTCTGGCAACAACTGAAAAATACACAACTGAAAACAGTTACTTTTATATTTTGATGGTTTTAAATGATTAACTGGCTTTGTATTCTGAATGTTGATTAATTAAAAAAGATTAAATTATATCGAATTGTTTCGTGTTCACCTTTCGTTTCGGATGGCGTGTCAGCCTGTCAGAAGCCGGCCGTAAACCTGACTGTTTAAAAATTTAAAAACAGAAAGAAGGAATCTACTAACTCTGTACATATCTACACTATGAATTGATAATGTCGTATAGCTATATTGTATGTAATGTCAAAGCGGACATTTAATCTATTGCTTAAATTGTCGTCGTATTCTACCAAATAAAAGGCAATTAAATTAAGACAGACGTGATGAATTTATACATACAAGAACCATAACTTAAAAACTATTTAGTTATTACATGGTAAAGCCTAGCCTTATTCTCTTATTTCGGTAAGTCGACGGTCCAAAGCCTACATTTACCTACTACTAATCCCTTTCTGTTCTACCAAAGGCAAGTGCAACTCACAGTATAGAAACACTTCTAAAACTTTAAAAGTTTTCATACTGTTCTGTTATACTCAGTAGCATGTCAAAGTGCATGGTAAAGTCTTAAGAAACTCCTTTGAAAGATTGATTCAAAATCTATTGAACTTTTAAGCGATCATGAAATATATTATTCAAACTTTTAAAAGTCCATTGTTATCATTCTAATAATATAACTTCTGCAGAATCAATTTTTTTAATATCACATTATAACACATATTAATAAGCAAAATATGCTTTAACTCAATAAACCTTCCAGTAAATCTAAAAGAATGTGAATATTGTGTTCTTACAATAAGCGTTTCAGAAAAAATATCGAATTATTTCAATTAATTAAAATATTGATCTGGCTGATACACTCCTATATGTTTAATCTGAAAATTGGAGCAAATCTCCTCAACACACATCTCAAGGAGGGTTGACCTCACCAGCTCCTTAGAACATTAGCCAAATCTATTGAAATAAATGTGCTACAGATATTAGGTCCATCATAAACTATTTGGATTGGTGTAGGATGATAAATTGAATGTGATACAAAACATTGAAATACGAATTATTTAATAAAATATTTATCATAATTCAATATTTTTTTCTAATTATTATTTTTCTCTATAATTCTCTAGAAATGTATAATATCAAAAGTGGTAAAAACCACTCTTTAGATCGTGTCGACTACTAATAGCCGCAAAAATACGAGTTGCATAGAAGAAGTAGAATCCAAAATCAAATAATATTTAACGAGCAAGACGAGTCTTACTGACTCTGACGATTTTGATTTAATTTAGTGGTTGGATGGTTTGCTAAGATACTACTGTACCCTGTAACTTTATTTAAGAAACATTCAATATTTTGATATATATGTATGAAATGACATCAATTGTGAATGTAATATTCGCTGGCACTCAACAATAGGTGCGACTAAATTATACCGTAAATGATAATAAAAGCTACTCAAAAATAGATGACACAGGGTAACATCGGGCATCATCAAGGTACTTTAACTAAAACGTAATATCAACGTATGTTTATCATTAATTTATTATTTTATCTATATAGAGCATGTATATAATATATATATATATATATATATATATATATATATATATATATATATATATATATATATATATATATATATAGCATATATATAGAGCAGTTTCATAGTAGACGATGTTTTTTAATCAAGATAGATTAAAAGATTGAATGCAAATTAATTTTCACTTCATATTTTCCACTTTCAGTTAACTTGATCTACATGTTATGCAAATGTGTGAGGGTGGCGTTGGCTAAAGGATCCGTTTTATTTCATGATTTTATTTTTATTTTAAATATAATTTTTAATTTATTTATAATAAATTATTTAATTTTATAATTGTAACTTGATTTTAAAAGTGGCGTTTTGTTATGGGAGGCGTATTAGGCAATTCTTTTTCGATTAATTGGGGGAGAGTTATGTAATATGTCGATGATAAATAATGAGAAGAAACTTCTTATTAAACTAGATATACAAGGTTATTTGTAATTAATTAATTGGCCATCAGGCAGGTAGTCTCTCTACATCAATCCCAACAACATTTATATTAATCTATCTTAAAATATCTTCATAGAAGTAATATATAATAATCTTTATATATATATTTCTTGTGAGCGTGTGTATGTCACTAAACTCCTCCTAAACGACTGGACCGATTTTTATAAAATTCTTTGTGTGTATTCAAGTTGACTTGAGAATTGTTTAGATTCACAATTTGGTCCACTGGAAAATGGTTTTTTGATTAATTTTTAATGTGTAAGTAGGTGGTGGTTTTGGAATGTTTCACATTGGTTCCGACGGACTGCGTTACCATGGCAATGTCAAATATTAAATAATATTATATTTTAATTATAGTCTGCCCTGACAGTTGGCGTTGCGATAGAAATAAGAAAAATATTTTAGTACTAGCGGACCGATACGTGCTTCGCTACGTAAAAAGTGAAATTTAAAAAAAACTATTGGAACAAATTCATTTATTCAAACAAAAAATCTTTATTTACATATTCATACGGTATCAATTGGTCGAATTATGATAAATTTACATGTAATGACTTTAGATATTGTGATAACTTTTTAATATATATATTTTTTTTGGGTTTTAATTTTTTAAATTAAAGACGCGTGTACAAGACAACGTTTATCCGGTCCGCTAGTATATAATAATTTTTAGGGGAAGTATTTCAAAGTTTAGAATATTAATATAGTTTTCCATTTTTTATTTTAGATACAATAAAAATTATCAGCTGCCGCTATTATAATTTTATGGAGTGTAACGCGTTACTAAATTAAACTTAAGATTTTTTTCTTAAGGACGATCACATATATAATGCTTAATTCACCGAGACGGACAGCGATACGGTAGCTTAGTTGTTAGAGCGAGGGGACGATTTCTCAGAGGTCGCGGGTTAGAATCCATGCCCGTATCGTTTTACTTTCATACTATATCTATATAAATTTAAGAAATTAAAAGCTAAGAATGACACTGATCAGTAATTCCTCTGCTCGCTAAAAACAATCAATGTGCATTAAAACTTATGACAATAACTTAAATGTACATTTCACATTATGTATAAATTTCAGTCTCTAAATTACACATAAGCTAGTAATACGTAATTGACTAAACTAAGTACCCTAAAAGGTAAATGAATATCATTATCATAATATACTGCAACCATTTTGAATTGCATAAATCTGCAAATGTTAGAAATGTAAGGGGTTGATTGGGGCTCAAAGTATCTAATATTCACAACCAATTCTGGCTTCAACGGCTCATGGAATGATATTATTATAAAGTGGTTTTCATTTACAATTTAACTTTTACCTCTATTTCTCCACAATCTCTATTTTCTTTTAAATACAATTTTAAGATAAGCGAGCTAATATTAAAAGTATAAAATCATATTATTGTTAACTTTTATTTATCTTTGTTTAACAGAAACGAATTAGAGTCGATCTCTTTTGAACTATAATAACCTTTTTTTGATGTTATTCTATTTTTAAAAAGGTACAAAATATAAAACAGAAAAAAAAAATATAAATTTAAAACTGAAAATATGGAACATGTTTTATATAAAGATAGAGCTTTTGATGTTATTGTATTGTTAAGGTAAGTGGCGCTGTGAATCTTTTGTAGCAGGTGCTTTTATCGGTTCACGCCACGTTCCAGTAACTTATTTGTGCGTTTAATTTAGTGGATTATAAATTTAATATTATGTAACAACTGTTGCAATATGTCAGTTACCTTGATAGTTATAACAACATTAATTATGAACCTATAATATAGATTAAAACATAATTATGCTATATTTGTAAATGTTTCTTAATTACAATCTTAGATTAGATTTAAATTTCATTTAAATTATATATATATGGATATTTCGTGAAATAAAATATATAAATTCTTAACTACATTTTCATTTTTAAGTTTAGTTTTATCAATAATTTCTATGCACTTAAGTTCTCAAACGATGACAACTCCATGATACATACATACAAACTATTATATATTTATATATATAATACTTATCTGGTTTCATGTTTGCAAAGGAGAACGTCGCTGCTATCGGCAAGTGCAGTCAAGCGTCACTGAAGTACAGGCGGTTCTCTTTTGGAATCTCTTTTATTTAGATACAAAAAATACTACCTAATACGTTATATACGTAAGATCAAAGACGATTAAAGAAACATGAATAAACATTGTTACATTAAAACTAACGTAAGATGATATTTTATATTCATTCATATTTTTAACCGACTTCTTCAAAAAGGAGGAGGTTCTCAACTTGGCCGGTATATTTTTTTTATATTTTTTAATTTTAATATCAGTTAACATAAGTCGGATCAAAAAAAGTTTCATTTTTAGGCTTCTTAGAAGGCCATTGCATGTAAATCTTTGTCGCACTCGTTCTCAAGATTTCTAAGACTGACAATCGTTTACAGTTTCCACTTATGTCACCCGAATCTAAAATATTGGTATACACGTCAATATCATCGTTTAATAAAAGTCTTCCGATAAGTAAATACATCGTAACAAATTTTTACAAAAACATTTTCAATGTAAACAAATAAAAACAAAAATAGTGTATATTTTGTAGAAACATTATCTTTTTATTACATAACAAAGTAAATGATATAATATATATACGAAATTATTCAAAAATTAATGAAATGAAACGTTACTGAAATCCTCTTATAGGGAATTATTGTCAACACTTAAATCAATGAAGTTGTTGTTTGAATTTGCGTATAAAATGTTCACGACCGGTTATTACAATTAAATATATTTTTTAATATGAATGATTTAATATAAATTGTAATTTTTAAAAGATTGCTTCTGTTTGACCCTTTTTTTAAACATTATCAAAGTTATTAAAAGCTGAAGGATAATTTTTTTTTTTTTAAAAGTTATTGTTTTAAATTTTGCACTTAGATAAATAAACATATTCGGACATTACACACAATGTAAATCTAATGGCCAATTAAACACAACTTGTACAATGGGTACTAGACGTATATATTTTTTTTCGGAAATGGCACTAATATTAATTTTTGATTGATATTAATCTGTTATTATTTCTTATTTTTGCTACACTTTTATTCCTAAAATAAAATAAAGATTATCGATCACTGCAGTCACTTGGAAACTGAGTCGTGAGATATTTTTAAAATCTTGTTTGATAACCATCGGTGAAGAATATAACATTTACTCGAGAAGAACCTGGCTATTATTTATCTAGCTTTAGTTAAAACAATTTTAAGATTTTTGTTGTTTTATCAAAAAATAAAACTGCTTAAAATATATCAAAATATTTATTTGTAATGGAAAATGAAAATTAAATTAAAACAGATGTTTGATGTTTTAGAAAAAAATATTTTAGATAGCTTTCAAAATTGTTGAATATCTTTACATAAAATTACAATTCTTGATAAAGTAATTGACTGATTTATCGACGCCTGGCTCAAACCTCGTCACTTAAAAAAGCTTAAATTTTGTCAATGTAAACATAAGTATTCCTATATTTATTTTCAATTCCTTAATAAAACAAAATGGTTATTATTAAATAAATTATATTTTTATTATGTTAGTAAATTATGTCCAACATTTATTAATAAATTAACCCTTTAATGCTTTTTTTTTACAAATTTGTTCTAGTTAATTACTAATTTTCTTTATTATTGTTATCATTTTAATATTGTCATATTCGTTGTAAATCTTTTTAATCCAAAACATCTTATACGGGTAAAGATTTTTATAGCCAATCTTCGAGTGAAAGCTAAAATTGTTTTGATTGTACTGCATTTTCCATACGAATGATTCGATAGAATTTGTGAAGATTTCTTAGCTTCAAAGATGAATCTTATACTTTGAAATGAAGATGACGTACTTTAGATGACAATACAACGATAAAGGCGCTTAAAGTAATATATTTTTTATATTCAGTCTTTTCGTATACATACATTCGTTTTTTACAGATCGAATATAATTTTAAGAAAAATCTATGTTTTTTTTAGGTTCAATGAAGAATGAAAAATCAAAGCCGTTAGTGCGTTTGACGTTTTGACCGCAACGTTTAGAAAACAGTCACTCTGTCAAACGAACTTTCGTTTCGTTTCGTAGTAACCATAGCGGTAGCAATATTCGTAGCGGAGTACGTAGCGACGAAGGGACTGTTATATTTATTATGATTTTAGTGGATATTTGGTATGCCTAATAGACTTTTATTCTTTAATTTCAAAATTATTATGCGACCCAGGGGCAGCTACATTCTCTGAGCAATTAAACAAATCTTCTTAGACGTTCTGTATATGCACCTCAAGCCACACCGACGCCGTATTCAGAATATAGATTAGAACACACCGCAATATAATTGTGTTTAACATTTCACGGCACCCAAAGTAGTCATCTGCGTATTTGTTAATAAAACATCTGATGTAATGTTGCTTGTGATGAAAATTATAAATCTAATCTAATAAATGTAATGATGAATTTATTTAATAATGTAGTTCAAATAATAAAAAGAAAACATACATACAATTTATTAGCAACAATATAGTTACGTTTAAATTTTAAATACACGTCAACGTTTTTCTTTTCTGCAATAAAAATATTATTGCAATACATAAGTTGTAGAATAAATTCATAATTATATTAATATCCCACGAAGAAACAGTTATTAAATGCTGGAGAAGCTAGTATTTTTTGTTTTACCTCTTCAAGGCGTGTTTTATAACTTATTTTTATTACGAGCTCAGTCTCTCGGACAAGTAAAATATTAGACACTAGCCTTGCCTTGCCTTGCCTTTTCGCGCTCTGTATAGGTAAAAAAAAGCCTTGTTATGTTGAACGGAAAGTTTGTCTTCTCTCCCTAGGATAGAAAACTTTTAGGTATTAATTATTCCCTATATTTTTTAACCTCAACCTGTGTGCAAAACAAAGTAAATTTTCAAATGACCATAACTTTTACCCTTAACCGATTTTGACGAAACATGTAATTCACTTGTGAAAACCGTTCAGTAGTTTTGACGTTATAACGTACCAAACCGACAGACAGACAAAAATTCCAAAACTTGTTTTTTTGGTTTCTGTTACTCGTCTTTAATCGTCCCCTATGAGTTTTTTTAAAAATATTTAATGTACATGTCTGTCTCGATTTTTACTGTCTTATTATATGTATAGAATTGAAATTTCTTTAACTTGATCCTTTGCCCGTCGGTACGGAATCATGTCTTTGAACTATTATTGTTATTTACAACTTACTTAACTGGCCAACGTCAAATATATTTTTTATTAATTGATTCAAAATACATGTATAAAATACGACAAAGATATTGTATGACATATTTAAAAAAAGGATTATCTATTTCAAAATTTAGATTTGAAATAAATAATTTAAGTTGAAAATCTAATTAAATTTGTCTTCATAGTAGGTGTTAAGGAGATCAAAATATAACACGTTAGTACCATACATAATTATAGTGTACAAGTAGTCCTGTCTTGTTTTGCACAATGAAGATGCTCATCTATCTATTTAAGCTGCTAAAGTAGTTTGCAGACGTTGAAAACTATGATGTTGCTGAATTTACAGCAGCAGTATAATCTATAAGTGGAAGTTATATGACCATGGTGTTCCATACCCATAGTGTTCTAAAAATATGTTCAGCGATTCAATATGAAATCTAAATTTATAAAAGCCAACATAGTGACCGATAGAAAATAATTTATTGAGATCAAGTTTCACAATTAATATTATTAAGGAAATCAATAAAATAATTAAAATCAAACCATATAAGTCATCACCAGGTTCGGATGGTATCCCTTATATATAGTTTACAAAAAATATCCGTTGCTCAAGAAAGCAAATACCGGTGTCATTCGGAATAGCACTTTTTGTCGTCATTCCGAAAAACGACAATGTCAATAGCCCTAAGGATACTAGACCGATAGCCGTAACAAATACAATTTCCAAAGAATTTTTCTCTTTTTTACAAACAAAAATGACGCAATTCATGATTAATAATAGATATTACAGGCGTAATCACCAGAAAGAGTTTGGCCCGGAATTTCTGGATGCCTGGAACATAATACGTTAATATCGGAAAGCCTTAAAGATGCTAGAACTAGCGAGAGACAATTACGGTTTGTTGAATAGACTTAGAGAACGCCTTTGGGTCGGTACGACATGAACTGATGATGTTCGGGCTTAAATGGTATAACTTTCTTACGGTGGTTCGCGACATTATTGCAAAATACTATTCAAAATTTAAATTTTCTATAATTTTTAACGAAAACCATTCAAAACCACTTAATTATAACGTTAGTCTATTTCAGGGCTTTTGTATTTCTCCTATTATATTTTAAATAGTTATTAATATTTTAATAGATAAATTAATTAGAAATGAAAAAAGTGGGGTTATCGGTTTAAGTTTAACAACAAATACACAGAATCCATACTAGCATTTGCAGATGATCTCGCGATACTGACACGTAATCCTAAACAATGTCAGGTACTTTTAAATGTAGTTGAGGATTTCTGTACTTGGACGGGCGGATTGAGGATAAAGCCAAGTAAATGCTTTAGTCTGTGTCTGGGTAGACGGAATACCAAATATACCTCTTACGATCCGGGTCTTATAATAGGCGGTCAGTGCGTTAGTACGGTTACGGAAGCAGCTCCGTTAAAATTTTTAGGTAAAAAAATCGATTACCAAGGCCGTTTTCCAACGTTGGATGTAATAGTCGATAGCTTTTTAAATGATCTCAAAAAGGTAGACAACCAAACAATAAGTAACGTCAAAAAAGCTTGGATTCACGATAATTTTTTAACATCACGTCTAAATTGGCCTTTCCTCGTTTATGATATTAATAAAACCCTTTTGTCAGAGTTAGATGCAAGCGTCATAAAGACATTGAAGTTATGGTTCTTGTTAGCGCACTCAGCGGACTCTTTAACCTTACTTAGAGACCGAAATAATTTTGGATTAAAGTTAAAGAAACCATCGGAGCACTACAAACACCTAAGAAAAAGACATATCATCGGAAAATCTAAAGATGATACTGTAACTTCTCTCCCAAAAGACAAAGTTGCCTCAGAGCTCGAGTCACGACTTCAATACCATAAAAAGTTATGATAGGTGCTCAAACGAATAAAGTGGGGCTAGGATCAAGTAGGAAAGTTCAAGACATAGACATAACAAAATCTTTTATTCGACAAGACGAAAACGATAACTACCGATGAGCCTAGACTAGACTCCATGCGATGAGCCTAGAAATTCATAACAAATGGGTGACCATAGGAGATTTTTGTATTCCACTAGCTTTGAAGTGGCGCACCTTAATTTATGATTGGTCCCCAGCATTATTAAAGTTCTATCTTAATGCATTCCAAATGACTCTCCCAGATCAAAGTAATTTAGTAAGATGGTGTCCCACCGAAAAGTCTTTCAACATCTGTGGGGAGGCAGTAAGAACCGCGAAACACTTATCAGTAGGGTGTAGGGTACTTCTAGATAGAGGTCAATACTCTCATTGCCACAATAAGGTATAAGAAATTATACGGGAAGCGGTTAGTCTTTCAGTAGCAAAAGCGCGGAAAAGAAGGATTCTCAAAAAAATTAAAATCGAAGCTTTATTGAATTTTAGGCGCGGCTCCTGATTGGACTCTCATGATGGACACGTATGAAAATCATCTGGGGATGTTGGTGTTTTGTCATCCAGACCGGACTTATTCCTGTATTCTAAACATCTGAGGCGCGTGATACTTGGAAACAAACATCCTAGGGATCACACATTCAAGCTTAATAAGTATTACGAACTGACCAATGAACTGTCCAGGAATAAATTTATAGTTTAGTTTATACAAAATAAGGTAGAAGTGGAAGCGAGTGGTATAACAGCAAAATCTTTCTATAACCTACTTAAAAACCTTGGCCTTTCTAGTACAAGCTCCGGTTCATTTCTAGAGCGTATTTCGAAGGCGGCATTAGTGGGTTCTTTCCAAATTTGGTTAGGTAGGGAGAGAAGTTTAGAGGGTGAAGGCTAGCGTTTTTGCGCATAATAAAGGGGCCCCTTAAAACTACTGAGTCAAAAGTCCCAGGCAGTGTTTGCACTCCTCTCCTTACAAGGCGATATGCCCGGCACCCGGCAAACCAACTTCTCTACTATAAAAATATTAAAAAAAAAACTCATAATAATAAATTAGTTCTTAAAATTTCAATGAACTTAAAAGATGATTTATTGATGTTTTAAATTCGTTAACGTTTTGAAAATTTGAAAAAGGATATGCAATAACTATTGATCTATTTGTCTGGTAGTAGAGCGATACAAGTTTACCGAGAACAAAATCCTTCTGAGAATCCTTAATTACTGTTAAAGCCAATGTAAATAATTGAATGATTTTCAAGCAAAGAAGCTATGGTTAAAGTTATAGGAAAAGGAAGAAAAATGTTCTACATACATTTGTAAGATTTTTACATTTGCCCAATTAAATTTTGGATACCGAGCAAAAGTTAAAATCTAGAATATTTACATTGCCCATAAATTCGCACATTGATAAAGTTTATAGAAATAAAGACAAACTTTATAAAAATTGTGATTGATTTTGAAAGCAAAGTTTGACCTAGTTTTGTGTTAGTGCTAGACAAGGTTCTAGGTTAAAGATTTTTGTGCCACAATGTAACGGAAAAACATGACAAGCATTTTTATCAGGATCTAAAATATATGGAAAAAAAGGTTGATTCCCTTATGGCTAGAAAGGGCCACCACATAATGGCAGATTACTACTGGTCCTTAAAAATAGATTGTCCCTAATACTATACAAAAGAAAAGTTTATAAATGGTATTTCAATTATGTATAACACAAGTTTAAGTGTTATTTCTTTTTTTCGTCTCTTATATGCATTATTTAAACTCTGAAATAAAATTATTAATTATAATTATCAATAAAGGCCAGCAGTGCAATAGACAGTTTAATAATAAAAAAATATTTAAAAAATGGGAGTCAATGTTTAAAAAAAACATTCATGTTTTCATTCAGCATAATAGGATCTCTTTGACAGTGAACTTTTTAGTTTTTGCTTTGCAGTTCGTTCGTTGCAGAATATGATTAAAAATTATAATTTTGTAAAATATCAACAAAACTAATTAATAAGTGATAAATACGTTAAGTTTTCTCATTGAATTTTAAGTGCTGTCAAAACTTAACTAGTTGG
Source organism: Napeogenes inachia (assembly GCA_959347355.1). NCBI lineage: Eukaryota > Metazoa > Arthropoda > Insecta > Lepidoptera > Nymphalidae > Napeogenes > Napeogenes inachia. Next base: position 10,751,655 of record OY365800.1, on the reverse strand, counting down.
TAGTACGAATCTGTCACTGCCACTAATCTGTACAAAGGATCTTCGTTTTGACAGACGACTCCTGTTACGGAAATACGTAATTCTATGAAATGTGATACTTTAGATAAAATAGTTTTAATACTTAATAATTTATAGCTATTTCAACCCCAATGTTTCGGATATATTTATATAATGTAGTGGAAAAGCATATATTATTTTACTTAAATGTTTATATGATATCTTTTTATATATTATAAAAAAAATCTAAATGTTAAATGAAGCATCTTGTTATTTTTTAGATCAAAAGTTAGCTTTACTAAATAGTTAGGTATTTTAACTACAAAAGACATTTTAGCGCTCCACCGTAGTTATAACTTTGTATTTTTTATTACCGTTCATAACCATTACTGACTGTGAGCATTGTGTACAATTCTAGATACATTATTAGAAAAAGTCCGTTATTCTAAGCTATTATTAAATGTTGCAACGGTTTCTAATTTAATAAAATGCTTTTTCTCCTGCAAAATAGTATAGTATCTGGCCGATACTTATCGTAAACAAAGTTAGTCCATCTAAATATACCTAATCTGAACTTAGTCAAATAGCATAACTGAATTTTCAAGCATTCTTATAGATAAAACAAAAGTCCTAATCAAGAACGCTTATTGTAACTTTTATACTAACGGTGGAACTGAGGGCTTACGTTAACGACATTTCGCTACCCGTAGATAGGTATTAACATTAGCCAGCTATCTTAAAAGAACGAATGAGAAAAGTTTTAAAATCTCTATTAAGGAACTTGAGCCCATTTGTATCTTCTTTAAAAGAAAACTAAAATACTTTATTGTGTGTAATGCAAATTTAACTTTAAAATACAATAATAGAATCATAGAAGTACACACGTTTAAGTGTGTTGCATTTTAATTTTATATATTCCTATGAATTCAAATTCTCGTTCGTTCGTTTTAAATTTATGTGGATTATTATTCTTTCTAGAGAACCTAAGTAGCGTGAAGGTTTTAAGTTAAAATGCATGTGTGTTATATATGTTTGTGTATGAAGGATGTTAGGGTTAGGAAGGAGCATTTCAGGAATTTTTAATATTGAACATAACTAAGTTTTTAAACCCTGTATACGGTGTAAATATGTTCATATTTACCATTCTGTTGAGCTTTTAAATAACGATAGAACCACGTGGATATAATAATGCAGCGAAATTATTTTTTTAGTACATACTTTATTATACGTAAAATATTATCAAAATAAAGGTCAAACTTTAGTTAATCAGAAAAAAGTTTAGAAGATACCATCTTAATTTACTCTGGAAACTAGTTACTTCTCGAGAAATTATAAAACAACTTCCGCGTCATCTCGAAATTACTTCAAAGAGACCGACAATGTGCGATGTTTTATGTTACTCATTCTGAAATTAAATGTATAAAAGTATTGAAAAGAAATATAATTTTTCATTTCATTTATTTGTTTATGAACCAGCAACTTACAAAATGAGAAATAATAATTGAAAAAATATATACATATGCTTAAAGAGATTAATTTGTGGTATTGGCACGTTAATAACGAATACATGTGTATAATAAACAGCTTATATATATATATATATATATATATATATATATATATATATCCATTGAATTAGGCACATTTTTAACCCAGTTCAAAATATGACTTGGAAGTAGTCGCCGACTACCTGTAATTGAGTAACACCTTAAGGCATTTATGGACGGATGTTATAAAAAAGTTTTTATGTATTGCAAATCTCTTGGTATAGTAAACACTCAGTCACTTGGTTTCTACTTCTGCAATATCCTAGACAGGCTGATATTGTTGCCGATGTTGGAGGAATAAGGTAAAGTCGACTTTTACGACCTAGCAAATGGATTCTTCAGAAAGAAAAATAACATTAATATAAATTCAATTCAACATAGAAAATGATCATAATAAGATCATTGTTATGTTTTTAATAATAGTAGTAATGTTGTCTCTATCGAACGTTTAGAAATCGGTATAGTGAAATCATTTAAAATATTCATAACATAAAATTGTTGTATTTATAGAGCCATTATTGTTTTTATATCCTAGATATTATTTAAAAAAATGATTTTTAAAATATCCTTTCGTTAAAAAATATAGTGAATCTGAGTTTCATTATCTTAAATGGAGAAATTGTTGAAACGAGTGTTAAATATAATTTTAAATAATTGTCATAATACATTGAATAGCGCAATCAAATTGTTTCGAAATACTTTTTGGATAATGACAAGAGATTTTATGCCCCAAAATAAATATGAGAACTCAAAAATAATTATAAAGTGACTGACTGATTTTGTATAATAATTATTAATTCCTAGATTGTTGCGATATGCAGGAAGTTTGTGATTAGTTCAACTAAGTTTATGTCCGGAATAAGCCTAGAACGACTTGATGTAAAAAGTATATATTCAATAATATATATATTTTGTAGGTAAAACTGTGTTAGAGGTAGAGTTTTTTATTAAATTCTTTAACAACCTTTAGATATTTAATATAAAAAAAAAATCGCTTTTGACCGTTTTTATGAATATAAAAATAAAAATAACAGTCCAAATATATTTTTAATACATAAATAAATATGTTTTATATAATTGTATTAAAATAAAAACATTAAATATAGAACAAGGTTTAAGTTTATTTCTAAAATATGACTCGATGAAAAATGGGCCAGTGAATTAGGAGTTCAGAGTCAGGCCTTGACCCATTTCGGAGTCGATCCAAAACGGTATATAGCGTCGAGATATCTGTCAGACCCAACAATCAACTCGTGGCTGTGCTGAGGTTTGAGGATCTACGATGCTTACGAACAATTATTGTATATAATGTATAGCAACATTCTAATTAATAGTCTGTTTGTAGATTCATGTTTAACTTATTATTGAAGTAAGCGGTATTTATTTACACTGGTTTTAGGTGATAAAAAATGTATTGCAATACAGAAGATTTTTTATATATATGTATTCTTTTTGGACATAAGTTTAGAGTTTTTGTATTTGTTATGATATCTAAAACAATTAAAATCAAATAATCAAGTAATATATTTAAGTTTTGTTAATTACTTAATTTTATTATTTTAGATGGTCCAGTCATTAAGTAACAAAATACGTACTAGAAGACATGTTTTTATATAACCAACCCTTTTTAATATACTTGTTATTATTATGTAATTAATTAAAACACGACTTCACGAGATCGATACTAAGTCACGTTGATCAAATTCGTCATAACGTACATCCAGTAAATTTCCCCCTCAAATTAAATTTCAACCTCGTCTAAAAACTTATTTTATTTCCCTTTCCGTGAACGAGATTATATTTTATAAATATCCAGCAGGTATATTAGGATAATATTTATATAACCTTTGTAAATATATTATAATATACCGGTATATTTACATATTATGATACTGAAATAATTTTAAATTTTCTAGGCTTCGTGTAAAATTTATATTTAACATTCATGTTAAAGAAAAGAAGATTTAGTGTTAGTTATTAGGTACCATGTGTTATTAATTTTTTTTTAATGATTTGTCAAGAAATACACCATAAGTAATGTATGTATTTATATATTTCTTAAAAGAGAGCAACAGGTCTTTCTTCCCCTGCGTTCTACGAGGTACTAATGTACGCATGCCTCTAAATACTAGTAGAAGTTAAATGTTTTATTTGCAGTGCGTATACGTCAGTTGAGTGTAACGGTTATTTAGACACAATTTTTTTACGACTCCCCGAAACATATCTTATATTTTTAATATTGATTGTTAGCAATTAACTTGTACATGTGCATGTAGCTTCATTGTAACCACTTCCGAGGCTTAGTCTGTCTGCCTTCTGCCATTTATATTATTTTAACAACACAAACATAACATTTCACTTGAATTTGGATTCTGTCATATTGACTTAAATTAAAATACTGTTTTACATTTTTCCTATGTAAGACACAATTCAATTCGGTGTTAAATACTGTTGTGATATTAAAATTTTATGCGGTGATAAAATAAATGATTTGCTATAATAGCATTGCAATTAGTAGGTATGGCATCAAATACAGTTTTTAAAACTATCGTCTTCGTTAAACCTCTTTCCATAATCAAGAATGGTTTTTTTGAAGAATCAACATCGGGTCATTAAGTATGATCCACTTAAGTGTTGTTTGAAAAATAATGTTCCAGGCTTCACCAGATCTAGTTCCGATTTAAATTTGCAGGATTATGATTCATGCTGTTTTAAAGAGGATGAGGTATTTCCAAACGCCGTGATAATTTTGAGTTCCTAAAACAGTTCAAAAGAATGTCAGTGAAATATTTTCCCACGGTGTGAGTGCGTGTTTCTATTGATAACTTATCTAAACGCTAACAAAACTCATCGTTAAAAAACTTATCCTTGATTTTGAAGAAACTTAGTATATGTATATATACATGTTATTTATTTTATAAATAAAATAATAAAATATATATATATATATATATATATATATATATATATATATTATATTTATTATTATATCAAACTTAAATACAACTTAAAAATAAAAAATTGTTCCGCAAAACTAATAGATCAGTTTGACTGCGGAATCGCGAGTCTCCATGTCATTATATTAATATATAAACTAACGCAAGTTACAGTAACAATTATTTGATGCAAATAATAAAAAAAGGAGATTTAACACTATTTATAGCAAGAATAGGTATATATTATAACAAAAACTTATTATAGCTCATAAGCTACAGGTAACTTTATAAAGTTAGCTGTAAAATTAAATTAATTACCCGTTAAATTAATAAAGGTCATAATCCAGTGAGACAAAAATGACGAAAATTACTTATTAGAGCTTAGGAAGAGCTTTTTTTTGAGAAAGTTTCAGCCTAGTTTATTTTCTCTAATTCTAATCCTTAAGTATTTCAGTATAACAATTATTTTACACGTGAAAATAACATTCCTTAGATATATACTACTAAGTTTGTTGGATGGATGTTTGTTTCGATTTCAATAAGTCTACGCCGCCATATAATTTTGTTTCGGATTTTGCCACCTTTCATAGTTCATTTCATAGTCATAACCCACATTTTGATCAATCCATAGTTTTTATTTATACACTTTAAAATTGTACTTACAAAACACTTTAAAAGAAGTCACGGACCACAGGTAGGTATATAAGCCATATTTGCAATCCAAGCGGTAGAAGTCGCAGGCGACAGCTAGTTATTATTATAAACGGATTAAATAAAAGCGATCCTTAATTGTTTGGATACCTTCAACCATCAATATGCTTGGTATATTTTGCTAGCTACTGGAGGGATTTTCCAATTACTTGACCAGTTGCTCTAGCAACCTTTGGGATGCAGATTTTGTGGTTTTGTTTTTTAGCATTATTTGATCACAAATACCGCGTTCGCTGCTGATAAATTACGTTCACCTCATTTCTTCAATATGCTCTCAAAATGCAAACTTAATATTTCCAAGTAAAACTTTGTGTATACGTATATGTTTAATCATACATTTATGAATAATTATTAGGAGCTTTTGTTAATAAAGGATAATGTGGCTTTATATGAAGATTGGATTAACGGCTTTAGAGATTACGTTCTATAAAATAAATAAACACCTCTTTTTAATATACGTAACTCGTAGTAACATAAGTATCATTTTAAATTTTTAATATTCCTGATTAATCAGTAAATATTTATTACTAGATAAATTATATGAATACTTAAACATTTCGAAAACTAGAAAAAAAAATAATAATCAAAAACAATAATACTTGTTTTAATTAAAAGAGGATTTATAAAAAAAACACCTTCAACTGGGTGATAGTTGAAAGCAATTTAGTCCATTTTACGGCTGAAACTGACAAAAGCTTGGACTTTTGTTTTATGTTTCAGCGTGCGTACGTAATTTTAATTCGATTCAGGACACGTGTTGGGTATTCACCCTTATAACGTTGATGGAATATGAAAACGGAGTATTTTTTGTATAAATTCATATTTGTGTTATTCGATTTGTAAAAAAATAAGTTTCGTCGTTACTAAAGGTACGATTTTAATCTAGGTTTTTAACGAATTGATTACAAATTTTTGCAATGCTTTTTATTTATAAATATTAGACATATCAAATTTAAAATGAAAGAAAGAATTTATTATTTATTAAAAACTATTTTTTTTGTAGGTTTCTAATAAAAATATTTTAAAAACAATCATTTAAAAATACATTTACAACATATAATAAGATAAGTAAGTATAAATATTCGAATTAAAAAGACTAAATAATAATCGAATCTACTAATTAACGAGTTATATTATTATGTAATAATAAATGTTAGTATTGTTTAGTTTTATTTTTCAACCCGCTTAACAAATGAAATAGAGAGAGACCTAATGATTTGTAAGAACATTTAAAATATATATAATATATTTTTTTAAATAAACTACAATATATAATTTTTTTTTTTTTTTTGTGAAACCATTTATTGGATGACGTCATCCGACAAGGGGCTTAGAACCACTTTGGCCGCACAATAGTTCGGACAGAATCGAAGGTAATCTTCGTTTATGAGGCTTAATGTTGTATTGTTGTACACATTGTAATCATAATCAAAAAATCATTAGTATGATGTTATTAAATTATTTCATTAATATATATTAGGTATCTAAACTATATGTATCTAAACATTTTTATTAGTGTCCTTTTATTAGTATACCAGCTCTAACTTCTTAACATGATCGTTGTGGAGTTAGAAGACATTCTTAGTTCAAATTCAAATACTTTTATGTTCCACCATTGAATATAGATATATACAAAATAAAATAATGAAAATAAAAATAAATAAACAATTTTATTATTGACTATTTATTTTTATAATTAATTGAAAAATATATCCATAGAGTGTTTTGCGGTTTTTTCTTCATGCCTATTTGTAATATAAGACAATGACCTAAGAAAAGTGTAAATATAAAATTTACCAAACACATACATAATTAAGAATGAAGTACACATTCAGTTGTTAAGATAGGTGACAAAAATTTAATTACCTGGTAAGTATGAAAGGTAGAGTATGAAATACTTATCGCTTCAACTTGACGGCATGTCCTTGAGAGATAATGATTTTTGGTTATTGGCATGCAATTAACTTGGAGGGCAGCTTTTAGATGAAAAATAATTACCTCGTTTGACCTACAATACCATAAACAACCAATGAATTAATTATCTTCACTACAACAACAACAACAAATAATAATACGTCTTTTGACAAAAAGCTTAATAGATTAATGACATATATTTTTTTAATAATGTATTTGTTTTAATGTGTTATTTTACATGCAATTTGTACTTTGCTGTATTGTAGCTGCACTTTGTAGGTTAACATTAATTTATGCTTCAATCAATTCCACTGAACAATTATTTTAAAACAAACAAATCAAATGGATCTAATTATAGTATTTTGTTATAGTATATTATTAGTTTTATTTAATAAGCTTATTTAAATTGACCTACAAACAAAACAGGTTCCTAACAAGTCTAAGCTTCAGTAGTTCATAGTTATTCCATATTATACCCACAATTAAAAATACAAATCTTTCAAAGTTCTGAGCATCTTTATTGATAATAATAAAAATAATCATAGATATAATGCTTAGAATACTAATTGCTGGGATAAAATCAATGAGGTTTAAAGCATATCAAGCATAGTTCAGGAATATCGCAAGGGTATGCATTCATCGCCTGCATTGTAAATGTGCGGTATTTCAAGACGACGCGATGAAGGGAAACTCATGACACTTGTAATATGTCTAGCCTGTTGGCCCGTTATGGCGACCGACAGGCGCGTTCAGCCACACAGAAATGTCATCGTCTCTCTGGTGTCTTAGACCAATCATTAATTATTATTTCATTACATACTTTTATTTGAATTTTAACATATACATATTAGAGCATTGGCAGACGGTATTTGAACTTTTTTGATGTTATATACGAATTATCGTTCGAAATATAACTTTTTTCAGTATTACGTATTTATCGTGGCCAACAATTGTTTCTTTTTGTCTGTAAGTTATGCAAACTAGACAATGGATTTCGAATCGCACAATCAACGTAAAGATGATTACGGTTAGCAAACGAGTTAATTGACACAGACTGGCCGCTCTTTGGTTTCTATTGACAAGTTAACGCAGACCGATTTTGACTATTTGTTTATTTAAATTTCGAATAACTTATTCTATTTTAGAGATTGCAGTTAAAATCTAAAACTTTCAAAGCCAGACTTTAAAATGTATCGCAATATTGCCACAATTACCTTTATTGGTTTGTGCAATGGCTGAAAAGAACATTTCGGGCATTTATCGTACATTTCAAAAACGTTGGAGTTTTATTAGAAAATAAGGGTTGCATTTTTATTATATTATTAAGTATAACATATATATTAATTTTAGATGTTATTTATTTTTTTGGCCACCTCTGAAGGCTTAAGTATTTGTGTAATTGAATTTGTGGTTTGTAACTTGTGGATTCGATTAATTTAGTTGTTTAAGCTTGTAAACTAAATGTGTAAGAGCGTATCAAGAAAATGTATTTATAAAAATTGTATTGTTGACTATTTTGGTATAGAACTAGATTTTCTTTCATGAGTCCATCCAAATTCAATAAATATTAACTTTTCCAATATTTGTTTATTAATATCTTACTTCACTACATAAATATTTAAAGTTGAATATATAACAAAAACCTGGGGTTTATGTAAATAAAAATTGTATTTGTATAATTAAGTTACTTTCAGAACAAAGGCCAAAATTATTTAAATTAATGGTGAAATTGTGGGGAAGTACTGTTACTTAATAAAGTTGTTACAGTATTTATCTGTTTTCATGTTAATTGTGGTCGGTTCCCATTTTTTATAAACGGACCAATTATTTAATTATGATACTATCACTAAAAACAGAAATCATCCAGATCATTTTATGTATATTTATTTTTTGTATATTTTATTGTTTTATGTATATTTTTTCTTTGATATCTGCGGAAATATTTTTTTTTATTTATAAGACATATCCTGGTTAAGAAAACAGCAAATTTATAAGGAAAAGTTACAAACATTACTCAAAATTTTGCTATATTAATCCTTTTATTTTTTTGTTTATTTAAATCTGTCTCAGCCTTCCAAACAAATAAACATAAAGCAGTATGTATATTTGACTGGAAGCAATGTCGCAATGTCTTCAAAAGATCACAGACAACAAGAAAGAAAGAACACTAGTGATGCGAGTTATGCGTCAGCTCGAACTGGCCTGACTCATTTTTAGTAGAGTTGGATTCTCTATGTACTTAAGTATTATTAATATTTCTACGAAGCTTCGACATTAAATTGTTGAAAATAGAGTATAATATTTTGAACATAATACTTCTAAGATCGAGACTATTTTACCGTGCTATTCCGGGCTGAAACGAATGATATTTGATTATTTAAATATCATTAAAATCTATACAGAAATTGATGAGTTATAAATGGTGAAACTAATACAATATATTTATTTAAGTCACTTATCAGTTTAATTATCTTTAAAGTTATTATTTTTATTTGTGTTTTCTACTAGCAATCCACTTTCTACATTACCATTACTTTTTTATTAGTTATTTAAATCAATTTTAACATTTATAAACGATAAGTGATTTTCTATTGTAAGGAACTAAAATCTTCAACAACGTCCCTGGTAACAAGATATACAACAACTTGTATCAAATACAGACTTGATGAAATAAGCAATTAGAGCAACATTTGCATATGTAGTGACTTTGTACGTGAGGATAAATATGACTAGGTAGGATACAGACAGGAATAGACATTTAGACTAGTTATTAGTTTAACAAAAGTCGTGTGGACTCAAGCTGGCCACACCCCTATAAGCCTGCCGGGGGTAAGAGTGACGATATTATTATAGTATACTATAGGTATATTAGGTTATAAATACCTTTAAGAAATTTTATAAAATCTTCTTTATACAACATAAGTTAAAGGAATTCTTATTTTCTCGTCCTCATAAGAATTTCATTGTAATATTTTGATATCATATTTTGGACTTAGTAAAACGTTCTAATATATTGTTTATAATAAGATTGAAATATGTTGCAGTTATTTTTTAGTAATATTATATTACTAGCATTTTTAGACACGATTAGACTATATCAGAGGTCAAACAAAAATTATATTGATAGAGTATGATAATAGTAAAAACTACTAGTGTTACTAAATTCGTAAAGGTATTATAAAAGTAAATTATTTAGTTTTAAATTACTTTTGTTAATGCCTTACTTAAGTACCTACTACAATTTAGGCCATTATAAGCAAAACTAGTTTTAATCAAATAGATAACATTGAATACTGTTTTATTATATTAAGAGAAAGTAATGTTTTCGAGCACAATTTATTTCTTTTTAAATTTAATAGTATAAATTGAAACATATTTGTTTAATAAAATTTACCAATAATAAATGAAGCACACTTCAAAATTTATTATATAATCCCAGTAACGAAAACATTTTATTTATACAAAATCATTTAGTAGTGGAGTCAAAAATAAAAAGTGAAATAAATTTAAAAATTAAGATGTAATGGAAGATCATTAATATATAGTATTTTGTAGTTATTCGTATTGTAGTCAAAGGCCAAAAACTGACAATATTAAAGGAAATTTAAATGGAATAAAAATTTTATGGAGCTGCTTCAGTAATTGTAAAAAGGCTTTGACCGCCTGTTAAGATTCCCGGATCGAGTTAAATTTGCTATTTTGTCTGCCCCGACAGAGACAGTGATATATACTAGGTGTTTTTCTTCTAGAAAGAATACCTCTATTTCATTTAATTGTACCACTCTTCTCTGACTTAATCAATTTTGTTGGATCGCTTGCTAATGCTAATATGGCTTAAGTATTTTTATTGCTAAAAGTTAGTAATTATTTGTTAATAATTAATTTTCATGTAATCGGAGAAAAACAAAAACGCTGAATACTATCTTAGCGCGAACATCATCGGTTCACCCGTGCATAGAAACTGCCGCAAATGATAGATATCTACAGTCTACAAGACTCACCACATAGCACTAATAAACAAACAAAAATGAAAAAACTTATTTTCCCCTAACACGGATTCCGTCCTCCAATGCGGAAGATGTCAAGACGAAATACAAAAAAAAAAATCATCAGTTCATGTATTATGGACCCAAACGGATTCTCTAAATTTATCCATGAATATATACCTCTCTCCTTCTCACCTTTGTTTTGGCATCTTCAAAACTTATCTTGTATTATGTTCCAGGCAACCAGCAGTGCCGGTCAAAACCCCTTTCTGGTAAATTATCCTGAATAACGTATTATTTATTAGTCATGAGTTTGGTCATTCTTTCACAAAAAGAAACTATATTTTAGATTGTGTTTGTAAAAGCATTCTGGCTATTATTCGTAGTATTAGTGACCTTATCTTTTCTGAGGACGAAGACAAAAGTGTTTTTTCCAAATGATACCGGAACATACTTTCCTGATCAGATTTTATCGGATATATTTAAGAGGCGCTTACAAATATACTGACATTTTTAACATCAGGATCTGATGTTAAAATCCTTAGATACTTTCTTTTTAATTAGTTTTATGATTTTCTTTAAAGTTGGCTGCATTGGAAATTAATGAAAGGACTGTCACGTTTTTGGTCGTTTGCATCTCTTTACGAAGAGTTTGGATTTTTGGCACTTCAAATGTTCTTTATGATTAACTCAAATTTGCTCATTGCTCAAGAGAACCTATATTTTTCTCTTTCTTTGAAAATTATTTTTGAGTACTTAAATGCCTTTTAATCAACGTCTAAACTTCTTTTGTCCAGTCAAATTTACACATTTCTTTTCTAGTACACGTTGGATTCATTTAAGAACTGAGTGTAATGCCCTAGAGTGTAGAGAGTTGATGGCTAAGTTTATTCTGATCTCGGAGATACGAAGATCATTTTCAATCTACAAACGTTTTCTTTATTTTTGTTATTATGATAATTCGTAGGTGAGTAGTGCTTATGCCTAAATGGTAGTTGGGAAAGTTTATATCTAGGCTAGAATGCTTTCCAGACCGATTATTTCACATTAACCTTACTAAGACGCGTGCGGGTTTCTCCCAAAAATGGCTAAGGTGGTTATAGAACCACCATCATCGACCTCAGTATTTCTTAACGTTAGATAAAATTGAGGTCATACGAAGGCAAATATATTATAACAAAGTCTTAAGAGATCCTGTTTATAACAAAATGGAAAATGGTATGTCTTTTACAACAGTTAATCTAGTTATTTGAAGGCTTATTATATTCTGAGAAGTAAATAGAAAAAAGAACTTACTATTTATTAATATATATAAAAAAAATAGTTAACATTTTCTATAACAAATAATAACTTCTATTTTGTAATATATTTTTTTTACTATAAGATTTTATAAGTAAAAAACTATATATCTATACCTAACTTAACAGTAATAGTATCAAGGATTATATATGTAAACTAAATTTACCGCAACGTATTTCCGGAAGTTTTAATTCGGGATCAAATGGAGGTAATAATTAACAACATAAAACACAAATATTACTAACGAATTAAATGTCATATAAAACAAAAAGGTTTGGGAGGTTTTAAATGGTAATAAAATGTTTGTTCAGTAAAGTTCAATGGGGATCCCATCTTAAATCCATTAAGAGGGAATATGTAGTGCCTTCGGGGTCATTCTGCTGACCCAGGTGATCAGCTTTAACCTTAACATTACCAGTTTCAAATCATCAGCTCAGTCGACCTAACCTGTCACGTTGTTTTATCCTCATAAATAGACTACATCGTTGCGGTATCTCAATTGGTAGAGCGAACGATACGGTTTCCCAGAGGTCGCGGGTTCGAATCCCTGCCCGTATAGATTTATTTTTTTATTAAATATTTATATCAATTTAAATAAACTTAACATGGCTATATATGTTTATAGATATTTTCAAACAACAAACACTGTGTAAAATCCTAAACAATACTATAATAATAATAATAATACAGTACAAATTACACACATTGATCTAACCCCTAAGTAAGCAAATTAATTGTTTGTGTTAAGGTTGTTAGACAACGATATAAATACATAAAAATAACATTATAAATAGTGAGAATATATTTAATAAACGACCAAACCGAGAAATACAGACAGAAATCTATGTTCATCACACCTGTCCCTTTTGGGAATCGAACTCGATACCCATTGAGTCGCTATATGTTAGGCGTCTGCGCTCGACCAACGAGACGGTTGAACACTGGAGCTTTGTTACAAATATAACTTAAAATAAATTCTAATCGTCATCTATACATATAATAAAATTGTTACTGATCCATTTCTGTACTTGGCAAATATTAAAAAAAAACATTATAGGGGGCCTTTATAAGAACAAGGGAACCCAAAACAATGGTTTTTCAGTTTGACTGTATGTTTGCATGACTGTATGTTTGTGCACGCTAATAGGTACTATGCAAATCTTATTCTATACATGTAATAAATCTGTAGAGGAGTAATCTTTGTACATTGAAAATATAAAAAAAAATATACCAGGATGTGAAGTGATAAGTAATAGAATCCATTTTCAGCATTTTTATACTCTTTGTATGTTTATCTGTGTGTCTTTTAGTTGTGCACAAAACTCAAAAAATAAATAAATCAAAAATTCACACAGGGGGACCTTTATATAAGCAAGAGAATACAAAACAATGATTAATCGATTTGGATGCAGTTTTCGGAATATATATTGTCATGGGATTAATTTAATATGTTGTTTTTTTTTTCAATAAATAACAAATAAAGAAGTTAATAACCTCTTATTTTCGTAACATTGCTGCTTACCAGTTTGAGGGTTTATAGTTTTTTCATGCATTGGTAAGTACAAAGGGTACGTTTTATCAAAATCGAAATCTACGCGTACGAAGTCGCAGGCGAAGCTAGTATTAAATATAATAGGAAATAAACATTCAAAGCAGAAGCAATAAACTGGAATGCTTTTCCATGGAAATACTTGATCACACGTATTAATTTAACGCTATGAAATGTTAATTATGAAGTTATTTCATACCTTAACTAGAATAACTTTCCACTTTTGAATTTAAATGTATCTACATTATATAGTTAATTGAATATAGCCATTGCAAACTATTTGTATGCTAAATCAGATGATGAGTTGGTCGCGGTTAATATAGTGAACGCTATACTGCATTATTATTAAAAAAGCTCTTCCGAAAGCTTTTACTGTTTAAATTAATCATCTTATATATTTTCCTAGTGGAAAAAAAAAATTCGTTCTTGACCGACTTCGATCCAGTGTCGTAATGCAATATATATGATAGCCTGAAAGAGATTAAATTCTGTAATAAAACTTACATTCCCATAACATTATAATATTATGAAACAAAGGCAAGTATATTTTATTTTTTTTAGTTTATATAGTATATAAACTTAAGATGTGAAATTTAATTCATTAATTTATTTACAAAATATAATTATGATATACAGAAATATGCAATCAAAAAAAATTTTCACGAATAAAAACCTAAAGGCTAGAATTTAAGAAGAAGGCTAAAACCTAAAGATAACATAAAACATTTTCCATTTATATTTTTGGTTGCTTGTGAGAAACCAGACTATTCATAATAATAAAGTTGTGGGAAGTTATTTCAAATAGGTAAGCATGTGTTACTTAAAATTTATTTATGTCCTATTGATTCTATAATAATTTAATTTTAAAATTAAAAACATTTTAAGCTTCAACAGATAAGCTGTATTTGTGATGCTTCTCTGAGATCATCGTTCGATTATTCCCTTTGACGATTAGTTGTCCGACAAGTTGACACTACTTATCTAATTGTGTACTATTAAGAGGTCTGTTTGATTAAAAATTAACAATGTAATTTAAATATAAATGTCATTAATCTAGCTAAAAATAATAATTGACTGAGCCGAGAGTTAGCGAAGCACTTTAGTACTTAAATATTAAGTTCCAACAGTTTTTTTAACATCGGAATAGACCCTACTACGTCCCCAAATTAGCATAATTTTGCACGTAGAATGCAATCAAAATTAGTGACAATCCACAGATATCTAATGAATACTTTGAAAAGCGAGTGACTATCTTCTTAAGATTATATTGAAGCAACTTAAGGTCATTGATATTGGTACGAGTGCAGCACTGGGGATCATGCGCATATATTTTTATGGATTGATGGTATATCTGACGTTCGACACGTTGTTTCAGCTATCAGTAAGCATTTATAGATCCCAAGATATTACTGCGGAGAAAGCAGTGGTTGATTTGGACCGAACCGAATTCAGCGTAGGCTTGTACTATATTAAACATTCATTAATCAAAATCATCACTGGTTTGCTTGTCAAGCCACACCCTTTAAGTAGATTGATCGGCATCAATGAGCAGTCATATTGACCTGAAAAGCCACATGCAGGGATGCAACGAATACTCCAACTGAAACTATAATCAATAAATAAACGTTTGATTTTGATAAAATGAACTGGACAAACATAAAGATATTCAATTGATTGTATTCTATGTAGAATAGAAAAACATGCTGAATTTGTATCAAAAAATGTGTGAAATATCCAATTCTTCATTTTTTATTTATAATAAAACAGTTGGTTTAAACCACTGTCTGATTCATTAACAAAATCATTTATTTTTATTTCAATTCAGCATTTCAATGCAATGTGTGAAAATGTGCAGACGACTCAAATACTTTGAGGTTTTCTTTAAAGTTTTTATTTTCTTTTCTGCATCACGAGGCTTTACTTCGCTTGGATAGGTCCACTTGAAGTAAACAACCGATAATTTTTGTTTGAGACCTCCATTATTAAAGTCGTAATATATAAAATGTAATGTGGTGACAATTTAGCAAATTAAAAGCTTAAAATTTTGCAATTTAAAGCTTATCAATTAATAAAAATATGATATTAATAATATCAGACGCTTATTACTAATAAACATATTATATATATATATATATATATATATATATTATATATATATATATATATATATATATATATATATATATATATATATATATATATATATATATATATATATATATATATATATATATATATATATAATAATTTAATTATTTGTTACGTAATACTCAGTTTATAAAAAAAATATCGTTTTCCGTAATTCCTGATGAGTTCTAAAAATATGACTTAGTTTGATAATTAATAGAAAAAAATTACAAATTACTATAAAAAAAGATAAGGATGCTTACGCACTGCACCCTCTCTAAATTTGATATAAATTTCAGATATTTCTGAAGTAGTTTTATATGAGCAGTACTGCGGACTTATGAGATAAATGGCTTTAAATTTTAACAAATGTGGAACTTTTAAACATGTTGATAATGTATGATGAATACTTTGTTTTAGTTGAAAATAAGTGTAGCGACTGCTGTAAGATTGGTGGACAATACATGCCCTTGATATCGCAATGGATCTATAAGGACACTTCAATCTGCTACGTTATCCCAGACAAAGTGTACCAAAATCCACCAGTGGTCACTGTCATTGGATTTTGGTACACTTGATATCAAAAAATTACATGAAGTATCAGCTACAAATGATGCACGTGGTTCTACACACTTGACATAATGGCATATGTTATCCCGCCTGATATTGGGTGAATTCAAGAAATTGTAGATTCACTGTTTGTAATGTAGTCTTATTTTATAAAACCAAATAATTAAAGTATACACATTAATAGTAACAAAATAATACATTTAGAAGTCACTTCAAAATGTGTATACTCGATCAACACTCCCTGAATTTAACACAAACATGGTAAGTTCCAGAGTAAATATACCCTTAAGCAGAGATTAAAACTTCTGAAAGAAAGTTCCGGTTTTATAGTTGGCATTACATTAATAACATAAGATATAAGCTAAATCTGAAAACAGCTCCATAATAGCATAATTGGATTAGGACATTAGGAAAATGCGGCAATTACTAAGTTTTTTTTTTTAATAATATCATGACAAATTACACACATTGATCTAACCTCTAAGTAAGCAAATTATTTGCTTGTGTTAAGGGTGTTAGACAACGATACAAATACATAGAAGTACACATATAAATACTGAGAATATATTTAATAAACGACCAAACCCAGAAACACAGACATCTACGCTCATTACATAAATGACTGTCTCTGCCGGGAATCGAACCCGAGCCCCATTTCGCCGTGACACGTTAAGCGTCTGCGCTAACCACTCGACAAACGGAGCGATTTTTGCTACTCCAAACATAATCTGATAAGAAGTCTTAATCATATTTTTACGATAATTTGATCCTAATTATAAGAGTTAACGAATTGCACAGTCATAAGTAAAAATCCCCAAAAAATATGCAAGCTTCAATGTAGGCTAGACTAGGTTTGACGACAAATACATGCATTAGTATTTTAGGCAACAACGTTGGTCAGACCTAAAGTAAACTAATCATTCTGCATAAGTATCGCAACTCCACAAACTTTAATACACAGAACACATAAAAATATAAATGAAAAACGCAAAACTAATCAACGCAATCTGAAATGGATTTAATGTTTTTCCTTTGATAGAGATAGTTTAAAATATTTTTTAATGAAATGAAAACTAAGTATATTGCACTTTAATTGCAATATCTGCAGATCTAAGGATGATTTCATAGCTTTAGTATTTCCGTTTGGTTTCCTTTTTAAGATGTAAAACTAATAAGTTGGTTTATTATAATTCATTTAATTGGTTAATTTAATATGTTAAATTAAAAAAGACTTGTTTAGTAACAAACGAGTTCAACTTTTTTTTTAGGTTTTGTTAAGATTTTAGCTTAAAATAATAAGAGAGATCAAAGGTGCGAGCCCAGTGAGTAAGCTGGAGATTCACTTGCATAAGCTCTTATGACGCAAACACAACCTCACCGTACCTACGAAAGAAGAACTTTGTATCCCATAGGATCTAAGGCTTTCGCCATTATCTATATTCAATGCAATGCTACGGCAAAAGCGGGAACAAAGTCAGTATGATCACTTACAGGAAGGGACACATGAATCATATTTCATCCTAATCCGCTGGTTTGTAGTCTTTAATACGACCGGTCTGAGATGTTGTAAGACGTGGAGATTTATTAAATTTCAAATAAGTCACCATTAGATGAGCTGTATTTTTTGAAAATAAATATAATCTGGCCCAACTAATAGTGCACATTAATTATGACTTCATCGGGAGGGACCAGTGCTACTATATTGTGATTTATCGTCTGAAAATGGATCTTGAAGCTTCCGTCTCTGTACAACCATATCTACAAGTAACTTTCAAAATTGTTAAAGTGAGATGATAGTAAAAGACGTTTAAGCTAATTTTTAAACCTCTTGTTCCACAAGGACTTATTCCTGGCACCTTTTTATTTTCACGCTATAATGATGACTTTCCCTATAATTTTTAATAACATATTATAAATATGATAAATACGAGAAACAGAAATAAACACGTAGGCCCTAAATTTCGTCCTTAAAAAGTTAGTAAATATTTCATGGGATTGAGTGTATGCATACATAATAAAGTTCCACAAGATATCTTTGATCCTTATTTTCTTAGAATTAAATTTAAAATTGAAACTATATTAATAAATAAATCTTATTATAAAGTTCAAGAGTTTTTGGTTGTTTTGTTGATTCATTTATAGGGATCATCCCTAGGGATATAATGTATGAGTCAAACTTTGTTAAAAAGAGCAACTGTTGATGTTCTGGCTAGCTCTTCCCAGCAGAACAGTATTCCGAGCTAATGGTAGCTTACTCACAGACTGACTATGCTGATCTTTCTAATAATTGACGATTCAAAAGTCATGTTCGTGTAAATGTCTAGACTGAATGAGGATAATTTGAATTTCTTTCAGACATCCATATTGGATGGTACCGAGAATACATGCCTGTTTTTTTTTGGTACTTTGTAGTTCTGTGTTCTGAATGCAAAGGATGGTCCGAGCAAAATTGTTCGAGGGATGTTCCGGCATCTATGGAGCTAGAACTTTCCTGGTGTAATGGAATTGAAGTATCACATTTGGGAGAGGTATCTGTGGTTGGTAATTGGTTCTCAACAAACCTTTGCGAAACTGGGTCACTGCTTTAAGTCAGGCTCCTGTGTGAGTCTGGTACGTTGTCACTAAAATCAGTCTATTCGTGCTTCCGGTATTGGCAGCATGATTCTATAAAATGTTGGGCCTGTACACATCTCTTACAATACCTACGAGTAACTAGGGAGGACGTTTTATTATGCTGCATCACAACCTGTTTTAATTTTAAATAAAATAATTATAAACTTATTTTAATTGACAATTTACATATTCTTATCTTCCTCAGTACGGATTTCTGGCTTAAGGAGTTGTATACTGTTTTTACAAAAAAATGAAACGTGGAATAAATAGTTACTCAAATCTGGTTTTAAAATGTTTTTTTTTACATGTTATAAGTAAATAAATGTAAGAAAATTAATCTTTTTTTAATACTAAAGGTGTTACTTTGTAAAAACAAAAAAAAAATGTGGACATTAAAAGTTTTTATCTTTTGAAGGATGGTTTCGGAATCGAAATATTCGTAGTCTAATCTGACGTCTGACAGCGGGTTTGCTTGCTAAAGGTCAAAGCAATTATATGCGATTTAAGCTGTTAGTGATGGTAGTAATAAATACAAGTATACATTTTCATATCATTATATCCTATGCTAGTAGCATAGCTGACACAAAAAACTGCTGGACCGATTTTGATAAAAAATAGTGAATAATAAGAACAAGTGATTGAATATAGACTATATGTAATTATAAAAATGTAGAGGGCGAAGCCGCAGGCAAAAGTTAATTTCGGTATTCAAAGTAGCGTACCACTAACGTATAAAAGTATAATGGATAATGAAAAAAGCTTACCCAGAAGCTTTAACAAATATAGAAAGATAGACTTTTCTTTTAAGTTGCAGCCTTAGTGTATTTTATACGAATACATTTTTAATGAAGCGTAGAATTTAAGGAAACGCAGATAGTTCCCAGTTAAATGTATTATCTTCTTTTTCTTCATACACTTAATGTCTTTATTTTTCACACTTCCTTTATTATGGATATTAAGAGCTCTATGGTAATAAATTAAATAAGTGCAACCGATGCATAAAAGTAACTTATGGCAAGACATTTTTATGCAATAAAATTTAACTGGAAATTACTTCTAACTTCATACATTCCCTTCTCATGGTAATTCAATAAACTGGCATTAATTTCTAGCGCGTATAAGACACATATATACATATACACATTTTTTATAGGAAGAAAACAATATTTATATTTAGCTAGTTCGAAAATCCTTCACTCGATTGTAACTTTATTAGCTTTAAAGCAGCAAAAAATCCGACAAAAGTTAGAATAAGTCCCGAAAGTATTTTGTCGGGTAATTTTATAACATTAAGATACCATATCATAGGTATACCATAGATCAGGTATAAAAATATAATGTATATACATATATAAATAAACGTGTTGTAATAAACGCAATTATTTTAAAAGTTCGTGTGCTAAAATTGGCGCTAAATAAAACCAAAGTGTTGTTTTAAAATTTATTACATTATTGAACAAAGCATTGTTGACCTAGAAATTAAAGTATTTTTTTTACATTTCATTCGGGTATAACAAGCGTTGGATACGAAATAGTTTAGTATTGCTTACTGATTTTAGATATATATTCCTATATTTTTATTCAACTAACGCTAACGTCGATTGCGTTACAAAGTAATGTCTCGTGTGAAAATCGATATCACGGGAGATTAAATTTCAAACTTCGAACAAAATTGTATATTTTGAGCACAGATTATATTGATTTATTAAAAACAAAAACTCTGAGGGAAAATATAAACTATTGTACAATAGAAATCTTTTTATACAAAATACAATGGATATTTTGTAAAAAAATACAGTTATATTATGTTTTCTTTGTACATGAACGTATTTCATTATTTAATTTCTCCGGAACGTGAAGCCATTTTGAATTAGCTAGATCTCGAAAGCCTATGCTTCTATCAATCTCTATAGATTGTATATTAATTCTATTCTTAAAAGTCGTTGCATGGATTAGATTCGTTTTTTTATTATGCTTTTCATTACTCACATTAATATTGCTGTCATACATCAACTAAGATTATTTCCATCTGACGGCTGACCAAAAATGCCGCCATTGATAACTGTTACCTTCACTTTAAGCGAAAATCGTTAAATAGTTGAAAGGTTAGAAGATATTTTATAACATATTTTACATTCCTTTTAATTTAATAGAATCTCTGGGGTATTATCCCTGACTGGATATATAGGATATATCCAGTATAGGCATTCGTTTATCCTTAAAGGATAAATGATAAGAATAAGTTATGAGAATGTTCAATTTCTATATACTAGTAATATAATTTCTAATAACGAGAGAGAATCGTCAAGAACTGTAGAATAAATGATGAATTTAAAAATACGTAAGAGGTCGTTTATTCGGAATTCCTCATCCTCTTTTATATTTATTTCTTTAAACATTTATTGTAACATATATAATTTCCACATGATCTGTTTTGTCTAGTCTTTACAGGTGAAAGAGCTTAAATGTAACAATGAGACTGCAGCTAGTACACGTAGATAGGTAAGCTTAAAGGGGGAGTTCCACCCTCACTGAAAATGTACGTAAAATAGCTATGACAGTTAGGTTTCGTGCGATGAGGACGAGAACCGGCCGACTAACCCTCTCTTACCCCATGTTCCCAAGGGATTGCCACCCTGCTCCCTTACTCTGCATACTCCCTTATATTGCAGATGTCTACAGTTCCTTTTACTTATGTACATCTCTATATGTATAATTAACTATTTCCAATATTGACATAGTTTGTCTCTGTTATACTATTATGGTTATATATCTAAATATCTTTCATCTTTAAATATTAGATCGTAAAATTTTAATAATGTCTTAGTCATTTGAAATATATTGAACACTTTAATAAATTGATTTACAATTCCGTTACACCGAAGCGACTAAAATGTGTTTTTTTTTTAATCTGAGTAAATATGTATGAAAGAATTATTGTGGAGTATTAACTGACTTATGTCGCATCATTAGTAAAATTAAAATAGAGACATCTTATACAAACATTATTAAATTGGGTAGTGTAATTCAAGAAGTTGTTTCATATATATAGGCTTATTTTATTAAATTTCTTATTTTCTTATTTTATAAAATTATATATGTTTGCTTATGATTGAATCTGCTATCCTATCGAATTTTCAATGTCAGGCTTAATGTCTTCTTTGACCTCTTAAAACTCAATAAAACAATATTCTGTATGTGTAATGTGTACTCCAAGTGCATATTAATTCAAGCAGTCGTAAGAATAATGCGAGAGGACATAGTTGATTGCATTCTTTACAACCGATTTAGCGTAGGAAATAAACAACTTGACCCAGAACCAACTCAGAAATACAAAGATAGAAACTATAATACTTATTTAATAAACAAACTAATATCATTAAGATCTATTATTCATAGAAACAATCTATCTATCAACTATGTATTATATTTTTCATAGTAATATATTTAAGCATCATTAATATAGCATCATTTATGTATGACAATTGCATTTTAAAATGACTAAAAAGGCTTATTACAATTAGTATAACACCATTAGGAAAATATTAACTATTTACTAAATAGAATAATCATAAACTGAAATAATACGTACGACATTTTGTTTTTGACAGTATATATATAAAGGTAGAAATCTAGTATGGAAACTCATTTTCCAAAAAAATATTGATTGTTATATTAATTCCTATTTTTTGCTAGTTTTGAAATGAATGTCATGCTCTAGAAGCTTATACAGAGTACCTCCATTCTAGACCACATGGCCTAACGAGTTCTACAATCCTATTAGAAATGTTTGCACCGAGAACATGTGTTCACTGTGTTGCTCGTAAAATGCAAATATCTTAATAGTTTAATTTTCATCTATATTAGGAATTGTATTGTACGAAAGTATACTATAATATAGTAACTAAATTGTTGGTTTTGGTTCAAATAAAAAAGTTATATTAAAATTTATGTATATACATTGTAATATGAGTTCACATTGATAGTGGTATTTGTAAGTGTGTAATGTAAATACTGATTGTGTGTATGTACTTTTATAAAACAATAGGTACAATTCTAATCAAAGAGTAAATATTTTCTAGGCGCGTTAGACTTTCAAAAAAGTCAACTTGGTACTCTTATTCAACTAAAAATCTTAGGATGGAAGAGAATTTCTTAGCTTCCCTTAAAACCGACACGTCATATTATCACTATTGAGTATCATCTCGCCTGCTTTCACTTTATACAACATCAACACAACTATAGATGTTTTTATAGATGATATATTAAAAAAAAAAAATAGAAATCATTTTCTCGTGAACTAGTCTTATTTTTTTTTCAATTTGTTATTCTTCATTGTGTATCTATCCATTGTGTCACTTTAAAATAAAACACTATGTAGACTTCTCTTTTAATAGCAGAATATTATAAACGTTATCTCTTGTTAGAAAAGCCTTTTTAATAGTGTTGATAGTTTTTATATAACAGAAATATAAAAATGCACGAGGAATACCTACTTGATATTTATATCATTTTTAGATATTATATTATATCAGTGATGAAATGTTAAACTATTAGTAGAAAACTATTTAATTATTTATTTTTTTTTAATTTATTTAATTTATAATTTGTTTGGCTGTTATGTTATTTTAATTTGCTATGCTACAGCTTACAATAGACGAATTAACTAATAACAAGAGTCATATTCTCTGTACACAATTTTTAGATGAGAAAAGTCTAATCCAATGTTCACATTCTATTATGTTTTATTTGAACAATGTGTACTTGGTAGACGAAAGTTCGGAACAATGATAAACTTTAGCTTTTTGTCGTTTCAAGTCTTTTTAACCCGAGGCCAGTGCTTTCTTTTAACGTTTATCATAAAAACATTTTATGATTTTTTTATACATTTCGTGACTTTAAAAATGCGGTGAAGATAAAACAAAAATTATCTTAAACTAAGGCAGTTATTATTACGATTTTTTTATGTAGAACGCTTATTTTGATTCTATTTCACTATTCTTACTTAAAAACATAAAAAAATATATAATAATAATAATAATACAGGACAAATTACACACATTGATCAAACCCCTAAGTAAGCAAATTATTCGCTTTCGTTAAGGGTGTTAGACAACAATACAAATACATAGAGTTACATAAATAAACGATCAAACCCAGAAATACAGACATCTATGATCATCACATACACGCCCGTCCCTGTCAGAGATCGAACCCGATCCCCATTGCGTCGCTACACGTTAGGCATCTGCGCTAACCACTCGACCAAGGAGGCGGATAATAAGTTTATTAACAGCTGAAGATTAAAAGACTCACCTTTCCATCGCTCTTTCTATATGCATCATGAATACGCCAAACCAACCCAGGTCCAGCGCAGCTGCTTTCTTTCCCTACTTCAAAGTACTGCAGAATAGGGTTACTCTCTAAAGATGGTGGATTATTACAAGCACTGCTCTTTAGTTTTGATATGATGGCGGCCATCTTCGGTAATACAACACGATTCAACGGGAAGTTAGGTGATCCTGATGCCCGGCTAGTACCTGAAAGAAAGAGAAGCATAAACTTATAAAATCCTCAAAATAACATCAATAAATATTTCAAATACTGTAATCCATCTAATCACTATTATATTACATCAGTATAAACTTTCGCATTATACTACACCAATATTTGTAAGTACTATGAAGCGATAAAAAAGTGAAACAACCCGAAGTACCTCCAATTCCATCAAGGGTAAAGCTATCAAAAAATATTTATGACTGCGCTACTATACTAAAGATCTGATCAGAATTCTTATAGCAGCTTTGGCAGGTAAAATTCTGTTACACAGTTTAAAATAATTTTCGTTAAGTTACAACACTAACATTTTTAAACTTTGTAAAGAAAAAAATATTCACTTAAGACTAGATAATATGAATTATAAGGTATTGAATATTTTATTGAATAACTTTGATACTAATTATTATAAATAAAAAAGTAAAAAGAAAACAATTTTAAAAAATATTATCCAATTTGAGTTACACAGTAAATATTATATATATTTATTTTGGGTAAGAAATATTTTATTTAAATGCAAATATTACATGGGAAAACAAAAACATATCTCACGCTACAAAAACATACACAACATTCTATTTAATCAATTGTAAAAGTGTATTCAAAAATTAAGAGCTAACGTAAAAGTGATATTCTCTTTGAAAGTCAACATCGGGTGCACTAACAGCATTGAAACTGTTGACAAGTTCAAGTTCAGTGAAACTCTTTCTCGCTCGCTTACGATTTGCTCTGTTGTGATTTTTAAAGCCATTTTTCGAGCCTTGTTAATTATAATTGGTTTGGCACGGACAATTATCCGATATCAGTTTATTCTTTGGTATCCTTATTCTGATAATAATTTAAAAAACTAATATACCTAACACTCAAGCTGTTGATTGTATTCTCGTCAGACACGTTAATTGATTTGGAATTGTTCGCACACAGACCAAATCAATTCCGGTTCAAGAAGTTATATGATATGTCTGTAATATGATATTAATATACCGAATAACATAATTACCTTCCAGACACTTTAATTAACCTTCAGTCGGTTATTAAGTGTAGTATTATATTTATGAATAAGTTTGTCAATACTCTACATTTGATCACTATTTACTTATTATATGTTACTTTATATAAAAAATAATGCAATTTTTAATGATAACGGTATTTAAACTTCAGTATTAATAATACTTGGGGCTTAATAGATAGATCGGTTCTATAATTTTTTTCTTACAAGCCAAAATATGTCTTCACAGACTTTGTTCTCGAGGAAATTTAAAATATAAAACAATTGTTTAAATTATTAATTCATCAAAACAATTAAAAAATTAACAAAAACAAAATAAACAATTAATATTCTTGCTAAAAAAAAAGCAAATGTGATAGAAAAACTAAAAAAATATAGGTATTATTAAAAGCTGATGTAATAGGTTTGCGTCGTATAAACCTGGATACAAACTACTTAAAAACTATTTCTTATCAATCAGTATGATAACGATAAAACTTTTATGTTATTACCCTTTCCGCTTGAAGACATTTAGTATTAGAAAAAATTCACCAAAACCTTGCTGCATTCTTGTAACGTTCATGGTCGTTTAATCTATTTTTCAATAATCTAAGTATATACATATAGCTATGATAATAAAATAGTTTTAAATATGATTTTTAAAATATTTTGAAATATTATTAAGTAAATAAATATGTAAATTATACCTGCAATAAGTAGTGCGAAATAAAATATTACATAATTAAAAAAATATATATTACATTTAAATTTGGAATCTGTCATTTTTATACGATTGTTCAATGTTCATTGTGTTTTCTCATTTCGACTAATAAACAGAACAGAATCGCTGTGATTGTATTACACAATATAGGTATGGAGACAAATGCAATTTTTAAAACTCTCCATACACTTGGTATTAGTCAAATGTTTGTGTACCGGGCTATTAAAAGGTACAATGTCATTTCCTTTGTTTGTGACAGAGAAAGATCTGGCCGTCCACTTAGTGTTCGTACAAAAAGGTGGTCAAAGCAGTCCGGGAAAGAATTCGAAGAAATCCTGTCCCAAAAGCAAAAGATTTTATCTCGGGAAATGAACACCTAGCACCTAAAACCATGTCGCGTGTTTTAAGAGATGACTTACTGGTCATTTCTTAACCTATAAATTAAAGATGAATAGGGTGGTAACATAAAACAACTACTGAAGCGGTACGCAAAGGGAGGTCACAGAAAAACATTGTTTACGGATGAGAACATTTTTATAATTTAGCAACATTTTAACATTTGTAGCTTCCCAATTAGCCGACAGAGTGATGGTTTTGGTGGGGTGTTAGCTATGAAGGAGTAACTGAGCCAACTTTTTTGAAAAAGGTATTCTGGAAAATGTTATCTGAAAATGTCCGTATATAATATATATTTTCAATTTTAAATAATCGTTTAAAAAGTAGAAGCCAAATGCGAATATTATCCAGAGATTACTTTCAGATCCGAATCCTGACCTTAAGTACTATTAGGATATTAAATAATATGAGAACCGATAGTATTAATATACTATAAAGACTGGTTTCAATATATATGTATTTTACGGTGTGTGTTAAAGTCGCGTTGGTTTCTATTTTTATTTGGAAAGCTTACTACATTTTTATAAATATCATCAAATCTAATATTTACGAGATTATGACAACATAATGATATATTTAGATATCATTAGTCTTAATAAAAAGAAATATGATATAATGGTTTGATTATTTATAGATGTACAATGTATATACCTAAATAATTCGAATGAATTGTTTTTAAACCCTAACTGAAATATGCATTAAATAAACTTATTATATTATACATCAAATAATTATAATAATTATTACATCCTATATAGAACACATCGATCACTATAATTAATGTTTGATGTTTTCTATATAGAATATAATTTCACTAAGTTCATTAAAAGACTTATTTTCATGAAAATTAACTCGTTTTTATTATTGATATTGTTATGAATAAATATTGTATACAAGCATTATAAGATGAATTAATATTATTTTATGATATTTTATTATCCGTGAATGTTGTTCTTCAAAGCTATATCGTTGAAGCCAATCACAGATCTTACTGGGAGTGCATCTAATCAAGTCAGTTGTCGTCTCTTGGAACTGATGGCTTCAGATAGCTCATCAGACTGTAAAGTGCAATTAACGGCATAGTATCGATTTAGGAATGAGGTATTTACTAAGATATTAATAACTACGTACTTAGATTTTTTCAGTTATAAATACTAATTATTTCATTGACTAGTTATGTAACAACGATTATCTGTAAGTTAAATCTATTCTCCCAAATATTTGATAATTTAAATTACGATGTCTGAAAATCATTAATGTCTATATCATAATGTATTATGTGGTAAAATGATTACTGTTTCATTTCGATATAACACTTCAGTTCATTTCACTTTATTGTAGTTAACAATAGCTATACTAACTACTAGTTATAGATATTTTTGACACAGTATACAGTCAGTCCCAAAAGTGGCTGATTAACAGCTCCAAATTGTCAAAACACCCAAACACGTCTTTCAACATAACTAATACAAGAATTAGATGCACATAGTAAAATGTCAAAATATATAAACGCTAAATAATATTCTTTTACGGATTTTTTAAATATTTTCAAAGATTAGATTTAGATCCATTATTTTGTCGCATGGACCGTGAGAGAGTGTTTGAAAAATTTTGAGTTATGAGCTGTCATTCGTATAATCAAAAATTTTGATGATCGCACATCAGCCGGAAGCCCAATAAACTGAAATTTCTCCCTCAGGTATGAGGGTAATTTCAGGTGAAATAATATACAGTACAGAAGAAAGAGAACGTATAGATCCCGGCGGCGAATTGGAAGCCACTTAAGTTTTTTACGAAATTCAAAAACGTGGTAAAATTTTCTTAAGCCAAATATGAACCTTATAGCAATATTTTGGAGTCACTCAAGTTTGTCAAGTTGGTTCTCAATTAAATTAGAATAGCTTGCCGGCATAATCGAGAATAGAAAGAAATTATCGAAATTATCTAAACAGTGGTATCTATTTTTGTCCATAAATAGCTCAACATTGTACGCAAGTATGTATTTTTTCGAAATTGCTTAGATATAGTAGTATGGTTTGTGATTGGGGCCGGAGCTTGTCGGAGCTGATGGAAATATCTTATATATAATTCCGTTAATGTACTAACAATTCTTCGTAAGAGCGATACCACTAGAAATATCCATCGAGTCCTATCAACTAGGGGTCTCCAGCCTCATTCATGCTTTGTTTATTGTCAGGAATATCTTAACGTTGAGTTTAGATTTCCAGAGTTGTTAAATACCTCTGCAGAAAATATTACAGGTCCTTTTTGTCCTTAACATTTTTCAATTTTTTATTATATTATAAAAATGTTAACTGATTTTTTTTGTCGCAACAGAAAAAGTTTTTAAGCTATAATATACAGATTTTTTTTGTTCGATTTCATTTACGTATGCCATATCTTATTTTAGAATTTAATTCTTCCAACAGATAAACAACATTCAAATCAATATACTTGTTGCGTAGAGATACGTGAATATACAAATCAAACTTAATCTAATCTGTGTATTTGCGAAAAAAATATTCATAAATAAATTAAAAATAGGAGTAAACCTATTCATAGTAACTTTGTTTTTATTAAATTATGAACACGTCAATCAACACTAGATAATTCCATGATTTGGTAAGGGACTGACCAAAATAATAAGTATGTAATTATATAAACATCTTTACTATTATTATAAATACATATAGAAATCAGTTTATTAGTTATGGTCACACGTTTCAACTGCTCAAGCAATAACCATAAAGCCTTATAAGATTTTTTCTTAGCCAGTTTTATAATAAGTTATTTACAATAAGTTATTTATCTGTGTATGTAAAAGCCGCTCAATAAAGCTTGTATCGACATAAACAAAGAAACAAAGTAAAAACAAAATATTGGAGTCTGCTTTGAATTTAGATTTCTTCTGAATATTTTGTTAATAGCTTCATTTTCATCACGTTCTTTTTTTGTTTGCGTCGGATACTAATATTTGGGATAACGAAACTTATTGCGACCCGGGAGAGGAAAAAGTATACCTACTTTAACATAATATACGTGGTCATAAAGTATTTATATGACTTTATAAACGAACCTTTGTATTTCGCTTACAAAATCTTTAAAATCTTAATGAAGGGACAGATTATTGTTTTCTACGTGATTTGTTCTCAAAGATGTACAGAAATGCCGGAAATAAGAAAATATTTTAAAACAACAAGAAAACTTGGAATTGTAATGAAATTCAGTTATTGAATTGTTTGTTTGAATCGTTTGAGCTTACGTCAAGAACATCTCTAACTTATGTTTTCTTTTATTATTTACCATTAGTAATAATTTTATTTACTTTGGGAGAATTTTTTTTTTGGCTTTTGTATTATTTATAAAAAATTTGGACTAGAATTCTTAACCTATATTTATTTAATTTTCATTGTTATTCTAAATTTAGTATCATATTAGTGTCTGTCAACACATACGAGTTTTAAAAGATTCTATTGCTATAAACTTTTTTCAACCAAAAAACTGTAAATCTTGTTAAAGCATACAAAAAGTTGGAATATAATCTCTAAATAAACTAAATAATACACGAATATGAAGTCACTTATCGTTACTCGTGTTACTTAGCGTAATTTGTCTAATATCTAAATTTATCCCTGCAACATTATGTGTGATGAATATGTTACAGCTGTATTGGTGTTTAGATTATTCTAGCTTACTACTTCGATAAACATAAAAAGGTTATAAAAGATAAAGAAAACAAATAAATATATCTAGTTATAATTAAAATAAGGTTTGTTAAGCTATAGTTTGAAATATAGATATAAAAAAAAAAACATTTTAAATATTTATAATAATCTATATTTACATATTCTATTGTTATCGTCCTCTTGTGGTTCGCATAAGTATATAATATTTATAGAACCTTTATCAAAAGGTAGTGCTAATAATTATAATGTCTATTCAAACTTATTTAACCATAAAGAATTGTTTATTAAAAAAAAACATAATTATTTCACATGTACCTATTTTTAACTTTTATGATAGCATTAAGAACATACGGTATTATAAAAGTTTCGTAACAATACAAAATACCACAAATCATTTTACATTTGGCTGTGTTGTGATGGACATGACGTGTTACCTGAAAGCTGCGGTCAAACAGCTATTAGGATATGAAACAACAAACCATATACACACACCCACACAAATATATATATATATATAATGATTAAATAAATTCAAACTCGAAAAATATGAGAAAAGATAAAATAACATTCACAGACCTGTTGATTCAAAATTTGTCAGAGTCGGAACATGTTCTGTATATTGTATAATAGGTATATTTCGTAAGGGTGCCGCGTTTTAGGGTGCTTCACCGAAAATCAATAGACATTTGAAGAGCCAGACCCGCCGCGACCTTATTATCGCTAAATGTGGGTATACTCGTAAATATTCAAATTTATACATAATCCCAATCGTGATTTTTAAAGATATTCAATGAATGATAAAATTATTAATGATTTAATCCTTTTAATATTGTAATAAAGTGAATGCATGTTTGTTTTTTTTAGTAATGGGACGTAATGTAAAGATTATGACCGTTGTAATTATTATTATTGTTATTATTTTTAAGATATTATGTATGTAGTTCTATTAAATCTTCTTAAAAAATATTTATTTTTTAAGAAAACTATAAAGAAATCTATAAATATATATATAATAAATATATATACATCTATATATATATATATATATATATATATATATATATATATATATATATATATATATACTAACATAAAATACACAGTACCAGATTTATATTTATGTTTTTTTTTTACACAAAGTGTATTTCGTTCCTATTTTCTTATTAAATAAGTTTTATTATTGTATTTGTATACATTTTGGCGTTTTAGACATTAATTGTATTTTATATTTTTTAATCCATAAAAGAAACTTAAAATAAATATAAATATATTTCTTGTGTCTCTATACGTCTGTTTTGATTACAAATATTTATTCTACACAATTTTTTTGTATAGTATAACATTTGTGGTTAAAAAATATCTAAAGTAATAAAAAAAACTTATATGATGTCAATCTGTAGCAGGAATTTACGTATCGAGTAGAGATTGGATTAGTAAGTAGCTTTTGTTGGCAACTTCAAGAAACGCTTTGTTGCCAAGAAACTCATGTTAGCCCTCTAACTAGAAATGTTGGTATATATTAGTTGGTATAAACATATACATTTTTTATCCACAATAATTTTATAAATTCAAACGTAGCTCTGCCTGCCTGTTTGTCTGTCTGTTACGATTTCACTTTTAAACCACTGAACCAATTTTGATTAAGTTTAGCATAAACATAAATAAGATATTGAAAAAGGACATAGACTAATTTTAACTGCAGTATAATATCTCATTCCCACCGCAAACAACGTAAATTGGAAGGAAAGCACCGCTGCACAGCTTTCTCGTGACACCATACCACTGTTTGTCAGTAGCAAAATACGACATTTTATAGGAAATAATAAAATAAAAAAGATAAATAGCTATATTTTGACATTATGATTTAGCCTTTTATAGTATGTTGTTTGAATGTAAAGTTTCAGAAATACGGGAAGAGAAATATCAAGCTGTTTCGTGCGTCACGCGCCTATATGATTGGCTCAAACTGTAGTCCCTATTAATAGTATGAATGCCTACATCGAGACCAAGCTATGAGATACTTACAAAACAGACATTGACTATCTTTTATCGCCAAAAAAACTAGGTTAAAATAGAACGCCATGTGCTGTACAGAATAAGAAATGCACCATCTTCTAGCCGCGTCCGCACGCAGCAGACGAGCGGAAGGGGAGAGCAGACATGTCCATCACTAAGTTACACATTTATTTAGTAGATTTGCGTATTATTTTTTCTTATAATTATTATTGTGTACTTTTTGATACTTAAATGATAATTATCTTAGTATTTCATAATCTTCAGATCTTTTTTAATTTGTTAATTTGCTTTTAGTCTTCAAGACATTATCTAATCCGGACTAAGTCGCGGATAAAAGCTAGTATATAAATAACATTCAAAATAATCCGATTGATGTTAATAAGTAACAAGATCAAATGCCCTAATTAGAATGAAAGATTCTGCAATATATTACCCTATTTATAATTGAGGGACCGGAAAGGTCCCTTCCTTGTTGATTATAATCCTTGAAAATATAATAAAACTCATACAAATATTGTATATAATTAGGTGTTTTTCACGGAAGTAATAATGTAAAACTCTATATTATATATTATATTATAAGCAAATAATAGATAAAATCAAACGTTCAAGTTCTTTTACTTTTATACAATACGAGATAACGACTTCCGTGATTATTATTATTTTATATATCTTCTTATTATTATTTATTTTTATACTTTTCGACATTTTTAATTATAATATTATATAGTTGTATAGTATAATATAATTGTATAATTGCATTTAATTATTGATACTAATTTATTGTTATTTCTGAAGGGTTTTGGTAATAATGTTCATAATATATTTGAAACATTAGAACTTAATTTACAAGTTGATTGAATATATAAGGATTTGACCAAAGCTTTTGATGCAGTGGATCATAAGATGTTAATTGACAAGTTTTTTAGTTATGGTGTTGGCGACAAATTACTTAGATTGATAGAGAATTACTTGCAAAATAGAGAAATTAACGTGGTTTTAGGGGGGTATGAATACAAATCATTTATCTCTACGTCCGGTGTACCGCAGGGTTCCAAGCTAGGCTCCATATTGTTCGTTATATTTATAAATGATGCCAATTAATGTTTTCTTCAAAACAAGTTTCAGTTTTATGCTAATGACTTAAAAATCTATAAAAGAGTAGATACAGTAGAGGAGATAATTATTATTCTGAGTATGTAACGTTCCCATCAATAAACGCGATAGGTTTTGACACCTTTTTTTTCGTATAATGTCGTTATTATTTTAAAGATTATTGTTGCAATCGTCAGATGCTTAAAAGATGTTCCTTATTAGTCGCAGAAAAGTGAAACATCATTAACTATGTTAACAAAAGATAGGTTTTATTTCTAATAAGTTAACCTATCTTATAAGTTCGGGACTCTCGCAAGTACATTGGCTACAAATGTGAAATGTTAAGATAAGCTTTACGAAGAAAATGGATTGGCTACAGCCAACTGTTTACAAACAGTAGAAGGTTAAAATCATATACTTATAATAATAAGATAAATAATGTTGAGGTGAATAAGCCTTTTTTACCTCTTAATAAAAAATTTTGTACCAACCCTACCTCCATATAACATATTACTTGACGTTAAGAATATTTACTAGTTCCCTACAGATTTGTAATATCGAGGTTGCACTCTATGTATATTTTTTTGGGAATATGAAATAAAATATTTCCATTATTGTTTCCTTTTAAATATATTTCTACTTAAAACTTTTTATTGGTCGTGAGTAAATACAAAACAAAATATTTGTACGTAAAAACGAAATTTATAAATCGTGCCGAGAGACTTCTTATTTACTCTTATAAAGAACAAAGGATTGTTTGTTTTCTGTAGTATATGAAGTTAGCATTTGAAAAATATTATATTGAGAAGAGAATTAAAACAAATATATAAAAAAGTATGATAAAGTTACATAAAAAGCTGTTCCATTTTATGTAAACCTCGTTTTCCCTTGATTTTTATTAAATAAAATCTCCTCAAACATGATTTTCAAATAAAATCTCCGGTTGTTGAATAATTAACAAAATATATATATAATAATTTATTTATATTACAAATCTATAATACATAAGAAATTTCTAGATTCTCTTTGAAAAGTAGCAACTAGGTTCTTGCTTACAACAAGCTTTAAATATATAGTTAGCGGTAACGGATAAAATCGTTGGACAATAAATATCTAATCTTTATCTACTGCGAGGTGGTAGAACTTAGGTAAGGTAAGGTATAAGTGACTGCACTCATATCTCGACTCGGGCTGACTCGACTACTAGGAGATTTCCTACAACTGTTAAAAATAAATAATATATCATAGTTACATTTTGCACAGTGAGTGAGGTGCCCCACTGTTATACTTATTAAAAAGCTACTTATCTATAACTGCCCCTATTTGTATTATCAACGCGTACTGTAACGTGAATCAAAATTATAATTAAAGTATGTAATAACAATTAATTATAAATACTATACTTGCTAAAATATTGATATAACTTTATTAGGTCACCGGTAAATACTTATGGAGAGCTTAATAAATAAAAAAAATGCAGTCATTTAGTGACAGTTATTATACAGTACAGATATATTATTATTTAAAAAAATAGCAAAATAAAGTAGTTTTAATATAAGTAGTTAGTAATATTTTACTTTATGGCTCTTTAAAAAATGTATATGTTTAGATAAGATAATCACATAAAACAAACTCAAATTAAAAAAAAATAATAATATATATAGACACGTTAAAAATATTTTTTAAACTATATTTTTAATGTTAATATTTGCGAAATGTAACACACTGATGACCAAACTCCTTGACTACTCGTGTGACCTAGTTTCCGAAGCTCCTATACCTTTCCCAAAAATGGTGAGGTATTTCCCACTTTCCATATTATGGTGACCATGTAAGATTACACCACTTACCACCAGGACAGCCTACCGGTATCTCATATAAAATATCATACTATAAATAATAGAAATAGCTAAGCCGCGTAACAAATCTCATAAAAAATATGGTAGGCGTCAAGGTTTAATTTAAAAAGGTAATTGTATGATTTGTCAAGGGAAATTATAAGCTGACTGAACAAATATTTCACTAAAAATAGCTCTACTCTCATAAAGCCGTACTGTAAATAGTCTTTCAAAAACAAGAACTTGATAATAAATTATGTTTTTATAGAAATTTGTTTTTAAGAAATATTATATCTAGATGTAAAAATCATTTATTTTCAATGTTAATTTCGTAATGCGATATAGTCATGAGATAACAGAATTCTTAAAGTCTTTTGGAATTAAAACTTTTCTTTTTCCAATATAAAATTATCAAATAATACGAAATCAAAGTTATACATTATTTTTCTGTGATTCAATAAGATTTATATAATATAATTTATATTAAGAATTTATTATTTATTGTACGTTCTAATAATACTGCATTATATTATTTTTATAGACTGAAGTACGTTTATTTTATATCTTTATAATTTCCTGTTGAAAGAGGCAAGAGTCTTCTTTTCATCTTAAATACAAGGGGAAGTAGAAACTTGATATCATATAATATTTTATTATTTTATTATTTACTATATAAGATATTTATTGTTTATTTTTTTAAAATGCTTTGCAATAATTAGACGATGATTTAAATAATTTTATAAAAATATTTCGAGAACTACTTATGGTACAATTGAGATCAACACTCAGATCAAAGTTAAAAGTATATAGACATTGGTATATAAATAAATATAGTATGTATAGTAAGACCACCAGTATATAAACAAACATACTTGTATGATTTTATTGCTGTATATGACATACTGTGTATAAAATGTAAATATTTGTTATTTTAGACAAGCTTCACAAATTTACATATTTACTTTCAATTTACATTTAATTTAGTCGTTGAAAGTTCTATGGCAATTATTTGTGAACAATTCACTTTAAAATATACATTTATGTTAATTTTAATGTAGAACTTGATTTAAGATCAGAAAATTGTTAGAAAATTTGTCATTTATTACGACAACGAGCGTCTGTAAGTTAAAATTGAATTAGACGCAGAAACGATGGAATTTTTAAAACAGGTTAAGATAATGAAAATTGTTTATCATATCTGTTTGTAATATATATTTTTCAACTAAACTTACAAGGTATTTGTTTTTATTCGATAATTATAGGAAAATATTGGGCTACATTAAAGTAATCTCTAGAGCTATTCTTAAAAAGCCATTATAATCTCCAAGTTCCTGTTAGGATGGACCTATGTGGGCCCTTTTAAAAATAACACTATTTCACAGCCTATTCTCTATTTCCATTAAAGTTATGTATTACACTTTTTTTATACTATTTTAATGCTTGGCTACATTCCACCTCTTGTAAAGTGCAAATGTAGTCATAGATGGCATGAAGCGAAATAATTAATTAACCTATTCACTCTTCTCTTGAAGACACCCACATTATATGTGGCTGCAAATACACACGCAGGCAAGTTGTACCAGTCCTTCGCTATACGCACTAAAAAAGAGGAAGCATAGCGTTTCGTTCGGACAAATGGAATGACCACGACGTAAGGATGGATACTTGCGTCGGAACGTTCGGTGATGGAAGGGGAACAGGGGATTTAAGTCTTGTAATTCATGCGCCATCACCAAACTGTATCTTATAGAATACTGAGAAGTTAGTAATTCTACACCTGTGTTCAAGACTGTGGAGGTTGGCTTCAACCAATTCAGGGTTGCCTATAAGCCTCGTTACTCGCTTCTCAATTGAGTCCAGAACCGCAAGATGAGACTTTGCGGCACCAGCATATATGTGACCACAGTACTCCACACACGAACGGATCTGTGCTTTGTATAAAACAAGTAGCTGTCCCGGTGTAAAATAATGTCGGACCTTCGCAAGAACGGCAAGCTTTGCTACTGCTGTTCTTGCTCTGGACGCAACGAACCGACCAAAGTTTAGGTTCGAGGAAATCTCAAAGCCTAAGAACTGAAGCCGGTCACGATATTCCAAGGATGTATAGCAATGAGAATCCAATGATTAAAAAAATAATCCAAAAATATCACACGAAAAGAGACACAAAAGAAACAATAAATTAACTAACACATATCCTGAAGAGAATTTATCATCGACTGTTGAGAAAGTGTAGCATTTCTTAGTTCTTTGAGAGTTCAAAGTTTGATTAATTTATAAAATACGAATTTGTCACTTTTACTAATGACTAATAAAAGACTGAGAGATTTAAATAATAGTAAATTTATTTAATATTACTTTCATATCCATAATTAATAATTGTGTTTTTTTTTAAAGTACCTATGATTTATTTGATGTAACTAATTTATTATTTGCTTTGAATCATACAATAAATATAATCGTAATGACGTCTTAAGAAAGTGATATTCTCCCTCTTCTAATAGTCAGTCATTCATCCCTTTCACACAGTATACTCCGTTTATAAATGATCATACGCGAGTTCGGAAACATTATATATATAGTTGGTTATCCGCATACCACATACCATGCACGAATGTCTTAATTACTATATATCAAACCGAAACGTAATAGAGAAAATGAATATATTTACTTTCCATGTATTTATAGAGTATGTTATCAGTTATTTGCTTAAACTTATAAGCACAATTTCATATTCCTATCACTAAATATATTTTGGAACATCTATGCATCTCAAAGAGCGCTAGTGATATTGTGGACGGAATATTGACAGAATTGTTCCTTTATCCTATGAGCTTCGAACCTCATATTGGAATTAGATAAACCATTTCAATGCGAAACATATTTTAGAACACTAGTTCTGCTTCTCTCATAACTTGCGGTATATTATTTTACGTCCAGATTTATCTACAAGTTATATATGTCTACCGAAAACTTCTAGAAACTTTAATTGTATTTATTTTATAAATGACATCGTTTTAATCAACTAATTATTGTTTCTATTCTTTATTTCTATTTGTATAAAATAATTATTTCTATTTGTATAAAATAAACGATACAAATATAAAGTTATTTTGTTTTATTTTATTTTCATTCTATATTTATATAAATTTAAAGTTATTTTTTTTTTAATTTATTTTCATTACATATTTTTAAATCTAAAAATAAATTTAATATAATCAGCAATAGTGTATTAATATAT
Organism: Napeogenes inachia; assembly: GCA_959347355.1. Classification (NCBI taxonomy): domain Eukaryota; kingdom Metazoa; phylum Arthropoda; class Insecta; order Lepidoptera; family Nymphalidae; genus Napeogenes; species Napeogenes inachia. The sequence goes on along the minus strand of OY365800.1, from coordinate 10,712,872 downwards.
AAATATATCACTATTCTGTAACACGTTCTTCAGTTTTATAAAGCATATTAAAGATGTAAACTATTAATATATTTTTTTTTACTAAAATTATATATAATTGAATTAATCATTGTTATTCTAAATAAAAGACATTTTATACTACCAAGATAGTTCCATCTATACATGTAATAAAATTGTCAATGATCGATTTCTGTACATGGAAAATATTAAAAAAAATCATAAAGGGGGTCTGTTATAAGAGCAAGAGAACCCAAAACAATGGTTTTTCATTTTGTCTGTTTGTCTGTATATCTGTATGTCTGTATGTCAGTATGTCTGTATATCTGTATATCTGTATGTCTATATGATTGTGCTCGCTAGTCTCAGAAACGGCTCTACCAATTTGAATACATTTTCTGGAATATATTGTAGCAGTTTTCACTTAACATTAAGTGTACATTTTATTTAAATCGGTTAAAAAAATAAAAAAGTAATGTCATTTGATGTCAATCACGTAATAGGTACCATGCAAATCTTCTTCTATACATGTAATAAGTCTGTAAATAACTTTTATACATCAAATTTGAGCGTAACTCTAAATAACATTTTGTTTTAACTTTCATTACGCTCTCTTCACCCTATCAAAAGACGTATGTATTTAAAGTGCTTCAGAAATCCATATAAAAAAGTTTAACTGATCGCTGTCTGTGCATGTAAAATATTTTCAAAAATTCCTTTATTCGATTTGGATGCAGTTTTCGGGAATATATTGTCATGGAATTCACTTTACATTTGTATTTTTTTTAACAATCGGTTAACAAGTAAAGAAGTTTATAATCTCTTATTTTCGTACCAATGCTGCTTGCCAGTGATTAAACATGAAAAAAATATATAAATAAATAAACTAGAAATACTCCTACACGCAAAAACTACTTGATTGAGTTTGTAAGTACAAAGGGTACGCAATCTACGCGTGCGAAGTCGCAGGCACAGCTAGTAAAAAATAAGCCTAACGAGTTTATTGTAAGAAACATACAAAACGTAAATATTCACTCTTTTACGTGAACTTCTGAATTTTATCTCGTAATAACGAAAATAATATATAAACAAATATGTAAATATATAAATAAATCACTTAAGGACCGATTAAAAACAACTCTTTTTGTGTGCGTCTCCGTAATAAAAGATAAATAATAAATTTCAAGCTTCTAACGCTATTTCGAGTATGCGTGTATTAGATTGGAACTTTTCTTTCCTTCTCTGGCACTATGGAGACCATAAAATAGTCTAACCAACATGTATTAGTATACTATTAGTGGTAGTATCAGCGACCCCAAATCTCAACACACGAGCTATTCTGATAATTTTGCAAATATTTGAATAATAAAGTATAAACACATTGTACAAATTTAATAAAGTGACTTGTTTCCAGATTGACTATACTATAATGGAATTTTAATTAATTAATTTTATACTGTCAGTCACGCCCACCTATTATTTTATTATTAAATCTGGGAAGAAAATCCTTATTTATTATTTATAGAATTAATTCAATCAATAGTATAGGACCAAATAATATGTCATAAATAATAAGAACCTGTAGGTTTGTTTTCATGTTTATATCAACTCCTATTACTACATAAATGATAAATGCTACAAAAAATAATATTTCAAAACAATTAAATTAAATAAAAAAATAATAATTCAAACTCAATCGTACTTATTTTCTTAAATAAACATCCAAAAGTCTACATCTGGAGGACATTCAAAGAATTCTTCGATAAATTCCCAACCGTTACAATTTCCGCAGTTTTGTTAGCAATTATAAATGTATAAAGAGATCGGAGATTAGCAACAAAGTACGTCTCCACCGGGCTATTGTCGAGTCCAATTGAAAATTATTATTAAAACATTAATGTTTGAGTTTCACTTCAACAAAGTTTACTTTAACTTTAAGATATATTTTCGTTAAAATGCAATTAATTTTTAAATATGAATTTTCTTACCGATATTATTATAAAACAAAATTGTTACATAAAATGTAAATAGTTTTAGAGTGTCTAGTGTCAACTCAGCGGTATATGATGAATTATAATATTTTAAATAAAACGAATAATTATTTTATGAAATTGTAAAAAAATATATATTATTTTTAATAAAACGGTAAGAGTTTAAAAAAAAAATAAGTATATTTTTAAATAAAAAAGCTATTCTTCAAGTTTTCAAGAAGTCTTCAAGAATTAAAACTGTTTGCATGCAAAACTTATATATTTAAACATAATATTTATTTTCTATGATAATATTTATTTCTGAGCTCCGGCTACAATTACTTATCACAACATTAAATATAAAAAAAAATCGGTTACTTTTTATAAGAATCTCGCATTTCCAAGAAACGTTATTTGACCTAGTATCATAAGAATATTTGTATGTTTCTTATTTAAGTGTCGTCTTTAATATATAAGTTGATATAAAAAAAATCTAATAAATCGCATTTCATTAATAACTAATGCAAATAATTTCTAGAGTTATATATTTTTAAAATAGAAAACTAATGATCAAATTATGAACTAATTTTCTTTCATTATATTCAATATCTTCATAAACATTCCAGTTTTGAGGATTTTTAGCGCACAAAAAGAAAACATGAAAACCTAAAAAATACTTCCAAGGCAACGTTAAAAATAAATTTAATACACGTGTTACCAATGAATTGACTATAACTTCTTTATTTTTGCCTCATCACTATTCAAACTCCAACATCAATTTTGTACGGCTTGCAGGGTTTTCACTTTTATGGGAATAAAAAATGGACATGTTTTCAGATTTCCCTACTGACCATTAGCTTGATGATTTTCGACTGGTTTTGATTTTGTCAGCGTCAACGAAATAACCATTGAAATATCCATTGTTCCAAAAATAACCGCATATAAAATACAGTACAGTTTCGTAAATAAAATGATTTAGGTTACAGTATAGAGTTATATGGACATGAACATGTTTAGTCTAGATACATGGTAGGGAAAGGATAATGATTGGAGGGATACTATGGGAGACAACTAATGAGAGACAAACGAAGGAAAATACAAGTCATGAAGAACTTACTTCCTAATATATCACCAAACTAATAGACCGATGAGTCTATTGACAAGAACTCAATATAAAGCCGCGGTTAAAATCAAATTTTTAATATAGAGTTTAAAATGTTGTTTGCGTGTTTCAGTAACTCATAGGCACATAAGAAAAACTCATAGGTAGGTTTATATAGAAATCATAAATAATTAATCGTAAGTATTAAGTTATTCTCAGTGTTGTAAAATTAATAAACTAAATTAATATTTTTGCTTGTATTGGTCATAATATATATTTATGACATTATAAATATAGCAAATTTCTTCGTTTGTAGCCCAAAACTATGACTGGCTGCCAGATCATTCCGGCACTGGATTTCAATATTGAGCTTTAATTATAACTTAACCTTCAATAATATTAACCTCAAAAAATAATCATTTGACTTATTGTCTCTTCAGATAATGTTATTTATATGTAACATAACAGTAACAAAAACCTTTCAGTTGTGTTCACAGCAAATTGTAAAGAAAATAATTAGTTAAAAATATATAATACAATCCTAATTCAACTGGTACTTAGAATTTATTTTTGTATACTATAATATATTTTCGGCTCAAATAATAAGCTCAGTTTTCTATTTCATTTGTTTTCTTTTTAATATTGAATTTACTTTTGTTTGAGTCAAAGGCGATCTTTTATGTTTTGGAGATTATTCGAGATTCTGGTCATATTAATCCATTCTTAACAAAGTTAATTGAATAAGGCATATATATTTATTATACATTCCTTATTGTAAGATATTTATTTAAACATATATGTTATGTAATATATAGGTATGTGTCTATTAGGTTGTTCCTACATTTATTGCAGGTTTGACAATATCTCTTGTATTACAATTTACCACATTTCTATGAGTACATACATACAATACATATCTCAGTCTATTTCCTTATCTCATAAAATACGAGTTAGAACCAACAAAAGTAAGATTAATACGAAACAGAAACAAGATTATTATTGTAATTTAAGATATAAAAAAAAAGTTTTTACTTTAGCTAAGTTTAATCAGTGTTTCGTTATCTAAATTAAAAAAATACTTTTCCTTAGTTAACAGGAAAATTGTAGGAATATTTTTTTTAATTAATCTGATAAAGACAGTAACGGTCAAAGCTTCAATAGAAGCTTTTTAATAAACTAGATAATAATGTTCTATAGAATATAAAATATTCTCATCAGTTTCTCATCATTTATATTTATGAAAAAAAATATTTTGGTAATATTGACATGTTTAAATGTCATTACAAAAAGAGGCCAAGCTGCCAAATATAAAAAAATCAATATTAGATTTTAGAATGTCTTAATTCTGTCAAGACAAGCAAAAGCTTTGGGGCATAATCTTCATCTAATTATATATCATAAATAAACATGACCGATATTTTATTCCTTATTTTATTTAAAGCTTAATAATAAGTCGTTTATATGAATATTCATTTATAAATTAAGTTTTTTCTGCAATCTGAGCATAATGATAAAATGTTCTAACTAAGCGTAAATGCACAAGACCATTAAAAAGAACCTCAACACAGGGAAGGACTCTCTATGCAAGTTGTCTCATAAATTTCAGTGCAAACAGAATTTCTATGATCAATCGCCTCTTTGATAATAATCTCCGAGCCGAACTGAAATGTTATGCTGAAAATAAAAAGTATGAGCGAATAATATTCAAGCAAATGGCAAACGTTATTTCTTTAGCCATTCTTAAGATTTTATAGTCTGAAATTCTGTGTTCTAAAAATGCATTTAAATTAAGTATAACGTATATTAAAATAACAAATCAATAATAAAACAGGATGGTTTACCAAGCACGTAAATATTTTTTGGTATACAGATTAAAATTATTTGAAACGCTTATTAAACTTTTCAATTATACATATTATTCTAAAGTACATTATTGCTTGTAAATATTTTAATTTTTTTTATATTAATTACGCATTATGTCACATTTATTTATTTTAACGGTGTAACTAAGAAAGTTCTAATCTTGAATACATATTTATTATAATTAATCCTTTAGAAATAAGATCACAGAAGTAAATTACTAGAAAAGTTTATCTTCTATGTATATATTTTATTTGATATGATTTTAAAAATCGGCTAAGTGCGAGTTAGTCTCGAAGAGTTTAGTATCATTATATATAATATAAGGCAAAACAATAACTTTTGTTGTATGGGAGGTATATCTATATACATATATATAATTGAATATATATTTATTTATATACATAGATAATAAATATTTATATATAACTAAATATTCTGTGAATATTTCAAGCGCATGTTTGTTAACGATATCAAAATCGAGCAAACAAACATATTTGTTGTTTAGGAGCTTTCCTTATATATTTGTTTTATTTTGTTCTTATATCGGTAACAGAAATACATAATCTCATGTCAGTCTCATGAAATACAACCTGAAGACAGACAGACGTATAAAGGGACAATGAAGTCATAGTAATAGGGCTTCTGTTTTTACCCTTCGGTTACGGAACCCTAAAAAGGAGATCTTCAAATAACAATAACAAAGTTCTTTTAAATCAGTAAACTTAGACTATAAAAGCGACGTTTTGGCTAGAACTCGAGAGCAAGTGTTGGTGTTAGTTCAACCCCAAAATACTATGGTCTTGAATATGTATAATTCAATCGGATCTAACTTGTATAGCGAACTTAAAATTTAATAGGTCTTCTTTAGGAGATTCATTGGGCACTTAAGTTCTTTATACTAATGTAAATTGTTTATTGTTAATAAAATATACATTGAACTTATAAATGTCATGTACATCAGTATGAGGAAGATCTACCTACTCTCTGTTGATGCGATTTATATACTATATTTTTTTTATCAACTTTGAGTATTAGATATAATTGTACTATTATAACAGGATGTTTTACAAGATGGAATGGAATATGCAATTAACAAAAAGCATTAACTTTTAATTGTAATTCCGTGTGCAAATATAAAATACTTTTTCGGATTTAGTTTTATGCTTTTCCAAACAATATAACCATCTTGTGGGTAATTACTTTCATTTTTAAACCGTAAATCACTTCAGTCGTAGCTGTATTTACATTTCATCTCCCAAGCCTAATTGGCGCTGCACTATTCTAACATACACTGCTTTAGTGCTGATAGCTTTTTAAAGTTAGCAAATAATTATGCACATTGCTGACAGTGTGTATGGCCGAGAACTACGACGATGAGAATGTATATGCAATGTATAGACACACGTCTTTAACATATATAGTATAGGTTTACATATGCAATTAATAGAGCGTTTACCACATAGACTCCTCACATTGTGTCCATCACTACTGTGAAGTCTTAATGTATGTGTAGTGTATGTATGTATGTGTGTGTAAAGTGATGAGCATAATAACGTAAATGATTGATGTTAATAGTATAGTATTTTACTTTATAGACCTTATTCGCATAGCTAGTACTTTTAAGTACTTCGGTATTTATTCCGATGGTAGGTTAATGTCGGTAATAGGAGTCCGAGCAATCGGATCGTATTTTCCTCCGATCATATGATTTCCAACCTCGCCTTTATTACGAGTAGTCGAGCAGACGTAAGCCGATGGTTAAATGAATTCAAATACAAGAAGCTTATGTAATAAAATAAAGCTTTGAATATATATAACGTATTCAAATATTGTAGTGTAAATATTAGAACCAAATATATCTATTACTGGAATAAGCCGCGGAATAAAATATTTCGTAGAGCCGAGGGGAATTTATATCGAACTTTACTGACCCGTGGACATGTATTTTTACCATTTTGCGCCCGTGTAATGATTTGTAATTAATTCAACTTTATATAAAGTATAATACTATTGGAAGAAGATGTAAATTTGTTATTTTATGATGATGTAGATAAATTGTATAACATGAAAAAATAATGAAGCGGAAGCCATTAGTAGGGACGGGTTGGTTATTGAAAAAGCTAGCTTCTATAGTTGGAAAGAAAGCATTCACCAAGTACTAGATAATATTACGTAAACATTTAAGATATAATTTGTTAACATTTTTATTTTATTAAATAAATATCGAGTAGAAATGTATTAAAGTGATTCTGAACTTATTATATCTATATATATATATATATATATATTCAATAAAACAATTTATATATATTTACATACATAAATTATGTTCTTGTTCCCGTTGCAATTATAATTGACTATACTTTGATTTGTTCGTAATCATTATCGCTGATTGTGAAAGAGCTGCCGTAGTTTCATAGACATTGGGGCCTACCATGAACTCTTATAGCAGTATTACAATAGTCTTACTTTCGATTTTCGTACCATGACATCCTGAAAGTAATATTACTTTAATAATGTTTCGATAAGAAGTGTTGATGACGTCATCCTAAATCATTCGTTCTTTTACTAAAAAGGACTTCGTATTTGTAATGAAATATAATGTTACATATGTAATAATCTAACCTAACATAGCCATAATTGAACATTAAACAAAGTTGATTCTAAAGTTATATTTTTTCAAAGCATCCCCTCAAGCCGCGGTCTATAATTTTTATCAGTTGTTAACTTAACTTTTTAACGTCATTTTGTCATTATTTTATGCATTTACCAGAACGCCCAGACTTTACTGAAGGATCTATATTAATAAAAGTTAATATTTAATATATTCACAACCTTACTATTTAGATTTGGTTGTTAATTTGATATATATTATCTATAATGTATCGTACATTATGTAACATATGATAATTATTATTTCTGGGACAATCGATCATATTAAATGTGCTGATACGTCAAACTGCAAAATATTGTAATTTTATAATTTCTACAGTTAAATGTTCTTAATATTTGTATTTGGTATAATATTAAATATAATATTTAATATGTTATATAGCAATTTTGTTATTTCTTATCAATAAAAATAGACCAAAACAATATTGCATTTATATTTAACTTGTACGTACGTACACATACATACATAATTAATTATTACAGTAATAATGGTAGTCAGTACATACATTAAGTACTTATTTACAATTATTATGCGATTGATCAAAATTAAATATATAGTCTGTGATTGTGACAAATTATTTTACACAATAGGTATATTTTATACGAGATAAAATAATGATCACGATTCTTAAAAAATATGATTATATAATATATATCTCTGTGTGTGTGTTTTTCTGCCTTTAATATAATAGTCTTATGGGATTTAATAATTAGAATATCAAACAATAACTAATTTACTATTTATATGTCCTATTTACTAATAGGTTTGAAGTCTGTGCCAAGCTGTGTGTCTGGACTTATAGACTTCGTCTGTCTCATTAATAAGTGTTTAGAGAACGAGTGTGCTGAGCAGAGGGCTAATAGATTAGAAGTGATACGAAACGGTACAGCAACCGAGTCTGCTCAGCAACATGAGAACCGGCTAGCAGCATCGCGTCGGACTTCACAGACTTCGTTCAATGATTGAGCGTAATTTTATAACCATCATAAATCAGTTTGTTGAAGTACCATGTAAGAAATTATTATATCCAAAATAACAGATGTCATTAGTCACAGCACGTTTTGATTTCCTTCCGGAGGAGCTAGTTCAAAACTTGGTTAAAAAATGCTAATAAAATAAAAACTAATGGGCCTACCTGAATCAAATTTTTATGGGACCAATTCGAAACTATTTCGCATCAAACAAAAAAAGAATTACGTAAATCGGTTCAGAAATCTCGGAAATCAGTGTACATACAAAAAAAATAAAATAAATAAAAAAAAATACCGGCCGAATTGAGAACCTCCTCCTTTTTCAAGTCGGTTAAAAAACATAGTGTGCTAGCTAACTGGTATTTATAGCCATTGTTTTGCTAGTTTTCATTTGCAAATATGATGATGATTAAAAATAAGATTAGTATAGTCGTCGTTAAAGTACTTTTTAGACCAGATTAGTAAAAGTACTTTTTTAGACCAGATCAGATCATATAGTGAAAAAAAAAGTTTCCTTTTAGCATTAGGTATATCAAAAGGAAAGTTCTGACCTAGTTTACGTAGATATATTATGATAATCCCTGAAAAAAAAGACATTCGTTACTTCTCCAGTTCTAAGGATTTCGCAAAATATCTTTAAAAAAAATAATATTTGAATAAAAGATGACCCAGAAAAAATTGCGGCTTAATCAAACAAAAAGGACTGTTCCATGAAAATTAATCAAAAGGTTAATGAAGTTTAATTAGTTAATTTATGTCACTGCTTTTCAAAGCAAAATATTATAATTAAATATTTTGTTTCACTACTCAATGATTGTTTCACCTTGACCTGTTGCTTGTTTGATGGTTTGTTGTAATATCATCAACCACTCAAGATATTATCTACAAGAGACATTTACGAAGACGAGGATCACTTTGAATACAAGCTGTGTGCTTTACCCGGCGGTTTGTTATATATGTAATGTGCATATCAGAACCAATTGAGCAATTAAAGCGCTATACATATTGACAATTTCATCTCCGTAAGCGCTTTTTATAAAGTAGGTCATCTACTGCCCAATCTCAAAGTGATATGGGTCAATTCAATATATTTGAACTACTTCAAACAACATTGAAGCTTACTTTGATACCAATTTAATATTAATGTTTTTTTTAATATTTAATATGTTTCTTCGTTGATACTTGGAAAATAAAAGTTGAACCATAATACTATTTTGTCTAATTGGAGTTTATTTCTTACAAGATATAATACTTTTACTATTATTTCCTTTATAATCTTCTTTTCAAATTTTTTTTTCATGTAGTTTATTCAAAAAGTTTTGCGACAGCAATTCATGTCAGGAATAAAAAGATAAATTTGTAAGGAACGAGTTATAATTTATTTTGAAAATTTTATTATTAACAAGTAAAATTTATTTGTGCCAAATTAAATTACCTTCTACATTTAATAACAGTTTTGTAATGAACTGTCATGTGTTATAGAAAAATGGATCTGTGTCGAGAACATTTTCGAGCAATGATTTATTACGACTTCAAGTCCGACTTGAAACCTGATGAATCGCTTAATCGACTTCAATTAGCTTTTATAAACCAGGCCATTTCTACTGTTTTCGTTTGATATAAGAAGTTTAGGTACTGTTGCCTAAATTGGTGAATGAAGAAAGAAGTGACTGCTGTTATGGAAGAAAACATGCAACAAGGGCAAAACGTGATTCAACAAAATCGACGAATCACATAAGAGAAGATTCACCTTACAATCTGTATTTTCTGCCGATTGTATTGTGGAGTGCTTATGATAGTATTGCATAAGGAGGATTGTGCCCCACAGCTGATATTCAGATATAGGCGTGTCTGGAATGGTGTCATGATACGATTATTTCGAAACTCGAAATTCGACACAGGTGCTTTTGTGTTTACGTTATCATTATCGGTGACGAATTTTGGATTTATCAATATCATCGAAATAAGAAGTGTCAGTTAACAACATGATTTTAAAAATCAAAACTAGCTGAAGTGCCCTTGAGCTGTAGGATGTAATAATAAATATAGAATGAACAATAAACCGATACGAGCAGGGTTTAAAACCCGCTACCTCTGGGAAACCATCTCGTTGCTCTACCAATTGAGTACCGTAGCGCTGTCCGCCTCTGTCAATTAAGCATTCTGTATGTGATCATCTATATTGGGACGGTGGTGACATCTAGTGGACTTATTTCTATATTTATATAAATTTTAAATAAGCCTAACATGGCTACACATGTTTATAGATATTTTCAAACAATATTTATTTTTTTACAATTACAATTATATATATTTTTTAAACTTTCTTAGTTTAATTGTATAATATTGTATTTAATATTTATTTATTTACTAAGTATTAGTAATAAGGTTTCGTTTTCAGACTTTGAATATGGAATTCTAAAAACGTGGTAAATAAGTAGAAAATCAAGGTAGTCGAGGCAAAAGGCGTGATGTCAATTAAATGGTAAATGTAATAACACACGTATGGTTTTTCATTAAATATCTATCAAATGGACAGATACCGGCAGGATTTCAATATGCAACCTCCGTTCGGTCAATTTCGATAAAGCCACAGTATTTAATTTCGATGAATTTAGCAGCTTCGGCGAAAATAGCATTTTATACATATACGTCCTTATCAAAATGAGGCCGACATCTTTTAAGCTTTTTTCTCACTTTTTTTTGAAATTAGAAGAACATTGCCTTCGATGATGATGTAGGCATTTATCAGAAAATATTTAATTTAAATTTAATATATTTCTCATATTCCATATGTATGGTAAATATGACTCTTTGTTTAACAATTTATAATTAATTTCTCGTCGGCGGTCTCATTTGATGTCCATTTCGTTGGACGTTGCGACTCCACTTAGAAGTTCCATTGCCAGGTAATTAGTATCTAACCTACTAAGTTGTTTGTTATATGTGACCTTACACGTGTAAATAAAGCGATCAAAATCTTATATTTAATGCATATGAAATTCATATTCTAGATTGTGTTCCCGTAATGACCACGTAATATATGCAAATTTGGCTTTATTGATCTTATTACCACTGAATTATTACATTAACGGCCTTCCTATGACCTGCATACAAGGTATATACATTACCTCGTTATTTGTAATTTTGACAGACAAAAGAGATTTCTCTTTTATTAAATGTTATATTTAAATGTTTTAATATACCATTTCCAAAGATTTTTATTTATGCTTATCTCAAGCTAATGTCTTAAGTAATAAATCATTCTATATTGCCCCCAGTTAATTATTCTATCAATGTCGGGTTTCAGTAAGATCTCAACAACACTAAACAACAGCAGACAACTATTCTCGATTAAGTGCCAGTTGAAAAATAAAAGCATGTTAAAAAAAGTTAATGTACCTTTAACCATCAAGAAGTTTTTTCAAAATCATTCTCATATTGTCGACTATTTCGGCATAAAAAATATTATGTAAACAATAAAAATGAAAGGAAATATTTTAATAAATTCTAAGCCTTATTAAAATCTAATGTCTTACTTTTTTTAATAACACGTTCTAATCATATTTATAAAAACAGGCCAAGTGCTAGTCTGACGCGCGCACGAAGGGTTCCGTACCTTTACAATCTAATTATTTATTTTTAAAGTGAAAATATATCTAAATATTCTGCGAATATTTCAACCTGTTGCCGTTATACATTTAGATCAAAAAATCATGTTTGTTTTGTGGGAGGAATATTAATATTTCATTCTGTTTTTAGTATTCCTTGTTACAGCGGCAACTAAACCCATCATCTGTGAAAATTTTCATTGTCTAGCTATCACGGTTCATAAGATAAAGTCTGGAGGTAGACAGACAAACGGGCGGATAGATGGAGAGCTAAGTATTAGTAATAAGGTTTCGTTTTCAGACTTTGAATATGGAATCCTAAAAACGTAGTAATTATTTTAGAGGATTTTAATTAAAAGTACTATTAATGATATTGTAATTTTAGTATTAATTGGGCATTAACATTGGGCGGTGAGTATATAATTCAAAGTTTCGTTTGACATCTGTTGCAAATCTATACATATAATAAGACAGTAAAAATCGAGTTTTCACAAGTGGATTACATATAATCTGGAGCGTTATCAAACCTTTGTTTCGTCAAAATCGGTTAAGGGAAAAAAAAGTTATAGTCATTTGAAAATTTACTTTGTTTCGCACACAGGTGGACAGAGGAAAAAAAATATAATATAGGGAATAATGAATACCTAAAAGTTTTGTATCCTAGGGAGAGAAGACAAACTTTCCGTCCAACATAGCAAGGCTGTTTTTTTACCTATACAGAGCGGGCGAAGCCGCTGGGTAAGGCTAGTACTAAATATTTTACTAATCAGTACGCATACATGTTTATAAAAGCTCATTCAAATATACTACAAAATAATCATGGCAGCCTTAATTGGAGCGTTTTTGATACTATCCCAATGTTACTAAAATTTGCTAATTGCTAATCCTTAATTAAATTAAGTTTTAATATAGAAATACCTAAATAATGTTATTTAGTTGTTGTATATTTGTGGCTTTCAAAAACAATATGTGTTCAAAGATTTTATAGTAAAGCTAGTTTTCTTATTTCTCTTTTCAACAACAGCACTAGGGAATTATTCTTTTGTCAAGAAGGGTTTCACAAAAGTAGATTTAACGAACACAAAGTACACTCAGAGGAGACCAGCCCAGACCAAACCTGAAACTATAATCTATGAATCACACAAAGTATTTTCCTCTCTGGAAATCGCTCTCACGACTGTCGACTCAGCAGGTAAGATAATTAACTACGAGACTAAAAGGTCCTCTAATGTAATGTTTATATTTAATTTAACCTCAATATTTAAAACCATATACTCGTGGCTATTAGAAAATATCCACTGGTAGGTTTATAGTCGTTTATTATCTAATTAAAAAAGTAGCAATACATTTTTTATCATCGTTTTTTATTATTTCAAATAGAAATAAAATATATTTATGACTACAATTGTGTGGTTAAAACTCAATTGCGAGACTGGGCTTTAAGCTTCACAGTGAAAACCACTTTATAAAACTTTTTAGCTAAATAATAAATCAAAACACACACAAAAGAGCTTTTACGAAACAATATTAGTCAAACAAAGTTTAGTCATATATATATATGTGACTTTAGTAAAATTCGCAGACAGACAACTCTTTACACATGTAAAGTTGTCTGTTACATATTAGAGTAACATTACTCTACGCAGTCGATTTAAAGAAATTTGATTCCTAAAATTTATATGACAAATGGTCATATTTTATATTTGGAGTGTCTTTATTAAAATGAGGTACGTTAATAAATAACATGAAGTTTGTTTTTTCATTTATGAATAATATAAAAATATATATATATAAAAAAATATAAAATGTTGAGTGAGCAATGCAATCGAATATCACTGATTCTAATATTCGGTACTAGTCTAATATTTTTTTAATGAAATCTGTCAAATAACCCAAACGAAAAATATAACCAAAATAAAAAAAAAAACCAAACTCTTTGTGACAGAACTTTTAAAATAAACGCTTTTATAATGATTAAAATGCAATCTACATATCTAATAATATATAAAATAACTTGTAAACTATCACGGCCTTTATACATTTTGGTTTTTCATTATATAATTTCATATTGATATAGTTATCAATAAATGTTTTGAAAATATTTTTTTTTCAATGGAATGTTTACAAAAGTGAGGCATTAAAGTTCGCTATATAATAAATTAACATAAAATGATGAAGTTCAATTATGTTTTTTATTGTAGAACTAAAAGTTTTAATTAAATAACATAAATAAAGTGCTCTCGCTATTAGATTGTTCTCTATGACAATATTAGGAATTGCTGACCTCTAACTTTATTACGTCAGTAATTATGTAGTAAAGTAGATAAGTAATTATATATTTACTTTCTTGAATTGCTAGTCAAAAATATTATATCAATATTCTTTTGGAATTACAAATATAGATATGTAATAAAAAAATAAACACTAAAGTCTATCGCCTGTCAAGATACCGTTCGATCGAAATTATAAATTCAATTTATCTTTATAAACAATAATTTATTCATGAATAAAAAATAAAATGAATGCCATTTGGATTTATAATAAGTATCTTATAAAATAGAAATGTAATAATAAATTAGGATGGGCCTAATAAAAATTTCAATATGATTTATTATATTATGTATGAAACTTAAATCTTCTACAGCCGTAAGTTTTTTTAACCAAATGTTACTAAAATCTTTTTTATTTCGCTATGTATTTATGTTATGATATAAAATTAAATTAATTAAATAAGAATAAGCACTAAAGAAAATTAAAATAGCAGCCACATTCGTAAATTTACTTAGAAATTAATAAACTAATAAGTAATCAAGTCTACAGTAAATACTACATTTGACGCTGAAATTAATTATATGTGTAAAAGACAATAAGAAAAGATATTCAAACCAATAAGACACTCATGTGAACTAAAATTGTACAGATAGTAAAATTTATATACAAAAGCTATACTTTATATTAAAAATAAAATAAAGTAACATAAAATAATGATTCATCGAGTTGAGGACAAAGTAGGCTTGCGTTTATGAAATTGAATGAGGGGAAGCGCAACAGTTGTGGGTGCGGGAATGTTTAGTTCAGTGGGCAATGGGTTTGTGATAAAATGGCGGATATAGAAAGGGCCAAGGATTACAGGACGCTTAAACGAAAAGTAAAAGTGAACGTATCTTCGTTCGATACCGCCCTACCTGTTGCCGCGTCGCGCCTGTCTCGATCTCAAAAAGTTTTAGGCGCTAAGAGTGAAAATATTTGGGATACTCACCGGGAGCGTTGAGGTGCTCTTCGGAGGCGTCGCGCTTCTTTTTAAAAAGTTTTAAAACAGTTGAAAGCAGTTTGACGTTTGTTCAGTACTGTTAGGGATGTATTACATTGCAAGTCACACGCGTGGTGTTCTAAGTCGCAAGACGTGCGAGCGACAAGGCGCGCCACGAGACAGTGCGGGTTGCCGCGCCGAGCGGCCGTTCGGCTCACCGTGCCGCGCCCCGCCCGGTTCCCAACCTCTGCTAACACCTTACCAATCTCATCCCCTGCGCCAAATTTCAATTTCACATACCTTTACTAAATTAGGTAATTAAAGTTAAAAAAAACCTTATTAAACTCAAAAATACACAAAAATGTGGAAGGAAATATGTTTTGATTACCTATTTCAATTCAGTCAATACCAGTTCAAATAGGATCAAAATGGTTATTATAATATTTCCCTAAAATTGATTTTTCCACATTTACTGATACTGATGACAGTATTTATATTATTTATTGATTTCCCAATCTAAAAACTTCTCTAAATAACGAAACTTGGTCCAACTTACTCCCAGGCAACGTGTTTGCTCCAAGCGAGAACAACACAGGGCGCGAGAGTCCCGCGCAGAGAAGTGCTCTTAAACCTGTCCTATGGAGAACAATGCAAGACCTGAGAGACGCAGGCCGAGACATGCTGGTGGAACTTTTCCAACCGAGAATAACGCAGAATGTGAGAGTCGCGGGCTCAACTTTGCTGGTGGAACCTATCTGAACGAGGATAACGCAGGATGCGAGAGTTGTGTACTTAGAAGTGATGATGTAACATGTCTGACCGAGAACAACACAGGACGCTAGAGTCATGCGCCAAGACGTGCTGGTGAGACCTGCCGGATCAAGAAAAACGCAGGACGTGGGATTCGCCGAGATGTACTGGTGAGACCTATCTATCCGAGAATAACGAAGGACTCTAAAATCGCGCTCCAAGACGTGCTGATGAGACCCTTCCGAACGAGATCAACGCAACGTGGCCGTGGCCGCACGAGCAGCGAGTGCATGTATCATTCACTTAACACTAAAATTAATAATCGAAAAATAATTAATATACACTTTTCTTATTGTAACAATGGTTTGCCAAATGCTGGGTGTTGCTAAGACTATATTCCAGTTCGTATAGTTTATATCGCTAGATTTGACAATAGTATTAAATGTATTTTCGTCAAAAAAATAGACCGTTCTGATATGCTGCTTTCCCTGATTTGAATGAATGAATTCATACTCTAGAATTTGTTTCAAAAAGCCCAATCTTAGCGTTTCATTCCGCTTTCTGTTTTGCCTACACTAGACTCTGTGCTCACTTCGATCGAATAATCAGTTTAGATAGTTATAAATTAACTATCAATATTTAATGTCATTTAATACCATAAATAAAAAACAATGAATATTCACTGACTTATGCAAAATAAGGCTCACGAAATACATAAAGTAGGTTAGATTAATTACAGTGTTGGGGCATTCCGTCTTGAGCCACAGGTGCGCTCACCCGCTTTATATAAGTGTAGATGGCACTAAATCATAACATCAAATGGATTAACGTAATCTTTTACAAACTTCATATACAAAGTATTTTTTCATGTTTTTGAAATAAAAGTAGATAAAAGATAGAAGTTCCTAATTACATAACGGTCGTCGTCAATTACAGCTTTTAGGGAACAATGTTTGACCTCTTAGTGAGAGACAAAGGGCGATTAAATACTATACGATACGTGTAATTGTCTTTTCACAGATTTAGCAATTAAGAAATGAATTACATTATATTTATATTTAAAGTTTTTTGGTACTATAACATTTTGGGGTTATTTAAAAAAAAAATTAAATCAATGTTATAATAATTAAAACCTTGTAGAATTATGATTAAAAAAATTAAATTATATACTAACTCTTTTTAATTAATAAAATATTAAAAATAATATTATATCCAAAACTCGGAAAGCTCTATTTACGGTGCTACACGAAATTGTACATTAGTGCTACGCTTCGTAGCACCATTACTGGACGTTGAAACATGTATACAATACAACTAAATACGAGTATGTAATAATACGAACATATAATTATTATACTGATGAGAGATTGATTATATTTATTTAAAAAACAATATAAATAACTACCCACCCACGCTTTATAAAAATAGAGTTAAAAAATATAATTACCAAAACTTAAGTTTTACATAAATCAAATACACAGTATTTTTTACAAAGTCATATAATATATTTACTTACTAGGTCCAAGGCAAGGTTCAGTCTCGCGATGCAGTTTTATGTATGAAAACATAGAAACGAAATAAAAACTTCAATGAAATCCTAAAGGTATTAGGTATTACAGTAGAACCGCATTAAAAAAAAAAAGGTTTCTTAATTAATCAGATAGTGAATTAAATCAATTGTTTTATTAAGTAATAAGAATGAAGTATTAAAAATTTGATGCATTTTTTCTATTAATCCAGCATGTTTTTTTATTCGGGGGTGTAAAATACATCTCTATGGTTTTTCCAATTCATTTTATGTGTAATAACCGTTTCAGTTCGAGTAGTCGTTACATTTCTGCACGCTTTTGAGGCCAATTTGACTGTTCATTGATGCCTATTAATCGATTTAAAGGGAATGGATTGACAAGCAAACCAGTGATGGGCTTGACTCTTGAAAGTGCATTCTGAGTTCGGTTGGGTCCAATTCAACTATTGCTTTCTTCACAGTAATGCTTTGAGATCTATGATTGCTTATGACGTGTGGACATGTGTTGAATGTGCGAACGTCTGGTGTACCATCAATTCATAAAAGTATATACGTATGAAGAGCCCCTCATTAGGTACTGCAGTTCGTATCGATACCAACGATCTAGAATCTTAAATTGCTCAAATATAATCTTTAATAAAATAGTTACCCGTTTTTCGAAGTATGTGTTAGCTATCTGTAGTAGACTGTTATTAATTTTCGATTGCATTCGACGGTCAAAGATACGCTAATTTGGGAGCGTAGTAGGGTCTATTAAAAACACAAACCGAAGACCAGGCCACAACAAATCTGACGCACTCAATGTTAAAAAAGCTGTAGGAACTTTAACGCGTGCTGAAAAAAAAATCTACATATTATCTTTATTGAACACATTTTGATGGTTATCTCAAAAACCACTATTAGGAATTGTCTTAATTTACCTTCAAATAAAATTCCTGTTTTGTTTATGATCTAGGTTAAATTTTATGAATATAGGATCGTCTTGGAGGAGATAATTAACAAATGAGTAGTCGATTTGGGTAGTAAAGAACTTCGCTAGTGCTCAACTCAATAATACATTTCTGTTTTTGATGCCAGGCTGAAAAAAATATAGACATTATTTAATGTTATTGATTCAAACAAAGAACACCGGTTAGATATTCTTCTTTCTGATATCATTCACCTTTATCTTACCTCAAATTGTATCAATTAACTTTTTAGAATTCAACGTAAGGTTTCTAAGAAACGAATTGTTGCTTAGTTAAGCAATAACTTGATCAAGTTTTTTAAATTTACAAGATTACCAATATACGTTCATTATTTAAGATCTAGAAAACTCTTCAAATGGAATCGACATATGTTCTCTATATGTATTATAGATTGGACAACTTTACCATATTGAAAAAAATATATTTATTGTTTTATATATTACATTGAATTAATTAAAATACTTGTACGTAGTTAATTAATTACGTATATCTTTAATATACACACGATTAAGAGGCAAAGTTTAAATTTGAGTCACTTATAATCACCGAAACACAGGGGATTCTTTTTAATATTATCATCGTGCTAAGAATCTGTTAAAACAATCTTGTAATTATGGAATGCTATCTAATCGCCAGCGGCTACGACCGCTCGCAAAAAACATTAAAATTTCATGTTTCTAACTTCGAAATGGACGAAAAGTATAGAAACATTAATCTCCAAGTTAACCCCCTTAGGGTGAAAATTTGCAGTAAGCACCTGCGTTTTAAAATAAACCATCATGAAAAAATTTGGGATCATAACCATAATAATTTCATGAATTTTTTGATTAGACTATTTATATTTATAGATTATATGTTAACGTCTCATAGGATACAACATGTGCATATCATGTGATAAAAACCCATATTATTCCAGTTTCAATGGATCATCTACTTTGCATTTATTTGTAGGACACGTTAGTTAAATATATATATTTTTATTTTTTAACAGCAGATATAATTGTGTACCCTAAATATATTGAATATGAAAAGAGTATACATTGTTTCTTTACAAGTACGTTTCTTTGAAATGTTCGTAATCATCTAATTCTTAATAAAACAAGAGAGTACAGATTGTATATTTTTGTTGTTTTGAATTTAAAATTAAGCTTTAATTTGCTTCCGAATTGATATAATTTTCAATGGATAATTTAAGTGATTATTATATATAATAAAAAAAGCGCACGGATGTATATTGTTGTTGTTAGTTTATGTATATATATGTGTGTGTAAACAACGTTATACATATTTTGTACTAAATACTCAAACCATATTAAAACAATTAATACTTTACTGACTAATTAATGCAATCTTTTGTTCTCAAGTTTGCGTGAATTTCAAGAATAACACTATCAATGGTAATTCAATGAAATATGACCCAATTAGGTACAGATTTGTATAGATTATATTTGCAAAACAAACAGATATGCATAATAAAGATGTGTCAAATAGTTCATCAGTTCTAAAAATTGAATAGTCAGATAAAAATGTCAATATGAACATTGCTTAAATCCAGTCTCAACTGATTTGGTCATAAATTATATTGTAAATTTTTACAACTTGCTGGGATTACTTTATTTAATGCATTTTAAATTGTAACGGAATTAGGCCAGACACAGGTATAAACTTTAGGTTTTGAAATATTAATACCTGACATAAAAAAATACCTCAGAATTTTCGTGTTAAATCTAACAAAAGAAAATTCAATAACTTAATTAACTATATTGGAGGTAGTAAAACCGAAAAAAATACATAAAATAAGGCTTTATAAAATGATATATTGTAGAGATTTTTATCCCTCAAAATATCTGAATATTTGTTTTAAGAAATGAATATTTTTTTATTTTTTATAGGAAATAGAATTATTTTTTATAGGAAATTTGTTTTAATTAGTTATTCTATATAATTTAATGGTCTACGTAAATATTCCGTTAAATATCTCAATTCGCATGAGTTAATTTACTTTATATTTCTATATAGTTTTTGTTACAATGTTCTAAAAAAAGTTACAAATAAAAACATTTTCGTCAAAAATGCATATGATCACATATTTTATACATATGTTCGATTTGATATATATTAATGAAACTATAAAGCATCAGGTGATTTTGTGAGGTAAGCGAATTAAAATTGTAACAGAATTATGAAGTAAATCCACCGCGTGGTGAACGGTCTCACCTCGTTTTATTTAATATTTTATACCGAGAAAATAAAATAATGAAAATGTCTAGATTTAAATAGATATGTCTAGATAGAAAGCCTTTTGTTTTTAATTTAAGCAACAATGTGGTACATAAGGTTACTTATTTCAGATTGCATATACTTATGAAATGTAATTTATACTAAAAACACACCAAGTAATGTCTGTACTTAGATACGATTCTACAATTTTATGGTTTTATAAAGTGTATAAATTACCGATCACAATATATTTTTTTCGACACCGATATTAAAATATTATTCTAAGTCTACAGTTTAAATAACATTATCTAGTCATTGATTTTTATAAATATTTTTAAGATCTACAATTGATTTTCCACAAAAAGTGGTGTGAGAGAGTTCTCTATGTATAGTTATACATATCAAAAGATGGACAAATTCTGTTATAAACTAAATATATTTGCCAGCAATCGATTCAAAAACACGAAATAAAACTCGTTATTCATGTGGAAATGCTTTCCCATTTTACTCGTGTGTACTTATGTACTTACTATAAGCCGAAACGAAACTAAAAAAGTACTAAAACTGTCTGTCACTACACTCTGTTAGTTAATTTGTACAATTTGAACAGAATTAGTTGACATTCAAAATTATTCTAAAACAATATTAAAACTCACCATAAACTATGCTTTTCAAAGTTCATCAGCGTGAATTTGAAATGTTTCATTTCGCATTTTATAATGTTTTATATATTTCCGGCACAATCTCTTTATGATGCAATATATTGTTTTATATTTTGTTATATAACACAGTGTAAATGATATTTATTTACTACTATATTAAATTAAAAGATATATATTCAAGTCAATTCCATTTCCTGAGGGATCTCTTAGTTTCATACAATTTTAATCAAGAAAACCAAGCAAACCTTTCCATTTAAATAATGATCTATGACGCTAATAAATCTAAGAGTAGATACATTATGAAATCTAGTTTTTTAATGTTTGACCCAATTTGAGTATTATGATAAAAATTTAGAACAAAAAATTATACTAGGTATTATTACAATTTTGGTAAACATCACAAAGTAAAAAAATACAAAGAAATGTATGTTTTAAAATCAAAATTAAACAGTGATATTCACAGATTAGAATAAATATTATAACTGTGATTTGTCATCTGAAAAAACTGTATTGATATTATGTATGACAAAGTTACAACTGCAGTGTTATTTTATTCACATATTGATGCGCTGACGATGTGCTTCACATAACGGCATAAAGTTTTTATTCACTGAGAGAATAAAGAAATTTTGTTGAACTAACTGATTTAAATTTTTATACGAAATTTTATACGATTTGGATATCGGCACTAACCATTTATTTAACAATTGTTGAAACCTTTAAAGAATATCAATATTTTCATTTGTAACTCTGTTAATAATTTGGGTGTGACAATTTTAAGTGTTTGTATTACTATGATACAGTAAATTTAAAAATTATGATAATTACAAAATTGTATTTGGGATCTAAATATTGCAGAAAATAACATAAGTTAGGCATTTTTACTCAATATATTCAGACCTTAATCTAAATATTCACGTGATAAAATAATTTTTACTCAGTGTACCCTGACCTTAATTGTATTTGAGTGCAATGAACCGGTTTTCCTTTATTACGGAAGCCTCATAAAGCGCTACTTTATTCACGTAAAGGAAAGCGCAAAGTAAACCAACCGTATTATCGCGTTTATTTTCTTAGTTATTTAGTGCTCTAGTTTCTTTAAAAAATATTGATCGTACTTATAATATTGTACTATGTAATTGAAATCGCTATTTTCTCATTGATTTTGTTTAATGTGTTTGGGATTTATTTTTGCGTACTTCACCTTGACTTTGAATAAGTAGTACCAATTTTAGATCATTAAAAAGTCATCAAGACAAGTCATCAAGACAAGACATCTTATAATATTTTAAAATATTTAAGTGCCTTAATCATTAAAAACAGCACCCTATTACTAAAACTTTGCTGTCAGTCTGTATTTCTCCATTGTGAAACTAAAATTCTAAATATTATCTGTATCAGGATGTCAGCGACATCTATTATGTTTCAAAACTCCTTAACCAATTGACATTGATATTATGGATAATATTGAATGCTTCTCACGAACAGATGACAGTTATTACAACTCTATAAAACGCCACCCGACACTCCGTCACCTAGATGGTTATATGAGCTTGAAAAATGACTTTTATATGCGTTTCTTAGAAACTTATTTATTTAATTTGTGGCCGTTCTACGAAGAAGTTATAACAAATAATGCAGAAATAAATATATTTTATTACCAAAGATATCTACTACTAGAAGTTTTGACGTTCAAATTAAGAATATTAGAATTTATATTAATATTGAAATGAGAGCGAATTCGGTTTATAAGTAAAAGTAAATGTAGAATCATGTGAATGATTGGTGGTTGGATGAAAGTTTTAAATGTTAGTAATAATAATATTAATGTTATTTAATATTATAGTAGTAATATGAAAGGGTTTGAATTGCACTAAAGCTGCACTGCTGCATCACGAACTAAACAATGTTTTGAACCCCTTCATGTAACGCCGCAGTACTTTACATAATTTAATTTCCGTTACTGAATGAAGGTTATATCAAATGGCTATGAAAAATTGTGTATTTCTTATAACATTTTTCATAGCCAAAGATAAACGTTTTATAAAGTACATCACGTTTGATATTTGTAGAATTATATATGTCTATTTATAATGAAATGAAAATTAGATGAAATTTTTTTGTAAAATAAAAAAAAACCTACGACATTTATCGTAGGATTGTATGTATCTACATATACAAATCTTAAAGATAAATTTTTGTATGTTAACATGAAGGATTTTGATTTTTTTTTTGTAATTACTATCATTCCACTCAATATAAAGAGTACAAGAGTAAACACATACACTAATTTCATGTTTAATAATATAAAAATCCATGTCAGAACGTATTTTACGGACGTTCAGTTTTTTTGCTAAACCAATAATTAAATTTTCCATGAAAAAAGAATAAAGCAAACAAAACATTCTTTGAGTCGGAATGATGGAGACTGGATGACTAACGAAGTCACTGGCAGCAACAGTGCCTAATAATTTAAAAATCAAATACGACATCTACGTTATCACTGTGTTATAACTTTTTACTTCATTCGTTTCTGACATATCAGTTCTGTTGTGAATGTATCAGTAAAACAATTAACAAAAGTAACATCGTTCGCTACTAATCGTGCTTTTGTTTCGTTTTGCTTATCCTCGATAGACGGCTCTAATTTTGAAAGTATATAAAATGGACCTGTATTACGGACCTTATACATTGCTGTTCTAGACTAGATTGCCTATGAATTACGTATTTCTCACCGGACAAACCCAAAAGAGTAATTTGAGTGTGTTTCGGATTAACATAGAAAAACATTGTTACCTTGTTATGTATGACGGTTTTCTTTCTTAAATAATGTAGTTATCATTATCAAACTGTGAAGAACATAGTTTAGAGATAAAATAATGCATGTTTTTCAAATATGTAACTATGTAAATTGTAAACCAACTTTAGAAGAAAATGTATGAAATTGTTAGTTGTTATGTTTATTTCTTTTTTGATAATTTTTATATTATTTTCATTGTGTGAGTGTTGTAATACATTATTATGAGATATATATACATATACATTAATTTTATTTATCACTGTGTGATGCTTTATATTAATTTTAGCCTAGAGTTTTTGAGAAATAATTTAATAAACTTTCTACTTTGAACGGAGATTTCATAACCTGGCATTAAAGTTTCAGAAATGTTGTTGATTTTATTTCAAGATTAAATAATCTTAATTAAAAAGATAAATTTACTAACAACCCCGTGTGCTTAAAAGATAATTAAACCTAAATTAGAAGTAATTTTATTATTAGTGATTATCAAAATGTTTGTCATCGTTCAACAATGATAATAGTTATTAAAGTAATATAATATTTGAAACTATTTGGAATATCATAACAATATAATTTTGATAACAAATGAACAATGCCACTTTGTACGTATATTTCTCTACGGACACATACAATTTATCTTTGTATCTAGTTTTCCTAGCGTTATTTCTAATAATGTTTATTTTTAAAAAAGTTTTGCATAAGGTCAAGGGTAATTTATATTAATTATATTATTATATTGCATATAAAAGATATATTTAATCATATGTAGAGGAATACGGCTATAAATTCTCTGTCAAAATAATTATATTTTTAAATTCCTACACCAGACACATTTATGATATTCTCTTAAATTTTGCAATAAGTCCAGATAGGTTTTCTATAAAATATAATCTTAGAAAATTGTTTTCGTTGACAAGTAAGAATTTGCTGATGTCTGTCAGATTTATATTATATTTAAAAGAAAATTTATTCTAGTTTTTCCATAGTAACCGCGACATATTTCCGAGCAGGAGGTATCTATGTATTAAAATAACTTTTATTCAATAAAATATATATAAAAAATAATCCTCGTCAGGTTTAGCTTTAAAAAGATTGATAAATTCTATTTATAGTGATGGAGAAAATCAAATTAGATCTGTCGGCTAGATTATGAATTATGAGAAGAGATACAACCTTCGGTCTTATCATTAGTTTATATTATTTTATTTATTATATACATATTTAAGTATCTTTTATCACTCTTCACAAACTGTTGTTATTTCCATAAATTCTTATCTTAAATCTAAGATTTTGATTCATTCATCCGATTAATTTTAGTGTTAGTTAGAATATTTTCTCATATATGTGAAGAAGAAACAAGATCAATCAAAAAGGTTTTTAAATTAAATGTACTAAAAGACTATTCATTTATTTCGGCAAGCGAAAAACCAACGTTATTTTAAATAAAAACCTGTTGTATGTTTTTTAACAGAATTAAATGATATCAAAAAATTGTAAACTATGCCAGCAACAGCAACAATATTCTCCAATATTTTAGGTTTGAGGCTCAATCGACCGCACGCCGCGAACAATGTAGAGGCCGGAGTGGCTACGAGATTGACGTCCCTATTTATTTTCACAGACAAGTATTCATGGCACCGATGTTCAACCATTATTTTACTCATATTTGTTTTTAATAAAATCTGCAAATCAACCAAGATCCATACTAGCAACCGTCAGAAAAACATTGAAACGTTGTTCTAACTTATAATAAACAATTAAAATGCTGCATTTTATAAATAATTTGAGAAATTTTTACCCAATATTAGAGCTAGTTTTGATACTGCCATTTCGTCGCTCTGCTAGTTGTTTTTACTAAATTAAAAACTAATACGTTATAGCTTTCAGGAAAACTGATCAGATACGGATACATGTTTTGAGCTTATTATCTTCTTTGCATGTTCTATAAAGTAAAAATAATAAATGTATACAATAAAGATATATTTATTGTATTAAAAACTGGTACTTAATAACTGGTATGAAGATAAAATTATTTTATGACGAAATAAAATATATGTCTGTTAAAATGAAGTGCTCTTTTAGTCAAGGGGGACAATAGCCCAATTACCCCCTGGATCCGCGCCTGGCACCGACAGACATTCCCGGAGAGGTATTATATATTGATTGTCCTTAATACAACGGATACTAGATTTAGAATAGTATGTTAATGAAGAAACTATAGTAATAATTCGAAGTTACCAAAACAGCTTGTACAATAGTAACGCGTATGGCGACCTCCAAATAAGTGTTTACGCAAATATGGCCCCCGGCGTGTAAGGCAAGCGGTAAAGCCTCCTCTATAAAATAGCTTTAATCCTTATAGTGTTTAATTTTGTGCTTAATTAATTTTACCTTATTACGTACTCGCAATTGTCTCATATTATCGCTAGTTAAGTTCAATTTAATTATATAAATACTATTCGAGACATAAATTGATTGATTTTAATAATATACGTATTAAGCTGAACTGCTAATTACAGAATGAATATTTTCGTTAATGATATATTAATTATTATATTTATATTTGGATGTAGTGACTAAAACCTTGTTGCGCAGTCGCTCAAACAAATAATTGATTTTCCTCTGTCTCCTTATCCAAAACAAACCCTCTCTTCTAAAACATGTAATTAACTAACACAATCAAAGTTTTATATATTTATATACCTATATACAGTGGGTAAATGTAACCATTATACTTATCTATATAAATAGATGTTTATTTTATTTTGTTTGTTTTATTATCCAGGATATTATAAAGTCAGTCTCAAAGTCTCTATTATTATATTAGTTATATTTGATCACATTTATAACACCCTACACACATATATTTATAAAAAGTGCAATAATAAATATTATCGAGACAATATATATATATATATGATATAAAATAAAATATACAACCAGATGAAATTACTTACTACATATGAAGTTATTAAAGTACTAACACTAGTTTAAACCTTTCAAACTTAATTTAATTTTAATAAAAGTAATTTAATTATAATAAAAGTGTAAATACTTGAGACGTAAATTATTCTATTAATTTGCTACAATATAAAAATAAGTATCTCATAAATTAAAACATTGTAATAAAAATGTGGATTAGTTATCGTTTTTGCTATAATAGGTTATAAATTTATAAAAGGTTATAAATGATTATTCTTCTCTAATAAATATGATATCAATACTAAGTTCATCGGTATTTTTCTCTTTGCGATCTCGCGTCTAATAGCTTCTATGCCGAGTAAATGGTACGTGCTTCTCGTTCACTCTATATTTCTTGGCATGCGAGTCTCAGATCTTTATTGGAAGCTCATACCAGTTTTATTTATATTACTATAGTGAAATTCCACTTTCATTTGAATCATAATCAATTTAAAAGCTCTCTTATTTTCTAGTACTAATACAGTGTATAAATGATAATAATATCATAATAATATTATCAGGACAGATTACGCACATTGATCTAACCCCTAAGTAAGCAAATTATTTGCTTGTGTTAAGGGTGTTAGACAACGATAGAAATACATAGAAATACACATTTAAATACTGAGAATATATTTAATAAACGACCAAACCCAGAAACACAGACGTCTATATGCTCTTCACATAAATGCCTGTCTCCGCCGGGAATCGCACCCGAGTCCCATTGCGCCGTGACACGTTAGGCGTCTGCGCCAACCACTCGACCAACGGGGCGGTATGTTATCATTAAAATTAATTAGCATTATTTTAAAAATGTCAGTTAAAGAGTGCATAAAATCGTTGCAGATGTGAGATATTATACATTTGTTAAAAGTAATGTAACGT
Source organism: Napeogenes inachia (assembly GCA_959347355.1). Taxonomy (NCBI): domain Eukaryota; kingdom Metazoa; phylum Arthropoda; class Insecta; order Lepidoptera; family Nymphalidae; genus Napeogenes; species Napeogenes inachia. Next base: position 10,684,660 of record OY365800.1, on the reverse strand, counting down.
ATAGTTGATAATCATTCGATTATATTATCCCTATTCAATCAACTGTAAACCCTACTAATCGAAGTCAATCCGTTGTAAACCTTTGTAATAACGGGACTTGAGGTTGAATGTGAAATTGTATATGATATCGTATTAATATTAACGTATATATTTATATTTAGTATAAAAATAAAAAATAATATACCTTATATGCCAAAATAATCTGTAAAATTTAAAAGTATGTCGCTCTCTATACTTTATAAAATTCATGACTAAATTGAATTTCTTAATTACTGAGAAACAACGATAGATATAAATAGATATTGCAACGTTAAACTCTTTTCAGGGTACAGATTCTAAAAAGAAATAAAATAATATGATTGTCATTTACAATTATAATATATAAAAAAATATTAAATATTATTAAGTAGAAAATAAAAAATAATTCCACGATTTTTATTAAGAGCATGGGAGTAAAGTATGTTATTGTTAGAAAAGCTATTTAGTTAACTAAACCTCAACAAACAAGGTTTTGTTGAACTCAAATAAACTATTTAATAATGAAGTGAAGGCTTATGTGTTTTCACAAAACGGTTATAAAACCCTCATAAAATGTTCAGAGAATTCATATTGTAAGTGTTGAAAAAACTTTATTTTCCGTTAGCTTTGTATGTAGTGCTCTGCTTACCCATTATGTTCAGTACACTTCCTCTATGACACTAATGTGGGAAAGATAAAATAAAAGTATAAACTTTATCACATTTTATTTGGTTAATTGGTTAAGCGTTAAAAGTCTTTTGGGAAGGTTTCAAGGCTCTTTGAAAATCGGAGTCCGGAGTTTATGCTAACCCTGCGGGACATTCGTTATTTAGATATTTAACATCCATATTAAATTTAATAATGATTCGACGAAGTCTCTGTCAACAACTAGCAATAATTAGTGACCACAAATAGATAGTCTAATTGGAATGCGATATTGTTGTCTAGATCAACAGTCTATAGACTACTTCTCCTATAATTCGGTTTGATAAACAGATGTATACAATTAATGTAAGCACAAAATTAAATAGAGAAGATTTAGAAGTTTGAGATCATCTTTTTACTTTGAATATGTTAAACAAAAATAAATAACATCCTTTTATATGTCCCACAGCTTAAAATAGCTTACGTCAAAATAATAGCGAAGAAAATGTTTTCAAAGTTAAGAAATAACAAAACATTTGCATTTGAAAACAATATATAGTAAACCATCTTGGGATATTTTATTTAATTCTCTGCAATTGAAGTAAGTATTTAAGTAAATAAAATAAGAACTTAAGTAAATAAAATAAGTACTTAAGTAAATGAAATAAGTCCAGAAGAATCAAAACAATTTAAATAGTCTGCTTTTTGAAAAGTCAAGCTTACTTAAGCTTGATTTAATATTTGTTTGTTACTTACTAATTACAGCCTTCGAAACACAAATATTGAAATGACGAGATCGTGCCCAAAATTACAGCTTGTTCAAATATTTCATACATATATGACTTTATTTGAAACGACATGGGAATACATACTTAACAACATGTTGGAGTGAATAAATAATGATTTATTCAAAAAGAACACGTTAAATACATATTGTTTGTGTGTTTTAATCCAATATTAAATTATTTTAAATTTATTAAATGCAGGCAATTTGATATCATACCTTTTTTGAAACAGTAACAATATTACAATAATTATTTAAGACTACTCATAAGGAATAAAATATCTGAAATTTGTATCACAAAAGAAAAGTTCCGGATGTCGGTTTCTTTGGAACAACATGTTAGGTGACATCTCTTTAACTGGTTTTAAACGTAAATGATCGTTTCAACCATTTGGTTTAACATGAAGATAAACATTAATACCAAACATTTGTCAATAAGAAATACCCGTTTTTGAGTTCTTTTAGAAAACGTTGTTAATTCTGTACGTGTTATAGATCGTGTCTCGGATACTTCGGCCTTGGGGTTTTAAACATTAACCTACATTGCCTAGCTTACGCTCGTTAGTTGCGTAGTTAATTATAAATTTATCTGTTTAACAGCTGACTAAAATAATATTATTAAGCGTAGAATACTATTATTAATTAAACTTTACAATTAAACTATTGTGCACGATTATAAATAACATTAAAAAATAATAACAGACACGAAAGACTAGATAGATTATAAAGGTACAATGTTATATGGTACATTATCTGTTTGAAGACCGAAGGAACCGGGGTCATGACTAGAAAAACATCTGTATTATATTACCTTGACATATTTATTTTATCGCTTTGTTTTTAGATTACTCTTTTCTTTCAAATGTTTGTCATGTAATATCCTCCTACGAGTATTCTTAGTATTGTCTGTAGTTTTTTAATGTATTGCGAACGCTGCTGACTTCAAAGTACGTTAAGTTTTGATATCGGATATGTGTTTTCTTGTCCCGATACCGATTGTAGTAATCATTATATTAATATGTGACGCAAAATGTTTGAACCTATTTTTACAAAATATATGATATGGTCGGAGGAGCATAAAATCTTGTAAAATTAAAGATTATAACTCAAATAAGTTATATGATTGTATTATTATACACTTTTAATAATTAATGATAAAAACACACACACACTACTTTGTTACTTACATTTACACTGTCAATGTCTTGTAAACTATGTATAATCGTAACTGATCAAATAGTCCGAAAAAGTTAATAAAACAAAAAACAAAATATGTATATATGCGTAGAGGAATTACTCCAAACCCTCATAAACATTAAAAACTACAATTATTTTCTTAATGAGTAACACACACTTTGACGTTGGTAAGAATTATAAGTTAGAAATATAAATATAGTGCTATAATTATTTATGTAATATGTTTCCCATCTTTACACATAGTCTTCGCAATTCTTAAATAGTATGAGCTCTATAATAATGTATCTAAATATCATTCCACATTATTTCCTAAGATTTTTTCGTGCAATGATTTTTAGCATCTCAAGTTCAACTTGAAATCTAAAGCATCGTTTAACCGACTTCAATTTTTTTTTCCACAAGGCGTCTTCTAAAACGATTGTGTACTGCTGGCATAATGAGTTTAAGCGCGCCTTTTTTAAATTTAAAGGACAAAGAAAGAAAGTAGTCGTCTTTTGACTGTGATGAAAGAAAATGTGCTACAATGTTTTTAAGCAAAAACGGCGATTTACAGATATGATTGGGAAGTATTCATGCTATTCTATTTCACCTAAAGATATAAATAGTCGTTTCGCGTTGTGTAACACACATCCTCACTGATACTGTATGCGCCAAGATATGACTTAAATTAGAAGCAGGTTTTTCCTGTCATGATTATGTCTTTATAATGGGTGGAGAATCTGAATATTTTAATTTCACCAAAAATAAAGCCCCATCCAACAGTATTTTAAATCAAACCAACGCTGACCGAAAACAGACTATAGCAACGCGGTCACGCATTTTGCTATGAAAATGAAAGTTTTCCTAGACACCACAGATAAACCTAAACCTTCTAAACTCTAAACCTAAACCTTCTTAACGTTTTCCTAAACTTTTGCATCATACAGAATTGATTTAGCATCATATGATTTCTTCTTGTTACTTGAAGTAAAAAACAAGAGAAGATACAGATTTTATTGCTTATGTAAAACATAAGAAAATCCAGATTGCCAAATTGAAGATTTTATTGCCAATAATTGCAGCTGCGTTAAGAATGAGATATAGGTAGTTCATCTTGCAGCATTAAAATTATGCTTTGAAAATTGGTTTCTGAAGAATAAAACCTTGTAAAAATGCATGTGCTCTACACTAAGAAAACATTATGAAAAAAATAAAACTGGTAGACAATTTTTACTTTTTTTTATCAAAACTTTCAAAATACCTAGTATTGGTTACTACAATCAAATATTTGTAAAAAAACAATCCTGATTTAGATTATATATATTTTTGCTCTATAGCTTCTTAACCTATTTTAATTTTGCAAAATTGAAATTTAAATATCTTTATAAAAATTCAATATAAATTCAACGAAATAATATTATTTTACAGAACTGTTTAGTTTTAAAAGTTACAAAAGTTTTCTTATTCTATGTACTTCAGGTCAAGAAAAAGTTAGATCTACTTTTATTACAAATTTAACTTAGTTCTAGTTGTAGTCATACTTGTTACTTTTATGTTATTACAAGTTATTATTAAATAATATTTTACTTTGAAATTAGGATCCTTTGCAAAGAGATATGTACGTCGCAGGAAACCGTATGTATGCCTGTCCACCTTCAATATTATTCGCTTTGGATCGGTGGATTGGGAAGTGGTACTAAGCAATGATCTCTGGGGTACATCTATGGGTTTCTTTCTTAAAGCCTTCAAATAAGTCCGGTGCGTCCTTCATGCACGTCGAAAATATGGCCTGGCAGCTCTGAGTATAGTTCGCAAAAAGTTTGGTTTTGAAAACGTCCCTTACAATTGTCTTGATAATTTCCAACATATATTTTTTCGATCATACAGTTTGAAGATTTTAACAACTGCAACAAGATAATTTGATGCGAAATGATAAAACCCTATCATAGGATAATTGACATTATATTATACGCTACTATTTATGTAATTTGCATATGCAAATGCGCTTTAACAGCTTTAACAGCTACGAAAATTGAGTTATTCACCAAATCACAAAACACTTGGTAACAAACACTGCAAAGTGAGTAAACTCAATCTATGGTGGGGCTAACTGCGTTAACAAACGTTTGAACAATGCCTGGTAGAACAAAAGCCAATGGCTGGACCAATACGAACTTTATACAGGGAATACAATATGACAAATTGGGATAGCAACATTAATCAATTCGATAGTTATTAATAATATGTGTAACAAATATTGAGCAAGGCCGTTTTGTTTTTTTTTCTGCAATTTGAGCTAAAAAAAGTAACTTTTAGTATTCGTAAATGTTTGAAGATCGATGATTCTGGCAACTCTTAACATTTTTTTAAATATTAAAAAATGTACTAACACTTATCACAGGAACCAAATATTTCAAGACGTAACTGTTCTTATTGCATATATTCTCCTCAACCGCAACAGTGGTATTTAATAAGCTAGAATAGGAAAACACTGATAACGGTCTGTCCAAGCTCAGTTTATTTATATATTTTTAATTTTACCTTCAGGAACAAAACTTATCATGAACTTAATACACTCATGGACATATTTAGGGGAACGCAAAAAAAAGGTCGAATAACGGAAAATATTTTCATATTTTCGTACTGGCCACTATACCAATATTATGTATTAAAAAAAAAGATGATTTTAAAAATAATTTTATTTTAAATTTCATTTGTTTTTTTTTGTTTATCTGCTAATTTCTGAGACACGTAGTGTATGGAATTTTCGTCGGCTTTTGTTGTTTTTAACAAAAACTTTATTTCTGTTGTTTTTTTGACGAAAAATTGTCATTATTGAGTGAAGTGAACTTAATTCGATAAATTTAAGCGATAATGCCGGATCTCAGCGTTGCTCTGGTTTCTAAAGCTGTAACTTTAATTGAAAATGGTTACACTTACAATGAAGTGGCTCAAACATTACATGTTTCCAAGTCTGTGATTTTCCGCAATGTTAAACGATACCGGCAGACTGGAGAGTATACCAGGCGTAAAGGACAAGGTCGCAAAAGAGTAACAGGAGAGAGAGACGATAGATTTATTGTCAGCAGTGTTCTCAGAAACCGTACCTTGACTTCTTCTGAGGTACGAAACCAGCTGCAGGAAATTCGACAAATGATAATTAGTACCAAAACCGTCAGAAGAAGACTGAAGGCAGCTGGTATAGGGGCGTACTTGCCTGCCAGAGGTCCACAGCTCACCGCAGGTCATCGAGTGGCTCGGGCCAACTTTGCTCGTTTCCACCTAAATTGGAATAATGACGCTTGGGGAAAAGTTCTTTTTAGTGATGAGTCCAGATTTTGTCTCAAACCAGATGATGGAAGGACCAAAGTATGGCGACGACCCGGAGAAAGATACGCTCAGTGTAACATTATTGGGAGAGAGCCGTATGGTGGAGGGTCAGTAATGGTATGGGGCGGTATTTGCTTAGGAGCACGCACGGAGCTACACATCGTAGAAAACGGCTCCCTGACTGCGGCAAGATACGTAACCGACATTTTAGAGCAGATTGTGATGCCTTTTGCCCCTTTCATTGGAGACAATTTTCTTTTAATGCATGACAACGCTCGACCTCACATTGGGGCATTAGTTTCGGAATATCTTAATGAGGTCGGAATCCAGGTTTTGGGGTGGCCGGCACGCTCGCCAGACCTAAATCCAATAGAACACGTTTGGGACAAACTGGGAAGACAAATTAAACAAAGAAATCCATCACCTGTCAACGTAAGAGACCTCAAAACCGCATTGGTTGAAGAATGGAACTCAATGCCGCCAAGTTTTATTGACAATTTAATAGAGAGCATGCCCAGACGCATGCAGGCAGTTTTAACAGCAAGAGGTGGCAACACTAAATACTGATTGTATCACCCATCGCGAAAAAACCAGTCATTTGGACAATATTAACTTTTCTTTAGTTTTCATTGTGTTAGGTCAAAACTCTTCAGAATTAAGTCACTGACCTTATTGTCTTTAATTTCGTTTCTTTCGCTTTAATTTTGTGATTTTTTATGTTCAAAAATGTTAATTTAATTAATTCAGAATAATAATCAAATGTATTGTACAACAAAAATGTGTTTTCATATGATCTTGCAGTCTGTTTTTTGCGTTCCGCTAAATATGTCCACCGGTTTATATAGTTTACTTTTAAAATTATGGAATCATGGCGCATAAAGTGGGCATGTAGGTATTTTCATATGTCACTTTTTTGCAGAAGTAATTGGTAATTGGTAATTAATTGGCAAACTCTCATTAAATGTGTGCAGGCGCAAGAATGTGTCAAGAAGGTTTCATTTATTTTAACCTTTCTATTCTCTACAACAACAGATATGAATATTCTCTCATATAAAATAAAAACAAACTAATATTTTTTTTACCTGGATGGATTGTAGTATCAGGATCGAATATTATACGAAATAAATAATTCTTAATCGTATCATCATATTAACATAAACGTTACTTATACACTAGAGTGACTAAACTTTCTTAAATTTATGGAAATGTTTCATATATTTTTTTAAGAAAGATCAAATAAAAACCCATCATTTCTTTTTAACATTAGTGAAGTATAAACTTAATATATTTTAAGCAATTATCGATAAAAATAGTGATATCCTTAACAGGGATGTTCCATAAACATTAAATTACACCACGACTCATACGGACTACTCACTGCCACTGGTCCTTCAAAAATCTTAAAAAATCCTTTTTTTTTTAATTAGTGTTTGCAGCTCAATTGGATTAAAACTTTTTAGTAGTATGTAGTTAACTAGTTTATTCATTTGTTTATACGTGTATTTTTAGAATGTGTATCATGAAAAAACCGGTAAATAAAGTAAATAAAATAAGTATCTCTGTTTGATGAAGGTTAGTGTCTCAACAAAAAGGTTGAGAAATCATCTTTTATATTTATTGATAATCTTTTATCTTCTATCACAAGTAATAATTAATATTTATTTATCCGATAGCACCAAATCGGTGCTTGGACTGGAAGGAATCGTACATGCCATAAGATTGAAAAAAGTTTTCCTGATATACTTCTACGTTTTCCAAGACTTAGGCGGTTAAGAACAGCATTAGTATTTAGTATTATCGTCGGAAGAAATCATAATGAATAAATTTTCTGAACCTATATAGCTGGTGATAGCTTAGACAATAAAAAAAGTGTTTAAATAATTATTTTCTTATAATGTTTTATCTACTCTCAATGACGAATTTAATTTTGAATAAAGCTATATAACTATTAAAGCAACATAACTGAAGCTTCAGAAAAGCTATTAAGATATAGGCAGTCTTCAATAAATTGATCGTTGATTAAGTTAAGCATTTTCTTCATGTCTTCATTCCTTGTTAGTTTATAAATCTAATTTTTATCAGAGTATTTTCGTTAAGTATAAGAAAACATAAATTTATACAAGACATTATTGGATTTTGGTTTGCTACTTGCACTATTTTATATAATATTATTATTAATCAGTTTACTAACTAATTATAACTAATAATTAACCAACATTTACGAAGAATACTTCAAAGAGATAATTAATGCTACTTTATATTAGATTCTATCAATAGATTTTCACAAGGTGCTTCCTTAAATAGATTATTAATATGCTAAGAGCTAATTTTATATAAAAGCTTTCAAACATAATTATGTTTAGTAAAAATAGTTTATAGTCTTCTTTTATAAAAATGTCTAAGTTAGGAATTATTAAAATAACGTTTTGCCTAACAAAGTTAATATAGAATCGACCTAGCACTGCGTAGTTTGTATTGGATCGCAATAAGCCTTAAGCATACATACATTGTTACAGACGGAGTTAGAAACTAATTTGTGTTCAATATAAGTAGATAGTAATATAAATAAAATATACGTATTTGTCTGTAATATGTCATGTAATATCAGTACAGCTGATTTACTTTGATCGAACACGGTTATATTTGTTACATGAAACTTTAATCTTATTACATTATTTTAATATAAGACCTTTTTGTCTGTTTTGACTTTTTTTTTATTTTTCTTTTTATGATATAGTCTATCATATCCGGTGTTTAATTGGCTCAGAAATACAAGCAGTCTCCGTCGTCCGTCGAGGAATCTGATGCAGGATGCACTTAGTTTTAAAATTAGTGCGAACCAATGAAGCAATATTTTTATATTCCTTTTGCGAAAAAGAATAAAGATTTTTTTTATTCAATATTAGTACATATTGTGCCTTTAGTTGTAATAAAATAAATTATTCTTTATTAATGAAATAAAGCTGTTGAAAGTGAATAAAAATATTTTTAATTATTAATAATAAGCAAAATAGTGTTTATTTTGTCCTTAGAAAAATATTAAGTTGTTGTTTTCAATTTATTTCAGTAATTATTTTTTAATATTATAATTTTTTATTACAGATTTTTGTTTAGACTAGACTGCTAATTAGTGTTCTAGAAAATTCTGAGGCTCAGCATGCCTCAATATTTAAATGTGTATTTTAAGTGTGTCTAATATTATATTCTAAGTGGGTCAGGTGGATGTAAAAAATACGAAATGATGTATACCATAAAATATATTTATAAAAACTACTACATATCTAATAACTTTGTAACAAAATTATCGTTGGCACACTTTTCCAATTTTGGAAGTGTGAGGTATATAAATTATAACATGGACTACAAATGTTGTTCAATGTTCAGAACCACTTATTGAATCAAAAAGGTTAAATATCGTTTACAATTATTATACTATGATGTTATAACCTAACCTAACCTCACCTCAATAAATTGGCTACCAAATTGGAAACGATTCATTTATTTCCGTACATATTACTTTTTTTTTATTGTTTTAAGAGAGGGCTAAGAGCTTTTGAGCTAAGAGAGATTCCCTGTGGGGAATGACGCAAAAGCAAAATGAATTTCAATTTTTTTTTTGGAAAAAAAAAGGACAGGTGATTTGAACTTTGTTTCAACAATTTGTGTTTTAAAGAATGTAGAGACATGGTTGTAAGCTTTTGTAGTCCGAGTCTTTTGGAACTAGAACTTTAAAATAGAAACAATGTACCTGTTCTTTACAAGCAACAGCTGCTCTAATAAATGCATTATACGTCGGTGAACACAAACCCAAATATATTCTAAAGCATTTTGTGTTTCGGATCTAGAACTCTATGTCGGAAATAACAGCTTAAACAAGTAAATAATAAATAAACTAACCAACTGACAGATAAGTACATATCTTTTTCTTATGAACACGATTGCTGTAAAACATTTTGAAACTGAAAAAAGCTATTCAGCACTGTTATATCAGTATACAAAGTTATTATAAGTTAGTTATAAGCCAACTATCGTCACAAAATAATTTTGTAAAATATATACATATACTAACATGAATGCTAAATTAAACATAATTAATCATCATAATTGTCATAATCTTAAGATTATGACAATATAGTTAACTATATTATTTACTTAACATAGAAATAATGGATCGGTTTTGTTATATAAAACTTGGTGATTCCAGTTTTAAGCTTGGATTATATAATCAGTGCATTCACTGATTATATAATCCAAGCCTAAAACCCATTTCAGCCCCATGATTTAATACTGACCTTGTTACAAAAATCAAATGATTGTTGTTCTGCATTTTTCAGATTATCTCAAAAACTATCTCAAAATGTTTTTACAAATTATCACAAAAGCATTGTTATATTTTGCGATGTTTTATTATATGTGATGGCTACTAAGTACTTTACCAAATTAGAGTATTTTGGGTGTAATAAAATATTTAGTAAATTAAAAAAAAAAACATTTAATATCATTTGGTTCACTTACATCTTAGACGTAGGTACATGAAAAGTGAAAATCGTAAAATAAATTATTAATTAAAATAAAACTGAAAATTACAAGGTATGTAAATTTAAAAAATATTGGTAGGAAGGTGAAGATTCTTTAGGTCGTTCGTATAATTGTTAGGTGCTTAAAAAGCATGCCTACATAGTTATCTTAACATATGTTAATATAAAAAATGTGTTTTTTTTTATATTTCAGTATTTAAACTAAACATTTTCTTCACTAACTTTGAAAATCAATTTCATATTATTGCTGCTATTTATTTTTTTATTTGCTGTATATTAAATTATTTTTTCTCAGCTATATTTGACACATTTTATTGTTGTTATAGTATTCTTTGGGAACCAGCTTTTGTCGTACACGGCTACGTTTAATTTTTTTTAAAGAAGAAAGAACAACTGCCTTACCTAAAAAAAAATATTTATTTATTTAAGAAATATTCAAGAATTTGAAGAATATATTCAGAAAAGAAATTTAAAATACAAAATCCAAAATATAAGTGCCAAAAAAACAAATAGATCGGCGTTCATACCTTTGATTGGAGTAATGGAAAAATCATCCTCAGAGTGGTTTATTTGGCATACTTCCGCTATAAATATTGATTTATTCCTGTGATGTGAGAATACCATACCCGGATTGCATCTCTTAAAAACAAAAATGAATCATAATAAAATTAGGTTGTTACTATCATTTAATATAAAATTAACAAATTAATAACGTTTCTAAAAAATTACTATGTGCTTTATTCTCCATCGATGTCACACTCAAATGTTTTACAAAGAACTAAAATGTTGTACTGCTGAATTCATTTCAGTATGATGAGGAGGAGCCTAAGTCGGAGTATCCGGATTTCTCAGGATACCTACCTACCAAGCTCCACGTTTGACTGCGATTCTATTTAGGCGAAATATTATACGTCAATAAAAAGTTCTAAGTCCGTGATTTTAAATGTAAATTTAAAATTTTATTCAATATGCGAGAGTTAAATCCAAAAAAAATGTTTTATTTCAATGTGTAGTACTCGTGAAAACCTTAGAAAACACTAATGGTTACCTTATCAATTTAAATGACATGATTATTACAATTAATATATTAAACATTTATATAAGCATAAGCCCCTTTTTTCTTTATACCGCAAGTGAAAAAACTTGATAATTAAATATATATTGAGGAATTAATTAAAAATGTTTTACCAAATAGTAGATATGTCTAATTTTTTCAGTATATTAATTAGAATTTATTATTAGAAAAATAGTCAAGCTAGATTAGATCTAGTTCTGAAATCCATTTTAAGTATTAGACCACTTATGAACCTTATGAACTTTTGACATTGACAAATCAATCATAATATTTGTATATGTACATATATATAGTATTGTTGAGAACTCCCGGCCCGGGAAAGCAGCATCCAATCAAGTTTTCTTAATTTTAATATATTCAGAATAAGTGATCACAGACGACATTGATATAATTTTTAGAAATAAATAGAGTTAAAGTTTTTTGTTTTAATTAGAATGGGGAAAATTATTAATATCACCATTGGCTTTAGGGTACACTTACATAAAATCTAAAGGTAACTATTTAATAAATAATTTGACACAAAATGAGCAAAATACGATTTTATAGTTATATTTCTATCCCTATCTAAATATATTGAGAGAATATATATTTTCATAATGAATACGCAAACAATATAAATATATAAAAACTTGGCTAATATTTTACAGAATAGGGAATATGCATAAAATTTAAAATGGTCTCAATTTTTTTTTGTATACTTATTATCATCTTATTATAATAAAAGGTTTTTTTTTTTTATATTTACTAAGCCCAAAAAGCCATAAAATATTATAATTATTAATTTAAGCCCATAAAATATTATTTGAAAAATGCAAATTAAGGGAACGAAATTCAAACTTCCATAACGCGCCACCATGTAATAGGTATATGTTTTAAAAACGTCTTTGCTATTTTTGTAGATACCCACGTTATTTTTTACTGTCCATAATACTACTCGTCCAAATCCACTGACATTGATATAAAAATATAAAAATAGAACAGGTAAATGGTATTACAATAGCGGTATGGATGGAGTATTTCCGAATTCCTCAAATATTTTACAGAGTAGGTACTTTATGAAGCTGATCAATTACATATGAATGATACAAATAGCTTTGATTCAACATTCATATCAAATAATAACACATAAAACTGTTTTTATTTTACATATAGCAACTTATCAAAATATATATATTTATCAAAGTATATATTTATTTATTTGTCGAATTTTACTTTCGGTCACCTTTTCTAAATATCTATTTCATGTTATCAAATGAAGCCCAGACAAAATATTGGTAATCGAAGTATTATGGCAGTAAAGTTCGATGTCTATTATGTGATATCTGATCACTTAATAGACAGCGCGTGAACGAAGCTTCATTTGACGCGATTTACAGAGACCCTTCCCATGGCTATGCTTGATTATTTTAAATTTATCCTACTATCTAAAATAATAATAATAAATTTAAAAAAAGAATCTAAGGCAAATGATTAAAAATATGTTAAGGTACCTTTAAAAAGAAAAAGTTTATCTGGGGTTTGGTTTCTTTCCGTTTTTATTATTGTAATGAAACAAAACTTTAAACATAGCCGTGCGAGATAAGGACTAGGTGCCAATCTACTCCACATTAACAGTAAATCGTACTGAATGATGCTGGTCACATAAATGACCTCGAATTTCACTATAAGTTCCTTTGATTTACAAATATCGTCAACTCCTTAGAATTTATTGTTATTATTTCCGGTTTTGTCGATTTCGTCTGACATTAGTAAACAACAGGTAGGCTTATAACAAATAACAATTTTGACATTTGGGTATTACATTTAATTTAATCCATATAGGTACTAAAAGTTACAATTAGTTAGACACGGGTTTAGTAAGATAGTTAAATAAGCAGGACTATTTGATGTTTTTGACAGCTCAAATGATAATCACTATTAGAAAGTGGTTATCAAATGGATATTTTCGTATTTCTAACCGCATTGACAAACTGTGACAATCTCAGTTGGTATCAATGTTCGGTTCGCAAGTAAAGATTGATTATCACTACTTAGCCAATAGCAATGCTGCTCTAAGCCTGAAATTGTAATAATATAAGAAATAACATTTAAACATTGCGTTGGTTTAGGATTGGTTGCTTTATGATTGGTCCCCAGCATTATAATTTTTTTTTCTAAATGTATTCCAAATGACTCTCCCAGATAAAAGTAATTTAGTAAGATGGTGCAAAGCCACCGAAAAGTCTTGCAAAATCTGTGAGAAGGCAGTAGAAACCGCAAAACACTTATAAGTAGGGTGTAGGGTACTTCTTAATAGCGGTCAATATTCGCGTCGCCACGATAAGGTATTAGAAATCATACGAGAAGTTTGTGATTCAGTAGCAAGAGCGGGGCAAGGGTATACCAACCACCAAACGATCTGACGAGTAAAAAGTCAAAACCGAAGCCTTATTCTACTTTAGACGCGGCTCCTGATTGGACTCTCATGATGGACACGTATGAAAAACATTACAAAATCCCGACCCTGGTGTTTCGTCATCCAGAAAAGACTTATTCCTGTATTCTAAACATCTGAGGCGCGTGATACTTGTGGAGCTCACTGTGCCCTGGGAAACGAAGATCCCCAGGGATCACACATTTAAGCTTAATAAGTATTACGAACTGACCAACGTTCTGTCCAGGAATAAATTTGTAGTTAGCTTGTACGCGGTAGAAGTGGGGGCGAAAGGTATAACAGCAAAATCTCTCTATAACTTACTTAAACACCTTGGCCTTTCTACAACTAGCATCGGTTCATTTCTAGAACGTATTTCAAAGGCGGCATTAGTAGGTTCTTTCCAAATTTGGTTAGGTAGGGAGAGGAGTGTAGACAGTGAAGGCGAGCGTGTCTGCGCATCATAAAAGGGCCCCTTAAACCTACCCCTGGCTTCCAAGTCCCAGGCATTCTTTGCACTTCTCTCCTTGCAACGCGATAGGCCCGGCATCCGCACGGTAAATCCATGGAATGCTAAGAAGCATCGTCTTATACGAGTGTCTTTATAAATGCTAATATTATAAAATAATTATTTTTATTATAAAATATATATATATTTACTTCTTATTAAATAGTTATTTTTTAATTAAATAATCTAGAATATAAAAAATATAATAATTTCGTATATTGCTGTTTCTATTATATAAAGTTATCACTAAGTAAATAGTCGTAGGTGGATGATTTTATAATATGACCAGTTTATGTTGATGACTCCTGGGTTCGGTCAGTAGATCTAAACTAAAGTTTCGAACGAACTTGTAACGCCCTTTTGAAGTCGACGCGGTAGGATCAGTGAGCAAGGGTTGTAAACAAAGACAAACCCAGATTTTCCGTTTCAGTTTTCCCGTGCAAATAAGAGAGTTTTTTGTACTATGCATTTTTATGATGAATTGGAGTATAAAATATCCACATAAAACCCATTATGAAGTTCTATTCTCCTGCTATTATATATAAAATATATTTTAAAAAATCCTTTAAAAAATCTAATAAAAGTAAAGTATTGAGTATGTGAAATAAAACTATTACTTACTAAAATTCTGTTGCAAATTTTTCGTTACACACAGATAAATAAATATAATAGAAGAAAACCTTTTTAAAATCTATGCTTAAGACATCTTTATTATGACTTAAAAATAGCAATCCCTTTTTAAAAATGTTAATATACAGCCTTTGTTCTCGTTACTACATACCTATTTAAAAACATTTCTTATGGAATTCAATTTGTTTCTACCTACTCATACCAAATTTACCAATTAGGGGAAACATGGGCAACTTGAATACCTTAAGCTTCACTTGATTATTGTCGTTAGTTATAAGTGGGGAAATTGAAACAAATATTCATATTCATTCTTAACTAAACTTACACAACAGTTATCTTTAATATAAATTAAACTTTAAGATCTAAGTTCAGTTTTCAACAATGGCACGAATATCCACTTTGCCTAGGATCCCGGGTGAAGTGGATAAGGTATTAGGACAAAGCGAACAATAACATTATTTGTAATGGGACTAAACATTAGAAATAAAATAACCTTCGAAAGGAATTCAAGAAATATGTTTGGCTACAATGCTAATTATTGTAGTTATTAAAAACAAAAAAAAGGAAACTTGAAAATTAGATAAAAATCTAAAATTAAAGGAACATATAAAAAACCATTGTTGGAACAATACTGCTTATTGCAGTTATTTTTATAATAAACAAAGAAATTAAAATTTAAAAACATCCAGATTTGTAGAAACATTAAAAAAAATCTGCTATAACAAAGTGAATACGGTGGCCACTTCACCCAACCCGCGTTGCCTTCAAGGATATTTTTGAAAGTATCCCAAATTACAAAAAAGTTTGCGGATAATTGAGAGCAACATAATCTTGCATAAATTCCGACTATAACAAGGAACATGTCACAAATAGTATTGTAGTTATAAACGAAACACTTATCTCTGTAAATCAATATTTTTTTTCCCATAAACTCACTTTGTCCGTTCACTATCTCTGCGCGACGAGAGCTCGTCCAGACATGTTTGCCGCGCAAGGAGCGGCCATTAGCGATTATTGCTGTGACAAAGCCGTTGCTGGCCAATAAACCATTTGGAAGCTATTTGCAACATTCGCTTTGCCCGGGGTAACCACTTTGCCCGGGTTTCCCCTACTAATAAAGAAACACGATCCTAATTATCTCTAGAAGAATATTAATAGATAGAACGCCTACTAATTATATAATAATAACGTTAACATAAGATTTCTAATTAATTAGGCAATCAATATTTCAAGTCTAAAAAGATTAGATGGATGAAAAGAACTGTATCTAAAAAAATGTATGAACAACAGATATATGACATATATTATGCTCAATATGTAGGTCAGGTGTAAATGATAGCCTCCAACTCAAACAAGGACATTTGTATTATATAAGACGGTATTCCACAACGATATTGAAGACAAGTCTTTGAATCAACTTACAATGTTAGTAACGATGTTCGCTTTAAACCACAAAAGAAAGATAAGGATCAGCACAGAATGTTGTTATAGATGTTAGGAAAAGCAGTCAGTTAGTCACAATGAACAACAAAATATTATGTTTGAAAATGCCTATAAACATATATAGGCGTCTTAAGCTTATTAAATTGTTAAATTAATCTATACATATAATAAAATCGTCACTGATCCATTTATGTACATGGCAAATATTAAAAAAAAAGTTATGTCAATTTATGTCAATCCCGTAATAGGTACTATGCAAATCTTATTCTGTACATTTAATAAATCTGTAGAGGAGTAGTCTTTGTACATTGTAAATATTTAAAAAAATATACCAGGATTTGAAATGATCCGTAACTAAATCTATTTTCATCATTTTAATTTTTTTTTTACTGACAAAAAAGACAAACAGATAAATATTTGTTTTTAGTTGTGCACACAACACAAAAAATATATATTTTCAAAAAAATATATACAGGGGGACCTTTATATTCGCAAGAGAATCCAAAAACAATGATTTTTCATTTTATCTCTTCGTCTGTATGTTTGTAAATTTGTGCACGCTAACGCAGAAAAGTATTAATGGATTTGGATGTGGATGCAGTTTTCGGGAATATATTGTCATGGGATTCACTTTATATTTTGTTTTTTTTTAACAATCGGTTAACAAATAAAGAAGTTAATGATCTCTTATTATCGTACCATTGCTGCTTACCAGTTTGAAGGTTTATAGTTTTTACATACATTGGTAAAAGTACAAGGGTACGTTTTATCAAAATCGAAATCTAAGCGTACGAAGTCGCAAGCACAGCTAGTATAGAATAAAATGTAAACCGATACAGGGATTTAAATCCGCAACTGCTGGGAAACCATTTCGTTGCCAAGTACGGTATCTCAATTGGTAAAGTGACAGGATGGTTTCCCAGATTCCGAATTTTTTTTTTTGATAAATATGATAATACTATGTATAGACGCTGATGGAGTGTTTTTGAAACGATTTATTAAACAAAATGTATTTAAATAAGAGTCTAGTACTGCATATTATGTAAAATCAACACTAACTAAAAAGCTATTTACAAATGTATAAAATGGCATAACTTATGTTAAATTAATATAATTCTGATTGCATGTATAGTATTTATATTACCATCATAGAATTAAATCACCGTAAATTGAATATGTGATGTAATGATCGAAAGTTTTTTTTCTGAGGTGATGCCAAGAAACTTTAGAATCGCAGCCAGTTTTTGATACTATCTGATCATACTACTCCAAATAAAACCACGACTATTAATTTTTTTTATTATTTAATAAATATAAATAATAAATACAACCTTAATAAGGTTTAAAATGACTGTGACTGTCAATGATTTATACTTTGAAAAATCAATATGTTTTTCAAAAGTGATTATTATATTATGTTATTTAAAAGTTATATGAAGAAGCGTCTATAAAGTTTGTCATGATACGAATTTCCTCCAAGTATTATTTGAACGAGTTTCACATGCTGTCCCTTCTTGCTCCATTGGTACTGAAGTAGGTGACGCTTGCAGCTCTAAAGTGTAAGAGGAAAACTATTATTATGAAAATTTTCAGTCGATATGAAATGACTTTCAAATAGCGTCACCTCTCTTTCTATTAAGTTATCAGCACTCTCGTATATACTCTTATATTATGTTGACTGTGGGCGACTGCAATTTTTCACTTTCCACGCCACTTAGCAAAAATATCGGCCAAGTGCGAATCGAAACCACGAACGAAGGGTTTCGTACCATTATATATAAAAGTAGGTGATGAAACCAAAAAATTTAAGTTTTTGGTTTTTTTCCTTTATATGTACTATAAAAGATTGCTTCATTCAAAATTTTAAGATATTTTCCTTTAGGTTTTGATTCAATTACTACTGCGGATTTGAAAATATGCTGCTTAATTGAAAATACGCTGTTTCTTTTGGTTGTGTTGGCATAGAAGTTAGTTTAAAAGTGAAATAAAAACGAATTAAAACATACAAACACATTAACAATATCTCAAGCATTAAAATATAAAGTTTATATTTGATGATAATTTCAAACAATTTAAACTATTCATTCAAAAGCATTTTTATAAATACTAGAACTGGCAAAGAAAATCGACGGGAAATCGGAAGGACTGAGGAAGGAAGTGCATCGAATCTACCAACGAGTCAGATAAATAAAAAATATTCTAACCTATTTACGATGATATTTATGAAAAATATTTTTAAAACTTTAGATCGTGAAAATAAAAAATAGTTATACGATTATTATAAATATACTAATGGCCTCAAGGCCATATTGATACAATTTAATAACCTTCTAATATATATTTTTGAATATAGTCTAACACAAACGATATCCAATGAACCAAAACAGATTCAAATGTTTGCTAACATCATTTCACTAGTTATCATGTTAATAGCTTAGCATAATATTGCTAACCGCAATTAGTGGCGTTGCATTCAGTCATTCACAGAATCACTCTGTGTATGCAATTATACTGTGCAAATTAACGTCTTAGGAAATATACATTTTGTAATAATGACTGTCATTATTGTTACTAATTTATTAATATTAAAAAAAATATATATCTTTTAATTGAATGAAAATATCAGATTGTTTTTTGATAACGATTTACGTTTTTATATTTTCAGGTAAAAAATAACCTACTCTTTTGTTGACAAAAAATTGTTTTATCATAATAATATTAACCCAAGAAAAATATTTTCAGGCTTCAATTAAGAAAACTAGAAAAAGATAATCATTTTTTAATAAAGTTATTTAATTTAATAACTGACATTGTATAACGTTAACATTAAGCTAATAGGCTACTATTAGCTTAATGCAAAATACTAATTTATACTGATAAATACCGATTCAGCGATAATCAGGAACGTGTATTTTTGGTTAAATAACATATATATTATATATATTAATATTGGTTATATAATATACTAGCTGTTGCCTGCGGCTTCGCCCGCGTGTAGGACGCTTTTCGTGTATTTTGTAGAACTTTTAAAGAGGAACAATTTCATAGAACATCATTTTCGCGTAACTTTCACCGTTTTCGCAGCGCACGCAGTTTTTTGTTTATTTTTTTACACCTTGCGTTAGAATATTCAAGTTTTAGTAATCATCCATAATTTTTTGAAAATGAAACATAGCCTATGTCACTCGGGAATAGTGTAGCTTGCCAACGGTGAAAGAATTTTTGAAATCGGTCCAGTAGTTTCGGAGCCTATTCATTTCAAACAAACAAAAAAATAATCAAACCTTTCCTCTTTATAATATTAGTATATATATATATAATATTATGGCAGCATTATTTATCTTTTTAATAAATATAATAACATTTAAACTATATGAATATTTGTTTGAATTATGTATTATCACATTTTTACTAAACCTTTGTCAATGCCCACTGTAAAGCATATAGATGATAATGTCTTTTATCTTTTATTTACCATGAAATAATTCAATGTTAATCCAGCTTACAGTGGAATGCGATTGTTCATAATTTGACCAAACGATACTGAGTACAATTTCCATATTTTCTTCCATATTAGGTTTACATGTACCTTTTATTTATAAATCTTCTGACTTGATGGTCACTCATATCAAATCAAAGCTCAGGTGAGGCTAAAACTTTACTAACTATAATCCAGAACAGTAAAAGCACAATATGAGGCGAGATATTTTTATTAATAGACATTAAAGTTATTGATTGATTCATATCACCGTTCACCTTGAAATATGAGAAAATTATTAACGATTTTATCCGGTTCTATTCATATCAGTATTTATAACTATAGACCACTAATTTAGGAAATTATATTTTTAGGAAACCATTTTTTTAGAATATAATTTTTTTTTTTTTGAAAATTCAAGAGCATTCTGAGGGTATCGCAATTTGGTGATGTATCTTAATATAATTATAAAGATAATTATATGATATGGTTAATCATTAGATTAACCATATCATGTGAAATACTTTATAATTCTAACAGTGATAATATACTCATAACGCTATGTACTGCTAGATTGACAAAAGGATCCTAGACAAATAACTAAAGGTATTCATATATTCAACTTCATAGCTTTAATATACTTCCATTTGCTAATAATCAAGTGTTCTGGTATAAAACAAAAACAATAAAAGAGAAATTTTATGGAAGTTAATTAAATGTCACTTTATGAACCTTTTTTAGATTTTCAATTCTCACAAGAACATGGTATGGTATTTTAAGAAAGTTACTTACAAATTTTACAATAATATACTATCGTTACAATAAAGCAGTTAGTTATATACTCGTATATAGTTATATATTTGATAAAGACTAAGAAAACAATATTAGTAGTAAATGTGTAGTCATTAATATTCGTAGTATAAACAAGACATTTTTAATAATTCTAAAAGAATATTAACACCAATTGATCTAAATACAGCACATACATAACTTTATATTGTTAAAAAAACAATTAGACGCTACATTTTGCCCCACGTCGGGCACCATGTAGCTAGGAACGAGTAAACGGCTGGTCTCTCGGGCAGGCAGTACCCAAGGCTTTCCAACAGAGAAGGAGTTTTCGATACTGATGTGTGAAAATCTTCAAAATTTATGACACCGTCCAGATCTACGTCCATACGTTTTAACATTATATCCACCAGCTCCTGTGGATAGGACAAATATTTATTATTTTTATACAAATAAATTCCGAGTTTTAAAAAAAGATTATATCAAGTAAAAAATTGGATTCCTCATACACACTTAAAAACCTAAGCTATTAGACAAGGTCGTTTTAACATTCATAGAAAATTGAATGAATAGTTTATTTTCAATTTAAAAATCAAACTTTTACTTCATAATAAAAGAGGAAAAATATCAATCATGTCCATGTATATTCAGTTTTCAACTTGTGTCAATATATTGTTTTAAAATGTGATATAAAAATGAAAACAAACAACAATTTTAAATATAACAAGGAAGCCCCAAACCATATTACCAACAGTGAATTGCAGTTTTTAATTATTACCGGACACGTAACTCACAATGTAATTATGTCGTAGCGAAGCGTAGGTGTACTGCAAAAATTTCCGGGCATTATGTTATTAATCTTTTTATTGTTGCACAGAACAAACTTCTTTAAGTCTTAGTTAAGGTAATGAGTATTATTATTTTTTATTAAACCAACTAGGGCCTTAAAATGTAGTAGTATTTTAATTTGCAAAATGAACTTATATTAAGCAAAATTATTTCAAGTACTCGAGAATTTTATTTCTTAATTTCTACAGTTTCTAAAACATGCACGTACAAAACCGTTTTCTTTTATTACAACATATTTGTACAAAATAAAAACTAAGCTTAAAATAAGCAATTGAAAGTCTGTTAAAATAAAATTGATAAGAAAATTTCATTTTGTAGAGCAGGGCGCCTGATGTTAACATAATTGCTTTTGAAACTTTAGAGAACAGAATAATAACGATTTACTTATTTATTTTGTGCCCATGCAATTAATTGTTTCAAGTTCAAGAGCAACATAATTGCCGCGGAATAAAAGACAAAAGTTATTGAAAACCAGTTCCTCTCAATCAACTCAAAAGTAACTTGTAAACAATCTTGTTTGTAAGTTACTTTTGACTACAATAGAGTTTACAAAGTTATAACATCACTGCAATAAATTGTACAAAGATTTTGGAGTTGCAATAACTTACAAATTAAAACACAGTAGACGAGAGGAATTTGATTTTAATAGTAACGTAAAATTTTCTAACATATCATATCGCCAATCTAAATATAAAATTATAGAGAAGCAAGCATATCTTCAAAAAAGAAAGACCTAAGTTTTTTACAAATAAGTAAAGGAAACGAATCAAATCTTTTAACATAAAATTTCCATAGTGTATATTATATTTCAATAAATGTTAAGGGAAGGTAGAATAAAACTATTATGACAAGTTTTAAATTACATTAAAAAAAAACTTTTAATCGTGAAAATCCATTCTAGTTATTAAAAAAAATAACGCATTGGGTATTACCCATTCATTAAATTTAGATTTTGAATACTTCAGGATTTCCATTTTATATCTCTACAAAGGTATGTTTTAATGGCTTAATCTACTGACAGATACCCAGTTACTTACCTTACATCCCAAGGTATTTTACGTTTAAACTATAGAAAAAATTTGCTCCCTCTTTTACTTATCACTCTGTACTTTGTAAGAAATTCCTAAGAGGGCAACGCCCGGGGGCATACCTACGCTCACAGTTAATACCAGTTTAGAGGCAACAAATAAACTTTGTATAGGAAAACTTAAAATTTAAAAACTATTAATTTTAAAAAGTCGTAAAACGAAATGTTGTTGGGATTGATGTAGAGAGACTGCTTGCAAGAGGTAGCCAATTAATAACAAAGAACCCTGTATATTTAAAATATTATTATTTATTTAAAAATCTTCGTTCGTTGTTAAGCTAACATCGGCAGTAAACTATAGCCAAACTTGTCTTTAAGCAAAATATTTTTAATCCTATAAGCAGTGCTCTGGTCAAGTTATATTAATTATTTGTCCGGCGGACGTGCTATCGAAACTTTATAAATTAAGATGAAACTGCTGGCGCCAGTAATTACAAAATATCAAAAAGTTATGATGATGTCTATTGCTGTGATAGGTTTTTAATTAGCTTTCAACTTTATTATTTAAGTATCAAACATTCGGGAAGTTTGAGATAAAGTTTTCTTAATATATTATGTTTTTGCTCCTTACTTCACCAACAGACAAACAAGTTTAAGTAATTCTATTACAGCGACATCTATCCAGTAAAAGCTTAGTAAATTTCGTTGGCCAAATAGGTTTTTAGATATTATAATTTATTACTAAATTACTAAGTTCTTACTACTTTGATTACAAAACTAAATTGTATTTGAAAATGTAAAAACATACATTGTTTCAATATGACCTATATCGGTCTTTCAGTATTTACAAGGCAAGTAATAAATTCACGATCTTTGTATGGACCTAATATTAAATGTCTTTAAAAAATTAAGCTCTCGATTTGAGCAAAATACAGTAAAAGTGGTAAAGGGTATAAATATTCGGAGGTAAATGGGTACAGGGGAACCACTTAAGCCTAATGTGAAATTCATAGACGTGACTCCTTTTACATAGACCTAATATTTGGAGACCGAATACTATTACACTTTAAATCTTGTACATAGTCCGTAACTGAACCTTATCGTTATATATACTTCTTAATGATGATAATATCATTGGGTGAAAAATAGAATAGTCAAAGCTGAGTTTTGCATGAAGCCAAAAATGGATCTTCTTTATCTTTAAATATCTAAAATACCTATGTTAAAATTTAATAAAATGAAACACCCACACATACATATCCATATAGTCTTACCATGAACACGATTGCTGCAAAACATTTGAAACTTCGGGTTTAATTTGAAATGTAAATTTTGAACTTTAATTATATACGAGTTCAATCCGTAAAATAGTTTTATTTCAATGAAATGAAATCATAAGAAAAATGTATCAAACATGCACAGCACAACACATGCGTAGATTACACCAAAAATAAAACCACCCACATATTCTATAGAACTACCTACCTATATCAAAAGTATCCAAATACAATGTCAAAATACGATATCGTTATTAAGTACCTACCTAACAAGTAAAAATAAATTCGTAAACTTCGTTTTTGTACATTTAATAATACTTATTAAGAAACACACAGAAAATTATTAGTAGCAGTATTAAATATTGTGTGTATAACAATCTGTATAAAATATGTATTTTTATACACAAATTAAAATAAATATCTCGATAGAATCAAAACTAAAAATCTAGATGCTGACGCCATCTTGCGTATTTTTTGAAACTTGGGTTTCATAGATGGAATCAGTATTATTATTGTAAAATGCGCCACCTGACCGACGTTTAAGTTAAATAACACCATCTACTTTTTTTTATATACAGCACTAACACATTTCCTGTAGGTATCTATTTATATGACACTTCAATCTGAACGTTTAACCGTTGTCTCAAAGATGGCGCAATTGTCAGTATTAAATAAACGCATTTATTTTTATTAGCGATTTAAAAATATTAAAATAATATTATATAGTAATATTTAAGTACCTGTGCATAATACTACAAAATGTTAATTTTAGGAAATACTTATAGTAAGGATTCTCACTTTTACAGCCTCTTCAACATCATCATCACGTGAAGCTTTTGCTATACTCTTTTTCATAAGCTGATACATAGTCTCTCTCCTCAAATGTCCTTCCGATAGCAAATCGTAACACTGTAAAATTTTATAAAATATAAATGTAATCAAAATTTAAATAAAATAAATGTACTAGGAATATTACACAAAAGAAGATGATTTTAACTAAAAAGTTCCAAATATAATTAAGTTTTTCGTAATTGTATTACAAGTTTGTTTTGAAGATCAACTTCTCTAATGAAAAAAGGAAACATGATTACTGTAAAAGCATATGAAATTCGTTCTTCTAAATTCCCGCGTAAATACAGTGACATTGCTTTGGCGAATGTTGCCATGGTAACGTATGGTGATGTTCCTCGATCCAAAGCCACCATCACACGTTCCATCATGTAGGCGTCAGTCATTCCAAGACCAGTGTGCAAAACGTCACGAAAATGTGCTCTAAATAATAATAATAAATTTAAAAAACATCTATGAACCTGTATAGCCATGTTAAGCGTATTTATATTTTTTTAAATAAATATAGAATATAAAATAAAACGATACGGTACTATTCGAAAACATGATCTCTAGGCTCAGGACTGTTTCCTAGAAGTCGTAAAATCTTTTTCATCTTTAATATTCAATTTTATAATTGAATTTACCTATCTTTATAAAAAAAAGTACGGAATAAGATAATTATTCAGCTTTATATTTCTATATAAGTCAACGTACGCGTAATTAAGAAAGGTTTTGGAGAAATTAACCAAATTAACAAATGTACTAAATTATCTTAAGCTTCGTCCTTGTTAGCCACTGCTGCTTGCATTAAATATTTAAAGGGACTGTCTTTTCACCGCAGGAGGAAAAAGGCATTGTGTTAAATAAATAAACCTTCCTTTGACAGAATATTTTAGCCTATTAAGAAAAAATGTGATGATAATTTTAATACTTTCATTTTTATCGTAATATAAAGAAATATATTATTATATATTTTACAGATAAGGACCTGTAAAATATATAACAATGACGTAAGTACTGAGTACATTTGACGACATATCTAAAGTATTCGCTAGATTTTAATAACTAGGTCAAGGCTTCAAGCTAAGATAGTTATAATACCACACTACACTAATCTTAGATAAAAAGTTTATTAAAATTTCATATTACCTGGATATTAAATCAGACGCAGCTGGTTTTTCATCACGTTTTTGAATCTTAAAGAATATTACCATTACCTCTAAAACAAACAATATAAAGAAAGTAAAAAAAAACATTTTCACTCCTTAACTTTGTAATCCTTTTGAGTCCCTAGTGAGATAAAATTTATTACACCACGCCTAACTTGGCTTGGCTCTTATTATGTGAAGAATAAAGTTCACTTCGGAGATTGTTTTTGTAAGCATGAAATACTCAAAGAAACTTCCAAGGTGTTCGTATTTCACAAATTTATAAGAAGCTATTCAATAAACAAATATTGTAAGAGATAATTAATTTATTTTTAATTTACTTATCCAGTTCCGGCTTTGCTAATAAACAAATATTGACATAGGTATATATTATAATTATGAAACCACTTTATAATATTACTTTACAGTTTAGATACTTGTATAAGTAGGTATATTATAAAATATGTTTATATTGCTATACGAAAATTGTTTAAAACAAAAATTGTTTTTACTGAAAACTTATTTCAAAGACTAAATCAATATAATTTTCAATGTTTAAGCTAGGAGATTGTAAAATTGTTGTTGTTTTTGTTGCGTATCTGTGGCTTTTGGTACTGCAGTATATAGTCCGGAATAATTTCGCGAATGTAATTTGTAAAATACTAACGCTCTAATTCAGAATACGTAAAATGTGTTTCTTTCTGTATTTCCATCCACATGGAACCATGTTTTTTTCGAAAACGAATCTCCTCCATAGGATCCAATGCAGAATCCAGAGAAGCCGACATTTTGTATAACAATAATAACAAAAATATTTAAACTCGAAAATGTAATAAAATTTACGAAAATAAAATATTTTAATTGATTTTATGATTTAAAAATGACAGGTGTCTAGTTAACCATCTTGATTTTATTATTTTTAAATTGTAAGGCTAATATTGGGGCAAAGATCGAATATTTTAAACTGTTAAAGGAATTAATTATATATTTTTTATTCAGTGTGCATATTGGAATGTGCATTTTCTAGAAGGTTTATATTAATATACTAGAAGCAAGCCCTTGCTTTGAACGGATGCTGCTTACATTAAGACGATCAGTATTTATTTTAATACTAACTGTTGTACATGGCTTCATTACCGTGACTTTTTAAAAGACTTTACAAGTTCGGAACTTCAGTTTAAAAGTAATGACCGAATTCGGGAAAGGAATTTTCTAATACTGTGTAAGTTATATACTGGATCAACGTCACATTCGTTATTATATAGCAAATACGTCATCCGAAAATGTTATTTTCTTATTTCTTGTCTATGTTAAATAGAAAGAGGGCCGATTTTAGTAACTTAATTTTAATAAAACAATAATAATAATACTGGTTGGTAAAACCAGTGGAATATATCAAATTCCATAGGCAGTTCTAGAGCTACGGTTTAAATATTTTAGTATAAATAATAGTTTTAAGTCCCATTCTATCTACAATTTTGCTATCTACGACATTCGTTTATTGTAGGATAAAAAGTTTATTGAAAGCCTAAATCCACGTGGCCAGAACAACTAATATTAGATTATTAGAAAAGAATTCTTAATTTGTATGTTCATTAGGTATAGGTCAAAATAGTTTAGCTAATAATCTTTAAATCGTTTTTACTTTGTGTTTACTTTATAATTTATATGTTCATGTCATAGGCCTTAATAGACTTCTCCTTTTTTACATCATTATATTGATATATTTAAAAAAAAATAAAAACATCTTTATTCAAGTAGGCATTTACACGCACTTTTGAATCGTTAATAATTACATTTAATTGGTCAGTATAGTAATTCTTTGGGTAAGCTATTACCAGCACTGAGAAGAGCTGGTTAAAAACTCAAGAGTTGCTCTTTTCAAATGATTTTTTTTACTTATACATTACAACATTAACTCAAATGATTCAATGACCCAAGTTCCACAAATTGCGGTCAACCAGAAAGTCTTGAATGTTGTAATAAGATTTTTTTTTAATATACATATAATGACTGTCATTAGACTGTGTAAGTCATGTAAGCGCAAGGGAATCGTTTTCCTTAACAACCATCCAGCTATCTCATAATAAATAAATTTTATTAGAACAGATGAAATTTGTGGAAAATATGGATAAAGTTATCCATTTCTTTTTGTATTTCATAATGGTTTTCTTGTTTTTGGGGCAGACGATCTAACAATAATTAATTAAGTAACAACCAATTTATGTCTTACTACTTTGAAAAGTTATAATTGAATAAGTTTAAATTAACTTTTACGATAAATTTTCAGGTTACCTAACAATTTATATTTCGACATTTAATCAAAATAAAATAAATAGTGAGATGGAATTTTTGTAGATTATGACGCTTATTTAAAAAAAAACGTAAAAAAACGTTCCTAACGGCATTAGCTTGCCTAGAATTTGATTACTATTTAAATTTAAACCGGCGCGGCGTTTCGAACGCTTTGCATTAGTTGTGATTATTGGTCGGCTGACTTACAGTCAGTTCAGTCAGCTCTGTCAGTTACTGTTTTACCTCCAACGGTATCGGAGATTCTGGTCATAGAGTTCAAGATACATACAAAACGTACAAATAGTAGAGTACATAGATAATAGGGTCACAGTCATGGGATGCCATGAGTGGGTAGATAGTCTCTGACGATGAAAAGGTCGTTTGTGGGATGGTCTATTAAAATTTGCAAAAAAACCAAAACTCACAAATAATTCTTGAACTGTATTGGTGTTCCTTAGGGAAGATTTGTAGTAAATCAATCAAATCTCATAAACTGAATGAGCTTGTCGTTGTTTTACATAGAATAATGATCCTATTCTTAGGACCAATTACTATTGATATTAATTTACAAAATGTCGGGTTCATTGGCAAACCAAAGAGAAGCATCGGTACAAAAATTATAGATAGAGAATTTCGGATGTAAGAATTTATCGAAGTCAGCAGTGTATGAATATACCATAGCACAGCCCAATCATTACATTATTCTTGATATACCACAAATCTACGCTAGGAAATACCGTCTTTTTATCTGCTTTGCTAGGCTACTTTAATTAAATTTTGGGATACAGTAAGACGATGTAGTATATAAAATGATGAAGGCTTCTTTAAATTGAATAAAATAATCATAAATATCCATAAATGGATAAAACATTGAAAATTATATGAATAACAAGAAAACTAGAAACAACTTCGTTGAACAAGGCTGCTCTACTTAAATTAAACCATGCATACATCAAGTGTTAATAAATAGATGATAACTTCTTCTTTACAGCATTTGAAATGCGAGGTATTAAATAATATGGAATTATTTCGATAACAAACAGTTTTCCAAAACTAAGTTTAAAAATATTCTTCAAAAAATGTTTATCTAAGGCAATTTCAAAACTAAAGTAAAAAATAAATAATTACAATGGCTGTCACCGCTGGCTAATTTGTTAAAAGCACCAAAAAAGGAAAATAACAAATGATGATCGAACTTTATAAGATAGCATAAAGTTACGTATCCTAATAAACATTTAAAAGGATCCTCTTGGAGTCACAATATCATTTAGATGTTGTAATGGGATACCGTCAATGTTATCAGTACAGCTTAAGAATATTACAATTTTATATGGGTCTTTTACTGTTGTGAAAAATATTTTTTAATTTATATATTTAACATATGTATGAAATTCATTTTAATAAAGCTTTTTGATATAAGTGGTTGTTATCGATGCTACGATTATTTCTTATCACTTTTTGTGTGTTAAAATTCAAATACTGCTAGCATAACATGAAAATATAATTAAACGATTCGTATTTTACGCCTCATCGAGTAAACTTGAGGTCGTTTTAAAAGCCTTAAATCAATTATGTTTTTTTGTGTGAATCGTTTTACAATGTATGGAAGAGAACGATGTAAAAATACAAAATAAGATCAATATTTTTGAGGTTTCCTTCATTTCATTGTTTTCTATTTTCTCATTCAAATTATAAACTACTACTAAAATTAAACTTAAAACAAAACTTTACAATGTTCATTTTATGAGACACGTATGTATTTTTAAACATGCCTATTTGCAGTTTGTTTTTTCCTTATTGAAGTGAGACGTGACTAATAAAAAATAGAGCATGTCTAAAACAGGATGTTATGTTATTTTGTGAAGTTCATCTTAGTTTAATTTTAAACAATATGAAAAAATGGTTAGTTTAAAAATAATATTTTTTTTTGACATTGCATTCAATTAAAATGAAAGAAACTACGAATATATGCACAAAGTTACCCACGCACCACTCACTCACCCACCCACTCCTAACATACATCCACATTATAGTATATTAATATAGTGTGTATGAATAGTTTAAAAAAGGGACTTCGTTTCATACTTCATTCATTTCATATTTATTTTTGTATATATATATATGAATGTATACATTTTGCAAACCTTGCAAGCCTTGGAATAATACGTAATCTTCTTATCCGTGGTATAGCAGCGCAGAGAGATGCTGCCGCAAACCGATCCATGACTTTAGATAAGGTCTTTGTCCAGCAATGTAGAATAATAATCCGCGTTTAGTACGTTTAGAACCAATTCTGACTGATTTGGTTAGTTTAAGCGTATCCAAACATAAATAGTCATCATTAAAAGCTTACTTTATTCAAGCTAAATGATTGTAATAATATTATCTTACTTCTATCGTGGATTCGATCTAAATGTGTTCGTTATATTACGTTGTTATAAAATTGTCAATATATGATTACCAACATCAGATATAACTTATATTAATTCTATGTTCTTAATGCGATAAGAGTAGGCGTTGATAATGAGTAGCTTAAGCGTACAACATTCAAGATAGACGTGTTTGCAAAACTTGAAACAGAGATAAAACAGAATGAGAGAGGAGATCATTGGTTTCAAAAGATGGAAGAAAATATTCTGATGAAAAAGAGACGATTGAAGGGATATTTTGAAAGATTGATGAGTGGATGGTATTAGTGGTAAATGTATTTTTTTTTTATTTATACACTTTATTGTATACCACATAAAAATACTTATTACAGTTACAAATGAAATTTAAAAACAAAAAAAACATGGGAGATACAAAGGGCGGTCTTATCGCCTAAAAGCGATTTCTTCCAGACAACCATCTTGTTAGGATTTTAAAACAGCTAGTGCATATAGATAGGTGGCAAAAAGTTATAAACACCGTAATCATACAAACAAATAATTACACATTAATACATAAACATAATACACACATAATTTTATATAATATATTTTAACTAATAAACTAAACAATACGATTAAAATAAATAAATTGACAATACTTTGTAAAATATGAATTGGACATTCTTTGCTTAAAGAATATTATGATACCATTAAAAATAAGTCGTCTCAGCTTTCTTCGGATAGATTTTTAATTGATTTTTAAATGATTTTTAATAGATTTTTAATTGATTTTGATTTTCTGTATTAATTAAGAAAAAAAAGTGTGAGACATGAAAATTGGAAAAAGCCGATATTGAAAATTGAAAACCTCAGATACTCAATATACCTATCAGTAGAAAGATGGCAAACACTTAAAATGGGTAAAAGTGAGTGGCTCATTTTGTACTTCAAAATGTTATTACAAAAAGTTGGGATCGATCGTATGAGGAAAGTGAAATTAAACAAAACCACTTTGAACTTATCATGGGTCGTGAAAGAATATGCTTATCAATTCCTCTTTGGCAATTTTGTAATAAATACGGACGTGCGCAAATAAAATGGCATAGTGGATGTTGAAAAGATAAACTACAGATTAGCCTGTAAGAATTTGTAGTGAGTGTGTCCTGAAAAAGAAGAGTGTGAAAGTTACGTATGTAGAGAATATCCGTGCCTTGCACGTTCGTTCCAGTATTCATATCATAACTTATAAAAAGTTATATGATAGTTATACGACCTGCTTTGTTGTACCTTTATATCAGATTGGCTAAAACCTTTAAAATAATAAAGGGCTCCAAGAACCGGATTTAAGTTGAATGAAGTTGGAATGCTTAAATAAACAAACATTGTAATCAAATGCTTTTATATTAAAAAAAATCAGAATGAGAAGTACATATATAAAGTAGTTTTAAAGTAAGTAGTCACCTTCAATTTAAAAATCGAAATTCTCCTTATTACGATTTGCGTTCTAATTCACCCATCAAATATAAATATATCTATAAGATATTCAATTCCGACGAGCTAATTTACCAAACTTGTCGGATGAATATTTAATATCTACACTAATTTTCTAGTTTTATTGCAGTTTATTTGGATTTATTAAAAAAAATATCGTTATATCAAAGTCATCAATCCAGCACCAAAACTTGGACTTAAGACTTTTCTTGATTTAATATGAAAAAAACATGTTCTGGAAAAAAACATTAAGTGTATATTCACGAAGAAATTTTCGCTAATTAACACGACATGATTCATATGAAATTAAATATAAACAGGGATCGAGAGCTTAAAGGACCAAAAAAGCTCGTAGCTTAAGTTCATAGTATTCAATTACTGAGGGAATTAGTAATGAGATGTTTGTACGAAATGTCAGTTATATATTGTATGTCTTTGACTGTTAACATTAGATTAATTCCTGGTATTAAAATGTATCTTAGCTTATATATTATAATTTATGGAAATAATGAAATTTAGACCATTAAAGAGTTTTATTTATTTTTAACCCCCGACTCAAGAAGAGTGGTGTTATAAGTTTGACCTGTCGATCTTTGATCTTTTGTTTTTCCACTAATGCATTATCATTGAAGAGAGTGACAGTTCGATAAGTTCAGCTGCTTTTCCCATAGAATTAATATACATAGAATAGGTGAGCCATAGGTATTCGTATGAGTGTCAGTGAAAGACAGTTAAAAAAAAGATGCAAGAGAAGCTGAACTATGGGTCAGCTGCTAAGATCAGGGTACTACGGGACCCCGGTATCTAAGCCCTCCGGCAGCGATGCATGCGCTTGCGTGTGTAAACTGCCGGGCTACCGGTTTTGGTGTTGGATTCGTAGTGGTAATGTGGTTAGCTGCAGAGATTCGGCGCTGTTCGTCTGGGTCCCCACAGTTGTCGGGGGCTCGTCGGATCTTGTGCGCAGCGAGAGGTGATTGACCAGCCTAAGGCGAAGGGCTGCTGCGGTCTTTTACTACGAGGCTTGGAACGGCCCTTAAGCAGAGATCCTTTCAGGGGTCACTGCAGTTCGGGTAGCCCTCTGCTTAGAGGTTAGGTGGATGTGCTAGCATCTATCCGGTCACCCGACTGTATCGTAGGGTAGGCTTGCGGCCTGACTACCTGTCGGGAAGTGAGCGTGCCTTACAGCTCCGGAACCTTTCATGGAGAAAAGGTAGCTTGGTGGTCGCGATTGGACTTGTCTAAGACCGATAGCCTTGCGAGCTTACTAGTCTTATAGTGCCGTTGTGGGACGACTTCGGAGGTCAGACCTGCCGTGTAAGGGTCCATGTGACAGGGGTAAACCTTGACTACATGAATAGCGGCTCATTCCTTTATAACCAGAGGGTTGACAAGGTTGAGATGCTATATACATAAGTTTTAGGACTGAAGGAGGCGAGGGCGGTGTCTATTTAAAAGTATTATTGTTTTTGAATAATCAATATTTTTGAAATGTCAGTAGAAGTCTATAAATAACCTTTTTCTTTGTGTTATTTGTTCAAAAGCTATGGTATATTGAGCTCAAAGGGTATAAGAACAATGAACGGTATTCCAAATTGAAAATACGCTTAGTTATTTAAACATTCCATCACTCTATGGAGTCGTGTGAAATATTGTTATGTCGAACAACAAAAAAAAATCGACAATTGTAGGTTTAAACAAAAATCATATAATAAAATTCTAACGAGGCCTGTATTTGGAAGTATTAATAGCATTTACTTTTGTTAAAAACAATAGCTATTGTGTTTTTGACTGTCTTTTGGTTCATCCGCGCATTACGCATAACCTTTCCGGAATAAATAAAATACTTTTTTTAAATCGTTATAATAAGTCAAAAAATGTATGGATATGTTGGCATTTTAAGTGATTATAATTTTGTTTATTAGAGTCGGGAGCAGATTACTGATTTCTAGTCATTTTCAACATCTCAAAATATTAAACAGACAAACACACATTATTTAAAAAAATCTACAGTCTCTTTTATTTTTTATATATTTTAAATTTATTATGTTAACATTAACACGAGTCAATGTTTTTTTTTTCTAAATGTTCTTTTGGACTTTGTTATTAGTGAAGTTAATGTTCCGATGACAATTTGTAACTACAAAAGCACAAAGGAGCATGCCATTTTGTTAGATTCATATTTTCTTGTGATTTAACAATCTCTGGGATCCAATGAAGAAAATGAGAAGTTTTCTTAACAATATGTGAAGTAAATTATTTTCTGGGAAATGTAGTTTTCATTGACATATTTGTTTGTCTTGTACAAACATCTTAATATTACAAGGTTTAACAGAATAAAGAATAAGTTTAAATAATAGTATAGTATATATATAGTATATAATAAGGCAAAACTTGCTTTTTTTAAATAGAATTAGCAACGAATGCTTGCTTTTCGGTACTAGGTTCAGTTTCTTAATCGCCACAGTTAAAAACAATAATATTATTGCAGTACTAATTATTAATTTTCACTTACTGCTAATACATTTTTCGTTTTATTTATGTTTAAAGGTTCAAGCAAGACAATGTATTGTTTAGGTATTTGCAGTGTTCTATTCCCTACTTTAAGAACACAAGAGCGGGAACTTTGTGCATTATACGCAGCGATCAAACAATATATTGGTATATTGTGAACAGGACTGTCCGTCTCACGGTAACTTAATATGATAACTTTGTTCCCACCACATCCAACATAGTTTTTACAGTAAATATGTGTGTATTAAAGTATGGTGCGGTGCGGTGCGATGCGGTGCGATGCGGTGCGATGCGGTGCGGTGCGGTGCGGTGCGTCCTTAAGACGAGGAGCAGTTTCGAAAACTTATATTGGCTTAATTCCTTCTTTTAAAAAAAATTAAATGGTATATATGTGGCTTGCTCGTTCTTGATGGAGTCTTCTGGTACAGAATCCGAGACGTAGGTCTTAGGCAATTAAACCACACAGACACAATATGACAATTTTTGTATTAAATGTAGGCAATCAGTTATCACAAATGACTTAGTAGGTATGCAATTATCAGAGTTGAACCAACGGTCCCGTTTGGGGGGGTCCGAACTGTAAGGCTCTTACTAATCAATTTCTCTTCAACTCGATGCTCTCGAATATTTAAAATGTTTCGGGCGCCCCTCCAAACGATTCCGAATCACGTGACTCGTTACGTCACGGCGTTCACACCCCACTGTTACAATGAAATCAATTGAGTTACTAATTATCGTTAAATTATCATGATCTGCGACTTATATATGTTCTTTACCTTTACTCAGAACCGATGGAGAAAGTTTAGTAGTTTTTTGATATTTTGCAGAAAATTATAAATAGTCTTCCTATGGTGGAAATATCAATAAAAACAGGTACATACGTTGTCTCCTCTTAACAGTTCATTTTCTGCTTCTTTTTATCAATAAATATGCAATAATATATTTATTATAAAATATGCAATAATATATATTATATTTATTACAAATAGTTCACTCGACACGAAAAGATGGAATACAGTTCCGTGAGTTTTAGAAATTATGTCTTAATATTTTTGTTAAATACGTTTTTTCAGGGGCTTTGCCCTGTTGCTGTTTAAGTTAAAAAAAGCCTTGTACAGCCTTAAGTCGAAAACTTAAGAAAAACAAACCAATTCTGAATTTTTCATTCTGGTATTGGTATTCCGTTCTGAGTAATTGAATTGATCAGGATCTATTTGATTCATCAAGATTACTGACACGAATGATCGGTCGAGCTTTTTTGCGGAATTTACTGAAAACATCTCGATAGTAAGTATCATATAGATATTTAAAAGCATTCAATTCGAGTGACATTTTCTATATATTGTAACGAAACCATTCTTCTAAATTCAGACTAACTCCACCTAGAGAACATTTTTGAACATTTAATGGAATAAAGTGAAATTAACTAGGATTATCGGATATTCGTTTAAGTGATTACAAACAAACAAACAGACAAACCTTCATATTTATAATACTAATAACATATTTTTTTCCAATAAAATGTGACCCAGTCATATAGTTAAAACGCAAATCTAGTTTTAATTTGTTTATATAATATATCTTCAAATGCAAATTAATATTAGTAGGTACAAATCTCATAGATTTTATTCAAAACTAAATACTGCTTTTTATTGCAAATAAGGAATATCATTTTAAAGTACGATTATCTACAGGAGCTGTTAAATAAGAAAAGTACTTTGGAAAATACTTTTATAGTTGTTTTCTAAAAATTCTACATCCTTCCCGTGCCCAATGTTCCGTATTAATCAAATTTCAAACTTCATAACCGAATAAATCAGAAAGCGAAGAAATAAAGAAATCATCCTTGAAATATATCATAAAATTATCGTTTTATCTTTAATTCTGATTTAAGACTTATTTTATTAATTTATCCGTTTTTAACATTAAAGTTTTAGTTGAGGTTATTGGAATTTTTTAGAAATTATTTAATCATTAAATCAAATCACATGAGAAATCTTATGAAAGCGTATAAATAAACAACTCATCTACGAAATTGCAGTTTCCAATTTCCTCCAAACTCAATAACCAATAGGTTATTTCATTTCACAGTATAATATTGTCCTTTGATTTCCATCTATTTTACTATTTCATACATATCAACATACGAGTATGTGCGGCATTAGTTTCAGTTTAAAGAATTGATTTCCTTAATGGAACATAACATTATACACTTATAAAAGAAAGTTTAAATAAAAATAATAGATATTAATTATTAACATAGGATTTTATAAAAACTTCCAAATCTTAATTACAATAAATCTCTCTATTTTCCAATTTTCCCATAGCTAGTTTAATGATTGGGATATCTAATTTAATTTTCTTTAAAACCAAGTAAAGTTTTTATATCCACAGATAAACTGTTGTATAACTTTAATACAACAGTTAACCTTAATTTTTAATGTTTTAACACGTTTTTTGAAAATATATTTTATTTTTGTTTCATTTATGCTATATTGAATTATCATTCATATATGGACGCCGATAAAAATATTTGGAGTACATAATGCTAATACTATTACTACATAATGCTAATAATATTAGTCTAAATAGGGGTGGAAGATTTGTTGCTTTAAGAATTGTCCGCGGAACGAATCTGCAACCAAACGCTAATTGGTAATAATTAGATAGCAAGTAGCAACGTAAAGCAAGATGTAACTAAGAGTTCTATTTCCACGAATTAAATTGTTTTATTTATATGTGAATAATTCGTGAAATATTTAAACATGAAATGAAATGAAATGAAATATTTAAACAGTTATTTTTACATATAACTTTGTCCGTTGACCAATGAATGTGGATTAATAACGTTCACTTTTTAATTTTTTCAATGTTATTTGCAATTAGATTATAAGCAAATAAATATAGACGACCATAATACTTACATTACACTTGCAATTATTATGCGTTTTCAAATTCAGTATACCTAATTAATACATACATACATTCTGTTAACCATACATGAATTTCGTTCAGGTAGTAAAAAGTCAACATCAAAGAGATTGAATGATTTTAATAAGGACATCTAACTCAACATTTTTCATTAGCGTAGAATATAATTCAATTACTGTAGAATCTCAGCAACACTCACCAACCTGATACTTTGAAGCAACCTAAAACTCCCAATGTTGACATTCTATATATTGGAATGTTTCCAATAAAAAAATATTTACTTATATAATTAATCCCTGAACTTTATATTATATTTGTGTAACAATATATCCACAAGAGTAACATATTGACGTGTTCTCATTCCTGGAAACCTTCAAAACAAAAGATATTTGGTTCACTAATTTGATCAATAAGGAACAGGTATCAGAGATTGATTATTTTTGCATTAAATAATGGTCTATTATACGGTACGGACGGTACTCACCACCGTCCCGATAAAGACGATCACATATAGAATGCTTAATTCACCGAGACGGACAGCGATACGGTAACTCAGTTGGTAGAGCGACGGGACGGTTTCCCAGTAGTCGCGGGTTCGAATCCCTGCCCGTATCGGTTTTTTACATTCTATATTTATATAAATTTAAATAAGCTTAACATGGCTATACATGTTTAAAGATAATTTCAAACATTGATTTCGGTAGTGGCATCTTTTCAATGTTTATCTATACTGCAAAGTTAGAAGCATTG
Source organism: Napeogenes inachia (assembly GCA_959347355.1). Lineage (NCBI taxonomy): Eukaryota > Metazoa > Arthropoda > Insecta > Lepidoptera > Nymphalidae > Napeogenes > Napeogenes inachia. Next base: position 10,646,354 of record OY365800.1, on the reverse strand, counting down.
GTTAGGATTTTCGAAAGAAACCTAATAGATGTCACCACCGTCCCGATAAAGACGATCACATATAGAATGCTTAATTCACCGAGACGGACAGCGATACGGTAACTCAGTTGGTAGAGCGACGGGACGGTTTCCCAGTAGTCACGGGTTCGAATCCCTGCCCGTATCGGTTTTTTACATTCTATATTTATATAAATTTAAATAAGCTTAACATGGCTATACATGTTTAAAGATAATTTCAAACTTCAATGTGATCATTCTTATTATCTTATCTGAAGAAGAAAATAACCTAAATGAAAATAATAATAGTAGCACGAAACTAAATCAGAAGACAAAAAGTGATAAATGTTGTTTCCCTAATTTATGTTAGAACCAGGCACTCACAAAACTTATTGTCAATAAAAATAAGATAAGGAAATTCCGGGCTTTTTATATATAATACAATAGAATATTCCGTTGCTATCTAAGATCATTACTTACAATTAAACACGTAATCATAGTAAAAGATATTTCGAACACAAAAACTGAGATAGTAAAAAGTTGTATGTATAGAGTGTGATATTTTTATAAATTAATTAAAAATCCTTATAAAATCTCGTTACACGCCTGACCATAAAAAAATCACAAAATATGCCATAGTCGGCACGTTGACTAATTCGTTTAAAGATTGAAAAAATATTACGAACAAAATTGCTCTCAAAATAAAAGAAGGAAATATAATTAATACAAAAAAAAATGTTATATTGTTCCGCTTGCAAATTCATGTTCGATTTTTTTAATAATAGGAACACCTGACACGGTAGATCAGTTGACAGAGCGATGAGGACTGTATCACAGACGTCGTAGGTTCGAATCCTGTTCGTATTGATAATAAAAAAAATTAATTGCTGAATTATACTTTTATTATATTTCTGTAGGTAATAAATAATATCAGTAGTATTATATTGCTGCGTGTATAATTGCTAGCAGTAGTATTTGAAATGCCATGGAAATATTGGCAGTTCATTATTTAATTACTTATAGCTTAACAGCTATAAGTCTTGTCTTACTTAAAAAGGAATGTTTATTTTGTTTGTTTTATTTTTTACAATATCTCTTGCACTATGCTTTTTATAATTGGGATAAGGGCAGGTGGAATAATGATGATAATAATTATAAATGCAAAATAATATAATAATAATGATAATAATGATTATATATGCATAATAAAAATAATGATTATATAGGCGTATTAAAAGTTTCCTTTAATAATAATTTACATTTTAATAAATACGGATTAAAAATCCAGTATAAATTATATGACACCAATTATTCTGGTAATATATATATATATTGATCATCATCATCATTCATCAAAATTACGATTGCGAACTCTATGAGACCAAGTTTACAAGTTTATTTAGATGGGAATGTAATTTCGATACATAATGTATTTGCAAATTTCAGACGATTACTATTTGAACTATTGACATCGAAAGTGAATTTTGGATGTCGTGGTAACGAATTTTTAAATTGAAATTAACTCATTTTAAATAAGGTTCTTAGACATTGATTAGAGATTGATCTAGAGATAAATTATGTTTGAACAGAGCAGGGTTAAGAATATTAGAAGACTAAAAACGGAGAATACGACATCTAGCTCGCACACTCATCTCTTACCCAGCCATCGTTTCTTATGGATCTCTATTTAATAATATTTCTCACTCTTTGTAAAAGATGTTGAGAGCAATAGTTTTGAACTTTTGTACCATTTTAAGTATTTTTTTTATTAACTATATCCTTTTGTTGTGGACATTCTACCTGTCCGAACGAAGCGCTTTGCTTCCTCATTTTTAGTGCGTACAGCGAAGGACTGGAACAATTTGCCTGCGACGGTATTTCCGGCCAAATATAATGGACGTGTCTTCAAGAGAAGAGTGTATAGGTTGCTAGGGCAATGCGCCTTACCACCTAAGACTACATTCCACTTACCATCAGGTGGAATGTAGTCAAGCATTGCCCTAGATAATCTAAAAAAAAATTAAAAATATATCAATAAATTTAGGGATTACCCTCGACCTTTTGGAAACCGCTCAACCAGTTTAGCTACAGCATCTCTCCCCGCATCTTTCAATCGTCTTAATGGAGACGGTGGTGACATATACTAGAATTCATTTGAATCCTAACCAATCTTTCTAACTGCAGTAGGTATAAATTAACATTGAAATAATGCCACTACCAAAATTAAGGTTTAAATACATTCATCAGCCCATATTTATAAATAAGCTGAATATACTACTTAAAACACTATACATCTTTATAAACATATGCCAATATTCTTAAAGTGTATAAAATTAAATTAAAATCAGAAGGTAATAATATATTTAACTAGAAAATTCGGTTAGAATATAATGTATGTACACATTATATTCTAACCGAATTTTCTAGTTAAATATATTGTTAAATATATATATATAGCTATATGATACCTGGATAAGCAGAATTATTCTTATTAAAGTAAATATAGTCTACTATCTCAGGACTATTTTATTTTGTTATTTGTCTCTAATTTATTCATTCCTTCTAATGTTACTTGAAATATTTTATTATAAATGTCAAAGTATATTTTTGTAACAACACAACGGAACAACCTCATGATATTATTGGATGCTCTGAATCTAGAAAAATTATATATTCTAGAAACTGAATTAAATTACTGGATATTTATGAAATAGGAAATCTTTTCCCCTTTAATATTTATATTAATATATGATGTAAGGACGTAATATTATTAATGTTATCAGTATATCATACTATGCAGAGTATACATAATTGGATCAAGCCTGATTAGACATAAGTGATGTGTATTTACGTAACACAGATCTATTTCTTCGAAAATAATATTTCTTATCGATAAAAAATATTCTATTATATTTATATTATTTAATTTTTTTTGTGTTTTAAATAGAACGCGAAAATAAATTTTGCTTTTTAATGAATATCACAAATATACTTTATATTGATATCTATTCTAAGGTATTGCAACAATAAATTTATATTATTATACAACGAAAAATACATCAATACGGTCAGGGATTCGAACCTGGGACCTATGGGAAACGTCCCGTCGCTGTAGCAATTGAGCTACCGCATCGCTGTCCGTCTCGGTGAATCAAGTATTCTATATGTGAACGTCTTTATCGAGACGGTGGTGACATATTTTAGGCTACTTTTAAAAATCCTAATCTAGAAACTTTCCAATATAGATAAACATTGAAAAGATGCCACTACCGAAATTAATGTTTGAAAATATCTATAAACATGTATAGCCATGTTAAGCTTATTTAAATTCATGTAAATTTAGAACGAACGGGACGGTTTCCCAGAAGTTGCGGGTTCGAATCCCTATCCTTATTATTTTGTTTTTTATTCTATATTTATATAAATTTAAATAATGAATATATCTATACATGTTTATAGATATTTTCAAACTTATTGCAACATTGTTTAATAACTTTGTAAGTATATGAAAGATAATTAGAAAAAACTTTCATCTTATTGTTTTAATAGCTTAGGAACAAATACTGGACAAACAACAATCTCTCAATTAACTTCTGCATTGCATTCAATAAGTAAAAAATATGAATCTTCTCAGAATCAAATTAAGGAACATATTGAAGCTACAGGTAATTTAGTTGACCTATGTAGTTATAACTTAGAGCGGTTTGAGTCATTAACTAATAATTATGTTAACTGTAATTGTTTAAGTGAAAAATTAAATGTTGTTTCTAAACTAAACTCTGAGGTGTTGGGTGATTCGGCTATACATACTAAAAGTAGTAATAAAAACATAAATATAATGAATAAAAATCAAATTAATAATAGGTCCTCTGTTGTGCACAACCATAATTACTTTGTTTTTTCTGACCAATTAGGTCAAGGCTTTGGGTCTCTTTTAAGTAGGGAATTAAATAATGTACATAATATATGCTCACCTGGTGCTAGTTACCAGCACAATATAGATAAAATAATTAATTTTGACTCAAAGTTGACTGAAAACAGTACTATTGTACTATTACATGGAGATGGTTTGTCGATTAAGAAAATTGAAATAATTAGTAATATTGAAAAATTATTAAAATTACATAATAAGAATAATTGTAAAATTGTAATTTGTGCATTTCCATATTCATCTTCTTATTCAGACAAACAAAATAAATATATATATAATTTAAATTTGACATTATATAATTTGACATACCGTCATAGTGATGCATTCTTTTACTTTGATGTAAATAAATTTATTTATAATAGGTTTAGGATGACAAAAGGTACAATGTATCTGCCTTTATATTATAAAAAACAAATTGCTACTTTAGTAGCATTTAATTTAAAAAACTTCGTTATAACAGATATAACGAAAAATAAATGTACTTTAAATAATGTATTACTGACAGAACATAAGCGTTCCACTTTAAACTAATGGATAAGACAAAGCCTAAGTTGTTAAATATTGTCCATCAAAATATACAAGGCTTAGGTGGCAAGGAATTGGAAGTGGAACTCTTTGTTCAAAAATATGACATAAGTTTATTGTGCATTACAGAGCACTGGTTATCAAAGAATAACAATATTATAAATGTAGAAAATTATAAATTGTCAAGTTCGTTCTGTAGAGAGAAAGCTATTCGCGGTGGCTCACTTATCTTAGCTCGTAACGATGTAGTGTTAAAGTCTCGATCAGACATAGTGGCGCTCTCTGTCGAGCGAATTATTGAACTATCCTGCATTGAGCTCAATGAACATACTATTTTGTGCGTGTACCGATCCCCCTCTAGTGACTTTGATGAATTTGAAAACAAAATGGAGGATATTTTAACTAAGCTTTGTCATAAAAACAAGTCCGTGATTGTTTGCGGTGATTTCAATGTAGATATATTACAAGAAAATTCGTCTAGTGTACGTTTATTAAATTTGTTTAAATCTTTTAACTTACTGAACGTCTTTTTTGAACCTACTCGTATTACTAGTATTTCCGCGACTTGTATTGATAATGTGTTCTGTCGCTGTAACATTTATGAAGAAACAGTAATGACAAATTTAAGTTCAGACCACTGTGGTCTAAAATTTTCTCTATTAATTAAACACGAAAGTGAAAAGCCCCAAAAGTTTACTTGTAGACCAATTACAAAAAACCGGGTCCTAACATTTAAGAATAATGTACAGCAAAAAGTGGGTAAAGTAAACATGAGCGATGATAATCCAAATAATTTATATAATAACATTTTCGGTTTTTTGTTACAAGAATTTAATAATGTTTTTAAGCCAAAAACTATGACTAAATACCTAAAACTTAAATTTAGTGATTGGGCTACCGTGGGAATATATAAAAGTAGAGATAAGTTATATGATTTATATAGTGAGAGGCAATGGAATCAAGATCCGGTATTCTTGAATAAAGTTAGGATTTTTTCTAAAATATTTAAGACCGTTTGCATACAAGCTAAGTCGATTTACATAAGAAATAAAATCTTAAACTCAGAAAATAAAATAAAGGCAACTTGGGATGTTTTATCTAGTGTTTCTGGGAAAAATAGGGCTGCTAATGGACCTATTAAGTTAAAAATTGATAATATTGAAATAAATTCAAATTCAACTGTGGCGGCTATTTTTGAGACTTTTTTTAAGGAAATTCCTTCAACAGTCACGCGTAATTTAAATTCCTCACCATGTGATGCAATCGTCGAATTGACGAATAACGTAAGTCAGTAATAAATGTTTTGTTTTTAAACCTGTTACATCATATGAAATTGTTAAAACTTTTAGAAATCTAAATATGAAAAAAACCGGTGATCTTTGGGGTATATCAGTAAAATTACTAATAAGTATTATAAATGATATTGCTCCACAATTATCCTTAATTTTTAACAAATGTATTGAAACCGGTACTTTCCCAGACTTAATGAAAAATAGTAAAGTAGTTCCTTTGTTCAAAAGTGGCGATAGACTAATACCCGGAAATTATAGACCTATCTCTATTTTACCCACTTTAAGTAAAATTTTCGAAAAAATTATACTAAACCAAATGTCAGAATTTGTTTATAGCAATGAAATCATGCATAGTGAACAATATGGTTTCACCAAAGGCAAATCAACAACTGATGCGGGTGCCGCGCTTCTTAAGCACATTTACGACGCATGGGAAAAGTCACAGAATGCAATCGGAGTGTTTTGTGATTTATCTAAAGCCTTTGACTGCGTGGACCATCAAACATTACTTTGCAAACTTAATCACTATGGCGTGCGTAATGCTGCGCTTGATCTTATTGCCTCTTACTTGAATCAAAGAGTTCAGACGGTTGATGTAAATAATTGTAAATCGGTTGGATCTCACCTAAAAATGGGTGTTCCACAAGGATCTATTCTAGGCCCTTTCTTATTTTTACTCTATATTAATGATTTGCCCTTTTACGTAAAAGGACTATGTGACATTGTACTTTTTGCTGATGATACCTCACTTATTTTTAAAGTTGATCGTAATAAACCTAATTTTGACAAAGTTAACTGTGCTCTGTCACGTGTTCTTCATTGGTTTGAAATTAATAATTTGGTATTAAATACTAAGAAAACTAAATGCATTGAATTTACACTTCCTAATGTAAAAAGTCGGGATTGTAGTTTATTCCTTAACAATGAAGTGTTAGAACTGACTGACTCGACAACTTTCTTAGGTATAACTTTAGATAAAAAGCTCCAGTGGAACCCCCATCTCTCGACACTCGCAAGCAAACTTAGCTCAGCCGTCTTTGCAATTAAAAAAGTAAGACAATTAACAGACGCTAATACGGCTCGACTCGTTTATTTTAGTTATTTTCACAGTATATTGTCTTACGGTATCTTACTATGGGGCAGCGCTGCCGAAATTAATTCTATATTCATTTTACAAAAACGAGCTATACGGGCTATTTGTAACTTAAAAGCTAGAGACTCCCTAAGAGAAGTTTTTAAAGAAATCGGTATTCTTACGGTCGCTTCTCAATACATTTTTAATAACTTACTATATATACGCCAAAATTTAAATGACTATAAAAAAAACAGCGACAGACATACTATCAATACAAGAAATAAAAATAGGCTTGTAACGCCTAAATTTAGACTTCAAAAAGTTAAGAAATCCTTCATGGGCTTGAGTATACGCATATATAATAAGGTTCCACAAGATATCTTAGATCTTCCTTTTCTTGATTTCAAATCTAAAATTAAAAGTATATTATTAAATAAATCTTACTATAACATTCAAGAGTTTTTGGTTGATCGAAATGTGTGGAACTTGGGTATCATAAATCTTGGGTCATAAATCTGTATTGCGAATAGCTAGTAATCTCCGCAATTTGTTTTTTGTTGTAAATTAATTTTGCTTTATCGACCTTCTGCATCACACCGATTCCTTAGAAGTCACTACTTGCGGTAGCATCGGGAGTCGGGTTGCCTCCCTCCCTCAAATATGTGCGAAGGGGGTGATGGCTGGCTCTTGTGTTATGCTCGTGAACGGGTGCTGCTTGCGGTGACTGGTTGTGTGGCAGGCCGAAGATTTATATATATTTACTGTTATTATTATTTAATTTTCGTTGCCTGAAATCATTGGGCTTCTTTTCCGATTGATTGCGACGGTTCTAGTTGTTCCAAAATTGCATTTAAGTTTATAAAGTAAATAAAATTGACTCATTTGCAGGGTTGATGTTATAATATAATATATTTAATTTATAAGTCAAACATTGTTAAATTTTATTTAAAAAGAGCAACTGTTGAGTTTCTGGCCAGCTCTTCTCAGCAGAACAGCATTCCGAGCTGGTGGTAGCTTACTCACAGACTGACTATACTGACCAATTTAATGTAATTGACGATTCAAAAGTGCGTGTAAATGCCTACTTGAATAAAGATATTTTGAATTTGAATTTGAATTTGAATCCAATATCCCAAACTCTCTTCATCTTCCTGGGTCCTAAACTCCTTTATCTTGTCTATTTCTCAAGGGTCAATACATTTGCGTCTTTTCTTTTTTTAAATATCTATGAGCAACATCACACTTTAGTTGGATCAGTTGCTTGTTTGTCTGTCATTCAAACACAATAATTAATGAAGTATTATTATATGTATTTTATAATATAAACAAAAATGGTTGAATTTATTTTTCTTATTAAAATAAAACTATTTTTACTTAAATTTTAAATTTAAATAATTAAATTTTAAATTTAACCCGACGTTTCGAATGCTTTGCATAAATCGTATTCATGGTAAGACGAGATGGAGGTGTCTGACAGTTTGATAAAAAAGTCTCAGAAAATTCTATATTTTTTTATGTTTAAACAATGATAATATTCAGTTTTTAATACTTAATTACCCCCTAACTTAAATTATAAAAATACACTATTTTTAATGTAGAAACGAAATTCCGGAAAATCACTTTTTTAATGAAAATCGTGATATAAGTACATTAAATAATTTTGTATAAAGATTAAATTTCATTAAAATTAGTCAAACAAAAGTAGCAAAGAACCTTTGATCTCGCTGAAAAAACAATTTATTATTAGCTTATAGAAAGAAAAAGATAAAATCTTTGCTCAGAAAATTATTATTATACTTTTTCTTCTTTAAAAACTTCTAAAACCTATAGCAAATTACCTAATAAAACAATCTGTGTGAACAGCATCCTAACAAAAATACAAGATGTTTATTGCAAGAAATATGGTTATCGTTATTGATTAACGACTAGTTAATGAAATGTGAAGGGATCTCAATCTTTCATATCACTGTCTCACTAATGATCACGAAGTTCTTATGGACGGATATAAAAATTAGGATTTATGATACGACTAATGTTCACTAAGAGATATAATACAAAAAATATATATGTAATTATATTAGTTCTTCACATTTATTTCCATTAGTTTGTAACTAATGTTAGTAAAGGACCCGAATCTGTACCTTCTGAAATACCGTTCCGTCACTTTGCCAGTGGAACGACAGTGTCACTTCCTGTCTTGTAGAGTCTGTATATAATCGCTTTTATCAGGGCGGAGATAAAAACTTTTAGTAGGCCTCCTTTTGAACCGGCGTAACCCAATATGCCAGTCTGCGGGTGTGCGTGCTTTAGCCCGTATATTATAGAACTTCTAAAATATTCTGATTTCCTCAAGATATTCTCTTTGTTTGACAAAACAGATAACTTTTTATATATTTTTAAACCGTCAAAACAAAACTGTCAGAGATATGTCAAAAAAAAATTTATAAGAATAAAAGTATTAATTAAAAATATATATCTATATATTTTCAAAATGTTCTTTTATAATACCTAAAAGTTCTATGGTTCATATACGCCACTAGTTGTTAAATGAAGTCGGACTTAAGTGAGTTACGTATCAATCAGTCTGCCTCCGACCGCCCAGTTGAAAGGTGTGTGCTGACGTCGGGCCACCACTTCCTAAATACAATCGCGCGAAAAAGTTTTAAACATTATTAATTATTAAATTATAATTTAAAACTCGTGATTTATAAGATAAGCGTCCTATCTTTATTACATAAAAAATGTACGTAACGTGTTTTTTTTAAGTTACTGGACCCGGAAGTTTCTAACGATTCAGCAATAAATAAGTCTCAATTTTGAAAATACTATCTCTAACTTGGGAATCAAGAATAATAATAATAAAACGTTTTTAACGTTCTGACTATTTAAGTAAATTTGTATATATATATATATAAATATAATAAAATAGAAACAAAGCAAAAAAATTGCTACGTGTACACTAAGTATAGCACATATAACTCAAAACACCAGTTTTTATATTCGTTGTTTGTCTGTTTGATGATTCAAAATCTAGACGGATTTTGTTATTTTTATTGTGGTAAAAAGTTATTTCCCGGTCAGCGTACAGGATTATTTTTACTCAACTTTTCAGTCCTTTTTTTCTATTCAAACGGGCAGACAAAATACTGATTTTTAGGCTTTAATAAGAATATAACAAAACTGATACACAATTTTAATTAACGGTGTGATTAGTTAGATTAACATATAGAATTATTTTTAAAACAAAAAATATATAAATGCGGTTTAGTACAATATAAAAACAGGCTACAAATAAACAACAAAACTACAACACCGACTTTAATTGAATTCGCTATGCTGATGGTTTTTTATCTAACTCAACATATTGGATGATTTTTATCCTGAAAAAAAAAATCATTTTTCAAGAAATGAAACCTTAGAACAGCTATATATATATAGAGTCTTGTTTGTATCAATCGATTCATATTGCTTAATTAAATATCGCTAAGTTACCTATGTATTATTTTGTTATTATTATATATATTTTTTTTAATTTCACAAAAGTATATTAAAACAGAAATAAGACGAAGTTATTAATATTTTATTAGAATCCATTCTACAGACAAAAGTAATTGCAAGATGCTGGAAGAACTTGTAAAGCTATGAAGTTCATTATAATGGTAAAGTTCTCTATTTTTGTTTATTTAAATAATTGAATTAAACAATTAAGTAACCTTAGAAAAAAATACGGTTTCTAAAGTAAGTAAAAAAAAAGCGATATACTATTTACAGAATTGTTTAATGTGTATCGCGTTTTCAAATACTTATGAAATACATAAAAATATTTTAATAAATATTATCGTCAATCAAGGAACTTACAATCCAAATTTAGAAAATACCATTTCTATCTAATTGATAACAGTAAGGGTCTGCTAGTAGCTTTGTCATCAATCAGTTGTTGTAATGGCAATCGACAAATCGATATAAAATCGATATAAAATCGAGTTGTCATTACGACCCCGTGTATTGCAGTAGGTACAAAATGTTTAAATATGATAAATACTTGTATTTGTCCAGGTGCATGTTATACCAATACATGACATAGAGGAACACTTTGTAGTGAATTGTTAAGCTCAAGAAGTTTTATTTATTCACATATTGAATTTTAAAAACGTGTGTGGTTTTTGCGCAGGTGCCAAGTTAATAATGCACTTTGGCGATTCTCAAGTTAACCGGCTCAGAGTTTCCTTATTAAATTACATTTGCCCATCTTCATAATCAAATCTCAATATTTCACGGATTCTCGGAAATTGAGATATGGAAAAAGCAATAAAAGATTATTGTCTGCAACTTATGGAGAAAGTGACAGTATCTTTAATATGTTTATTTTATTACTCACGGGTTTGTAGTTAAGGTCCCATTCTCGTTGGCTCCCTAAGTAGAACATCTAATAATTATATGCTAAGTGTATTTGGTTCGGGTCGTGACTACATTTGTTCCTTTTAATTATCATACCTAAGAGAATACTGGGATGCCTTAAGTACTTTTCTCAAAACTTATTATCCCAATTAGGTAAAGAGCTACCGACTGAGTTAATGACTTTTGATAAGGATCTTTGATAACATAGGTTACTAATCCGACCCTTAACTTCTGGCCTTTTTTCGCGATATTAGTAATTAACGATCATTGGCAAAATTTTTAATTAATAATACGTTTTCTTAGATGTGCTGCCAGTATATCTGCCATTCCGTCCTTTGTTATAGTGTACCTAACCTTTACATCTATTTTTTGTCAAGGTTTTAGTTTTTTTTTTTTTTTGTAAACATACTTAGACACTCATAGTGTCATGTACAGTTAAGTTTTTGAGATTTGAACATTTTTAATTTAAGCACTGAAATATTTTAAATGAACAACAATATTTGTTCAAATTAAAATTTGGTAGAACCAAAAAAAAACATAACCAATATTCGTGTTACAGAAAGCTACAGAACTAACCCAGGACAAGTCAAGGTTAATTTATACAAATATAAACTTTTATTGCGATTTTTGAAAATCACGGTAATATCATCAGAATTCATTAAATTTGTGGTAGTTCAAGGCAGATTAGACAGCACTAAAGCACGTAGCAGAGAACCCATAAGATGCAAAGATCAATTAAGAGCTGCGGTGGACGTTCACTTATAGGAGTACGTTGCTGTTAAGACAAATAGATAATGATTGTTTAGAATGTCATTTATTGAGAAGTTTTGTAACATAGATAACCCTGACTTGAGATTTGTAAGATTTTTGGCTAAGCCTGACCAGCGGTGTAGTTGTAGTATGTGGTTACCAGTTTTTCATATATCCATGCTTTGTCTTGTCTGTACATCTTATTGTAATAAATCTCTAACTTTGGTCTCAATCGAAGTTCAATCAATTAAAGTTTATAATAGATTAGAAGAGCTTTATATATAGCATTCATAATATTTAATATTGTAGGATTACTTTCGTTTTGGTTGAAAATATCTATACTCATGAATAGCGACGTTAAGCTTATTTTAATTTAAATAAATCAAACAAAACGATCCGGGCAGGGATTGAACTTGCGTCCTCTTGGAAACCATACCGTCGCTCTACTAATTGAGCTATATTATATCTCGTATACTTTGATTTTGGATGATTAAGGACTAAAAAGTCTTATGTTTATATATTAATTTGAAATTGTCTTATATGCTTTTTGTTTTTTGAACATATAAAGATATGTTTTGACTTACTGACTTATTCATTAAAACCGATATTTTTTTATTAAAAAGTTTATTAAAAAAAAGTTTTTCTGAAAATTCTATTCTCGAAGGAGGTGAGTTTTGACTGAATGTGTATCTAAAAAGCAATTTAAATGTTTTTATTTCCAATATATGTGGAAATGCCTTTGTTTTTTCATTGTTGGATTTACTATAACATACATATAGATAGATAACATACTTCTTTAAATTATGTTATTAGTCATACTTTATTATATTATGTTATCAGTATTTATAATATGTATTTGTATCCCCGGGGAGTGAGACGGGGGGGGGGGGGGGGGGCAGATGTTATTACTGCGATGGATACAAATATATCACCAGTATTTAGAAATATCTGAGGAAGTAACTTGTATTAATAAAACGCGCATAGACGAACACCCTCAACCATGTTTACGTAAATGGAAAAAGAATTTAAGAGAAGTTTTAAGATGTGTTTTATCTGAAAAAAGACAGTTTTAATGTGATATCGATACAGAGATTGAATTCGCTGTTCGCTGTTCGCTAGATATTCAGGATTAAAAAGATATGGCAACATGTGCGAATTCCTGTCATTTTATGATGAACACTAGTGATCTCTAGTATAAATTCAAAGTGGAAAATATATAAATAGACAAGGCGGATGGGAAACCACTTGAACTTGGTAAACTATACCACCGCACACAAATTTTGAGTTTATTTCACTGGTAAACATAATTTTAATAAGAGAGATTCTGCTATCTCAATTTTTGTTTTTGTTAGAATATGTAAATAGTTTGAGTATTCGGAGCGAACCAATTTTGAAGAACATCTTTCTACTGACTTCGTTTTAATGTATTATCTAAACATTTATCATGTAACTTTTTAGTTATCATTCAAAGGAATAATAGTGCCATGTATAACTATAAGTATAACAATTAACAGATTATTGGCTAATTAACTATAAGCTAAGTTATTTTTAACTCCCAAGGACAATAAGTTGAGTTACAATAGCTATTAGCCAAAACATTTACTCTAGTTTGTTGGTTCTACGTTTCTCATATAGTTAACATAATAAGGAAACCGATATTTTATAATGAATATATTTCTTTATTTTAGTTTGAATACTAGAATATTACGACATTCCCGAATAAACTTCTGTCCTCTATTAAACCCCCAAGGGGTGGCATTACTCAAGAAACTTGTGATAGTCTCCTGGTGAATACCTAAGTTAGAGAGTCGTAGTTCTTGTAGTTTCAGGGATTTTGTGAAAAGTCAATCCTTTTCCTTTTTATATTTTATATTGATTAGATTTATATTCTATTTGTTGAGGACTAGGGAAAGGAAAGTATTATATAGTAATCATACTATTATATTTTGTGTTTTAGACACATCTAGTATTTAGTTCATATTAAAACACATCTAGTATTGATATTCAAATATAAGTTTTTAGTGACTGTTAACAAGCTTTCAATCACTTTTTGTTTATAACTGCAATACATAAAAATGTGTGGATAGTGGCCTGTGAAAATATAATCTGTGGATGTGGCCAATGTAACTATCATAAATACTTAAACACACACTTACACATAAACACGGTACACGTCACTCAATGCGTCTCTGTCATATTGCCATCAGTCCTCTTGACCGCTACCAACTTAAATTTTAATCGTTTGTTTAAAATTTAAGTCGGTAGCGGTAAAACATATAAATAAACAAGGCGGATGGGAAAGTACTTTAACTTACTTGGTGCGCCTAAAAAGGCGTTAACAAAAGTTAAGGACGCGTTTCCGAGACCGATAGTTATTAATCGCATCACTATATTGAAAAACCTGACTACGCACACAAATGCTTGTATGGCTCATGAATAATGCGTGAATGAAACAATTTTAATATTGAATTTATTGTTTTTTCATATTTTATATTTCTAAGTGTATACATATTATACATGTTATATAATATATGATTTGAGGATGCACATTTCAGCGGCTGCAACTTGATCTCCTCAACGAAAAAAGCTTGGTTATCCCAGATTAAGTCGTTGTCTTAGTTACGGGATATGGGTATGGCCTAAACGAGAGACGAGACGAGAGAAAGCTGTATGCGCAAAATCAAGGCTCGTTTAGACATGTGTTAAGCGTGAAAAAAAAAACATTTATAATGACATTTACTGAGACTGAATTTATTTACTGAAATTTATTATGAAATATATTCAAGATTTTTTCATTGAGTATTTTTCTTCCTACCCCCTGGTAGGAATACCCTTACTACCCTTATTGTTTTGGGTAATAAATTAAGTTTGATTTAGTAGCAATATATACCGAAAACTAGGATGTTTGCGTATAGCTAGAATCTAAAAATCTATTTTTTTTTGTATGTACAAAATATAAGATTTCATTAGTTTCTAAAATATAAATTCAATTTTCACCTGTAGCTACTTTATAACTCAACTTTCAACTATTCCCTAAATTATTATATTAATTAATTAAGAAAGTTTATTTAGTTTCGCAGAATATTATTTGCTGTCTTGATTTATATTCAATTGTTTTGTTAATGTTTTAAAATTATTAACCGGATTGATAATATACAGAACATCAGTTCAAAACGATTTTTTGTTAAAGAAAAATTTACTTTCAATACTTTACAATAATTAGAATAATTATTAATAATTTGTCAAGGTAAAACATACATCAGACATTTTTAGTACAATAAGAGAAAAGCACATCTAATTACGTGATGTGCTTATTAGACAGACAGACAATAAAATATACATATCTTTTGGTATCTTTATCATTACATACAAATTTCCTACTATAATCTTCTCATGGGACGCTATGATTAATCACATCTTTCATAGTATTATATAAGAATGGGAATTTATCTATTATAAGAGTTATGTAATAAGTTAAAAAGTATTATTAAAACGTATTATATTAAAACCAATAAAAAAAAATCCTAAATTATAAGGAAAAAAATGTACGTTAAAGATTGTAGATTGAATTTTTGGTCAACAAACATTACATTACAGAAATATTTGGTACGTTAGACATTTTTTTTTAGAACAATATCAAGTAAACAAGGTAATTAGAACCTTATTAATTAGTTTTAAAATTAGTAAAATACAAAGTAGTAGTCTTCATCAGTTTGCTAATATATTATAAAATATTTTCATTATCTTAATATAAAATAGATTGGACAGTCATGGGTATATCAAAAGGAATTTAATGTACACACTTATCTATATAACTAAATCAAATTTGGGAATAATATAAAACTGAGGAAAGTGTTTTTACTATTTTTAAATTATTTTTGTAACAGCTAGAACACTACGTAATATCAAATATTAATTGAAATTAATCTTAAATAATTTTAAAAATATATCAAAATAAGTAATTAATTTAAATTAAATAATAATAAATAATTTAAATTATTAGAGCGATGAGACGAATACTCCGAAGTCAGATTTATTTTCTATTTAAGTTAAAGCTTTACATGGATTTAGTTATTCATAGATATTTTCGAACATATTCTAAAAACATATGTCAAAGAAGAATTAATAATTTTATTGATATTATTGTCAAATAAAATGATTTTAAGTCGGTTAATGGATTATTTTTTAATACACATAAGTGTTAGTGTAGCTGGCTAGTTAGCCTCCTGATGATGTCAATATAAAATTTTTGTTTAATCAGCAAAAGTCGTATTTTTAAGCTCTTCTTAGCCAATGGCAAGATATGCCACACGATTTGAGAAATAAAAAATTATATACTTAAATACAATATCAAAACCACAAATAAATTTCACCTTACAACAGAACGTTTCTGAAGTACTAGTAAATAAGAACTTTGTTCTTATTATTAGTCATCAAAATATATCTGATTATATTAGCCATGTTTATGAAATTAAAGTGAAAAATTAAACACAGACGTGTACACATTAAGCGAGCTGTTATTTTTATAGTAAGTACTTTAACAGACGGGTGACGCAATTATGAACTCTAGAATAATTAAATAAATGTATTGTAACTAAATATTCTGTAAATATTTTAAAATATATTATATACTTATCTTGACAATAAGAATTAATTTTGATTAATTTAATGTATTGGTTGACGGTGTTGAAAAAAAGTGCGGCACTCGGGGACTGCCGCGCTAAAGCTATTTATTGCATAGCATTTTTTATTAACTTATGCAATTTTAATTATTTATTTATTTATACCGGATTTTTATCTTTGATATTATTTCAATTTTTTTTTTATATAATTATTCAAAATTTTTTTTCACATTCATTCAAGTTACACTTTTTGAGCATGATGACCGATAAGAAAACATATTTTTTCTTTTATTGAATAAATCAGGATTGTTGATATTTTGTAAAAATCGAGTTTTCGATATATCAATATTTTTAAAAACATCAGTATCGGGGTAAAAAATATATTTGATATTTCTTTCTCAATTCTAGTCTTTAAAGTTTACGATTCAGGTTTTATAAAAAACTATATGATTTCTCTATGAAGGGTTCTCCTATTCAGCCCGTATGGTTTTATCTTACCCTGTTAAAATCCTTTAATAAGGAGAAGAGGAGAGAAGAATATAGTATACTATTTACGAAATTAAATAACAAATACTTAACGAATATTTAATAAAATAAAACAACAAAGATATAATAAATTCATTCCACTTTTGTTAATATTTAAGATTGTCAATAAAATTAAATGAGATGAAAAATAAAATACAAGATATAATTATACCATAAAAGTAATATGTCAGACAAATAACAAAATGTGATAAAATCTGTTTCCCTAATTTATGTAAGAGCAGGGCAACAAACTCGCAAAACTTAATGTCAATATAGAAAACAGAAAAATCTAGTTATTTCTTATTATAATAAAAACAGTTATTTCGTAGCTAGAGAGATAAACAAACTAGTCATCAGATTCTGAGTATTTATGTTGGGTTAGTACTTAATGCCAAGTTATTACCATAATATATCCTGAGTGGATTAATTTACTTAATAACCAATATACAAACCCTTAACCATTTTGCAAATTATAGGGAATTTTCAATAGATATGTATTATTTTTTTAATTTATATGGTTATTAATAATTTTAGGTTTTTTTTTCTGCTCAAAAACAAATAATTGTCATGGGATATTTAGCAATTTTTTATAAATATTTCATTATACAGTGAATAAAATTTATTTTTAAGAAAGCATACCTATATGGTTAAATAATAATACTGTACTAAATACTACATACTTTACTAAATACTACATATTGATCTTATTACAATATTTTCACTTGACACCACATGACGTGCTTTGGATACGCCAGCTCTATATTAGGAATATATAATTAAAAGTTAGAGAAAATTGTTGTCTGTAACAAAATATGTAAACTCGTATTTATGTTATAAATATTAGATTATGAAAAGTAGCCGAAGGCAATTGACAATCACCATACGTGCCAAATCCGCTGGTATCTACCATCCAAGAAAGATCAAAGTAAAGTGGTAATTACAGCTATATGTTGTCTTTCTCTCTCCCTCCTTCTGGATGGTAATTCATAATTAGCTACTTAATTTATAACATGCCCTCTTATTTGCAGATATCTACCGCTTACTAGCAATGGTAAAAACCCTGTTATGAACCGTCTGTTTGTTTGACCATTATTAACATAAAAAAAAGAAAATCGATTATAAATAATGAAAAGAAATTATCTGAAACAATTATTTATTCAATTCTAAAAATTACAATATTATTTTATTTTTAAAACAAAACATATAGTTTTAGTATAATTTTGTTATACCTGAATTTTTTATTTGCAATTTTGTCTAAATTAAATATCTGTTTGCAAGAAAAACGCAAAAAATACAATACAAAAAGCTCCAGTTATAGTATTAATATTTAAAAGTTAAAAATATAACAACTCTTTTGGCAAAACTATTAAGTTTTTTAAATTTGACTAGGTGTTAAGTGATGTAGAACGTAACTTGTAATTTCGCTGTGTAACAAACAGTCTAACTCCGACCGCCCAGTCGAGAGGTGTGCTTACAGCGCGCCGCCCGCCTTTCAATGAGATCGCGCGCTAAAAAGTTTACCCACAAAGTTTGAAGTGAATAATAAAATACACCTGTGGTAATAATATTTGACGTTTAAAGTGAAATTTATTATCTTTCCTCCATTATTCAAATAATACACCGGTTTATAAGTATTAAATAGTTTTATTATTATTTCAATAAAATACAAAAGTGTACTAAAAATTTTAGCTTTTTGATTTAAGTTATTATTTAATTGACTTCACAATTAATATTTCTTAAATGATTACATTGTTTAAATTCTTAGCTAAAGTAAATCAAGGATTTCGATTTAAATGAAAATGTATACTAGAATACTGGTATGATACAATCATATCGATTCGAAACGGATGATCATTGAGGATTTGATGAAACTACTTCTACTTATACTTTGAGCTTACAAATAATTTATATTTGTAAATTTCACTTTACTTTATTAGTTTCGATGAAGTTATTAATGAAAATACATAATATTATTCAAACCGAACTGTTTGTCGAATGGTTAGCGCAGATGCCTAACGTGCAGTAGAGCAACAAAGCTTGGGCTCGATTACCGACAGCGACAGGCATGTATATAATAAGCATAGATTTGTATATTTGTGGGTTTGGGTTTTACTAAATATATGCTTAGTATTTATAATGTGTATTTCTATGTATTTGTATTGTATAACAACGATACAAATACATACAAAATTAATACAAGCAAACAATAAAAGTAAATTGTTTGTTTCGTGTAATTTGTCCTGATACTATTATTATTATTTTCCATATCCAAACCCATTATTAAATTTCGGTTTTATTGCAAATAATACTCAATGTTCTGTAATTTGATTTTGTTCAAACGTCACCTTTAAACGTATGAACACCCAAGTGGGGTCGTTACTCATATAACTCTAATTGCGATGCGAAATAAGACATTTTTATAGCTTATTGCTTTCAGTAAACCGTTTTTTTTATGAGGGAGTGTCATTGGATTGTTTTTGAAAACATTTTTTACTGCACATTACGTATAATAAGGTAAAAGTTGAACATTATGTTTTATGTGTACACTAGTTGTTGCTCTCGACTCCGTCCAAGTGTTTATTCACACACAATGTTTTGATCTTTTTTTTTTAACTTACTGCTAAAATTTTTTTTTTTTACAAGAAGTATCCTATGTCACTTAAAATACCTCCAAAAGTACGTGTACACAGTTTCATACCTAATAATCGTTTTAGTAGTTTTCGCGTGAAAGCGTAACAAACAAACTTACATCGCATTTATAATATTAGTAGTATTAAGTATGTCTATCTCTCAAATATTTTTTGAGCAAATAAATATTTAAAGTTGATTAACGATATCGATTAAATGATAAATCATGTCCGATTTATATACTATTAAGATTGTTGTATTTTCTTTTTCAACAGCAATGATTTTACTTTGGACTAAAATTACTCCCACTCTCTCATCACTAGACGAAGCAATAAGCACTGTTAAATTTTCTATACAGACTTACTCAATGATAAGGTCAATGTTTCTATACATACTGAATTCCACTGTAATACCCTTCCATTCCCGGGGAATATACTACGGGCCATTAGGCCTCTGGAATCATTACCTACGGTTGCTTCCAGAATTCAATAAATATACCTATGATTGCAAGAGGCTCTTTAAGTATATTATCTGTAGTATTACGAAATTTACCAGTACACTTTTCATATTAGTTTGTGTATGACCCAACGACATCCCTTTTCTACACTATAGACCAGCAGGCTTAATGTAAACACATCCCCAAAAAATAAAAATCTAAAATTTGTAGCTCTATATATTTCTAGGTAAACTTTATAGATTTTATTTACAGTTTTTTGCAATTTAAATTAAATTCTTATTAATTAAATTCTTATTCTAATTAATTAAATTCAATTAATATTATATAACTCAATATTTAATTTTATCACGAAAAGAAAGCAGTATTCGGTTATTGCTAAGTCATCGAATTAATTTGCGCAGATGCAAAACGCCAAGTTCAAAGATAAGAATGGCTAAGCACTGTATATGAACTTTATCATGAGTACATGAAGAATACACATTATGTAACATGACGTAATTTAACCACATACCCTAAATATTTATTTATTTATTTTCAACTTGTACAAAAACGTAATTGATGTAGCTTAATTATTTTAAATTATATATGCTTTGATAGCTTTTTTTCAGGCGAGGATGAAATGGTAAAATAACTGGCGAAAGTTTTTTTATGTAGGTATATAGTTAATTACAACATAACCTAAAAATGTAACACATCTAAAATCAATAAATAGAAGACCCTAATGGTAGGGGTATTATATTTCTTAATATGAAATAATGCATTTTACCCTAGGATCAGAAATTGCTCACTCAACTCTGAAATTCGAAGTATGCTGATTTCATTTCTGAAGATAACCAGATAAACCTTTCCTAATCAAGTGGAGTTGCAATTTGAAGGGTTCCGCTTTAACCCCATAGTCTGGATTTGTTGGTATTCTCATGTCGTAATTCCGTAGATCCAAGAGTGACTTATCTTAACAAAGTAAGTGGATTTGAGCACATTCTTCGATAATATATGTGAATGTTACGACTTACGTAAATCGCCTTCAGCATACAAATCCGCATATAAAGCTGTAGGCTCTCTTCCAATGCCCTGGATTAAGTTTGATTACTTGAGATTTGCAATTTATAGAAACAAAAAGCTATATATTTTCATTATTATCGTATTTTTGTCGCTGCTATACGGTATACAGATTCAATGAATATTAAATAACAAGTCTTTTATACGTAAACATAATTAAGATAGTACAAACTAATGTTAATGTCGAAAACACTTAGGAAAAACTAATACGGTAAATTAAGTAATAATGTTCAACCGATACTTCTAATTACTAATCGATATGGAACCTTTTACAGTTTCTTTATCGAGACTGTAAAAAGTTACCATAACTACCTGAAGTGAAATTTTATTTTAATATAATATCGAAAACTCTATATTACATTACTAATAACAATATTTTAAGAGTAATATTAAGATATATAAAAGATTTTCTCTTTGCGCTTCGTGTGTAATAAAAACAGTCCCTAATATTTTACCCAGAGATAAAATTCGGACCAGATGACCAATCTGTTTGGGAGCTTTAGGTATATATATGAACAAACATACAAAACAAATTAATAATATAAGTTTAGTGTAATTTATAATGACATAAAATATGTTTTACTAGCATATATATAAGGATAGCAAAGCACTGAAACATAATAATAACTGAAACATAATAATAGCTGTGACCATACTTTTATGTAAAAAAAATATGTAAAGAAACCCTTGATTAATTGAAAATAGCCTAAATCACTAAGTATTTTATTTCCATATTATATTTTCGACTTTTGTTATTGGTTTTTTTTAAACTCGTCTATTGGCAAAACAAAAATTTGTACTTGTAGATAACCTTAATTAAATGTGTTTGCAGTAAATCTGAATAAATGTCTGAATAAATGTAAGGTTTTGCCAGTGTCATATAAATAAGAAAAACCTTAATTAAACACGTTACTCGTATTGCTTTATTTAAGACGAAATAACAAATTATATTTTATGTTCTTGCATCACTTAAATACGTCTAAATACTAAATATTACTGGTAAATAATTGTATACAACCGACTTCAATCGGGTGTTAACTAAACTAAAAAGAAGCCTACTTCATCTTATAAACGTTTGTACTATGACATAAAAAATCCAATAAATTAAATATAATCTATTTTGAGCTTTGAATAGTATAAGAATAATTAAAAGAAAACAATTTTTTGGAGATCGTCGCCCGATGTGTCAGTTAAAGTACTCACAACTTCCAAGTTTTTAGTCAACAGACTACTCTACAAGATTTTAATTGAATGCCATTTAAAGAGTAAGAAAATGCAAGCATGTTTTAAATAGTGTCTGAGGTAATAAATAAATAGTGTTTATCACGGAAAATGTATATAATTAAAGATCTTTTTACATTTATTAATGATAAAAATATATATATTTACATCTTGGTATTAAAATATTGAATATTTAAGAGGTTGTAACAATAATAGAGACTGAAATTTTTGAGTTGTTTTTGTTACAAGTCCGTCAACATTTGTATATTTCTATTTTAATGAACATCACAAACCATTGTGCATATTTTAGATACCTATTAAGAGTATTAAGTATTAGGAGTATTAGGAGTATTAAGAGTAATCTCAATAAGGGTACTGTTGTCATAAGTTCTGTGGCTAATTAAAGTTTATTTTTTATGTAGTGTTGTTATGTTAATAAAATTATGGGTATGTATTTATTCATAGATAAAGTATTTATTTATTTATATAATTGACGATATGTATTTATAGAAGTCTGTAAAAAAAAAAGTAATTCTATCTAAGTCACCATTAGCAAGACAAAAATATGAAAAAAATATGTAAAATACGTAGCAATTCTTTCTTTAGTTTAGACCTATTGAATATATATCCTAAACATGTATCTTTAATTTACAAACATACATATTGTAATATAAATGTTCATTATATAAAAAGAGCCGAGACCTTTTTATTTTCTCTTAAAATGAGGATATTTTCCTGAGTTCAAAGCATGTCCTATTTCATTTAATGACATAATAAGCCCCACCAAATTTTATCTTCACCCTTCCAGTACTTTTGTTACATGTAAACTAATTAAGTAAACAGAAAATTTTATACATTATACTCTTTATTTATATTTATTATTATTTATATATTTATATACTACTCTATTAAATAACAAGCGATATTTCTAAATGACTTTTTTAAATGAACATTTTTTTTTATGGTTAAGTCCAGAAAACTTCAAACTCAGGCGTATAATATTGTTATATGTAATTAATTTTTAACAAAAAAGATGTTATTTTTACTACTAACTTGCGTAAAATTCTATTTATATTTTACTTTATAATTCATTGATTTACACATACACACACACATAGGTGAAAACATACTCCTACCCTACCATATTCTTCCCGTGAACATGAAATAATCGAAACGTTATATTTTATAATATATATAAAATAAGGTTTATAATGTAAAATATAAATACAATTATGCATAAGTCAGAACGTTACAAAACGTTTCATTGGAATGTGTACTTGTAAAATTCTAAGTAAATATATATTTTATAATTTAAAAAAAAATTTAAAATTCACAAATTTTTAAATTGCACAAAAGTCAAAGATCCGTTACTAAAAATTATTTTGTTTATATTAAAACGGACCAATAAATATCGAAACTTTATCAATGTTACATTAATTCAAATTTACTATTTAAAACTTTATTTAATTGGTAAAGATAATCTTGGAAGGAAGATAAAATCAGCCACATGTTCGATAAAACCATCGTCAAGCTAATAACGTTTTCAGATATTATTTATTCTGTTTAACTCAATGTTCTGGTACAAATCACTCCGCCACATCTGTATAGTAAACCCGAGCGGGCATATTTTGTCAAGGAACTAAACAGAACAGAGTTTATGATTCCACTTCATAAATAATACTTCATAAATAAGTTATGATATTTAAATTGTTTTATAGCTATTTTGAAGTACAAACTGGTTTAAATTATATGCATGAAGTATTCTAGTATAACTATTTCAGCTTTTTTCACTCATATTCATAAAAATCAGTCTATTTTTAAAATATCGTTTCTAATGCTAGGATGTTATTCCATTCCTTTCCATTGTTATGCACTGATCAAAAATAATGAACACGATAAACTATTCCGTTTATCTTTTCATGTGTAAATTTTCATTAAGTAACAAAATACCACACAATCTTAATCTTTGAATACATTACATTATCTGCTGATGTTTTTTTATTTTCGTCTATTTTAATCTAAACTAACATATATTTTCATACATTTATACATACATTTAAATTCATTTTGTTAGTAGTAGCGTTATTGGGTCGTAGAATGAAATTGTGACTGAAATGAGCTCAGCGTTGACTTCGAAACCGCTTCATTTTCATTATTTTATAAGAAATACTATAATATAATATTTAAAAACCATTTACTTTAATGAAGCTATATAATACTTGATATTAAAACACGTTATGAAAGTAAATATTAAAAACTATCCAAACAACTAACGAACAGAAATGTAAACGAAAAGTATTCTCAAACGGACGAACCAAGTCAAGTGGTAATTTAAAAATGTAAATACTATTTGTGTGGCAATGCAAAATTTACCGCGTGAGGAAATTGAGAAGCATCCAAAGATAGACCTGCTGAGGCATCTCATACGTCAGTGCTACCGTCAAAATTTCTCACACAGCAAGTTTAAGGATGAAGGACTTGAATCATCTGATGATATAGGTGAGATTAAATGACATTTAATTTGCATTTATTATGTAAACTAACATTATTCTCAGTATTTATATGTGTATTTCTATGTATTTGTATCATTGTCTAACACCCTTAACACAAGCAAATAATTTGCTTACTTAGGGGTTAGATCAATGTGTGTAATTTGTCCTGATATTATTATATTATTATTATTATTGTTGATCTCCTACTTGGTTAATAGTAATATTTAAAATTTACTTTTGTTGTGTGTGTCTGTGTGTTGCTAATAATTTTAGATGTTAACTCTAACATTATTATTACTACTATTTTGCCCTATGTTACAGACTGACAGTGTCATCAGGCAGGGCTAATGTTAATACTCATTATATTACAGTACTTAACTTTCCTTAACAGTATTCTTTGATGCACATGAATAAAAACTTAGTTTGAATTTCCGTAAAATCAATAATCAATCAATCAACTATTGTTAACTATAATCCGCGTATGAAATCCATTACCAGATTTTATGCCATTAATCGATTGTCTAATCTGGATTTTAATCCTTCCAACATTGGCAACCAGAACCAGCTGTGTGCATAACTGTGAAACCAGTTTCTAGATTATGCACGAATAATACAGCCTGACTATAAGATACAAATTATACAGCTGTATATTTGTGATCTACAACGTTTCTTAAAGCCTTTAAGTTTTTTTTTTTTAGATGAATTATAAGTGTAGTGTAAGTTATATACTTAGTCTGGCCATAAATACTGTTACAATTAAAAATAAAAAAATATTACATTTGAATTTAGAATCTTTCATTTTTATACGATGGTTCATTGTGTTTTTTTCATTTTGGCGCAAATACTTTGTACAATATTTTGCGATATTAAAATGGAGTGGGGTGATAAAGAGAACAGAATCGGTGTGATTGCATTACACAAAGTAGGTATGGAGTCAAATGCAATTTTAAAACTCTCCATACACTTGGTATTAGTCAAATGTTTGTGTTCCGGACTATTAATAGGTACAATGAGACTTCCTCTGTTTCTGACAGGGATAGATCTGGTCTCGTCCCGATCTTAATCCACTGGATTTATTATCAGTTGTAGAGAGTACAGCTTGCTCTAAACGCAATGATAATTTCTAGTCCCTAAAACAATTCATATGATTGTGAAGAGTTCAGTGAAGAATTTCCCCACGGAAAGAGCGCGTGCTTCTATTGATAACTGGCCTTAACTTTTAAAGGACTGTATTGCAGCCACTTCGAATAAGCTTTTTATAATTTTAATTGTTTTATATTTGTGTATTAAACTAACACACGATAAAAGTATTTTAAAAAAAATATCTTTTTTTCATTGTTTCAATATTTATGGCACGACTAAGTAGAGATTCGTCGTAGTTATTAAGATATATAAATATTAAATATTAAATTGTTTTCAAACTTTATTTTTTCTTTAAGTTTATAGAATTCAAAGCTCATGAAATTTCTAGTAAATCTATTCCAAGTGCGATCAATAAGGCTTCCATTTTCAATATTAAATGGCAAGGCAGTTTATATTTCTTTTTCCTTCTCATATTAAATAAATTATCTTTCATTTAATATAATTTCAAAGAAATAATTTCGTTACCAGTCTTTTGTTTATAATATTTTAGTATATAAGTATAATACAGTTATTTATTATATAATAATCTTAACACGTTGACTTACTGTGACATTATTTTTAGAGGGCGGCCTCGCCTGTCCTAGGACATTTGATGGGTTTTCGTGCTGGGATAAGACTCCCGCTGGAGCCACCGCTTATCAACCCTGTCCCGATTTCGTCATTGGTTTTGATCCGAAGCGTTTCTCCTACAAAAAGTAAGTACATTATAATCAGAATAACATTTGTATTAATAATTCTAAAATATACGATAAACTTTGTAACGTACGGAGTAAATACACACTACTATTATGAATTCTTAATGTATAAAATCCCTAACCTCTTAGAAAATGTAACATACAAAGACCGTCCACATATGTTAGTTTTTGTTTTAATAGTGATAGACAAATCTACTAAGTATATAATTAATTTCAAAAATATTACAAAATTTTACAAGTGGCAATAATCTGAGCTGTCAAGTATATTAGTTTCTTTATATCGTTATGTATTATATAGTAATTTATAAAATCGATTGATTTATTACGTAATAAAAAATACTATAATTAAAAAACTAATAAGATTTATATAACATTAATAAAATGCTTTCAACAGTTTTCCGTTGTACCCAAAAACTTAGTAGTAGTTCTTAACAAGGTCATAGTTGTTTTATTCAATTAATTATTAAATTAAAATTTAAAAAAACAGGATAATCACACGTAATTATTGAGAATTTATATTTACTGAATTATCGATACTAATATTATAAATTGGAAAGTAACTCTGTCCATCTGTCTGTTACGCTATCACACTTAAACCACAGCACCTTTTTCGATAAAATTTGGAATAAACATAGATAAGACATTGAAAAAGGACATAGCCTACTTTTTATAGAGGTAAAATATCTCATTCCCACGAAAACCGACGTTAATCGCTGGCGCATACGCTAGCGTCATAGTCGGTGGTACGTTGATACAATGTTCTTCTTAAGTATTTTCTTAACATTTGCGTATTTTTTAAATATTAATACGCGTTTTTATGTACTTTTTCTTTATTTTATAAAAAATCATAATAATTAATGATATAATGTAAATAAGACATTTGTAAAATCGGCAGTTTTTTTATTTTAAATCTTTTTAGTGTAAATAGTTACAACAACGGTTTAAATAATTAAAAAGAAATAGCTTTTTTAATTAAAGTAGATATCTACTTTTTGTTGTTTGGATGCATAGTTTCAAAAATACGGGAAAATTAATATCAACATTGGGCGAAAACTGTAGTCCTCACTAATAATGTGAGTGTGTAGATTTGGTTATGCTATTTCTATAAAACAGACATAGACTATCTTTTGTCGCAATAAAAGTGGTTAAAATAATAAAAAATAAAAACAAAATATTCGTACTTAAATCTTACTTAAATCGTATCAATTCAAATACAAAATTTTAAATTGATTCGACCAATAAAAATGGCTTTTATCCGTATACCATTGGAAACGAGCAGGTTATTTTTAAACAGGAGAGCTAAGAACTGTTCTATCATCCAGTTAACATTTCACATACAAAAAATACACTCATGGACATATTTAGGGGAACGCAAAAAAAAGGTCGAATAACGGAAAATATTTTCATATTTTCGTACTGGCCAAGATGATTTTAAAAATAATTTTATTTTAAATTTCATTTATTTTTTTTGTTTATCTGCTAATTTCTGAGACACGTAGTGTATGGAATTTTCGTCGGCTTTTGTTGTTTTTAAAAAAACTTTATTTCTGTTGTTTTTTTGACGAAAAATTGTCATTATTGAATGTAGTGAACTTAATTCTATAAATTTAGGCGATAATGCCGGATCTCAGCGTTGCTCTGGTTTCTAAAGCTACAACTTTAATTGAAAATGGTTACACTTACAATGAAGTGGCTCAAACATTACATGTTTCCAAGTCTGTGATTTTCCGCAATGTTAAACGATACCGGCAGACTGGAGAGTATACCAGGCGTAAAGGACAAGGTCGCAAAAGAGTAACAGGAGAGAGAGACGATAGATTTATTGTCAGCAGTGTTCTCAGAAACCGTACCTTGACTTCTTCTGAGGTACGAAACCAGCTGCAGGAAATTCGACAAATGATAATTAGTACCAAAACCGTCAGAAGAAGACTGAAGGCAGCTGGTATAGGGGCGTACTTGCCTGCCAGAGGTCCACAGCTCACCGCAGGTCATCGAGTGGCTCGGGCCAGCTTTGCTCGTTTCCACCTAAATTGGAATAATGACGCTTGGGGAAAAGTTCTTTTTAGTGATGAGTCCAGATTTTGTCTCAAAACAGATGATGGAAGGACCAAAGTATGGCGACGACCCGGAGAAAGATACGCTCAGTGTAACATTATTGGGAGAGAGCCGTATGGTGGAGGGTCAGTAATGGTATGGGGCGGTATTTGCTTAGGAGCATGCACGGAGCTACACATCGTAGAAAACGGCTCCCTGACTGCGGCAAGATACGTAACCGACATTTTAGAGCAGATTGTGATGCCTTTTGCCCCTTTCATTGGAGACAATTTTCTTCTAATGCATGACAACGCTCGACCTCACATTGCGGCATTAGTTTCGGAATATCTTAATGAGGTCGGAATCCAGGTTTTGAGGTGGCCGGCACGCTCGCCAGACCTAAATCCAATAGAACACGTTTGGGACAAACTGGGAAGACAAATTAAACAAAGAAATCCATCACCTGTCAACGTAAGAGACCTCAAAACCGCATTGGTTGAAGAATGGAACTCAATGCCGCAAAGTTTTATTGACAATTTAATAGAGAGCATGCCCAGACGCATGCAGGCAGTTTTAACAGCAAGAGGTGGCAACACTAAATACTGATTGTATCACCCATCGCGAAAAAACCAGTCATTTGGACAATATTAACTTTTCTTTAGTTTTCATTGTGTTAGGTCAAAACTCTTCAGAATTAAGTCACTGACCTTATTGTCTTTAATTTCGTTTCTTTCGCTTTAATTTTGTGATTTTTTATGTTCAAAAATGTTAATTTAATTAATTCAGAATAATAATCAAATGTATTGTACAACAAAAATGTGTTTTCATATGATCTTACAGTCTGTTTTTTGCGTTCCGCTAAATATGTCCATCGGTTTACTTACTATGTAAGTACTTAAAAATGACACCGCTGTCAAAAAAAAACTGTTTAACGCAGACGAAGTCGCGAGTAAAAGCTGGTATTACATTTACTACATTTCAAATTAATTAATTATGATCGTATTAATTTCAAATCACAAATACCATTTTCAGGTTCCTATTTTTCTGACTTCATTTGATTAAATATGTTATAATATCATAAAACTTTTAAATAAAATAATGTAACACATCACGCTTATTTCACTAAAATCATTAAATCATTGCTTTAAATGAAACTAAATTGATAAAACGACATTATCAAACCTGTTTAATGACTGTTTGAACAAATCTATACAATAAATATATTTCTTTTAATTAAAATAAATATTTTAAAAGCCTCTTGTTAAAGTAAGGGCTATATTGACGATAGGGATGCAATAATCAATTTACTAACAATTCTGCACATGTGGCTTTACCGTAACCACTTCCCTTCGCAAAACGAAGGGTCTTCTGTTAACAATTTCAATTCAATTCAAAGTTCTAACAATAATTCCGTCTTAATATTTAATCTGCTCAATATATTTTTATAGTCAATTCCTTTGTTGTTTTTTTTGTTACACCTCTATTTGTATTCCAATATATACTCATCTTCACTTATCACTGTGACTCATATTCAATACTGCAAAATCTAACATCAATATATAAAAATAAACTTGTAGTAATAATCATGGATTTTCTTGCCAGTTCTTCTTCATGAATCAATCATTTAGTTTCACAAGTGCAATGTATTATTCCATTAAATATTCGATATCGGATATGAAACTTAAGCTTGATGTGACTTAACCTTTGAAAAGTAACGGCTACATGTTATGTATATAATACATATCAAAATGTCAATGCTATTCGGATGAAGTTGCGTGCAACAGCTAGTTTTAGTATATGTTCAGCTATAATATATTCAATTATTTATGATATGGACTTTACAGGTGTGTGAAGAAATACACTTTCACATGCTCATAAATTTGTACACGTTATTTAACTCACCATGTAAGAGCCAAAACATACGAGTACCGAGTTGCACAAAGTGTAAACAACTCTAATCTTATAATCATATGTTCAATATCAGTTTTAAATATGAATAAATACTAACAAAGGTTATTTTTCCTTTGTAACAGGTATTTATTTTTAGAAATTGTAAAACTTTAAGAATTGTTATGTCGACACCAAAAACTAAACAGGATACAATTTAGGTTTTAGTGTTTCAAATATATGATGTTGTGTTATATCATACATTATATCACATCATACATTATATCATACATTCACATATCATACATTATATCATACATTATACATACATACATACATACATACATACATATCATACATTATATCATACATTATATCACAGAACATAATAATACAGGGAAAATTACATACATCGATCTAACCCCTAAGTAAGCTAATTATTTATTTGTGTTAAGGGTGTGAGACAACGATACAAATAAATGGAAATACACATTATAAATGCGTGGAATATATTTAATAAACGACCAAACCCCGAAATACAGACATCTATGCTCATCACAAACACGCCTGTACCTCGGAATCGAACCCGAGCTCCATTGCACGGCTATACGTTAGGCGTCTGCACTAACTACCAACGGCCAACCAATTATATATTTGTTTTACTCTTGAAAAAAGTAAAAATCGAT
This sequence comes from Napeogenes inachia, assembly GCA_959347355.1. Lineage (NCBI taxonomy): Eukaryota > Metazoa > Arthropoda > Insecta > Lepidoptera > Nymphalidae > Napeogenes > Napeogenes inachia. Next base: position 10,614,937 of record OY365800.1, on the reverse strand, counting down.
TTTTCAGACATCCCTGAAACACCGTGGTTTTATTAATCAATTGACAATACAATGAGATATGTTTTGAGGCGTATGGGTTTGGGTCATATTTGCTTTCCAGTCTAAGATGATAGATTTATCTCTTTTTCCTAAGCTGCTCAGATAGAATCGCCGGTTCAAAATATTACCAGTTTTTATGTCCTGCAAATACAAATTGGGATGGATTTTAGAGAAGAGGAAGTTACCGAGATGGTCATTCATTCTGCAATTTTCTTTAATAAGTGACTTTAAACACTACAATAAACTGTGTTTCTTATGACAATGAAGGTAATAGTATTCTCTCTAGTATTTATTATGAAATACACATACAAGAGAAGTTAATTGTTGTACATATTTATTTAAATATGTACGACATATATATAAATTAATTGAGTATGGCAAAATTAATTGAGTTTTATTTTTGCACACACTTTTACTTTTGATTAGCTTACGTTCAATTAACGAGCGAATTAACAAAAAAAAATAACCTAACAGACTCATAAAAAGCCTTATTTTTGCAGTTCATTCACATACTTATACACTTAAAAGTATCGGGTGGAAGATTAATAGTTCTTTCTTTATTTGTGGTGTTCCTTATTGTGTTCTCACAAGTTCCTTGTTTGCTATATAGTATAGGAAGTTTCAAATTTACGAGCCAACACCGCAAAATTAGAAGGTTATTTTTGTTTATATTTACCGTTTCTTCCTTTTACTAAATGAAATTTACTTATATAGAAAAAGCCATAATGACGTTAATTTTCAGGTTCTTATCCATTTTACTTACCAACAGACACATGGATATAATTAATTTAGTCTTACATATCTGACTAATGTCGCGTCTTTACTAACACAACTCACTTTTAACTTTTAACAACTCACTTTAAAATTTTCCTTATAATCGATTCAGGTTAACAACTACGATAACGACTACAATAGATACAATTTCTAAAACAGAAAGCATCTATTCAGCAGATAGATAAATTATATATTTAACAAAATACATTTGGAATGTTCTTATTTTACCTAATAACGTCATTTAATAAGGTACAACATCCGTTTAGACTACATTTTACGATCACTGTGCTGTTTAATTATATATAAAATAAACATATTTATTTTATTTCCGGCTGTAAATATATATTAATGGTAATAATTCTTATCACAGAGTATGTAATAATATGTGGATACGTAAGAACTATATTGTATGTATATGTGGTGTTTTGTATCTAAGGTTTTCTTAATAGTTGAAAAAGTCGAATAAATAATAAACATTAAAAATAAGTATGAATATGATTCTAATCAAATGTGGTATAAAAAACTAAAGTTTAATGTTCTATTAACATATTAAACTTAAAAATACATTTGTTATATATACCGAATACATAGTTATTAGGTACTATGAAATACCATACCCGCTGTTCCCATACCTCTAACTAGCTCCCAAAGGAAATACCAACTCAGTTACATGTAGACGATGTTATTTATTTATATTTGTATTATATAGAATGGAATTACAAATGTTTTTCAACTTTATTAAGAGCAAGACAATGTTGAAGAAAAAGACAAATAATATTCTGAGAGTCTTTTAAATATTTTTATGTTATCACAAATTTTGGCCACATCAACATTAACCTATTGCGATGAACGAGCATGTGCTCGCTCTATATCTTAATATTTAATAAGGGAGTTAAATATTAATACAATATAAATATTTAATATGAATATTAAATATTGATAAATATAGTGTAAGTGTAGTCATAACTCACTTTAGCTTTTCGTAATATATGAATGTCAGCGCGGGCATAAACTGTTTTATTCATAGACGTATTCACTGGATAAATCTAATAAGTGGCAAAGAAGGAAGACTATCCAAGAAAAATGGTTGACAATCAAATAAGCGATTTTATTTACTTACTCTGGTTTTCCTTAGTCATTAATATAATGGCTTTATATCGTAATAGTACTTTTATTTCAGGAATGGATATAACAATTCATTAACAATACGCGTCATATCTAGTTTAAAACGAAAGTGATATAAAGGAAGTAATCAATAAGTGAAATAGATTTGAAATGTATTTGTAAATTTTTCTAGCACTCTCTATTAGTATTGAATTAAATGTATGTAATCAAAGCCCCAAAAATTACGAGTATTGGGAAAAGGTGTACAGTATTTAAAGTGTATTATTTATAAGTGGTTCAATGATTACGGAAGCCATTTACTTTTTTAATAAACAAAATTGAGAAAAAATAATGTGTAGTGGAAAAGTAATGGCTTTACTATTTTAAGTAAATTTGGCAATTATTGTAAACAAAGTATTTTTAGTCATCAGGGAATGTAAACGCTCACAATGTTTTCTTATTGAGAACAGTTGTAAGAAAATAACATTTTATTTATATCGCTGATAATCATCTAGCTTATATGATCGAGTAATCAGTCTTTTCTATTTCGTTTGAGCGACAAACATATGGACGGTAGAAATTGTATTATATATATTTGATTTGTGACGATTCTAAGGCATGAAGATGACTGATTGATTCGATTTTAACTTACTATTTTGGAAAAACTATTTATAAAGTCAGAGATATTGATATAAAATTTATAAGTTTTCTATACATAAACTTAGAATTAAGTTATAAATAAAAAACCATTTTAAAAATACTTGGGGAGAAGGTACTTTTTAGTTCCTTTTTGAAGTATTTCAAGAATTTTCTCCTAATAAAGTAGTATTTTTTAAGTAATCTCTAATTATTTTGATAATAACATTTATTTATTATTTACTCGTATTCCTCGTATAAAACTGATAAAATTTAACTAACATAAGAAACTAAATATTACAATAATAAAATAGTATTATTATTATAAGTCCCCAATTTATAAATACTTCGAGTATTATCGTGAGCACCCATCATCCACGTGCCCACATCCCAACCAAGTGTTGTCGCAGTCATATGTCATATCCTCCCACGATCGTATCCGTTAACCCAAATGAGAATTGCTTGTTTTTCCTTTCCATTTTTCACCCACTATCAAAGGTCTATCAATAATTCTCAATTGTATTACTATTCTGCTGACTTCACAGAAGTACAGAATGTGGAAAACAGAGGTGCCAATTCATTGCAGGTTCAGAATTGAGATTCATAATGGGATATCGTAGAATCGTGATGCAAATGTTAAAATTTGTATTAATAAATTTTAAAATTTGCATCACGATTTTATCTTATCTTGTAATCAAGATGAATAAAACAGATTGACTGATAATGTAATAACTTGTTAGATAATTTTGGCATTTTCATTTCTTCTTAATAACATTTTCAAACAAAATAAATTTATTATGTTTTAGTGTTTCAAAATAAGCAACTTAAGAACGAGTAAAAATAAACATTCCCAATTTGAACATAAGCCTTTTAATAAATGTTAATTTTAATCATTACAGATAAAATACTTATTACATATATTTTAGGATAAAGTAAACGATATAACTGAAAAATTATCATAGGCAAAATAGTTAAAAAAAACTGTCTTAAATATTATAACAGTTAGTCAGTTACAGGTCAAGACATAGTTCTCAAAACTACTTAACGAAATTTTAATTTTATTGTAAGTAGGTAACCTTCTATCTAAAGAATCAATAAACGGCTACTAATTCTCTCACTAAGACACAAAATTAAAATCATATTTTAAATAATACTATAATTATACGAGATTTATACAACTTTATGTTAGAAATGGCTTATTGTTTAGTACCGAAATCTTTAAGCACATGTGTATCTTACAATGTATTAAAATAATATTTTTAAATAACAGGAACCCTCGTCTAATTTAAGACGATCTTGAAATTAAAATACCGCTGTAAATTTATTTAATGTTTGTACAATTTAATGTAGTGGGTGGATTATTGGCAAAAGGCCTGTATAATCAATTCCATGAAATATTCTCAAATAGGTATTATAATAATAAATTATATTCTTCATAAACACACACATGCTTACATTTTTTGTATATTAGGTAATAAGTAAGGTAAGGTAGGGTAAGGTAAGGACTTCCATCCAATGACAATTAAACTGAATGAGAACACACCTCTCAACTTGGTGATGTGATTTGTGATTGCGCCAATGAAACCCAATTCAATCAAAATCACATAATTGCCACACCTCGCAAACTGAAAACTGTAAAAGTCACCTAAAACTTTTGATGTTCCTTGTCGTTGGTTCTTTTTATCATTGATTAAAAGATGTAACGATTTATATATTATATATAATTTCTATTTAACAACAAACAACCCTTACCATTTGCCCAAATAAAAATAAATATGAGGTTAGTCTCATAACTACAGCTATCCTAGTTATCTTCTCGGTGATAAATCAGGGCCAGTAGTTATCCATTTTATTAAACATATCAAGTTCCTAGTTACGATGGATGATCTATTCAATAAGGATATATTTCTTGCAGGTGCATGGAAAATGGTGTGTGGTTCCACCACCCGGATGGGGACCGACCCTGGTCTAATTACACTACTTGTATCGATATAGATGATCTTAATGTGAGTATATTATAATTAATTAATAAACCTAACCTTAACATAATAATACCACTTGATATCTTTACGGCAATTCCTGTTTGTAACTATTCTGTTATTATATATTATATTATTATGTTATCTTGCATTTAAACTCACATTTTATAGATGCAATAAGAAATAGTCGTTCTTGTTATAAATATGTAATTTTCAAATGTACACAAGGTCCTTGTAAACGCTATTTTAAATGCAATTATAAAACAGAGAAATAAAGTAGAATGTCTGTTAAATATTCTGGTATATTTTCGTATTTCTATTTTAAAAAGCTCTTTATTTATTAATATTCACAATTTACTGCAGTAGCTTTGACAAGGACAAATGAATTTTCAAAACCACACCTCTAATACAGTATTTCTATTTAATTTTAATACAATTATGAGATGAATTTAATACTTTTATTAAAATCGTATTCTGTTTTAATTTTACAGTTGTCCATATATTTATAATAAATTACATGTTTTAGATTCTTTAGCATAACAAACTAAACTGATTCTGATATATCAGATGAATACTACTTATACACTAAGTTACACACACTTGACGGTAGGTATACTTTATTTGATTGAATATTTAGGACCGTAAGACATTGTAACCGTAAGACTGAAAGGTTCTAAAGATGATTATGAATCTTATAGTAGTACTAGTATAGTAGAGTATAAGGTACGGTTCAGTGAAACAAAAACTCCACCTGAAACAGTCAAACTACACTAGTCATTTATTAAGAGCTATCTTTTTAAAATACTCTGTAACTGTCATTGCAGTGAAAAAACACCGACAAGTGTTTGCTTGCAAATTTTGTTGCTTCACTCGCCAAGATTGAAACCATTCTCAAATTAATATGAAAACTTTAGCAAATATGTGCAGTGAAATAACAAACAGAAAAATGTATTTACTCTTATCTACGGTTTATCAACATTTTGAAAATCTTACCGGTATTGAAGCTGTCAGTGTCGTAGTTGCAGTGTTTTATGAATATTCTAATAATCTTTATCGAATCTTGAACTATCTTGAATAAATTAAATACCGCCAGTTTCGGAATCCAGATTAATCAATATTTATTTTAGCCTTTCTATCCATCTGTTTTGGAAGTTATTAACAAATATATCAAAATAGAAAAATCATACAAAATTATTACACCCAAAACCCATATAATGTTATCACTGATATTATTAGTACAATGCGTAGGAGTGTTTTCGTATATATTAAGATATGAGACTAATTAGCATTCTAAAATGACAGATGTTGGTATTTATGTCTGAAATTTCAAATAATTTTCTTGTGTTATAAAAATTATTATCAGTGCCATGTTTTAAATGCATACATTCTTAGGCTACGCCAAACGATGTTTTACATTTATTAAACGTTTTTGTGTTAATTTTTATTTTTATTTAATAACTATTGTTTTTTTTTAATATATTATTTGGATTTACAACGTTTAACAACGTTTCAAGAATAATGATTTTACAAAAATTATAAACTTAGTTCCAGGAATAAGTTCCAGTATTAAGTATACAAGAGTTTTGCTAACAAAAAAATATGTTAAGGATAAAAAATAAATACAATAAAAGTTCTCATCTCCATGGATATAGTGCGTGTTCGTGTATGTCTATATATCTATAGAGTTTTCAAAAGGTTTAGCTTATTTATAAAAGATAAATAAAAAATAAATACAATTAAATAAAAAATAAATACAATTAATGTCCTCGTCTTCATGCACATAGTGCGTGTTCGTGTGTGTCTATATATCTATAGAGTTTTCAAAAGGTTTAGCTTATTTATAAAAGGTTTAGCTTATTTATGAAAAATAAGTTACAATTATCCGTATTTTAGTTTGAATTTTTCTACTAATATATACTAGGAGGCAAGTTTCTATCATTATAAAAAAGAGAGCATGTAATTCTAAGAGTACGATAAAAAGGTAAAAGAACGTATTATACGTGACGTATCATACATATTTTACGTTTTATATTACGTTTTTAACGACTATGGCAATTCAGAATATGTGAGAGGAATAGTTTATGTATTTTATACACTTAATACAGTTCTATAGTATGTGCCTTGAATGTATTCAACTTGTATTAATGTTTGTCGATAACTGCGAATTGTCTAAATTTCTGTCAGTACTGCAATGAATGTTAAAGTTGTTAATCTATGACATACACTAATCCATCTTTACAGTACAGTATATCTATATACAACTATCTGAAATAATATATCTATACAATACAATATGATAGATAACAAAATGAAATGGTCACACAAAAGTTTTTTAAAAGTTGGTCTATAAATGTATTTATAAAAATGCTTTTGAAGGTATAGTATAAAATGTTTTAAATTATTAATATTAGGCGGTTGAAATGAGTTTCTTCGCATTTTATATGAAAATTCAAGTTATTTTTTATTCTAAATTTATTTAGATTTATTTATAGTATATATGTACCATTTTGTTCGATAACTTTTTTCCATCTTGTAGGTAGTGATATAATCCCGTTGATGTATAAATTTTGGAACTTCTGATAAAAAAACGAGACAAGTAATTTTGGCAGTCCCCTCTTGATGCTAGCCTGACAGATCTCAAAGAATCCTGAAGTGACTGGAACACATAGAAATCTGAAGGTCAAGGTCAGGGCTACGACGGATGCTTTAATTCCTCCCGGCCAAATTCTCTTAATTTTTGTCGAATGGCTAAACATGTGTGGCTTTATCGCGATGGAAGACCACAACCTGACCGTCTGGGCTGTCAAAGACTGTCAAAAATTGGGTTCATTTTATTTGTGACAAGGCGATCAGAGCGAGGTCTTTGACATCAAAATATGAGAATTGAAATCGCTTAAACCAATTTTGTGCTAATCTTATTGACACTGCATGAGATCCATATCCAACGTTTTTCAATCAAATTTTTATTGCGTCTTACGTCTATTTTTTTTAATTTTTTTTTTTTAATAAAACTTTAAAAAGTATCGAATTTCTTCATTTGAATTACACATTTTGACAGATAGAAAAACAAATAAAAAATGGCGGGAAACAACATTTTACTCAATTGATTCCTTTTTTAAAATATAACTGGTTTAATGTCAATAAAACCAGCCAGATTCAATCAGTACACCCAAAGATTTAATTACAAGATCTATATATGCGAAAAGACTTTTTCCCCGACCTATTTATTACTACAACTTTCTTGAAAGTTTTATTTTATCAGCATATTCTATTAGATTCCAGGATTCTCATTGTTAATAAATCATATTTTGAAGGAACAACACAAAATTGTTTTGGGTCTTGATTACAAATAAGCTATAAATGAAAGGATTTTGTATACATTTTATGTTATGAGAGATCCCATATTATTTGAGCAGATGGAACCATTGACGACATATAACCGTAACTACATATTATATGTTTATATATATTTTGGTTGTAAGTTAGCCCCATACTAAAATATTATCTTTCTTATATATTAATGTATAACTGTTAGTTAAATAATATTTTTTATAAAAATCTATGTTAATGGTTAACAGGAAGATTCTTTAAATAGACTAATTATCTTGTTTCATAATTTTCTTAGAATATCAAGGGCAAACCTATTTAAGCGATTTTATCTTTTCTCGTTAATATAATAAAAAATTGCTTATAATAAAATGGTGTTAATGTAACGCAATTTTCTTAGATTTAGATAATTACCTACGCTTCTATTTTGAGTAAAATAAACAATTTTACCCATAGACAGGGTAATTTTAGTAACAGGAGAACTGTTTTAAATTAATGTTGATATTCCACAATTAATTTAAAAAGAAACATTCAATATTTTCAAACCACATTTATAACTCAGAAGTTTAATTAATTATATTATGTTTCTACAAATATAATAATTATTGAAAATCAAATAGGTATCTGAAAAATAAACTATTTCAATAATCTTATCTAAAGTTATAATGGCCCATTTTTGTGTGCGTTACTTTAATTTATTGAAAATTATAAGAAACTGGAAATCTTTTAAATCAGGCAGAGTTGTGTCGTGGATTATCTTGTTACAAAGAAATTATTTCTTTTTCTCTATAGTAATTTAATAACTTACGGGCACAATAAATATCTGTAATAATTAATATTCAAACACAAGGACATGATCTTATGTTTTCCAAGAAGTTTATTTAATTTTTGTATTTAAACTTGTATTAAAACTTTCGTAAGCAATGATGATTATTAAATATATATATTTACCTGGCTATAATCATGTAATTTTAATCGAAATATGCCCGACTGGTTTCGAACCCATTCAGGGTTCCTATTCATGAGCTCGAAGCATGGCGGACTCGCGGCATGAACTGAGTGCAGCAGCTCCCTAAGCGTGTCACGACTGTGGTGATGAAGGTGTGGGGGAAGATGTAGTCTCGTCTTCAGAGGTTTCGTGCAGGTCTTCGTTACTCGTCGTTATATTCCGTTGCAAACTCACTGAACTCACTGTATCACTTTTAATGTATTTCACTTAATTTTAATGTCTTTTGTAGTTGTAATAACCGATACCCAGTCCGTAGGTAGCATCCAAAGACTATCCCGGTTGAAATTCCGTAGACGACAGATTTCGATGGCTTCATGTACATTACGCGGTACTAAAAACTTTTTCCTAGCTAAATTTGACGCTTTGTCGAAATGTATGTAATGACCCGTTCCCGAATCTAAGACGTGTTTCGTTATCGTTGAGCCATTGTGGTCCACGTTTTTAACACTTCGTATATGTTCAATGATTTTTATATTGACGTTTCGAGCTTCCCCTACTTAACACTTACAAGGAATCTTACGTCTAACTTCGTTTTATCTTTAGGTGCCCGTAACATAAAGCGTAACTTACAATGTGCACGAAAAATCGTCTTAATATTATATTCACGGCTTAAAAAGTACTCTATCCTATCAGTGACTCCTTTGACATATGGTAAGTAAAAGGGTGAGCGTGCTGCCTCTGCTGCAGAATTGTCAGTTCTGTAGTAAAGGTAATATTTTTTTTCTTTACCTTTATCGAGGTGCCGGTGATATAAAAATCGGGGCACAGGACTGCTTAAAAACTGAATAATAACTAAAGTAACAGACAGAGATTCCTTGTTTTCCCAAAGTCAATTTTATTTTTCCCAAATAAAAAGCTAAATGCTTTTCTAAGTTATGGCTAATTGTGTAGTTCTATACAAATCCATCTATTAATAGATAAACATTCAAAGGTTTATTTAAATACTAGAAATTAAATTAAATTCACTGATAATGAAAAGCTTAAAGATTTACATATTTGGATGTTCAGTCTAAATGACATATTATTTTATTTTCCGCCAATAATATCAAAAACCAACTTCATATTGCGTTTTAATCTACAGTGTTATGATTTATATGATATATATAATAGATAATCTATTTTTATAATAATAAAAAAATCTATTCCTAACCCTGGGAAAGGTCTCGATTATTATCAGAGGGACGTAGCTTTCCCACCAAGTTGATATAATGTTTGTTTGTAATACGCTGTATTATACATATAAGATATACCTATGTATTTTTCCCGGAACGGGATAAAGGGAAGTTGTAACTTATATGCTTGTAAAGGAGGTCAAACCTGAATGCTGTTAAAGGCAAGCCTTGTTAGCATTACCACATAGTGATATGTCTTGTGACAGACGTACAATAGTACTGAATAATTATTTTTTATTAAACATTGTACGTCCAGCAGGGCTATTCGCTAACTTTGACTTTTCTAATGACCATCAGCTGTGACGTCATGACTGTTTGTCATTATAGTTATATAATACGAAATTAGTTGTTTGACAACCATTATGTCCGCACTTACTGATAGTGATTTTCATTTTAGCTGTCAAAAAAGATACGCAATAGCAATGCAGTGCGTTGATAAAGCATTCCATCTTTTATTGTTCGGAATGTTGTCACCTACATTGCTAAGTCCTGCGTGATACCACACTTGAGGTATTCCGCAATACACCTCATAATACGAATAGCGTTTTCAATTATTTAATTATATGTTAAATTACAAGCATAGGTTATGAATATCGAAAATCCTTTTCATATGTGATGTACATATTAAATCTATGAAAATATGGAAGGATAATTATTATAAAATATTCATTGAAATGCTATTTAAAGTACTGTTCCTCGAACTTCATAAGTTTTTATACTTCGATAACCTATAAAGCGTATTATGATGAACTTTTTAATATTCGATATTGAATTGCGAGAATTTTTAATATAGATCCAGAGTATTGTTTAACATAAAATATTACTGGATTATGTTTCTAGTATATTAATGTAAATAGCTTTTATGTTAATGTAACTATGACAGTGCTTTGTTTCAGTTCCGAACAGTTGTAAATGAAATATATGTTGGAGGTTACGCGCTTTCAGTGGCAGTACTGCTATTGTCTCTGATCATTTTCTTATATTTCAAGTAAGTACTACATTTTGCAGGACATATTTATGCGAATTGCAAATTTAGTTTTTATATATAATATTAATAATGAGAACAGAACATATAAACTATACTTTTAATCATAACCGTAGCTTTGATTTACTATAACTTTTATAAACAGAAAATAATCTATATTGGAGAAACTTTTGAATTTATAAGGTTTAGAAAAAGTTATAAGAGCATTATAAAAAAAATAAAGTAATTGCTGCCATGCGAATTATTAAAAAATAATATTTTATTTATTTCCTTTTTAATTGTTTATATTCCGATGTTTTAGAATTACAAATATTCACATAAAGCACAATTCAAATATGCAATTAACTCGTTCTAAGAAAATATAATATTGTTTCTTATATTCAAAGAAAAATATAATCTATAAGTACTAAGTCTAAGGAATTATGCTAAGACTTAGTACATTTAAATTACCAGGAAAATAATATAGGCAGATAGATTTTTCATCTCTATATATATTTCTCGCTGTTATTTCTCATAATTGTATTTTCAAGATGCTTATGTATTACATAATATTATCCTTTAACAAATTAATAATGTAACATTTCTATTTCAATTCATAAACCACATAATAATCATACAACAACATATTATACAACTGGAAGGAGATCCGCTCGTGTTGTTCCATATTATTATAATATAACCATCGCGAATATATTAACCGCATGTATATCCTCCAAGTATCTCGGTATTTAAACCCAACTGCATATAATATTCTCTATAATCTCTATAAATCTAAAATTTAGCTTTATATCAAAACATAATGGATATTTATAAATATATACTAGATATTATTCCAATCGACAATTATAAATAATCACAATAAACTCAACATAATTCATATTTCATATTCCTTTTTTGAAAATGACAGAAATATTTTAAAATTAAAAAAAAGATCTGTACTCCATAACTATATAATATAATTAATGATTATCTTCCACTATAACATGATTCTTCTTCTATTCTCTGCAACTATCACCAACATTATCTTAGTCTATCACAGACTACATACATATGTATATAAAATTTATATCTACACTAATAAACGTCGTAGAATATTCCCTCTTATTCGTAATATCCCTCTAAATCATAGAATCATAAAACACGCCCATTCCTCATAGTATTGACTAGGCATGTTCAATACTCACTGCGTCACTCGAAATTAATATTTCATTTTCATCCGTCCTAAGATGACTTTCCATTTAAACTTCTCAATTTAAAATGTGTGATCTAATATTAGGGTACATTGGCTAATAAAGTGTACAGAATATCGGCCTACATTTACCCTCCTTTCTCTCTGCGTAACCTAATCGTCTTCGTTCCACTTTTAAAATTTTTAATACTAGGGACCAATGGCTATTAGTTTGCGAAAGAACATTATCATTTCAGATCACTCCAATGTATGAGGATCCGGATACACATGAATTTGTTTACTTCCTTCACACTGAATAATATTCTTTGGATCGTGTGGTACCGAACTGTAGTTAACAGCGCTCAAGTAGTTATGGAAAATAAGGTACGATTTATATAGATATACATTCATATATATAATATTATTAATCAATAAGAATTATAGACATAATATATTTTATTTCTAAGATTTGGTGTCAGATTCTGCACTTGATAACAACGTACTTTATGGTAACCAGCTACTCTTGGATGTTTTGCGAGGGGTTGCATCTACACATTGCTCTTATTGTGGTAAGTATTGTGTCATATATTAGTTTAAAAATATCTACACTTTTAAAACATAAAACAAAACACCACATATATTTTTTTTTATATACAGTATTATTTGGCCACCTCACATCTATTCCAACAACATTTGTTCTACGACTTATTTATTACAAATCTTGATAAACAACACAAGATAAACGAAACAAAAAAAATGTTGCTCCCTCTTTTTCTTACTCTGTATTTTGTAAGAAGTGTTTAAAAGGTTAACGCCCGGGCACCATCCCTACGCTCAGTGTTGATGACAGTTAGAGAAACAGAGGTAGCAAATAAATTTAATACGGGAAAACTTAAATGTTAAAAACTGTTAATTTTCAAAAGTCGTAGAAAAAATGTTATTGGGATTGATGTAGACAGGCTGCCTGCAAGAGGTGGCCAATTGATTACAAATAACCCTGTATAAAGATATTCATTATTATATTTTTTTGAATCTTCGAATCTTAGAGCTCAATTAATTCAAGAATTAGTGTATTTTTATTAAATGTTCTATGTAATGTATCTTTATCGAGTTCTAGTTGACTTTTGATTACCTCAACGACGCAGAGTACAAGTCTAAGGGGCTTTGTTAGTTAATGCTTAAATAAATTAGTGATAAACTTCTCCTTCGATAGTTACTAAGAACATAGCGTTACATAAGATTTGTCATTTATAACAATAGCTATGTAATAATAGAATATATTAAAGTTTTTATAGACTCCATTATGTCAATTGCGTATATATGGAAAATGTAAGAGCATATTAAATTAATTGTAATTTGATAGACGTCGTACGTAGCTACTTAAGAAGACATACATACGAGACTCCCTCTAAAATATTCTCTTATTCAATTGTATAGTATTAATTGTCATTCATATATAAATATAAGATATATCTGACGCATGCGCTTTACAACTATTACTAATTGTTACGTATGTTTAAAGTAGCAGATATTATAATTTCAGTGCATATGTAATTTTTCACCATCATTTCTTTTGTAAATAATTTGAGCTTCTGTATTTCTAATGAATTTCTGGTTAAATCGCAAAAAAATATTGATTTATTGTGGCTTGTGGCTTGGTTTTATTTATGTAGTATAAATGACCATAACATCTAGACCTTAGTTAATCACACATATTTCTCCTGTGTCATAAATATATGTTCTCCTGCTACGTTATTCCTTTTATGGTTCTAATAATTACACTCCGCATTACTAATTTGAAAGGGACTTTGACTTTAGGGCTTTCTGCCTGGAAAATTAATGATAGCTTAAGTTTACTTCCAAATATATAACGTAACATTATTGCTTTAGTAAAGTAACTAATAAATAATATTTATATTTTTTATTAGGATCACAATACAATAAAATGATTCTGATATTGAATAAAAAAAAAATACCCATCACAAATACATATATCGATTTAAGTCACCTTTATTTATTTTTATCTAATTATTTTCTTTATAATATTCAATTTAATATTATCTCCAGAGTATCATTAATCTTACGAACAATCATTTCTTTTCATACTTTATCTGGAGTCTCACATCGAAATATATAATTAAAACAATTTGTATTATATACTTAAGGCTATATCATTATTAGTGATAGTATAATGTACCTTATTTAGATATATTTACAGCTCAATTTTATAAACGCATAGAGGGACTAGTGAGGAAACCGAGACCTTAAAAAAATATATCTTGTACTTGAAACAATGTTTAAATGTTTCACATCATTAGAAGGAGGCGTGCTGTGCATCGAAGACTGAAGGAGGTCGGATACAGCTTTTGTGATCTTAATGTTAACAACAAATATATATATTATACTATGAGCCTAATTCTCGATATGTCGCCATCATAGCACCAGCATATTGCTGGTTATATAAAACACGATTTGAAAGATTTATCAAAATTAGATGAGAAATGCGATCCTCTATGCGAATACATAAATATCCATACACCCATACACCCATACACCCTCAATACACCCTTATACAAATTACAAAACCTTTTCGCCTAGTTACAAAGCAATTAGCTTCGCTCGCTTGGTCAATTAACAAATATCACTTATCAAGTGAAACAATTAAGTGCTCTATGTGTACAATCGTATAATTATACTTCATTAAAAATCACTGAGGACTCAAGAAACATTTGTTTTTTACACAAATAAAGCAATTGATATCGAAGGAGATGGTTTCGGAATAGGATTAAGTCAGCTTGGCATACCATAAACATTTTCTGTATTTTATGAGATTGGAACGAAACTTTATTGTTCAATTTGTTAAAGTATTATTCCGAACAAGCTATTGTGATTGGCTTAATTTTACTCTTATATTTATACTAGTTTTTGAATATGGCTTTGCGTGATAGTTTTTTAATAATATTTTCCGAAATTATTAATTTCATTAGCTGCTTTCTACTTCGCTTCCTTGAATAACATATTTAGTTTATAAAAATTGTTCTGTTGCGACAAAGGAGGCGAAACAAACAAACCTTTATCATTTACAATAATGGTAGTATATTATATAATTATACAAAGGATTAAATGTTGCCCAAACAAACGTGACCCAACTAAAATAATAAATCCTTTGTTTTCTTAATCTGTTTAAAACTAGATAAAGTATACCCGGGTTGTAAACTTGTAATACTCAAATATTGGTAAAGGACAAGGTGACGCTACTGGTGGTAGGTGGTTACTGGTGGCCACGGTGAGTGCGAAAACGATCCCGTGGCGTCCCATTGCAGGGATGAGGGCAGCCGTTGGTTTTTTAGTGGGGGTGCCTTAAAAATGGCAGCGTTTCCTATGCTGCCGGGTACCGCACATACCACCCGGCCATCGCCATCCTGGCCGGTGTGACGATGCGGAAACGCATTTTTCCATCAAAAAAAAAAAAAAGGGGGTTATTGGTGATAAAAAATAGTCAACATAATACCATTTTCTTTTATAAGGTGTTCGTGAAAGAAGATGTTGCAATGCGTTGTTTCCTGGCTGTGGGTTGGGGAATCTCTCTGATCATTGTCATCGTGTATGGCGTTGTACGGTTTTATCTACCTGGTGGGACTGACCGGTGAGTAGACCGAATTATGGAAACAAATATTAATGTTATTATATTACATAATAAACAAAATTATCAGATTCTATTAGCCATTAAATTATTTTTGTTATTTTTAAATAGTTCTGCATTATCAATTATCCATAATTTTGACAATATTTTATTATAACATATTTCCTATATTTTATAATTTATATGAATTAAATACCATCATCATTTAATTGAAAACTTAAAATCTCTAAATCTTGAACATTTTAAAGTTATTTTTAAAATAAATTTGTGTATTATTGTTTTCTTTGTTTATTATATAAAAAATATACGTTTTTTTTATCACAATAACAATAAAAAAACAATAGGAAATATTTTCGTCGCAATTTTATAAATTTTAGATCAATCAGTTTCAGAATAGAATAGAATGCTATTTATGCAAAGCGATATTTTTAACAATAAGCTTCTGCGAATTTATATTTCTCTTGTAAACATTGTCTTTCGGTGGTTTCGAGGTCTTTCGATGAGTTCAACGTGGGATTTCTCTTTCGTCGAATCTAATAGCGAATCATAAATCTCCAAGCCCATGCAAAAGTATATCGTTTTTACGACTTCGCGTTTATGTTCTTTGTCAGTTCTTTGATTTATAGACACTTACTTCGTGTCTTGTGATAACATTTGGTACTGTTTTTAATTTTGTTTGTGTAAATTATATCTGTTCTTGTCTCTTTTATCTAAACAGATAAAGAAGAAACGCTATATAACGTTATATATATATATATATATATATATATATTTTATTTTGTGTAATAAATAAACATCTAGTTAATTCTTTATCTTTGTCTTTTACTGCTTTATGCAGATATAGAGGATAAATTTAAAATGGTTTTGTAATACGTGCATAATATTATCGTGCAGACAAACTTGAATGAATATTTATTTAAAAATATGGAAAAATATTTGAAAAGCTAAAAATACTATACTAGCATAATAAACGCTTTCAAAAAAAGTCTTTATTAAAAACATAAACAACAATGTTAACTTTTGAAAGACCAAATCTGTTGGAGTATTAGAAATCATAGATTGAGGAGTAATAAAAAAAAGTTACAAAAGAAAACTAAACGTATAACTTTTGCTTCGTTCATTTAATGGCCTATTAAAATTCATTTTCCGATATTTCTATAAATTTAATATTCTTTTATATCTTCCATAGCTGCTGGATAGAACAGAACGATGCATACTGGATAATAGTCGTCCCAGTGGTTCTCTCTCTTATCGCTTCTTTTGGTAAGTACACAAATTCGATCTAGTAAATGAAGTTTAATCAAATTATTTTATTTGTCTAAATCCAAATACAGCATGTAACACAAATAACGCATCTATTAGCTCATTTGGTAGAGCGAGCGAGGGTTCGAATCTCTGTCCGTATCGATTTATTTTTCATTCTATTTTTATATAAAGTTAAATAAGCTTAACATGGCTATACATGTTTATAAATATTTTCAAACATTAATTTCGGCAGTGGCATCTTTTCAATGTTTATCTATACTGCAAGGTTAGAAACATTGGTTAGCATTTTCGAAAGAAGCCTAATAGATGTCACCACCGTCCCGACAAAGATAATCTTATATAGAATGCTTAATTCACCGAGACGGACAGCGATACGGTAGCTCAATTAGTAGAGTGACGGGATGATTTCCCAGAGGTTGCGGGTTCGATTTCCTGCCCTTATCGGTTTATTTTTTATTATATATTTATATAAATTAAAATCCTATTTTTTAATTAGAACTTTATAATACTTTTATTATTATTATACAGTGCACATATATTCCATTTTATATATGTACGTATTATACAGTACAGTATGAATTTATTCCACTTTATCACTGATGTTACCTACTGTGGCCACGCAATTGTAATGATATTAATTGGAAGTGCCCCTGTTATATGATTATAAAGATAGGTCTTATCAATCAATTGGAGAGCTAATTGCTTACACGTTGCATAGTAGCTCATTGACTGATTATATATTAGTTTTTAAAACACATATATGTATACCATAACTTATGTAACCATGAATCAGTTAGTAAGAAATAAACATATTATTTAAATAGTCAAATCATATTAAATAGTAGTATACAGGCTCTATATTAGAATTATATTCACTAAACTAAAAAAAAAAAAACAAAATTTAGTTTTTCTTTTGAATTGTGTGGGAAAAGCATTCAACTTGTAAATATTTCGAAGCTCATCGTTTAAAATATGTAAAAGATGTGAATGTTGAGGTTTATGTTTCCGCTGCCGGTAAATGTTTAAATTATATATAAAATCTCAAGATTTGTAAGTTTGTATGTTGGTAAATGTGTTCGCGCTGACTACAAATATTGACGATGTTCATGCAAATCTTTCAACACATAAAACCTATCAACAGGTTTTGATAGAAGATTTGATTAAGAAAATAATAAATTTAAATATATTTTTTGTGAATGTTACGTCAGTGCCAATTTGGTACTTTTAAATCGTTTCCTAAAAGTTCAGACAAATAAACATAAAAATTTTAATTAGTGAATAATGTTAAAATATGTATAAATATTGTTTTAAATAAATTTAGTTTGTAATAGATGCCAAAATGCTGCATTATATTAAAAATGCATTGCTTTCAAAACATTTAATATTATATTTTTAGATATCTACATATCTACGAACTTCTTTTGACTGTCGGTTAATATCATATACTAACCTGCGTCCCAAAATCACAAACGCGAGAATGCAATGGGTGGAGGGTTCTACGAGTATGTGGACAGAATTTTTAGATTTTGTGTTGCGAATTTTCCGAAATAAAGACCTTAAGACTTACAGAGGTATTTGAAATTATTAGTCAGATATTTGATTACATCATTTGGAATAAAATATTCTATCAATCTATCTTTTTAATCTCCACTTAAATAAATTAAAAATAGATAACCAACATTCGGAATTATCAGCTTCAATATTGCTATTGATGCTGTCACCAGTTCCATTGGAATTGGAGCTGAACGTCTTGGAAGCCACTGTCTTTATCATCGAACTAGATAAGAACGTATGTGACACCTATGATGTTACTAACTCACAAATAATAATAGCTTTTAAGTATTGCGAAGACTTTTTATTTTTGCTGTCTGTCCTAGAGTCAGTAAAAGTTTCTGATAAGCCGTTACAGCTTAGGGTAATTATTATTTTTTTATACAATTGAAAGAACATAGTTTTGACAAGCTGTACCTGCGACTTCGTATGCGTAGATTTCGATTTCGATAAAACGTACCCTTTGTAGTACATACCCGTGTATAATCTATAAACCTTTAAAGTTTCTTCAAACTTCGACAAGTAATTTTTGCGTGTAGCAGTATTTTTTAGTTTATTTTTATTTTTTTTGTGTATTTAATCACAGATCATTTTTAACAGAGCAGGTAGTCCGATTTCGTATTTTTTTTATTGGAAAGGTCATTATTATTCCCTGAAGAGAGGACCACTTTACCAATTTTGAAAAAAAAGTCTCATTTTAGTCAATGGTACGAAAATAATAGATTATTAACTTCTTTTTTTCATTATATGAAAAAAAAAACACTTAAAAGTAAAGTAAAGGCCATGACAATATATTCCTGAAAACTGCAACCGAACCGGTTAATCCGTTTCTTAGATTAGTGTATAGAAACATACATACAGATGTACATACATACAAACATACAGACGAACAGACAAAATGAAAAACCATTGTTTTGAATTCTTTCGCATATAAAGACCCCCCATAAAGTTTATTTTTAAATAAATTCCCAGTACAGAAATCGATCGATATTTATTATATGTATAGATAGAGCAATATTTAAATCCCTTATTTGAATATTATGTGTGGATTTATATTGGTTAATAAACAATCTAATATAAATAAAATAATAAATATCTAATAAGGTAACTGGATAATAAACAATCACTTGAAATATTTTCTCAGTCATATGCTCACTGAATTTGATTGTGTACAAAAGTTTAAGTCACAATCACACCGGTACGTACCTACGTCAAACTTATAACCAAGGGTTAAATACAATTTTTATCAATACTAAATAAGTTTGATGGCTAAGGTCTCGTTTGAAAATTCTTTGCGGTCTGACTCTATTTATAACTACATGATTTACTTTATTTTTCAGAAGTAGCAGTAACGGTATCGATGTAAGTCATACAGATATACATGACCTATGTATGAATATTACAGTATATATACATATACTGTAATATTCAGTATAATAAACAGATGAAACCTTATATATATCAACATTATTTTAAATCAAGTATTTCAGCTTTTAAGCTACATTCATTGAACTTAAAAAAATCGTTTCAATAAGTATGTAACCTAAGGCAAGGAAAATTTTTTCAGTATTTAATATAGAGATCGTTTGTATATTCGTTATTTACTCTTAGTTTAGTTTATAATGCTGATATTTTTTTTGTACCCAATGCATTTCAGTGAATATGTGATTAAGAAAATCTGTGATTGTGATAGTTTATTTTCCACTTACGAATGTCAATCAATATTGCACTATTATAAAAACTAATGTAATTATGTGTGGCATAATATTCAAATATAGAATATAAATATTTCTTTGGATACTTGCCCTAGCCAAAATAAGTTATTTCAACTATATAAGAATTAACTTTATCGTCCTAAGCAGTAACGTCTTACTATTAAGTTTTACTGACTCTAGAACAGACAGCAAAAATAACAAGTCTTTGAAACACTTTAATAATAATGTAGCTGTACTTACTCATTTTTATGACGATTACTACGATCTTAGATTTAAAATATAACCTTAAACGGATACCATTTTACCATGAATATTACATCGGTATAAAACTAAAAATCATTCCAATTGAAAGTTATAAAATACATAATTAACTAACCAAAGTTGATGTAACTAGATCTAAATAATATATTGGTCGAAACTCGAAGATCCTAACAAAACACGAGCTCAATACTTGCCTTTATTCGTAGAAACTTGATACTTTACCCTTTATTCACATTGATTTGGACAAGTAATGGTAAACTACTAGAAATATTACACTTTATGAAGTGTTCTATTTATATCGCATTCCCAAATTATTTCTGATTAGTTTTTTCATTCGATGATTTTTTTACGTATATATTACTTATTACTGCAAAATTATCCTTAATTTTTCTACATTATTTTCTAATATTTTCATGAAAAACCACACTGGTTTGAACGGATACCTTAAATATATTTAACTTAAATCACTACTTTTATTCCTATAAAAAGTATTATTACAAAATAAGAAAATACTAAGTTATACTAAGTCGAATCCGTCCAAAATGATATATGTTTACAGTTTTTCTGATCAACGTTGTACGAGTTCTTCTAACCAAGCTACATCCCACTACGAACCAGCGCTCATCTGTCGCTACAAGAAAAGCCGCCCGAGCCGCTCTCATCTTGGTAGTATAACACCTTTTCAGCTTAAGATAATCTGCAAGAAGTATTTAAAATAGAAAAGATAAGTTAAAACATATGTCGGCACTTATAAGACAAATCAAATCTTCTTTAACTACATCTATAAAACTCGTCGTCAACAATAAAAGGAATTCAATTATATATATCATCACAAAAGCTTAATGCTAAAGTTATATTAACATAATTAATTAATATTTTTAAATACAATCAAAACATTAGACAATAAGTAATTTTATGTGTATTGTGTGCATAGTTTTAAATTTTAATAACTTAATATTGTAATGTAACTTAATATTTTTATTATTATTTAATTTAGCATAAGAGAACTTCAAACTATATTATGCTAACATAGTTTTTAATACCAGTTTCTTTTGTACAGACACTCCTTATATACTAAAAGCATTCTCATATACTAAATACACGCAATACATATTATTCAAATGACATAATTAGGACTCATTCAATTATTTTGTCCTTTATTTAGTCTGCTCCAAATATAAACGATGTGTTTTAGGAATTTAATTGAGTTGAGTTTAAAGTCTACACATTTTCACTCTTATCTCCATTTATAGATTCCGCTACTGTATTTTTATAGATTCCACTATTTGGACTTCACTTCGTGCTGATACCCTTCCACCCTTCACCAGACATGCCAGGCGAGAAAGCTTACCAAGTTGTATCTGCCCTTCTAACTAGTTTGCAGGTCATTTTAAAAAGAAACACCCTTTAAAAATACCACAAAAAAACTTATTTATATCCACACACAATCATATTAATGTGTATTCGTATACTTTCATAAAAAAAATAATCTTCTTATATAATACTAATATGAAATTGACCTTTCATATGTGAATGTATATATGTGTACAATAAGCCTGGTGCATGCATGTAATAATAAAAATAGGTATGTTTTATAATACACATTGGATTACAGGGGACCTGCGTCGCTATTTTGTTCTGCTTCACCAACCACGATGTGGTGACCACCATAAGGACCCACTTCTCGAGATATATGCAAACCAACGACGGAATCCCTATGACTGGTAAGTTTTATTCCTAATACAAAAATAGGTGGGAGTTATTTCTTTATTTAATATACCAGAATAATCTTTTTAACATTATTATTAAGGTCAATAACCAGAAGTTCCAAGGTATTAAATAAAACTAGAGTCAACTCTATAAAGACATTGCTTTTAATATTAATTTATATTTTTAACATACGTGTTTTATTTAACATATTATTAACATTGTTATTTTATACTTTATTCACATTATAACTAACCTAAGAGGAAATTATTATAAATGATGATCTTATTTATTTTACATTGCTGACGCTTGTGTGTACTAATGCTTTATAACATTTATTGTTATAATATACAGGGTGTTACACTTGACAAAAAGTGGTCGCTTACGTTAAAACCGAAAGTGAAACCATTACGACGAATTGGAACCATAATTGCCAGAGGCCAAAATTTTAGGGACACGAGTTAATCACGAAAATTGCGCCACCCTGTATAAAAAAAATCTGTGGATATAACTGTAAATATTTTTATGTTTATCCAGGACTAGCGTCTCGTGGTGGCATTGCCCAGGTATAATTGATAAAGGATCTGATTACATTTCACAGTACATACCTTCAAAATTAAAATAAATATACAGGGATTAACATACAGAATGAAATAAGCCATGTACCGTCAAAGAATTCCGAAATTCGATATATATACCAAGCCTAATTTACATTTAAAACATTATTGACAATGAAAATACTTGTGTAATTAAGACAAACCTTTTCCTTGTCGACTCAAATTATTAAACTCTCACTAGTTTAGTTGAGTTTATCGATGAGACTAAT
This sequence comes from Napeogenes inachia, assembly GCA_959347355.1. Classification (NCBI taxonomy): domain Eukaryota; kingdom Metazoa; phylum Arthropoda; class Insecta; order Lepidoptera; family Nymphalidae; genus Napeogenes; species Napeogenes inachia. The sequence continues at coordinate 10,591,775 of OY365800.1, read as the reverse complement.
GGGAATTTATTATTTATGTTTCTTACAATAAGTACTTCAAATTAATTCATAATATTAAGCTATCTAACCTGAAAACCATTTCTATTTTTTAAACAAATCAACAAAGGATTCTTCATTGAAAATGTTGATGATTTAAAAGTTATGTACTGCTTCTAATCAACGTTTCATAGACATATACAAATTATAACTGTTATAAATCCTGTTTTATGTATCTAGATAAAATTATACTAATGGTATAATAAGATTTAACGACGGAACTAAGATTTCGTTCGCCTTATCCTAAATATCAAAAAATTAAGCATTTTCCTCCTCGACAAACTGATTATGTTACTATACATACTACAGGAAACGTAACTAATAATATACATTATTTTTATTCAAAATCTGAAAATGTATATAGTTCTATTATAATATATATGTTTCATAAAACATATTAAATCATTTGCTTTTGGATATATTCACTACAATCTCTTATTCAGTCTTTTAAATTTATTAAGACACATGTTTAGAATCCTGCCTTTTAGATAACTCTGATATTTTAAAGAGTTCATATTTTTTTACATACATTTGAAGTAGTCTTTACATATAAAATTGCCAATTCACAATGTTGGTTCGTGTAAAGTTCGATATTTTTCATTCGATTGCTCCAATTGTTTTTTTTTATTTCCCCTTCCGAAGTTTCTTTGACATGTCTGTGCCTGTGACCAGGAAAATCGACATTGCTCGTTATTTTCGAAAATTACTTTTACGTTCAAAGGGTAGAAAATATCAACGACTTATTTAGTTATGATTTCAAAATGTTTTTGAGGTAAAACATTCTTAAAAAAAATTGAGAGTTAGTACAACAGTTACTAATAGTAATCTGTAAACAAATGCAAAATATGATACACCTAAGTGTACTGTAAGAATTGCAAACTATGGACAATCTAGTTATCAAACAACCGAGACCTGTCATTTGATCTAGTCTACCTTTTTACGACAATGTTCATCCACACATCGCACAACAGACTTCCTGATAATGACAGGAGCTTCAATTGCAACCCGCCACTCTCGTGTGCGCGGGACGTCTAGCTAACATGATCCGACAGGAACTTTATTTGATAATTATTCCTAGTTAAATACTTTAATTTAAATATGCAGAGGTACATAAACAATGATGAAAATAAGTTTAAAAATCGAGGATCTTTTTACACCAAGATCCCATAGTTAAGGTTTAAGCTCATTTTGACAAGTCATGTATTCTTAGATAAATATGTTATACAATTAACAACTTGCAATAATATATTATTCCCTGAAAATAAAAATAAAAGTAGATAAAACATTTTAAAATATTTTGGCTCGATTTATCTTTTATAAAGTGTTTTTGTAGATATTTTTAGAATGATTGATGAGTTACATACAAAATATACACATTGGAATACTCAAATTCTACGTCCTTGAAATCAGAGGAATTGATAATCTTTATCTGTGTCATATGATAAGAAATTTGTCATTTGAAGGTTTTTGTAAGTTTCGCAATAGTTCAAATCTTCTAAAAAATTAGAATTATTTTATTTCCGTTATTTACATTATAAATAATAATTTAATTCAGACGTCATTCCCTTATTATTTCTTCATAGTTTAATAATTTGCAATTTAATAAAATATTCATATTTTTTTTTAATTATAAAAGAGAATATACATCATAATTTCTACGTCTTTTATTAAAACAGTTATAACTAAATTATTAAATGTTTCTCTCCGTATATAATAATTGTTAAATGTTTCCAGGTGTAACCGGGGGCGATAGTATGATGAATACTAGAGAAAATGTCGTATGAAACAACTCTACAGGGTTGTCATGACCCCAGCATGTCAAACGGAACAACTTGATTAAAAAATAATTATTGAATAAATTTAGCTAGAAGTTGTATCTTAAATTTAATCTTACTTATCTCATACCGTCTCAATGTTATCAAATATTATTGTGACCTAATTATATAAAGATGTAATTATATATAATATAATACTTGAACGGTTAGTGCGACAGAAGTCACTTGGGCAATGATTTTAATCCCTTATTGGTTTGGAAATCATCATTTATATAAAGTTATCAGATATAAAATATTGATATGTTGGCAGCCCTGTTTTTTTTCTATTTTTCTAACCTGTAAATCTAAAATACGACTCGAGCTTACTTATCCCTAAGCGGTAGTGTAAGGCCTATTTGCTGAATGCAAATAAGATTCAATCTATGTACATATATACATCTAATTAATTCTATTGAAATAATGTATTGGACGTAGTTTTACTTATATACGTAAAGTTGTCTAAATACATGTGTTTTATTTAACCTCAAAACGCACAATGGTTTTGCTAATAGAAATAGTATTCTTATAGAAGAATACAAGCGTTATTATATTCCTTTTATTTTCTTTAAATATGCATAAAGTTCTATCTATAATCAAGGTTTTATCTTATTTATCGTGATGTAAGAAAATTTAATGAATTAAAATATTCACTTTTTTAGATAAAATTAATAGACACACTCTATCGTTATACCTATTATTATAATTTTCTTATAGGATAATGATAGTCGTGGTTTCTACAGCTGGTAAGGAACATTTTTATATATATATTTTTACATTGGCTATAAAACGTAGGCCTTTAACATGAAACAGCACACGTTCTACTTAACATTCCAATAACGATATCACTGAAGATTTGTTAAAATAAGAAGTACCTATTATGTGAAATAATGATACTGATAATTACAATGGAATCCCATTGAAGATAAGTTGTCCGGTTAAGTAACAAACAGACATATATAAATCTATAAATTTATAACTGATTTACATCAGACATAGGTATTTATTATAAAATTGCATATTAAAAGGAAGTGAATTAAATCATAAAATTTCACCTAATAATATAGGTATTATGTGTATTATTATGATAATTGTATGCTGATATTTAATGGCCGTATGAGAGATTTGTTTATATTTTTTCTTACCGTAGGTTTTTCAATTGATTTTGGAACTGAAATGCTGTGTCCAAATAAAGAATTAAACAATAAAAAATACCTGTAATTCAATCATTGTAGTTCAGTCTTTGCCCTATGTTAAGTACTAACGCAAACTATTTTACACGGAGGTTGTGTGTTTAACACTCATTTTTCCACAAAAATATACAAATAGAACGATTGAAACATATTTGTAATTACAATTATACAATATCATAATGCCACTGAGAATTTATACAATTTATAAGAACTTTTTGTTATTTAAAAGTGACAAAAAGTAGCTTGCAATTAACGCATTTATAAAATTGTTGTTAACATTATTTAACATAAACGCTGAAATTCAGTCAGTGGATTCGCATTTTGACACAAAGATATTTCAACTTGTGATTTATTTTAAATTAATAACAAGACGCTTTAATTCATTAAGAATTAAATTTTAATAAATTACATTACCTACCTACTTACAAGTATTATATATTTTTTGAACACTATTTACAAAAGATTAAAGACGTTTATAACTAAACATCAACAACAATTGATATGCTCTCTGTGATAAAGCACTTTGGTATATATATATATACTTTCATATTTAATTCCAAAATGTATTTACATAATTAAGAATGTAAGAAATGTCTTTTTAAACAATTTTTAAGTTCTTGTAATCATCAGATCTAATATTTAAATAAATCCGCCCAAAAAAATCTTGTTATTTTTAACCGCCGAGTATGATTTTTCATTTCCTTATTCACTAATTATTATATACATAAGTTCCCTACAATTATTTAAGAACAACACTTTAATAATAATTCATCACAGAGTTATATCATTTCTATGCAAATTTTTATTCACACGTCAGAACACAAGTCGAACTAAGCTAATAGCACCTTAACCCACAAAGTTCATTACCGATTTCATATTGAAACAACTCAAAATTAACCGTAAAACACGTAAGATGAACTAAGTATGATGCCCATTTCAACTAGAATTGCAAAAGTTATAAAGATTAAATATAGTCCCATTAACACAAAACCAAGAGTTCTTCTGAGTTTAAATTTTCCAATAAACAGAGTGATCCATAGTGAGGTAGCAGCAAGTATCAACGAGCCAACGACAAAGTCGATGCCCGCCGAGTTAATGGTAACTGCTGTGTCTTGTCCTTGTGCAAGCAGAGTCATAGTCTTGATAAGCCATGGCAGACCAAGGGCAAATAATATCGCTAAGGAGTTAGCGCCCAAAGCATTCGAAACTCCTATTCCTCCCTTACCTGAAATAAATATAAGATAGAGATAAACATCGAGTACTTGATAAGATATATCAATTACAGATAAATATAAGTACAGGTCGTAATTCTTTGTCATTTTTTTTATTGATTGAGCAAGTGACAGTAATTGCTTCGAAAATTGGAGAAACCAATTTGTAATTTTTATACGGGTGTATGGATATATGTGGGAGTGATCGCATTTTTCAACCAATTTTGATGAAGTTTTAGTCTTTTTATCATTACCACGCTGAGACCGTATAAAGTAAACAACATAGGGCCCATAAAACTTCCCAGAAACAAAGGTAAAAGTTAACAACATTTGTAACTAAAGCACGGTCAAAGGTCATGAAAAGAGTACATACTTTTTGTTTCCTTATATTAGCAATCTTTTTGTCTAAAATTTTTTTATTAAAAGGATTTTGACAGTCGCGTACCAAAATTGACCCGGTGGACATAAGGACAAGATTATTAGTATATATATAGTATAAGGTTTCAAAAATTATATTTCACAAGTATCTATGAGAGTCATTGTCTTCGAATATCTCATAAGCCAGACTAGAACAATTAAATAACTCTTTTAATGTATTAGGAATATTTCGGATTAAGGTTTCATAAAAATTTGTTTATTTGTTTTTATAAACACGAAAGGTCACACAGAAACTGCTTCGGATAGTAAATATTATAATTTAAACTAACTTAGAAAACTGTTAAGGTACGTTCAGAAGTTAAAAAGATATGGAACAAAATTGAATTTGGAATCGATTAAATTTATTACAATATAAAAAAAATTACTCAGCATAAAAAACAGTTAATCAATTATTAAAATGCAATCTGATTTATAATAAAAAGGGCATTAATCATTAGAAAACAAGTTTTTGTGTGAACAAGAGTGATAAGTAATTTAGAATACATTTGAATCAAAGATATCAGAAGTTATTGTAATTTGACAGTAGAATGATTTATAATTAAACATGATAAGTTAAATGTATTCTGATTGATCTTAATCATTTTATTGTAATTATTTAAAGGTAATCAAAGTCATGCTCATAATAAATCACGATATCATATTTTTGTATATTTCAAATTTAAATCCAAATTCAAAATATCTTTATTCAAATAGGCATTTACACACACTTTTGAATCGTCAATGATTACATTATATTCGTCAGTATAGTCAGTCTGTGAGTAAGCTACGATCAGCTCGAATTGCAGTTCTGTTGAGAAGAGTTGGCCAGAAACTCAACAGTTGCCCTTTTTAAATGAAATTTAAAAATGTTTGACTTATATATTATAACATCAACCATGCAAAAAAATCAAGGACCCAAGTTCCACACATTAAGATCAACCAGAAACTCTTGAACGAGAGTAAGATCTATTTAATAATATACTTTTAATTCTAAATTTAAAACTAAGAAAAAGACGATATAAAATGTCTTGTGGAACCTTACTATATATATTAGTGACTCAAGCGTACGAAGCCCATGAAGGATTTGTTAACTTTTTGAAGTCGATTTAATATTTTGAAACTAAAGACGTTTTAGAAGTTAGAATGCAGCTGTAAATACTGATCTGGTACCGAGCAGGTGTAGACTATATACAAAACTCGTGAGAGTTATTTGAACTCCTAGATGTTAATTATTTGAAATCCTAGAACTGGAAATCAAACATCTTCATCAAATACCATCAATATTGTACATTTATGCTATACATATAAAACGAAATTAAAAAAATCAATAGTAATTATACCAAGCAATACAAAATAGTGTATTTCATTCGCAAAATCATAATTATCATTAATTTAATTATATTATAAAGTCGCTGATCAACGTGAGATTTAAAGATATAATATCTTGCCATCACTTTTTTTGGAAATTTTCAGACTTTTGGTGTAAGTGGATAGATTATATAAATATCCAATTAATAATAATCTCTTATCTATTAATCTATAATTTTTCATGATTATATTCGTAATTTGCACAAAGTAGTCGTCCTTTGTTTCAGATAAGAAATTACAAAGAGTAATTAAATAGGAACTCTTTTTAAATGTAAATTATTATTATACTGTAAAATAAAACCGTGGGGTAATAAGTTACCAATTAACATTATGTATTTTGAGAAATTATAAAGTTATTTTTAATTGAGATACAGCTTCTTTATAAATGTGAGCAGTAACTTAAAAAGGACATTTAATTGTATTCTGAAAATTGTACAGAACAGATCATGTTTATGATGATAATGCATTATAATAATTTACAAGACCTTCGCATTTCAATATAACAATTCGCTTGCAAAAGAGTACAGTAAACGCATATATTATAACTATATAAAAAATACTATACCTCTTCTTGACATGATGAATATGGAACAGGCTTCAGGTAAGCAGCCTCCAAACGCAAGGAACGTCATCCCCATTACTGACTCTGGGATATAAAATGTGTGACCTGGAAGAGACAAAATCTGCTTTAAGTCTTAGTAGTAATATAGTGATGAAAGTAAGAATGTAGAGGTTATGTGAGAATAAGAATGATTAAAAGTATTAATTTAAAAGAATCCTACTGTTGGATGGAGTTCTATTCTGTAATTTTGTAAATAGTTTGAAACTGTATGTAACAATGACAATTCAAGACTTTTTAACTCAGAACCTGTAATAAATAAAAATTCATATATTTATAGATTGTTAAGCATTTTAACTTCCGGCCAATGAAATAAAAACACAAATACAAATATTTAGACAAGCCGATATAAATTAGTAAGACAGATAAATAAACGTATTTTATATTCTTAAAACTCTTTTGAAATATTAGTTAAGAATAAACGGGTATGTGTTTTACAATCTAAATACTATTTTTGGTTATAATATATGTAGTCTAGAATGAATAAAATAGTAGGTCAATGTCGGTCTTCCCACACAAGTGTTTACGTAGTGTGTATTAAGTGTATTTACACGTATCTTATGTTGCAACTTATTAAACATTCATTTAAAACATGTCTTGCATTTACTATGAAACTATTTTAGATATATATTATGAAATGTGGTATCAAAACTAATAGCCTAAACTGGTATCCTTAATATTGAGTCCTGCGATAATGAGATCATGAGGCCATAATAATACAAAAAAAGTCGCTAACCTAGAACCGTCATACTCCAGGACACGAAATAGGAGTTAACTCCAATCCACACAATGCACATGATGAAGGACAAAGGATAGAAGCGGCTGCAGGATATTGGCGAAGGTATAGTCAAGCTCAGAATGAACTTGATTGGCCAGGTGTACACCCACCATATCTTATACACTGTGCCCTTTTCTTTAGGAAACCGCCAAACGCTCTTTTTCGCTTTTTGTATAACATCTTCTAGAGATAAAAATAAAATGTTTATTAATTGCTTCACTTTTTTTCGTGACGTTATCATTATAAAAATAAAGTAACAAAAAATAATGTTTGATAACAATACTTTATAATATAAGAATATAGCCAAATATAATTTTAATAGTTATAAAAATTCACTTCAATTTATAAAAAAAAAAAAATATATGTTCAATATTACGATTATTACTTATGACATAAAATAAAAATGGCTACCTTTTTCGGCAACAACTTTATCAGCAGTAACGTAGTTATTTATTTGCATATCTGAGTTATTAAATACTTTGTTGTCAACACCTTCTTCCACTGGTTTTGTGTCGCCTGACACAACATCTGTTCGACAGAATTAATAAATTATATGCTATACTATAATAGAACCTAGAGATTGTTTTTTTTTTAACTTCTTGAAGTTATCAGATATGAAAAAATCTTTTTGAATCTGATAGTTATTCATTGATAAATATTAAAATAACATCGCTTTTTTATAATATTCAATGATGTCTAATCTAATAATATGGCCAAGTAATTGAGTATAATTATTTTTCTTTCCCAAGTTTGATGTTTGAAATTATCGGACAAATGTTTTGATTATTAAGTTCTGTTTTAATCTCAGAACAATTCACATCATTATAACATTGTAAATGATTAATTTAAACTTAAATTTATGAAGTTAACTTACAGTCAGATTTATTCTTGCAACATCTCGCAATAATATTATCTATGAGCCCAAAAAGCCTTATACTATTAAACATGAAGATGAAGTAGCAAATATAAAGGATTTCAAGCACCAACGCTTCATACCAGACGACTTGACCATCCCAGACAATAATGACAAGTGCGGCTACGTTGATCATGTATATTAGCACATCTCTTGTCACTGGTCGACGCTCAATTTGAATGGGCTAAAAGTTAAAAATAAGTCAAGACAATTTTTTTTTTGTCCGCCGGACGGAAAGTGACAACTTTCGTCCTGCTGCGCTAATTGAAGTTGCCACTTTCCGCCTTCGTCGGACAGAAAAATAGCATTCACTCCTCGGGAAGTAAAATAAGAAAGCCTCAGATCACATGTTAGTCGCCCTCGGTTCCACCTCTTTAGACAACTACATGTGATCTGAGACATTTCTTATTTTACCTCCCCAGGTGTGTAATATACTAATAATGCTAACTAATTTTATAGTAGATTTTTTGTAAGTTTTTGGTTTGATTATTAAGAATTTTTGAACACATATTAGGTTTATAGAAAAGAACAAGACATACCTTTCCTATCGAAAAAAATACTGTTTCCGAGGAATAGAAAAATAACTTTTAGATGACATTCAACATAACAAGCCTGTTTATACCAATGAAAAAAACTATACCTTTAAAACTATACCTACTATATGTTCAAAGTATGAACAATCATAATAAATCTTTGAAGATAATCTCCGAAGTTAAGACAAACGCCACTCAAGATCATTATCTATATGTATAAAAAAAATAGTAACGAGGTCAAATCTGAAGGTATATGAAATATGTTTTTGAAAACTAACATAATTCGAAATGTATATTTTTTAAATCAGTTCAGATAACAGATCTGATGAAAAATTGCTTAAAGATTTTTAGGAGATTTTATATTATAGCTGTTTACACCATAGTTTTTTTTATTTACACAGACAAACAAACAATTTTCATGACTTGAACGAGACTAGTTTTTTAAAAATATTTATATATAGACTGTCTTTTTTTATGGACCTGCTTCCTGAACTACGAAAGTTATATTTAAGAAACAACTGCCTGATGCTGAAAAACTAATGTATAAATGAATGTGTGGTATTACCAGAATGGATAAACTGAGAAATTGGAACCTATATATTAGGAAATTTGCAAATAGCACCGGTGATAGAAAAGATGAGAAGTAATCATTTATCGTTGTATGGTCACCCAATGCGGAGGGAGGAAATACAAAGTGTATTAAGTCTATGGATGGGTCTAAAAGAATTCCGACCGAAGAAAACTTGGTGTACTTTACTCGCTTTCCTCAGTTTTAATGATTATGTTTATAGCAAGATTTTACCCTAGCATAAGGACCTTTATAGAGAAAGTCTGACCTCCAAAGTCAACGACAACGGCACACTAAAACTACTAAGCTGAACCCTGACCTTGACAGCTGAACCGCAGTTCAGCTGTAAACTAATAGAGCTGTAAAATATAGAGTAGTTCATTCTTGTCTACCCTCAAACCAAAGTAAAATATTTCCGAAAAAAAAATATTTTATTTTCAAAATTAAACACGAACGAGCTCTGACTTAATAAAAAAAAATATAATATTTTTTAATAATACAAGTTTGTACTTACTGCCACTGCAGCCAGACTTCCAATAGCTGCCACACCAAGGAGGTTGAATATGGCTGATCCCACTATGGTACCAATGCCCATATCAGATTGCGTTAAGAATGTGGAGATGACGTTCACAAAGAACTCAGGACACGAGGTGGCCACTGACATGAATGTGGCCGCAGCAACGTTCTAAAGGTGAGAGCAATCAAAGATATAAAGATGCTTACAGAACAACTTAAGAAATCCTGTCCAATCTAATTTTCTTATCATTGTTCTTAGTTTAGCTAACCAATGTAACTAGCCAAATATCATTAATTAATTCTGATTATAGGAATTAACCCAAATTGAGATTGGATTAAACGATAAAAGTAGAGATTATAATTTAATCTTTTCAATAAGACGTGCAAAAGAGTTCATTGTCCTTGGAATAATCAAATATCAATAGGTACGTTTTTTTAATGCTTCCTTTATATATTAAAGGAACACGAAATCGAAACTATTATTAAAACCATTGACATGTTACTATAAACTAAAAACTAGGCATGCTCATAAATGAACTTTACTCATGATAATCAATCTTGTGATTATAATTATTAAATAAAATAAAAAAACCATATACAGTACATTATAGTACAGTTCAGTAAAGAGTAAAGATAGAATACAGTACAGTAAAGAGATATTTCTAATACTAACCTGTGGTATTTTCAATTCTTCGCATATCAATTCCACGCACGGAAGAAAATAATCATTGCACACTATGGTTAATAATGTAAAGGAGTATAAGCCGAATAACATGTATAAAATAAATGCACCCTGTCGTAATTGAATATCTGAAAAAAAAAAGACATTTTAATTTGGCAATTTCTTTAAATATAAAGTAATAACCAAGCATATCTCTTATTTTTCTCTTTAACATTTATTTGTTTCAAGGAATTTAAACGATAACATGCTATTGAACTTTGGTTTTTAATTTATTTATTAAATTATTTTTCAGTGATGAATAGTTACAAATTCAGATGACTTAGGGAATTTTATTACACATCCTAAAAATTAATATGAAATCCCTTTAAATCGTTATTTCATTTTTCCCCATCAAATTATGTTTAAAGTTACAGCCTAGCCTACAAGAATTGACCTCGGAATTGACGAGGGTTCATAGTTAAATAACGACTATATATTTAAGTAACCTTTAACGAAATGTAACATAACTTTTATATTTGGGTATTTTAATGGATCTAGTTTGTATAAAGATTTTATTTAAGTTAGTTAATATTTATGACATGATTTGTTATTTCAACTAAACACAGAACACATTATTTTAATCTATCTGTCGAAACCAGAAATTGTAATTAATCAATCAAATTCGATTTTCAAAATACAAATACAAATTTGTTACACAAACATAAGATATGTTTGTTTACCAAATACTTTTCTAAAAATAACACAAGGTTTCTTAAACGGGTATTTAATTAATATGTACATCTATCACCAACCTATTAGATCACTCACAATTGCTAGGTAAAAGTTGCTAAGTAGGTATTATTATTTAAGTCAATATCATATTTACAATCTAAGATAATAAACACCAAACAACATTACAGACTTCACATAACCTACCATCAAAGATTCCTTCAGGGAAACTGTCAACAGAATCGCCTGACCGCCGATCGACTTCTTGAATGACATTACCCACCATCTCGGTCTTCGTTCTTAACCAGGGTTTCCAATGCCATATCGCAGACTCCTCATTCAACCTCCTCATGAGGTCTCCAGTTATGTACACAGGCTCACCGTTCCCATTCTCCACCGTCAAGTAATTGTCGTCCGTCACATCTACAAATGAATTTAATGTTATCCGTAATCACCAAATAACTGTTCTCATTTGTTATATTACGTCAAACTCTAACGTTAATTAAGAGAACCATTTCAGAAACATAAAAGTAAACCATTAAACTCAAAATACTCAGACAGACTGAATTTGAAGCGGAAAAAATATTCTTTAGCAGAATATTTTAATAATGTTTCACATTTTACCCTAATTCAAGATATCCGTATCTATCTCTGGTAGCATCACTATACTTTAACTGATATTATTAAATAATACTGTAAAAACTCAGTAGGTAAACTAATTACAAGTCGGCATCAAATTTAGTGTTTTGATCATTTCACACCAGTTTTCATTTTTATTGTGGTGTCAAAAATAAATATAAACATTTATTTTATTCTTCAACTTAATATTCCTGGTAATAACCGATAACTTACTGAAATCCTCAATCGCGAAGGCAAGTGTTGTTGAAGCAAATATCCCTGATATAATAAGAAAGAGTGAACTAAATCGAAACGTTTTGAACATTTTCGAAAATATTAGATTATCTGAAACAAAAACATTTTTATTTATATATCGCAATACAAATCATGTAATTTTATTATGGGTAAATTTCGTTCAAAATAACTCTTAACACATAATGATCTCTTGTGTTTTTTCCTTATTTCTAAGTTACTACGAGTCGCATCAGTAATTATATTTTCCGATGGACTTATCCTCTTTGCATAAATTGGACATGTACTTTTTTATGGTAATAAAAATAAACACTTTTGGTTTGGTTATTCAGTTTTTTTATCTATCAGACAGGGGCACCGACATCTTTCCTTCCAGCTCCCTCCCCCGGTTCGGAATAAATAACTATTTCTTTTAATAAATTCTTTAAAAAGGTTTAGAATGTTATATTTTTAAATTATCAGCCGCCCATTCTACGTAATTCCATTTTAATTACGTTAGGACTCGAATTTCGCAAAATGCTTTGACAACCTCCGTCCTGAAAACCCACCAATATAAATTGCAGACTCGTAGCATACTGCACAAGTTTCAAGGATTAACTGATGTAACATTATTATTAATTTTAAACTACCTCGTTTCATAATATATTATCTTATACAGGAAATTAACGCGCTAGGTAACACGTACCTTTAAATTCTCTGTTGTTTGTGAGTTAGCATGTGTGACAGAAAATTGAAAAGAGTCCGATTTCCTAGCGTTTTCATTTCCATAAATTAATATATTATGAATATTCTAATTAGAATTAGAATATTAAGGCTGTGAATTAAAGCTGTGTTATAGAAGTAATCTATTTTATTTTGTTTTGCGTATCATTATTTTACTACAACTATATTCAAAACATGTACAAAGACTATCTAAATTTATAAATGATAAGTTCTTTTAATATATATATATCATGAATCCAAAGGAAATATGAATAAATAACATTAGATTTACAGACAGTATTCAATTGTATATTTTTATTACTAAACGCAAACGAACACAGTTATACATCCTAGTATATTTTAAATTATGAAAGAATAATTTACATTTTTTTTTTCAATTAAAATATTACTGAATGAATTAAAAAAAACAATAATTTATCTTCAAAGAATGGCAATTAATACAATATCATTCGCAATTCAATAAAAAATATGAATAATTTTATCATAGTAATCTGAATAGACTTTCCTTACATTTTTATAAAATAACCTTGATAAAATATAAACATAATAAATACTTACCTTAAGTTTTAATAAAAAAAATATTAAATTGAAAGGAAAATAATACAAAAATGTATAACAAACCCTTGGCCCACCTAATTAATAAAATTTAATGCCATTTATCATCATATGCCCTTTAAATCTCCAATTTATTTAACTGCACAAAATATGACATATTGTAAATTAACAGAACCGCAATCACATGAAAATGAAGAACCGATAACCTATATAAGTTTGAATATCGATATTAAATCACAGAATCGATCATATTAATTAATTAATCGTTAATATCGTATTATCAACCACAACACTTAGGTATACTTACAAATAGTTTTGGATCACCAACAAACTTATTTCTTATTGATTTATTTATGAGACATTTTTGTCGGAACAATGTGCCGAGCACTGCAAGGATATCAATATGAACACTGAAATAAACATAGCATTGTTTTTAACAGATAATCTTAATTGATAAGACGCGTCAAAGATTACTAGATTCATTATGTATCATTTTTACCTATCATTGTCAATTTGTACACGCCTTCCAATACGGGTTTTTCTACCGCCTGTGGATATTTTTGTGTCAAATATTTAAAACGGTTTTCATCTCGTCTTTCGGGTATTAAGACGTCGATGATGCAGAACCTATGTTAATATATCAATTCAAAAATATTTTTTGTCTTTTTTTATTTATTTTTTTACACTGAAACATTAATCACTTACGTCAATGTTTTACTTATGGAAGTGTTAAATTTCTTGTAAAAAAATATATTTGTTAATTTGAAAGAAAATATCTAATACCTAGAAAGAGTTCACATTGAAAACTTCATGTTACATTGGGAAAGCAAAGAATCATGGTTGGGGTAAAGACATGCGTTTAAACCAGTGAAGGGTAAAACTAGTGGAGACCTGTCGTAGAACAAATAAAAAATATACACTACAATCAATAATTAAGAAGAGCAGCTTTAAATAAATACATAATTTGTTTAGAAATTTAACAAGAATAAATCGGAATTTTAATTGTTTTATGATTAAAGAAAAATGCATTTAATATTATAGCTACAATCATTTTATTGTACATTCTGGTTTAAAATTGTACAACAATAGAAGTAATGCAATTTAAATTGACATTTGATAACAGCCATTTTGAATGATATCACTCACATATGTATCTTCCTGATAATGAATGGGGCAATACCCTGACGGATAGCGGCTTTTGTAGTATTAGTTTTGGCTGGCTTTTTGAATAAGCCAGTCGTATAAAAGTTATAGCTATTGTTTTTAATGTAAAAAGAGTCATAAATGGTACAGTGCTGAGAGTGCTAGTAAAAAATATTTACACATTTATAATAAAATCGTTAAATATATCTATGTATGCATGTATGTGTATATGTTTTACTTTATAAAGAATTTTTCCTTCCCAAAAAAACAATATTTATTATTTATGTTATTATAATGTATTCGGGGTCTGCTTTTAAAACACTTTTACTTTACTACCTAATTAATTAAGATACTTAAAACTATATTTCATAAGGAAAAATGTATTTGTATGGAAGAACATAATGCGTCTTTTTTTTATTTCGTTTTCTATGATATCGAAAGGCAAACGATTCATCTAATGACAAGCAGTGCCATATTCCATGAATATGTCCATAAAAAGAATATTTGCAAACGATTTTAGTAATGGAAAAAGGTTACGCTAGGATACGGGGAAGAAAAAAAGTGGATGCGTTATCCTTCTCGCTCACTCGAACGAACTCGTGCGAAATGTAAATATAATAGCTATTTCGCTTTTTGATATTCTGTATATCAACTCTCTTACCAATCAATCATAAGAAAATATCTTTAGTTTTTTGTATACCAATAACGTTCTTGGCAGTAGACAGATTTATCTCGAAGGTCAGATAACTAGATTGGTTTGTAAATTGTTGTAATTTCATCTGTCCGGATATTGTAAAAGGTGTTTTCTGTCAGGTAATTGTCAATCGGAAGATTTTCTCAGCTAAATTCTCAACAACTTGTCTTGTCTTCCTGTTTAGTGCTATAAAACAATGTCGCACAAATAATGTATAAAACCATAGCAATTCAAGTTGTAATAAGAGAATGATGAGACCACGGTTATAAGATATTAGGAGACACAGACACTGTTGGTGAAATATTCGAAACAGCCATAAGTTAATGACTAGGTAAGGCTTAGCTGTAATCATTTGACTCCAACACGTAAAGGCTAGCTTCATCGGCACTGCTCATAGAAGTTCTAAATAGCAGAAGAAAGAGTCGGAAACCTTACCTTCTCCTCTCTTTCCTAGTCAGAATCGACCACTTCTCAAGCATGGCAAGGCATTTGTTACGGCACTACTTAACATCAGATGAACTGTCTGTTTGTTTTTCGGTTATTTTGATAAAAATAATATGCTTGTATCCTAAAAATAAAGCTGAAGTTTTTTGTTAGAACGCTATAAGCTATGAAATTGTGATTGGATTTAGTCACCACTCATATTTTGCGTAGTTAATGAATTAAGGATTATTATGAATTACGTAACTTTTCAAACTAATCCTAATAACCAATATTAAAAATGCAATAGTTTAATTCAAAACAACATCCCAATTTCTATGATTTGTGTGACTACTTAAATATTAACCTTATGTTAATCTTGTCCTGAATCCCATGGATGAAAATTAAATCCGGTTTTCTATCAATCAATTATCATTAGCGTGTAGGTAGCATACAATCCATCAAATACAAAAGATCGATACCTTTTAGATTATAGAAACATTTATCACATTATATTATTTAAATTTAATTGGAGTGAAACCTTTTTTTCATCATATTTAATTTCCGTACCTGCACGTCATTGAACACATATAAAGAATCCTAAGAGAGTAAGGACTGGATTCCTTAACAGTTTAAATTTGCAATTTGAACTGGCTGGTGGCGATGATTTTTTTTTTGAGCTGAGCGTAAGCAAAGCTCTTAACCATTTGGGAATCAATTTTTTGAGGCAACATCACAGGAAAACCACTTGACCAATTTTAACCAAAATTAGCACGCATGTCAAGGACGTTACTGGGCTTGTTCTCCAAAATACAGAATAAAAAAATATTATTTCGTTTTAAAGATATATTCAAAAAACTGAATCTCCCATAGACTTAAGCTAACAGTTTCTAGATCTCAACAGAGATCGCTGTGCATGTATATCGTATTTCTGAATCGCGGTATCACATACAAAAATGTTGTTATCATACTAAATTGGCTTGTTATAAAAATATCTTCAACTTCCGCAGCGCATTGTGGCGGATCCTAGTATATATCCATATAGTCCATAAAATCCACACAAGGCAGGGGCCTAGTATGGATTTTCAATTGAAACCAATATGATGTACTGCAGATTCTAGGAGTCTTGATTTTTTATTAGAGCAGGATAACATCTTAGTGTAAATAGGATAAAAGATATAGTTCTGTTTTTTTTCTGCTTTTATAATGTGTAGTTACGGTTCATTTATATTTTTATTTACATTTTGTTCAATCATAACAGTTACAATTACTTTGCTTAGTTACGTTACTAATTGTTTTCCTTTATAAGCACTTCCATAATTAGGTAAACGGATTTTGATATACAATTTACAAATGAATAAAATCAGAAAAAATATTTACATTTATATATTTTGTTTTCAAATTGTCGATAATGATTATCGTCGTTTCGAAAATTTCGGCAAACTTAAAATTTGAATATTTTTGAAGTGAAACTTCTTTATCGGGGTTGGAAAAAAATTTAGTGTAACATTTTTTCGTTACGTGTGACATTTTTCCGTTACGCGCCAGCTTTTTTCGTATAGCTTCATCTCTTTTACACCATGTTGCTATGGAAATACTAAATAATCAAAATGACAAGTATGTGGATTACAAAACACAATTTACATTAACCAAAAATAAAATTATCGGATTAGAGTTTTATAATTAAATTGGACAATACGATTTTATGGACTTGCTATTGAAACTAATAAATAAATTCAAGATTATAACATGAAGAAGAAATTATGAAATATAATTTATAATATTTTTAAAATACATTGATTGTCTGAAATAGAAGAAGTAAGAATGAAAAGAAATACGAGTTTTGGCTGAGAAATGGAGCATTGGGGTCCTGACCTTTACAAGGTCTGTTTTGTTATACCTAGAACGAACAACAATTCGAAACAGCAGAAACCATGATGAAGAATAAATTTATTTGTGATATAGTGACGATCCAACATATTAAGAAGCCTAAAGTTATTATTTTTAAAGTGGATTGTGTACATTTGTCTGTTTTTATGGTACTTATGTGTTTCTTCTATGAGAATATTATACGTCAGAAACAGTCGATTCACTTCTTACGTTTTAATTAATTAATATTAATGAAAATTATGACGTTTTTCTGTTACGCGCCATCTTTATTTCTAAGTCACATTTAAAAGAAAATGTGAATTATATTTACATGTCATAAAGAAGTTTCACTTCTTACATGTGTACACTAATACACACACACATATTTTTTTTTATAAATTATACTGAAACTGTGAAAGTAGTAACAAGTACATTTACTGGGATAATTACACAGATTATAAGAATAATTATATATTCTTATCTCTACGTCTATTTGTTGTATTATAAAAGGAAAATCTTATCTTTAAAAATACATAAATAACTTCCTTTCATTTATTTTTAATAATTAAAAAGTATTTACATTTAATGTAAAAAAAATCCTAAATTATTTTAATTACATAATACTTTTTTCATTACACAATTGAATTGACATAGGTGTAAAAAAAATTAGAACACATCATCAGGAAATATTTTTATTATTATTAATTACCAATTACATTATTATGATTACATTAATATTTAAACTACTGTTTTGTGATGAATTTCTGTGATATTCTTTACGTGATTTGCATAAACTCAAACACTTACTAAAATATAAATCTACCGGTAATTATTCAAACTCAATACCAATGTTTTTCATTGTGTAGTTCGATCTTTTTCGTAATATTCTGCGTATACAGTTTGACCCTTTTGGTGTTCTTTACCCATTTTTCTTTATTATGTTCAGCGACATTAATTTTAAGATTTTTGTTGTCATCGGCTTCATCTTTGAAAAACCTCGATATGAAGTCGTATGCCACTCGTAATGTGAAAAATAATACGAAGTCAAAACCCGAAATTAGTGTAAAACCCAACATCAAACTTAATAGACCGCCGAATGCAGCTGAAAATAAAATTAATAGTATGTTAATTGAACAAATCATTTAACCTTAATAGAAATCACGGCCAGTTATAATTATAGTCATTATGATATTCTTTTCAAGATTAAACTTTCGTAATCCGTTATAAACTTATTAGTCCGTCTGTACACACGTCACTTTGTCTAGTTTCGAAACCCGACCGGCTTCGGAATGTTGGGAAAAATTTAATGATAATTGACGATATAATTAGCGTGAGTACAGTCGGATAAAAATAAATATATAATTATGATATTTGTTTGATATTTCAACAAGATATTCAAAATTAATTTATGTAATATCTTTAATTAATTTAATTTAATCTTGATTTTAAGATACCATATCGTTATATCACCGATGGTACTGAATGTCACGTAAGCTTTGATACGAAAAAAAAATTGCCAAAATTTAAATATTTTAATATTTTGAGTGTAGTATTTTAGACGATTTCATAATGAAAATGTTCAGCACTATTTTATATCAATATTTACTATTTAAGATATATCATTTAAATGTAAAAAATAAATTGTTCAAAGTATACACGAAATGTATATATACGAAAAAATCTAGAAAATAAATCTTCAAAGCGTACACAAACCTAAAATATTTTGCCAGTTCAAGTAAACATCTCGCCGGTATCTCGTAGACACCAGATCGTTAAAGAAAACATTCAGCACAGATCTGTTTTCCAATTTGATACCTTGACTGAAACAAACAATACATCTTCATAAATATTAATAGATTATACTAATTACACATTATTGGAAAGAATGGTATTTTATAAGAGCTAATTTAATGGAAGGATAATCCATTATGAGGTAAGTCATTATGACTCTTAAAGTTAAGATATCATTGTAGCGACAAATACTTAAATATAAATCATATTATCTCATCTATAACTCTAATAATATAAATTTGTTTCATGTATATTTTTCTGACAATTATGTGATAACGCAAAGATATATATATTTGTTTAAAAATACAATATTGAAATTTCCCACAATGACGAATATAGTCAGTCTTATGTTATACTTTATTCACAATTCGTTATCAGTTACAAAAGAAAATATTTTTGGCGTATCTATAAGATCACATAATTTTCGTAGAGATTCGAAGAGATAAGTGTTTGAATAGTATCAGTTGCGTCCCTCAATCAGTTTATCATATATCAAATGTATAAATATAAATATATTTTAATACACTATATGTATGTATTGTAACATGTCAATTAATAATTACCTATAAACAAAACCGTAAAATATTTTTTTTCTCAGTTCAACAACAACTATTTAGTACCAAAAGAACA
Organism: Napeogenes inachia; assembly: GCA_959347355.1. Classification (NCBI taxonomy): domain Eukaryota; kingdom Metazoa; phylum Arthropoda; class Insecta; order Lepidoptera; family Nymphalidae; genus Napeogenes; species Napeogenes inachia. The sequence continues at coordinate 10,571,727 of OY365800.1, read as the reverse complement.
ATTTGTTTTGTTTTCCATGAAATCTATTTTATTTGATCTCATCCACTTTTTACATATACTTGTATGTGTATACACCGTGTACACATCCACAAGATACGTAAGTGTGTTTTAACTTATATAACATATCCATTTCGTTTTAACATATCCATTTATCATTTATTTTGGACGAGATTGGTAAATATAACATCCACTTGTCTAATACGTATACATCCATGTTTTTAATCTCAATTGATATATGTCGCTAGCCGCTATGCTGCGGCCGTAACGGCTGATAAAAAGTGTTTGACAACCGACAAATTGGTTCTGAGATACTTATATAACTCATAACTTATTTTTAAAAAATGTGTTTAACTCACAGTAATATTTTAACGTGTAAAAAGAAGGGATTGTTGAGTTTGTTAATTTATTTATTGTTTTTAAAGTGAAACTTTTATTACATCGTCTCAAACTTTTTCGTCTCGTGACGGTCGGCCGCGGAGTAGGGATAAAGTGAAAGGCGCTCGTATCGATGCGGTTTTTACTAGATACATTGAAAAAATCGAACGTAAGTCACTGTTCACGTATTTTAGTTACCATAAAATATTGGTTACATTTATAAACTGTGAAATTCATGATGAAGATGGAATTGATAATAGAATAATTGAAAATAATTGAAAAACGGATCAAAATGACTCAACGATTATAAAATATTGTTTTCAGTGTTTTAATATGTGTATATCATCTAAATAATTGTTAAGTATTATGTATGTCGTACTCTAAGACACAGAGTTCAATAAAAATATTAGTTGGAGACCTAGTCTACTTTTATCATTTCCCATTATCATTCCCATTTTCTAAGTATAAAATTAAGATTGATGAAGCAATTTTTATACCCTTAATGGAATATTATTCCGAAAATTTTTAGTTAAATGTCTATAATGTGAAAAAAAGTTTCACTTTTACGGTGGTTTCATAAAATCACACAAGTTTTTTTTTTAATTGCCATGAATTAACTGATTGTTTGTCCGTTTGTATACTTTACACAATTATTGTAAGTAGAAAATTAAACATATAAGAGATTTTAAAGAGAATATATTAATAATATATATTTTGTGTATTATTTAAATGTATAGTTCTTTTGAAATAAAAATTCAGTAATACGCTGTCAATTTTTCCAGATATAAGAAATTAGCAACCTTATACTGTCAATTATCAATTTCAGAAATTCATAGTAAAATAAAATCAATAGAAATTTAAGTAATTATACCGAAGATTTCTTTAATGAGAAAAAAGCCGTTTTCTCATCGGAGACAAGAATCTGAAACATTGGTTTTAAATAACCAAGCTAAAGTTACGTTATTTAGGTTAAAGTAGTTTGTCTGTAATTGCAATTACTTTAATATGAAAACGATTTATTAAATATCTTCTACATTACAAATAGTTTGAATATAACTTTTTCTTACTTCCAATATATATGCCTTTGCTGAGATTCCGATGGTGTACGATGTGAGTAATAATAATAATAATTATTATTATTATTTTTACCACATTACAGTTAAGAAACTATACAGAGAATAATTTATACAAAGTTCAGAGAGGCGGCCTTGTCGCTAAGTAGCTATCTCTTTCCGAGTATCTTAATCAAGTAAAGCAACAGGAGATCGTGAAATGCTGGAAGTGGTACGAGATACATATTATTATTAATATTATATACAGGCATGAATATAGATGTGTGTATAGATACACACATATTAATATATAATTGAAACTGTATAAACATTATATAAGTAATAAATAAAAGATAAATCATTAAGCTAATTAACCTAATTAAGAAAATACAATTTTGAGGATAAGAATAATTTCGTTTCTCTTAAAGTCGATGGTAAGGCGTTTCTTAGTAACGACAAATGAACTATTAAGAAAATTGGAAAAACAAGAGTTTTTGCTAGCATTATTTTGATCAGAATTGATAGAAATGAGCAAAGGCGTTTTAAAGAATGAATAGCCGGTTCTTTTACTATTTTAACTTGATAAGTCAAAGATACACGGCGATCGGAAAACTAAAAATTTAACTAACAAATTATTCCCCAATCCGGCCAATCACCGTGGGGAAACAGACCATTATCTTCCCCTCTCATCAAAACCGATAAATTATCTTAAAATATACACATATAACGTGCGATCATTAAAATCAGCAGTACGACTACTAGAACTAAATTTTAAGCGGTCCATGAAATAGATTTTGATTTCATAGGTCTAGATGAAAAAAGAAGAATTTTAAATAAAATTAAAGAATACCAAGTATACATACTTTGCTATATAGGAGAAAAAATATAAACATAATATCGTAAACGTTGCTGGTATATCAGAAAGAGTAGCAGTCTTGAGACTTAAATTTAGAAATGATCAAAAGCTCTAATACAAGCATACGCTCCATCGAAAAAGCCGTAATACAGGATAAAATTACTATAGTCTTAGGAAATATCAACGCGAAAGTAGGTATCTCACCAAACCAAGAACCATAAAAACAAAATATACTATATACTATGCAACAAACCAAAAAATAAAACAAACATTGAAGTCCTAAACAGTATATCCTTTCCATCAGCCAAATCAATGGAGTAAATCTGACATTATACTAATCTGCAAAAAAGTAAACCCGTTAGATGTCACTAATTACAGACCAATCAGCTTGTTATCTAGTATATACAAAATTTTCACATCTGTACTCTAAAGATGAATATCTCAAAAAAATATATAGAAATCAACCTGTGGAGCATGCTGGATGTTCAAGCTTCTCGAAGATAGATCACATACATACATTGAATCAAATTATGGAAAAATATAAAGAACATAATCACCCCCTGTACATAGCATTTGTAGACTATACAAAAGCATTCGACAGTATAACACACAGTACCATTTGGAACGCTTTCGAGTCATGCAATATCAATAGAACGCACATAAACCTTCTTAAAAATATTTACTCCATAAGTGTAAGCAGAGTGAAACTGAAAAAGAAGGGAGAATAATAATAATAATAATATCAGGACAAATTACACACATTGATCTAACTCCTAAGTAAGCAAATTATTTGCTTGTGTTAAGGGTGCTACACAACGATACAAATACATAGAAATACACATATAAATACTGAAAATATATTTAACAAACGACCAAACCCAGAAACACAGACATCTATGCTCATCACATAAATGCCTGTCTCCGCCGGGGATCGAACCCGAGCCCCATAGCGCCGTGACCCGTTAGACGTCTGCGCTAACCACTCAACCATCGGGCCCAATGACCAACGACCAAGAAATATTAATAGGAAAGGGTGTAAGACAGGGAGACCCAACATCACCTAAGCTATTTATAGCCATAGTTGAAGGTATCTTCCAACAATTAAACTGGAAAGCAAAAGGATTGTGTATACACTGTCAGTACTTAAGTCATCTGAGATTTGCAGACGATATTGTTTTTTTCGCTCATCGCGCATCAGCCACTGAAATCGAAAACATGCTACAGACATTAGACAAAGAAAGCAAAAAGGTACGACAAACTATGAATACAAACAAAAAAAAATGGCAGGGAACGTCATAGACTAAACAGACTTATACATATACTTAGGAAAGCAGGTGTCATTCAGAGTGTGAATAACAACAAAGGTGAAGTAGAAAGAAGAATCAACCTCACATGGAAGAAATTTTGAACTCAGAAGGAAATACTGAAAGGAAACTATAGCTTGAAGTTAAAAAAAGTAGTAATGGATAAATGCATTCTTCCAAGCTTGACTTATGGGAGTCAGGCATGGACGTTAAAAATGAAATAAGAAACAAAATAAGATCATGCCAGCGAGCAATGGAAAGGTCGATTCTATAAATACAGAAAAACAAATAATCAGTAGTGAATCCATAAGAAATAGAACTAAACTGGCAGAATCCCTCCACCTGGCTCTAAAACTGAAATGGCATTGGTTAGGACACATTTCACGAAACAAAGACGGACGATGGACTCTAAAAACAACTACTTGGCAAAGTCCTGTGGGCTCTTGGCCAACGAAACAAAGGTTGGCCACGAAAAAGAGGGGTCGATGACATAATTGAAACAGCTCGAAAAGACTGGAAGAACACTGCACAGGACAGAAAAAAGTGGGTCCCTCCCTCCCACTTTTTTCTGTCTGATGGAAGAGGCTTTTACCCAAAAGGGAACCATGACACCAGATATATCAACCTAATACTTATATTTATTACTTATTATATTATTGGAATAAATAAAAATAAAATTAAAAAAACGTACTGTCTAAATAAAAAACAAATTTAAGAGTCTGTCTATATGGAATTATATGACCAATAAATATAATATAATTGTCCCTATATTTATCTTCTGCGTTTTTTTTAATACGACACATTTAAACATTATTAATATAAGGGGCGAAAAGGTGTTTAGTATTTAGCAGTTTAAGAGGGAAAATGTCAATTAGTTATCGACCGATAGAACATACATTACAAGTGATCAGTCAGTTTTAAGGGAATTTTGGCGGAAGCAGTTAGTATCCATCCATCCATATCCACCCACAAAATTACACCGATGAAGAATTATGAGTATATTAAAAGTACTGACATTAATTAAAAACTTACTAAAACGAGGTATCTCTAAGCGGCACATTCACAGAAAGCTTGCCGAGCGCTACCTCCAGTGGATAATCGAAGTGTTCGCATTCCGGCAAACATTTAATCAAGTTCTTAGTTCGTGGATCTTCTTCTGTACTATCCTCGTTATTTTGAAGTGGACCTGATACAAGATTATAAGTGGTTATATAAAAAGGCAAAAAACATCAAGTATTAGATAATCTTTGATCTTGTCAATGGGTTTAATGCTTTGTTGCTTAAAATAGATATTATTGTTTAATATTAAACAGTTACATAGTATAGTATTTTTAGAATTATTTTAAATTGTTAATAATATTTAAATGAAATTTTTAGAATTATTCATACTTATCACATTTTGCACGCACTCGACATCTCGAAAATTACAAGTTCTATAGTTGGCTGAAAAAAATGTATACATATAACTAGCACCTGCTTATGTCTACAATCATCATCATCTATTTATAAAAAAAAATATCATATACTAAATTTTTTTTTTTATATAATTTCAATATATTACCATCAGTTGAAAAGAAGAATGGTACACAATCGCAGACATTCATTAATATCTGATTTTTTCTTAACGCCATACAATTATGGAATGAGTACTTCTTAACATTTGGTATGTTTACCTGCAAACACATATTATAATATTATATTATTTTATTCCATTATATTATTTTATTCAATTATATGAATTTTCGTTTTTTTTTTTTTGGTACATAATACAATCAATGACTGGTGGTCTAGCGACTTAAATATGAAAATAATTGATCGCAACGCCGAAAGAAAATAAATGTACAATACTTTACATTAAAAATTAACTTATTGTACACATAAAAAAATATAAAAAAATGAATAATTCATATTTTGTATATTAGTATATATTTTATTGAATATAAAAACAATTTTTCTGCTAGATGTAAAAGATTCACTTGATCGAGATTGCTTTTTTACAAGGGGATTTAAACGTATTTTGGTATGAAAATCCAAAACCGATTTACAGATATGGTATCTCAATATATTTGCGTCAAGTATTAGATATATTAAGGATATTGAATTTACGCATGCAAATCACGGCCACTGATAGCACATAGAATTTATTTGGGCTAAAGCTACGATATATCTTCATCCTCGTCTTCAAATAAATATTCTCTCTAATTTATATAAATATAATAAAAAATAAACCGATATGGGCAGGGGTTCGAACCCGCTACCTCTGGGAAACCGTCACGTCACTCTACCTATTGAGCTACAGTGTCTCTGTCTGTCTGTCTCGGTGAATTAAGCATTCTATTTATTTTACATATATATAAATTTAAATAAGCTTAACATGGCTATACATGTTTATAGACATTTTCAGACAATATTCTCTCCAATATTAATTATTCTTTCTTAACAATAATTTCTGTTATAGTAATCTTCATGTTTAATTTAAAATATTGTTTACATATTTTCAGATAAATATGTCGACGAACATATTTTTCTTAATACTCGTGTAGAGTTTTACTCTCTAATTTATATAAATATAATAAAAAATAAACCGATATGGGCTGGGGTTCGAACCCGCTACCTCTGGGAAACCGTCACGTCACTCTACCTATTGAGCTACAGTGTCTCTGTCTGTCTGTCTCGGTGAATTAAGCATTCTATTTATTTTACATATATATAAATTTAAATAAGCTTAACATGGCTATACATGTTTATAGACATTTTCAGACAATATTCTCTCCAATATTAATTATTCTTTCTTAACAATAATTTCTGTTATAGTAATCTTCATGTTTAATTTAAAATATTGTTTACATATTTTCAGAAAAATATGTCGACGAACATATTTTTCTTAATACTCGTGTAGAGTTTTACTCTCTAATTTATATAAATATAATAAAAAATAAACCGATATGGGCTGGGGTTCGAACCCGCTACCTCTGGGAAACCGTCACGTCACTCTACCTATTGAGCTACAGTGTCTCTGTCTGTCTGTCTCGGTGAATTAAGCATTCTATTTATTTTACATATATATAAATTTAAATAAGCTTAACATGGCTATACATGTTTATAGACATTTTCAGACAATATTCTCTCCAATATTAATTATTCTTTCTTAACAATAATTTCTGTTATAGTAATCTTCATGTTTAATTTAAAATATTGTTTACATATTTTCAGATAAATATGTCGACGAACATATTTTTCTTAATACTCGTGTAGAGTTTTACTCTCTAATTTATATAAATATAATAAAAAATAAACCGATATGGGCTGGGGTTCGAACCCGCTACCTCTGGGAAACCGTCACGTCACTCTACCTATTGAGCTACAGTGTCTCTGTCTGTCTGTCTCGGTGAATTAAGCATTCTATTTATTTTACATATATATAAATTTAAATAAGCTTAACATGGCTATACATGTTTATAGACATTTTCAGACAATATTCTCTCCAATATTAATTATTCTTTCTTAACAATAATTTCTGTTATAGTAATCTTCATGTTTAATTTAAAATATTGTTTACATATTTTCAGATAAATATGTCGACGAACATATTTTTCTTAATACGCGTGTAGAGTTTTACTAAGAACAGAGCAAATAAAGGTCTTGAGATCAATAATGAATCTAATCAAATTTCTAAATGGATTAGATAAACCTTATCAGACTTAAATCAGCGAAAGCTCAAATTTGTTGAATTTATTATAATAATTCTTGATTTCAAAAAAATCCAGGAGCGCTATATACAATACTTCGGATTCTTATCAATGAATTTCTTCGGAAGAAAGAACAGCAATAACAATTAAAAAGATAAATTTCAGTTTATTTGACTTCTCAAATGTTTCTTTTATCTAGAAGGCAAAGATACTTTTTAGAATATCAGAATAAAAACATAACAATAACTAAAAACAAAATTTAATAATAATTTAAATTTAATTTAAATTAAACAATTGACGGCGTCTTTGTGGTTTAGTAGGAGAATGAGTTGTTGGCAGCAGTGAGAGAGAGAAGAAACTGATGTATATTTGTCTTTCTCTCTTGTCTGATTGTATTATGAGAAGGATATGATATTTATTGTTGTATTGTAGTTAGGGATGTCCATCATATAATATAAATTGATTAATAGTAATAAAATATTTTTTTGATAATTTTAATGTAGGTATGTTCTATGATTTTTATATACATATTTATCCTAGTTGGTATATTATTTTAGTGTAGGTATTAAAATATAGTCGCTCTAAAAAACATTTTGTCCGTCTCTTTGATTTACTGGTCTTTAATAATAATCTCTTATCTAAATATTATTACAAAGTCAACTATACGTAATAGATACTTGAAAAGCGCTCAAAATAACAAAAAGTTTATTTACACTACTAAAAAAAGGGATAATTTAATTTCACTTTTTATTTTTTACAAATGACCTTAAGATTAGGATTTAAACTAGATTCAATAAAAGCAAAAAAAATGTAAGTTATACAAATGGAATGAAATGTCAAAAATTATTTGATCAAACATTGTTCGTGCTTTTTATAAAGTCATATAAATTACACTGTGCACAAACATACTAAATAATAATAATAATATACTTTGGAAAAGAAAAAACAAAGATGGTTATCCAGCTATCGTGAGATTATTTTGATTGCATATACAGGTGCTTTGCTTATAGTACGTAAATTCATAAAATTAATACATATGATTTAATTTTTTTATAATGTCTACAATCATAATATATCTGAGAGGAGGTTGTTATGGCATCATGTTATATTCTAATGGCCATTTTAAAAATTATACACGTAATTCACAAAAACGTCATTTACGTAAATCTGATAAGGATTTACATATTTTTTTTTAAACAAGTTTTGACTAGAATATTGAACATGCTTTAATAAATGCAGATCATCACTAAATCGTAAATGTTCACTAAATATAATAAATATCATCTGTAATTACTTTTTCAAATGCTATATTATTACTATATAAAAGTAGCTAAGCAAAGTTAAAAGAGAAATAATTTTAAGGACATCAAATCTGACAAGAGAAAGATTCATCAGCTTTTTACATTTAGAAAGGCATGGATTCGCCTTGAATTAACATAAGAAAGCTAAATATATATTTTATGTGTTTATTATGTAAACTATACTAAACATTGAAAGTTACATACTCTTCCTATTTGTTTTGCCAAAATTAAAGTGAAACGTATTCAAGCTAGTATCTCTCTTTATGAGGACAATGTCTGGAAACACTCGTATAGAATTGACTAATAATTATGAATTTCCTAATTGTTTTCTTTCTAAAATTAAAAAAAAGTTTTTTTTTTTCATAGTTGTTTTTTTTCTTAATACTTTGTACATATTTTTGAAACATGTAGGTACTTACTCTATGACTGTGATAGCGGATCGATAGTTATTAATTTAGTTTCATTTTTGGTTAAGAAGTATGTTGTATATGTTGTGTATATTAATATACTTAGTTATATTTTTAAACCAGGTCGCCTTTTGTATAAAAAAGAAGTCTTAAATAATAATTATTCGGTGAGTTAAGTTTGACAAGATCCTATCTACCTTTTTTACAAATTTGATCAGGTTAATTATAATAAATGTATATTTCAGATAACTGATTTAATGTTGTACTTTTCTTAGTAGAATTCTGCTCGAGTCTTAAAAGGTTAATAAAGACATGAACACCCAATAAAATAATGTAAAAAAAAATAAAAAAATAATTTAATAAAATAAAGTTAAATTTAATTAATTTTATTAAAAAAAGGATAAGGGTAAGAAAAAAGTGTATGTTGAATCCTTCTCTCTCATTCGGACGAACTCGAATTCAGGTAACTATAATAACTATTTCGCTAATATTCGCTGATATTAATATTCTGTACAACAACTTTTTAACAACAAATAATAAGAACATATATTTATTTTTTTGTATACCAAAAACATTCCTGACAGTAAATTGATTTGTCTCGAAGGTCAGATATCTAGATAAGGTTTATTTTATCTATATAACTTCATAAATCCGAATATTTCAAAAGGTGTCTTCTGTCAGGAAATTGCCAAACGGAAGATTTTTTCAGCTAAATTTTTTTCACTAAACTTTTTAATTGTTTAGCACTATAATATAATGTGGAACTTGATAAAAAAATCTTTTTTGATAGCAATACAAGTAGAATGAGAGAACGTTTATGAGATAGTAGGAGATAGAGACTGTTTGTGAAATATTCGGCATAAGTTAATGACAACAGACTAGCTGTAATCATTTGATTGCAGCTCATAAAGGCTGGCTTGACCGGTATAGTAGTTCATAGAAGTTCTAACTAGGAGAAAAAAGAGTCGGAAGTCTGCACTTTTCCGTCTTTCTTAGTCTCCTTCAACCATTTCTCAAGGTTGGCAAAGCATTGGTTACGGCACCACTTAACTTCAAATGTACTGGTTGTTTATTTTTCAACTATCCAAATAAAAAAAAAAGCTGTTTTCACATAAAAATAATATACTCGTATCCTAAAATAAAGCAAAAGAGTTAATTGTTAATTTTTTTGTAAGAACGCTATGCAACTGTGATTGGAATTTAATCCCTATTCGCATTTAAGAATTATTATGGACTATGTGATTTTTCAAACTAATCCTAAAAACCAATATTAAAAAAGCAATAGTTTATCTCAAAACAAAATCCCAATTTTTATGATTTGTAGGATTATTTAAATAAAAACCATATATTACTCTTGTCCTGAATCCCATGGATCAAAATTAAGTCCGGTTTTCTGTTAATCAATTATCATTAGCGTGTTGTAGGTAGCATACAATCCATCAAATATAAACGATCGATAAATTTAAGATTATTGAAAGATTAATCACATTATAATATTAAAATTTTATTGAAGCGAAAATAGATAAAAAAATAATTTAATGAAATTAAAATAATTTAATTAAATAAAGTTAGATGCAAACGTCATAAAGACATTGAAGTTAAGGCTCGGGATAGCGCAACCCGCAGACTCTTCAATCTTATTTAGAGACCGAAACAATTTTGGGTTAAAATTAAAAAACCATCAGAGCTCTAGAAACATCTCAGAGTTACCAAAAGACATATCATCGGAAATTCTCTCTCAAAAGATAAAGTTGCCTCGAAGCTCTAGTCGCAGCTTCAATTCTATAAACAAACAAATAAAGTAGGGCTAGGATCAAGTAGGAAAGATCAAGACATACACAACAAAATCTTTTATTCCACAAGCCGAAAACGAGAAATACCGACGGATTGCGGTGGCGCTGCATGCTTTATGATTGGTCGCCAACATTATTAAAATTTTATCTTAATGCATTCCAAATGAATCTCCCAGATCAAAGAAATTTAGTAAGATGGGACAAAGCCGCCGAAAAGTCTTGCAACATCTGTAGGGAGGCAGTAGGAACCGCGAAACACTTATTAGTAGGGTGTAGGATACTTCTAGATAAAGGAAAATATTCGCGTCGCCACGATAAGGTATAAGAAATCATACGAAAAGCGGTAAGTCATTCAGTAGCAAGAGCGCGGAAGGGTATAACAACCACCAAACGATCTGTAAACTTCGTAAAAGAAGGCTCCTGATTGGACTCTGATGATCGACACATATGAAAATCATTACAAAGTCCCTGGGGATGTCGGTGTTTCGTCATCCAGGCCGGACTTATTCCTCTTTTATAAACATCTAAGGCACGTGATACTTGTGGAGCTTACTATTCCCTGGGAAACAAGCATCCCCAGGGATCACACATTTAAGCTTAATAAGTAATATGAACTGACCAGCGAACTGTCCAGTAATAAATTTATGATTAGTTTGTACGCGGTAGAAGTGGGAGCGAGAGGTATAACAGCAAAATCTCTCTATAACCTATTTAAAGCCTTTCTTGAACAAACGCCGGTTCATTTCTAGAACGTATTTCGAAGGCGGCATTAGTAGGTTCTTCTCAAATTTAAGAAGAGGAGTGTGGACAGTGGAAGCGAACGTGTAGGCGCATAATAAAGGGACCCCTTAAACCTACACCTAGGTTGCAAGTTCCAGGCACTGTTTGCACTCCTCTCCATGCAACGCGATGGGCCCGGCACCCGCACGCTGAATCCATGGAATGCTAGGAAACTTCGCCTAATTGTCAATCAATATGCATATATAATAACAAAGTAAAATTATTGGAATCGAAATTACTTTTAAAGAGGATTAATTACAATTAGGTACATAAAAGATTATTGCCCATATTAAATGAGGATAAAAGTAAGTTGATAATAAACTGCCACCGTAAATTTATTGTCTACTTCATTACCGTATATTTACTTGTGTATACTTACTATACTTTCTTGCTATAGTCACATTATACAAGTACTACGAATACTTACTGTACTTACTTACTATAGTAGTGTAATATATTATTGTAGCTGTAAACTAAATAAGTTATGAGTGTTATCAGTGGTTGTGATTTGCGTGCGTAAATTCAATATAATAAGTATATTTGCGTCATATGTAAGATGTATATCCTCATACATCTATTTTATGACGCAAATATACCGATTTATCATATCTATAGATCAACTCCGGAAATTGTTACCAAAAATAAACTTCTATACAATTTTTGTTAAATATAAATCGTTTTATTCTTGATTAAATGCATTATTCTTTAAATGCATTATTCTTTAATTTAATTTAATTAATGTGTTATATTTATAATTAATTAGTGACGTACACACGCCCTCATAATATGCTAGTATTATTAGTTCCTTTTTTATGTAAATGCCATGAATATAACTCGTGGTTTTACTAATTCGCTTATAGACACGGTAGATCAATTGTTTGCCAGAGGTTTCGAAGGTCGCAGTTTCGAGACCAGCCCCATTTTCCAATGTATATTTTATACAATTTGTTTCAGTGACATTTTAAATCAACAAGATTTTACAATTTATTTGATAATTAACATCTTATCTCATCTAACATTTTTTTAATTTGTATTTAAACTATCGTTACTCATTTACTTTACTATAAGTTTTGTTCTACACATACTATTATATTTTTAGCTTAGGTCATATTTCGATATAACCGACGTGACTATAGCCGGGTGAAAAAAGTATATGTCATATATTTGGTCTGGCCATAAATACTGTTACAATTAAAAATAAAAAAATAGTAAATTACATTACCGTCCCGTCGATGGACCAATTGAGCTACCATATCGCTACCGTGTAGCTCAATTCGTACAGCGACAGGACGGTTTCCCAGAGGTCGCGGGTTCGAACCCCTGCCCGTATCGGTTTATTTTTCATTTTATATTTATGTAAATTTAATACACGGTGACCCAAAATACTAAATAGCATAAAACATGAAAACTTCTTTATATTGTTGTTGATTGTTGATGGTTTTACTTTAAAAAAAAATTGAATACCATGTTATAACATGTTAAAAGAACAACACAATTCTCACTTTCAATTAAAACAAGACATAGTTGGCATCTGATGTTATCTGTTATCTAGTTATCTGATGAAGTTGAATTCATTGATTGCGAGAAGATAGATTAGGTACATTTTCATTAAGGATAATGCCAAATAAAAAATACTATGTAAATATCAAGAATGCAGATGCTATTTATTTTATTCAATAATTGGTTTGAAGGTGCCCAAAATGTGGTAGGAAGCATTGGTGATTGGTTTGAAATTTGATTATCATTATGTGGTTATGCGATTTTTAGTTTGTTTTATTGATAATTAATTGTAAATACTAATATGTTGTGTGAAATACTTGAGTTGTTGTCTTTATATGAACTACAATTAATAAAAATCAAAAGTGTAACCGATATATTTATAGGCCTTCCCCAAATTTCGGCAACTGTCAAAACTCTATTAAATAATTAAATAAAAAATAAGGAGACAAATATTTCTAGTAAATATATTAAGAAATATATAGAATATTTATGCATACCAAACAAAGTTCTTACTTAGCACAAATACAAACTTTCTAAATAGTAAAATAGATATTATATTATTTCTAGCTCACTATAAGATAATCTTAAAAAAAAAGAATGCTTTATTGTTATTATTCAAGTTGCAGTGTCGATTTTCGCAAAATTTATTTATTATATATACCTTTACATCTCCACATATTGAAACCCTTGGGACGGCGTCGAGATCTTGGTAAACCACTGGTTCTATTCAAAACTCGACATGCATTCACCTACTAGGAAGTGATCAATCCTGAACTTCATTGAGACGAGGGGATAAGTCAAACAACATGACTAGCGACAGCAGCTCTTTTGAGGATTTTTTTCCCGCCAAGCTAGGGAGCGGCTAAATAAAGGTAACCTGAATATTTTCCATCTCAGTGATATGCGACTACCTTCACTACGCGACCTAAAGGTAAATAAAAAAAAAGAATATGTTAAAAAAATTGCATGTTGTGTAACCTCTCTCCGAATGTAAGACCGATACACGTAGAAAGGTGACTAACTCTATGAAGAGTAGTTTTACCCACCATAAGTGTGACACTCAGTGCTAAATATGTGAATCGGTGTTAACTCGCCAACCATAGTAGCTAATTGTGAAGATAAGATAAAACTCTATCGCTACCTACGCAACGTAATCGCGGGACTCTCATCACAAAACAGACAGATATTATTCATTAACACTTGACAAAACTGTAACAGAAAACATACTTCATAAATGGTTATCCAAAAAAAGAACATGTAGAGAGACAGCATTTTTGTCTTCAAGCAAAGTCAAGATTTTTGCCTTCTAGAGAAAAGTCTCAAACCAGATCGTTGACCTTTGTTCTTCGTCACTTCCGAAAAAACTGAAGGACCGTGTGCCACTTACTGCCATAAAGACAATGCTAAGAAAGATAGGACGTCCTTAACTCATGAACCTTATAATACATGGTATTATAGCCTTATAATAATAATTATTCAACTGTAAAATGACAAACACGTAGATGGACTAAAACACTGTGAAAGATGATTGCAACTGAACCTTCGCACCAGTAAAAAGGGTCTTAAACTTCAAGAGGTCTAGACCTTAACACCCCTGATGTATGACTGTTTTGGATCTTTTAAATATAATTTTGGGTAAGTGCTAAATATCAATAATGCTTAAATAACCACCAGGAGAATACTACGCTTCACTATAGAGCCACATTCTGAACCACTAAGAGATATATAAAATTTTTAAAACCTCGGAAATTTCTGAAGATCTAATTCAGCATTTAAAATCCCAGCACGGTTGAAGCAGCCGCCATCTTTGTTAATCAGTAAATAATTGTGTTTTTAAAAGCTAGTCTGGATGTTATGCTAGTCAACTGAGAAAATGGGAAAAAAAAATAAAAAAATTAAATTGCCAAGGTGACAAACATCAGACATCGTTCCTTATATATATATATACCGCGACTACGTAACTGCTACGTACTGGGGTACGATTGCTTTTACTCTGCCAAATGTTCACATTTAATGGTTAATAAATAATTTAATAATGTTTATATTAAGTTATCTATTAAGATACTATAAAGATGATTATCTGTAATTGGCATTAATAATGTGTATGATCCTTTGCTCGCACTTTACTCTGACCATTGCAATTTGGGTTTTTCCAAAGTACATTTTCATACAAGACCATCAATGCATGCAAGTTGTCTTAAAGTATGACTATTGCATTCTTTTATTTTATTATTTTTGCGTGATGACTACGTATCCTCCTGAATCTCTGCTAAATATATTTGATGATCTTACTTGATTAAAAGAAATTGTTGTACTCATCACAAAAATACAATCCTAATAAATTTGAATTTATTTATAAAATCAGTTATTAATATCTTTTATTTAATAGCAAAATGTGAATAATTTATCTTAAATCCTTGACAAGACCTTGATATGACTGAACATTTTGATTAAAAAATATCTTGTTTGCGCAACTACCATTATTAATGAACTACATCTGTAGATATTCATATTTTTTTTTAAGAAAAACCATATAAGGAAGTTTTCATGTTTAATGCTATTTAGTATTTTTGTGACCATGTTTTTTTAAGTAGTAACTTTTTTATATTAAATTTACATAAATATAAAATGAAAAATAAACCGATACGGGCAGAGATTCGAACCCGCGACCTCTGGGAAACCGTAACGTCGCTGTACCAATTGAGCTACACGGTCAAGCTCAATTGGTCCAGCGACGGGACGGTAATGTAATTTACTACTTTTTTATTTTTAATTGTAACAGTATGTATGGCCAGACTAAGTATATTACATATATTTTTTTTCCCCCGACCATAGACACTTCGGTTATATCGAAATATGACCTAAGCTAAAAATATAATAGTATGTGTGGAACAAAACTTATAGTAAAGTAAATGAGTAACTATAGTTTAAATACTAATTAAAAAAATATGCAACATATATGCAAACATATAACATGCAAACATCCTGTGCAAGTAGCCCAGGATGTTTTAAGGAAGATATTAGATCTTAGTGTATGGCTGAAGTTTTCCACGGAGTCTACATCTGAGATTTTAATTATCAAATAAATTGTAAAATCTTGTTGATTTAAAAAGTTACTGAAACTTAATCCATTAGTGCTGGTCTCGAACCTGCGACCTTCGAAACCTCTGGCAAACAATTGATCTACCGTGTCTATAAGCGAATTAGTAAAACCACGAGTTATATTCATGGCATTTACATAAAAACGAACTAATAATAATAGCATGTTATGAGGGCGTGTGACGTACGTCACTAATTAATTATAAATATAACACATTAATTAAATTAAATTAAGGAATAATGCATTTAAAGAAGAATGCATTTAATAAAGAATGAAACGATTTATGTTTAACACAAATTGTATAGAAGTTTATTTTTGGTAACAATTTCCGGAGTTGATCTATAGATATGACATATCGGTATATTTGCGTCATAAAATAGATATATAAGGATATACATCTTGCATATGACGCAAATATACTTATTATATTGAATTTACGCACGCAAATCACAACCACTGATAACACTCATAACTTATTTCGTTTACTGCTACAATAATATATTACACAAGTATATAGTAACTATAGTAAGTAAGTACAGTAAGTATTCGTAGTACTTGTATAATATGTGACAGTGTAAATAGCAAGAAAGTATAGTAAGTATACACAAGTAAATATACTGTAATGAGGATAAATGTAAATTGATAATAAATTTACGGTGGCAGTTTATTATAAACTTACTTTTATCCTCATTCAATACGGGAAATAATCTTTTATGTACCTAATTGTAATTAATCCTCTTTAAAAGTAATTACGATTACAATAATCTTACTTTGTTATTATTCATTGACAATTAGGCAAAGTTTCCTAGCATTCCATGGATTCACCGTGCGGGTGCCGGGCCCATCGCGTTACACGGAGAGGAGTGCAAACAGTGCCTGGAACTTGCGTAGGTGTAGGTTTAAGGGGCCCCTTTATTATGCGCATACACGCTTGCTTCCACTATCCACACTCCTCTTCCTACCTAACCAAATTTGAGAAGAACCTACTAATGCCGCCTTCGAAATACGTTCTAGAAATGAACCGGTGTTTGTTCTAGAAAGGCCATGGGTTTTAAATAGGTTATAGAAAGATTTTGCTGTTATACCTCTCGCTCCCACTTCTACCGCGTACAAACTAATAAAAAAATTATTTCTAGACAATTCGTTTGTCAGTTCGTAATACTTATTAAGCTTAAATGTGTGATGCTTGGGGATGCTTGGTTCTCAGGGAACAGTAAGCTCCACAAGTATCACGCGCCTTAGATGATTAGAAAAGAGTAATAAGTCCGGCCTGGATGACGAAACACCAACATCCCCAGGATGTAATGATTTTCATACGTGTCGATCATCAGAGTCCAATCAGGAGCATTCTCTTACGAATTTTACAGATCGTTTGGTGGTTGTTATACCCTTCCGCGCTCTTGCTACTGAATGACAAACCGCTTCTCGTATGATTTCTAATACCTTATACCGTGGCGACGCGAGTATTGACCACTATCTAGAAGTACCCTACACCCGACTAATAAGTGTTTCGCGGTTCCTACTGCAACTACCTAACCACAGATGTTGCAAGACTTTTCGTCGACTTTGCACCATCTTACTAAATTATTTGGATCTGGGAGAGTCATTTGGAATGCATTAAGAGAAAATTTTAATAATGTTTGGAAATACTCTGAGTGATAACTCTATCGTTGAAGTGACAAGGCTTTCTCAAGCCTTATTTTTGAAGACGCCCACGTCTCTGATCTGGATGCACCGCCGAAGAAAGTTCATTTCGATACATATGTATGTGTGTGTGTATGTGATTTAGACACCACCAGTAAATTTAATGCAGCAGCGGCAAGTTTTCATAGAGGCGAAAAATATACTTCCAACGGCTTGGACACAGAAAGACATCTAAAGCAATTTTTTTTTTGTCTGTCTATACTGTTAGCCATGTTGGCCATTACAGAGTTATCGGGGGAGGTTTAAAAAAAGCAAAGAGGGCGGGAAAGACCGATAGGCAAACACTGGATGCGTCTTTAAGAAATCAGGTCAATCTTACTTAATCACACGAGACCTGGTGATCTTCTATTCTTAAATTCTAACCGATACATTTATAAACATCGTATTAGATTGAAAGTATTGAACAGTATGCTTTCGACAGTATTTTGTAGCATTAATTAATTTTCCGCCTGATACAGGAAAACATTAAATTATTTTATCCATTTCTTATCCACATCAGTAATTTTTGCACTGTATTGTCTAAATGATAGGCACCACACATTTATATTTGTATTCATATTTACAATTTTTAGATTTAGAACACAGCTTTGTGTGTTTTATCAAATTTATAGACACCATTGGTTTGTCAAATTTCGTTCAATAGTGTGATCCAGTAGATCTTGCAGTTGCATTTTTGATTTATAATTTTAAATTTTTGATGATTGATCTTGGTGGCAGAACTATCTTTTAGCACTTCAAATTGATTTATATGATGGAAATAGCAAAATAAATTTATTTTTATATATATTTTTTAAACCTCCCCCGGTGACGCTGTAATAGCCAACAGGGCAGTATAGACAGACAAAAAAATAAAAAAATATCTTTGCTATAGATGTCTTTCTGTGTCCAAGCAAGCCGTTGGGAGTATATTTTTCTCCTCTATGTAAACTTGCCGCTGCTGCATTAATTTACTGGTGGTGTCCAAATCACATACACACACACATACCTACATATGTATCGAAATGAACTTTCTTCGGCGGTGCATCCAGATCAGAGACGTGGGCGTCTTCAAAAATAAGGCCTGAAGAATTGTCACTTCAACGATAGAGTTATCACTCAGAGTATTTCCAAACATTTATTTAACATTTTTAGTTTTTTTTTAATTTGATTTTTTGTACATGCCAATGGCAGTAACTATTGGACTTATAATTTTTATTAAAGGAAATTGAATTTTATTAATTTAAAAATCTCGGATTATAAAAAAAATTACTAACAAGTTGTATGTATATTGTGATTCAATATAACTAAACCTTGTTGGTTAGTTTTCATTTTCAATATTCACTTTAAATGTTAGGAAAACAAAAAAACATCATAATATAAACAAGCAAATCTCATCTAATCCTATTGCAAACAAAAGTGAATAAATGAACTGAATTCATAAATTTATATCCTTTATGAGAATAATATTGCCGATTTGCGAAATTAGGTATTTCAATGTAGGTAATGCTCGTGTCACATTGAAATTTGGGTCTGATCCGAAATGTGTGTTGATGTAATTAAAATTTTATAGCTTGTAATATTCTATAGTATCCAATTAACCATAAATTGTAATGTTTATTAGGTATTGTCTAACTTCATTTGTTATTAAGTTTAAATAACAATTAATTTAAAAAACTAGGAGAATATTATTATTTAAGAAATCGGGAATTACCGCTTAAGAATAGGTATGTGCTTTTTTAGGCACATAAAAGGTATGTGATAATAATTAATTCCCGATTTCTTATATAATAATATATAATGAAACGCGATAGTTTAAAAGTTAGTATAACTAGGAAAATAACAATCCCTCTTTTAAATGACATCACACTCAAATATATTAATAATATTTTTATAAACCGTCAGGATTCCAGTCTTTCATTCTAGATATTTCATTGAAGATGATCTTTACTACATCTAGACTAGTACTACACTATAATCTAGTAGGGGAGAGGTGGCATGAAAGGGACATTTTTGAATTTAAGGTCCTAGTAAGTTAAGGAGACAATATTTAGAACAGGTTGAAATTGAATAGGAAACATTTATTATTAAATAATTGAAATGAAATGCATTAATGGTCATAAATATACTTATGTAATTTATTTTTGCACCTTTAAAAAAATATATAATATGTCCCATTCATAAATGGGTTGTATTGAAAGGGACACAGTAATTTATGAAAGGGACAGTTCAAAAAATCGAGAAAATATATGAATAAAAACTATTTACATATGAGTTAAATCAAATTTAAAAGTCACTAGAGTCTTATGGTTGTCCAGAATTATCAAAACTGATGATTCAGGACTAGTAGACCCAGTTGTATCTAAGTTATATATTTGATATGGAGAAAAGTCATGCTTCAAGTAACACTTCTCTAGGTTGTCAAAAAAGTTTTCAATATTTTGCCAATTAAAGCTAGTAGTTATCTAACTAGCTATGTATTTTCTGGTTTCCTCAGGCTCAGCGAATTTTGCTTCTTTAAAAACCCTTTACCCGATCCAGCTGTTTATGACTAGCTGGCTTTATTGTTTTCTTCCCAAGATGATATGCTCCGATTCAGACGTACAGCATATTGGTAAGCTAGCTCTCTGACTTGCTTAGTTGTTAAGCCATGGCACATTGTCACAGAAGTCTTTAAATAATCCAATAGCTAATATTTGGTTTATAAGCAAATGAAGTACATTCAGTAGCTTTAGCAAACAATCTATGCAAATGGGATTTCAAAGAAATTGCGATTTCAAAGAAATACCTTTTTGTAATACTTAATTAACTACTTCTTCAATTTTTTGTGCATCGACACGCGTTCGCTTTTTAGGTGACATTACTAATCTGAAAAATAAGTAAAAAAATATTACAAACCTAGTAAAAACTTGCAGTTTTTAAAGGAACACCTATGAAAGGGATGTCCCATTCATAACAGTTTGTTGTGTCCCTTTCATAAATATTATACAAAAATTTTCAACATAACTACGAAATTTACAATATTAAATTAAAGTTTACTAACCTTCTGTTCTTGCCTCTGTGAATGTCTAAGCTGTTTAAAACGGTGATTCACACATAAATAAGAAACTTGTGGTACTCGATAAAACTTTTCGCAATTACAACAAAAAAATACAATTCAATGCCTAAAACAACAATCGCACGTAACTGCCAGGTTCGAAATGATAGGAGTATGAAGTTAGTGGCGAACGAACCTGCTTCAAGGTTGCCATACGTCAAAAACAATGATGTTTGGAAATATTTTTTATTTTACGGGTAATTTGAGTTGTCCCTTTCAATACGTGTCCCTTTCATGCCACCTCTCCCCTACTAGGATTTTTCTGACGTAACAAAAGCTCGTTCGTAGTAATAGAATCCACTTACAGAAGTAAGACAAGAATGGGCTTTAAAGCTTTATTATGTACGCTAAGTGAGAGAGCTGGATTCCCCTCAAACCTTTTCCTCCTTAGTTAGTTCCCCTTAGTTTTTTGCATCGCTCCTTCATTCATGTTTTACGGAAAGCAAGGGCAAGCAAGCAATATTGCAAGTTTTTTTATTGCCATATGTCGATAAGTGACATAACTTATCGTCACGTGGTTCTATATACTGGACAAGTTTTTATTTTTTTATTATGATAATAACGCTTACGTCCAAAGTTTCATACATTTTTTTTGTGCGTCCTTTTTGCCTTTATGAGCTTTCCATAATTAAATATAAAGTACATCGAAATAGCCTTATCTTGCTTTTGAGTTTTTATTTGTTGTTGAAATATTTGGAGCCACAATGGGGTTATTTAATTAGAAATGCCTAATTTATGCATACATAAGTGTATTGCATAGTTTGTAACAATATTTAAGCAGGAACTACGCACTTATTTTTAGAGCGCCAGGTCAAAACTGTTTTAAATTATATTAACTAATATTATTTTTAATATTTAAAATTGAATAGTTTTATTATTAATGAATAGTTTCATTAGTAAAATGAATAACAACACGAGATCTTTATCAGAAAAATAATTATCAAATCTAATAACTCTAAAACACTTTTTAATAGATCAGATTATTTGCCAATCAAGTTACTTGTACTTCAAAGTGAAAAAAGCGACAAGAACCAATTTAGCATCGGATAATTTGACACACGTGAAACGCGCCAATAAATAAATATAAATAAGTATTTAATATTTATAAATATTAATGTTAACCTCAATCAATTACTCAAATACAATCTGGCATATAAACAAACATTGCCGGTAATTGCATCGTACCTCATCATTTTAATAACATTGCCGATTATTGCATCGTACCTCATCATTATAATAACATTCCCGATAATTGCATCTTACCTCATCATTATAATAACATTCCCGATAATTGCATCTCACCTCATCATTATAATAACATTGTCGTTCTTCGGGGGCGAAGGATCTAATCCCAGGGGTAGCGTAAGTCCGCTCGGGAGACACCGCAACCATGACTTCTGTGGACGGGTTCATCATTCGCACTGGAGAATCCATGTCGGGAACATTGTAAGCGTTGTCTATGAAAACCTAGGAATTTAATACACATTAATTATGATAAATTAATCTGTTAAGATGTCGTTTTCAATAATTTTTAATAGTTATTGTAAAGTTGTTGATAAACCTTCAAGTCCCTAAAAGATAAAAAGAAATATTTACTAACTTTGAAAATATTAATAATTAAAATATGATAAGATTAGTGATTGAAAATATTTTTTTTCTTTTTACGTTTTTTTTACTTCGTACGATGACTACTATTTCGAAAAAGATTTTAGGCCCAATTTTTTATT
Organism: Napeogenes inachia; assembly: GCA_959347355.1. Classification (NCBI taxonomy): domain Eukaryota; kingdom Metazoa; phylum Arthropoda; class Insecta; order Lepidoptera; family Nymphalidae; genus Napeogenes; species Napeogenes inachia. Next base: position 10,549,066 of record OY365800.1, on the reverse strand, counting down.
TTATTTGTAACACGGATTTTTCTCTGAATTCCCTAGACAATACCAAGAATATTCCAAGATATCATAAAATTATACATTAGAAATTCAATACTTTAAAATACAAGGGAAGCACAAAATATTATCGAGATTTTAACCTATCAAGAGCTTATGTTAGAGTGACGGCAGGGTGCGGGGAGGGGGTTGCGTGAGTTAATACTTAGCTACAACAACAATGGAATTATTAATTTCAGTAAGAAATATTTTTTATTTTAAGTTTCAGAGGTATTGAAGTCTGAGGGGATGGAAGCGAATTAATTATATAAATTACAACGATTATATGATTATCAAGGTCTAAGTTATCCAAGGTCTTTATAGATTTATTATATTATTAATAATATAATAAATCATTTTTTTATATGTTATCAATGATCTTATATATAAGGTATTAATGTTATCTTCCTGTAATGATAGAGAAAAATTGCCCTGTATTCGAGAAATTTTGTAACTTGTAATTTCTTTTACATTTTGTAATTCAAATATTACGGTAATCAAACTGTTTAATATACACTATGGCTATTAGAAAAAGCTGTTATATTCCAAGATCTCACCAAAGTGCCAAGAGACGCCACATTGGTGCTATAATAGTCACTAGTATTCGTTTTTAAAACAGCTGTTAATGCTGTCTGATAGCCGCAGGAAGCTACTCGCCTCGGAGTCGGATGACGAAATAATGCTTGTCTGAAATATAGATCTAAATTAAAAAAGCTTCAGGATAGGGTATTAAAAACATTTCTAGATGGAGTGCCTAAAGCTAGCAGACATCCAAAAATTCTCGTTCAAAATCTTTTTAAAGTATGAACATTATTCTAAGAATGTTGATTTAGTTAGTTAGATTATTTATTCTATTTTTGCGTGTTACATGCATGTTTGAAATAACCACTAAATAATTACAAATTATTAAGGGGATATTATTTTCAATATCAAATTATTTATAATTTAGGAAATTAATAATAAAAAATATATAAGCCTTAGATGAAATCATATCAAAAAAAGAAGAGAGAATGGCAATAGTGGCTCCTCGACTTTCACGGGATTCATTTTTATTTTGACGATATACACAAATCTACAATATATCTCCATCTGTATCCAGTCTAAAGATCTGGTTATATACTTTTTGATGGAATTTATGACATCGGATGAGTAGTTTCGAAGTTCTCTTACTTATAAAACTGCCCACAATCTTATATGATTTGTATAATTTATGAAATATAAAAATTTAGCTATTATTAATTTGTTTTATTCCATGATAGTTTATTATTATGAAGTGGTAAATATGATTATTAACGAAGAAGTATTTTCTTTATTTTATATTATATAAAGTAAGTTTTGTGTCTTATAAAGGAAGACAAGAAAATGTTCCTATTTATTTTTTCTAAACGAACTCTTTCCGATCATTAATTATTTAAGGGCAACTAATGACCCAGAATTAGTAAACCGACCCCTCTACATTAATAGTAGCCTATTGATTGTCTTTTATTTATAAATAAGATGACCGTCGTCTGAAACTAATGAGTGACATTTAGGTATGTAGGTACTCGAATTTCTGATAATTATAATATTTAAACAGGTATTATGAACAGCAGTTTCCAACTTAATAAAAGGAAGGTACATTGAAAAATCATTAAAACAAACAGGACCCAAACCGGCTACCTCTGGAATACAGATCCCGATATTTTGTCATACATTTTTTATGTCTGTCACTAGATTCTTTTAGTAATCATATTTGTCTGGTTATACACTTTTCCTCCTATATATAACTTAAATTTAAATAAACATAAGTAAATATATAAATAATAGTTTCAAAATCCCATTTTAATTCTTTGTTAGACTTTATGTACTCACTCGTTATTTGAGTCTGCCACGGCGTAGTAATTAAATGTGCAACAAAGTAGAATTGTAGTAAAAACATGTTTAAAAATCTGGTCACATTGGTAAATGGTGTTCTTCCACATACATCGCTCTACCAGGTCGGAACAGGAGATGGCTGGCGACAGCTGGAACGGATATCTAATGAGAGTGTCTCTTAGATACTAAATAATATAATACCATATAACAATCATTTTGTATCTTAAAACTATAATAATAATATATAACTTTAAATTAATTATACTAACAATAATTCAAAACATACATTATATTAGGTATGTTTCTGGTGGTTTACTTTGCTAAGCGGTAATATATTATACAGCTCTCAAAATTGCTCCGAGATACTCACCCTGTATAAATTCCAAGACTGTATATTCTAACCAGGGTAACTAAATTACTATGAAGGTATGAATTACTAAGAAATATGTCATGAACAAAAGTCTTTTACACGACTTCATATTCTATCATATATAGCAAATTTCGTGAACCTTATATTTTTTCTTTAAACATTCATAAGGGACAGATATTTGGTAACAGTTGTTAATAAAAACTCACCCTCTTAAAAAGAAATTCCACAGTGATATTATTAAGGTCCAGAATATCTTGCAGAATGTGAAGATTATTTTTCTGGTTAGAATCAGCCATGTTTGAAGAATGTAAAAGTGGAGCAATTTTAAGGGTTTCGAAAACGAAATCAACCGTTACATTTTCTGGCAGAGACCTAAAAAAAATCGTTTATTACATTAAATTAAAGAACAATATAAAAGTAATATTATACATTTAACTTTAATCAATGTATTTTCTTAAATAGTTAAATATAGAGAAATAACGAGGAAAGTAATTATGATAATATGTCCTTTTTAAGTATTTGGGTTTCTTATTTTTTCCCATCACTATCTGGTTTTTGATCGGTAGCATACTTATTAATATTTCATCGCCGGAAATCATCAATATCAAATTAGTGTTATCTTAAATGATATAAAATATATAATTTAAAAGTACTTTGAAAACACTCCGTGTTTTTTTTCTTTTAAGATCAGAATTATTTATATCTCTTGAAAATAATATTGTTTATTATTATAAGTATTTACTGTTTGATATTTATATAAATATACAATGAAAAATAAACCGATACGGAGGTAGAATAGGAGGTATTCAAACCCGCGACCTCTGTGAAATCGTCCCGTCGCTCTATCACTTCAGGTACCGTATCGCTTGTAAAAAGTACTATTTGATAAATTACACAATATTTTACTATTGTTGCCAAAATTTCAAACTCCTTACTCATTATAGAAAGAATTTGCTTGAGTATATTTTCTTGCGAAAATGTAAATGGTAATATGTTCGGAAGTGTACCTATACTTACATTAGCAAAATGTATACTAAATCTGTATTTATGTTTGTTAGTTGTAAATAGGTTTTAAAGAAACTTTCACTCAGAAATGTCACAGTTTTATCATTATTTTTTATCTGTACACAGCTGAAGAAATCGTTGTCATAAAATATGCATACAAAAATTTTGTAAGGAGAAAAGTTTTAGTATTTTTTTTTATAATTGTTACATATACCTGAAACACACACCCCTAAATCATTGTGACATTTAACATCGTCTTTTGGCGTTTATTCGCTCATAACACAAAAACTAACACTGGTACATGGAAACCTATCGATTACCTTACGTTTTTTGATATAAAACAAAAAAAGGAACCTTAAATTCCTTTCAATGTTTGTTACAAAATAAAATTATTTCTATTTTGTAGATCGTTGCTTAAGGGTTGAGATTACTGTTATAATAAAAATAACTGTCTTATTTAATCAATATTACGATAATTAGATAGATAGATGTTTAAAAGTTAGCGGAGGCTTATTTATCTTTTATCTTAAATACTTTAAACAGATAATGTTATTACAACCATATATAAAATATGAATCTGTTGAAACGAATGTAGATGTTAGAAGATAAAACTTTATCAACAAATAATCAATATAAAAGAATATAATCCAGTTATGATATGATGATGTATATTAATAATAATTTATGATATAAATTATAAAAAAAGGTTTGAATTAAACAGTAAAATAAGAATACATAATTAGCAATAATTATAATCAGATCTAATAATTATTAAATCTAACTACAATAACAGATACTAATTATACATACATATTAGTTAGGTATGAAATTACTTAGGTATGAAAACTCATGTTTTCCTTTCTTTTATATTATAAATCGTTTATATTCAATTTTAAGATTAAATGATTAGACAACATACACCGTTAATCAGGTGTTTTCATCTGATCAAAATAATGTATTTAATATAATTAAATGATAGTGCGTAAAAGCTACATGCTCTCCTATTGGTTGTTTTGTAATTGTCAAGAGATATACTTTTTTTTTAATGATAGTGCGTGAAAGGTAGACGCCCCGCTGTTGGTTTTTATAATATTTTTAGAACAGTATAAGTCTTCAATATAATTAATAGATATCGCGTGATATCTACGTGCCCCGGTATTTTTGTCTTCTATAATTTCTCACAGAAGTTTAAATGTTTTTATCTAATTGAAGGATAGCGCATGAAAGCTACGTGGCCCGCTAATCTAATCTAATCGAAGATCAACATTTAATTCAACATTTTTTCATTGGTTTGGAATTATTGTAATGTTTCCTCGTTTATTAAATAATTATATATTAAAATACTCATAACATGTTCAGTCGAAGATTATCTAGTGATTGAAAATAAACCTGTACAGAATCTTTTTTTCATATTTTTATTTATTTTTATTTAATATTTTAGAGTTGCCAAGATTAGTGCAGAACATTTTACATAATAACTTTATCTGTATAATAATGCGTTAAAAAACAACACTGTATTCCTTTTTAAAAATATTGATCTCTTGGAATGTAAAATTTATAATAATTAAAGATTATCTTAAGGACTGCATACAGCCGACATTTGTAAATATTATTAATTATAAATCAATTTGACGGCACACAAAAAATATTTAGTTAATTTTTAAACTGACAAGTGACAGTTGACGGAAGACCTAATACCGAGCGCCGCGCTGTGGAGGCGGCCACTGCTAGATGAGTTGCCACATTTTCTGGTGGAATGTTAATCGAATTAGATCAGTGCAATCATTTACAATTTTGGGTGTTAAACATTAATTTGGAAATTGCATAAACGAGTGTTAATCATATTGCGGATTATTTTGTAATTTCAATAAACCCCGATTACCACGATTACCCACATAATATGATCGAATAACGAGTATGAATCGCCTTTAAATTTAATGAAATTTGTATTATGAGCACTAAAACATAATAATGTTTACGTTTCTGATATCAATGTCAAGCAGGTAGACCGAGGCGAATCAGATCTTTTTTTTAAGCATGTAAAAATCATACTAAAGTGTAATGTAGGTATGTAACTTTTATTCAATGGTAATCAGTAATAACATAAGTAAGGTTAGAAATATCCGATTCGTCTCCATTTTTGGGGCTTATAGCATAAGCTACCTTATTAGTATAAACTTTTAAATCATTAAGATAATTAAAATAATTAATAACGAGATCTATCATCACTAGCACTTTATGTACACTGAATGTCCAATCGGTATTGTAGTTTTATGAGAGAATAGACAATGTCCCTTGCATAACTTAACTCATTTTAAAAATGTTACCCAATTCGCACCCAAAGACGTGTACCCAATAACCCTATATTAGGAACTTTTACAATATTTTTTTATACCGTAACCTATAACTAACCTGCAACATTAGGCAAAAAACTAAAATGCTTTATATTGAGTGGAGTGGATGGGTGCAAGTGTCTAAAAATAGGGAAGATTAGAGACCCATAATTTTATTTGGTCTAATCACACATATACGAGAGAGGGAGATATATAGTTAACTCTATTTGGTTTCTCTTTTTTTCCATAGACACATTTTAGGCTGACTGCCCTAAAATGTATAATAACTATCTGTCAAATAATCAACTCGAATCAACGAATCAACTTCGTAACTACGCAGAGTCGATTGTCATTTGAGGTAATAAAATAAAAGCTTATACATCAGAAGTAGAGTTTTTGTTCAAACAAATATTATCATAATTTTCATTTTAACGTAAAAATAACGATCGAAAGTCGCGGGGCGACTACTATTATAAATTAATTAATTTTTTTATCAATTAAGTTATCTTACTAAGATTTATAGGTATGTCTTTTTATTTTTAAAACAATTCTAAAAAACGTGCCTTATAAAACAGATTAATTCTTTTCGAACCTTATCTTTTCAAACTTATTTGATAAATCGTAGATATCCTGCAAGTGCTACTTATTATAAAGTGATGGGTAAATGATAAAGGATGCATAAAGGAATTTATAAGAATATATACATACGAGATTACACACAGGGTCTGCATAAATATTCTATCTAAATTTAGGTATATGTGGTGATCACAAAATTTTGCTACAGTCATTCAGCCGTTTCACTGTGATGAAATAACAAACAAAACAAACGATACCCCTCGATAATTGTCATTTAAACTTGTAGAATTAACATAAAAATACATTTAAAAATCTCTAAAAAGTTAATCGATTTGACTGACTAGTCGATAGACGATTAGTCTGTTATTTTGCAGCCAGTCGGCTAGTCAACCAAAAGTCAACGTAAAAACTCTAGTAAAAATGACAAATTATATCTTTGACATAATAATGATGCAAAACTTTTTTTTTTTTAGAATGGTATAGAATTGGATTTACAGTCCTCTTAATGAATATATAATTCTAAACCTAGACAAATTGGGATTTTCGATTTTTTTTTTAATTTTGAAATACTAACAAGTTGTTCGAAAAATTCCAAGCAGCTTTCCGAGATATCATGTTGAGGTCGCAGATGGTCACCGCAGGGAAAGGAACATCCCATATGGCACCTTGAGTACTCTCTATAACCTGAAAAAAAAATATAAGCATTTATATAATAAATGATATATACTTATTCTGTGTTTATTATTCAGGAATGTTATGATTGCACTAACAAAAACTATGTATAAAAAATACAGTATGATTTTTCCAAAAGTATACAATCCCATGGTGTTGTAACTCTCATGGTTTTGATAGGACATTCGGATAATTAATTCGATATTACAGTTCCAGAAGTCTCATGAGTATTATGTCAAAACAAGGAGACGAAATGAAAATAGCGCACAACAAGGAGACAAAACGATTAAATATGTCTCGAAAGAAATAATCCTTGTATTTTAAGGCTAAATTGACCAGGGGTACCATCTAGCGGCGTAGAATCACTATGGCTACATTAGTACCTAACTCTAACAAAATGCTGGTAAAAACTTCACTCCCTTTCTCTCCGTGTTCTCTAGTTACTATACCTCTCCATTCCTCGAGGGTTCTAACGCATCCTTATCTTATTATATTCATCAATTAATATGAAGGATGGTTAAAAATATAGTATATGTAGTAATTTGAAGACAAGTTTTTATTTATTTTTTTATATATATACTTACTTTACTTTACTTAGTTTTAGACATAAATTACAAGTATTAGATTTTTTTTTAATATTTTTTCAATTGTGGGAAAAATTCTTAAAAAATATCTTAAGAAAAGTATAAGTTATAAAAGCGTACTCCAGAATCTTTAATTTACAATATTGGCGAAACGGCTTTTGCCTTCCTCTATGCAAAACTGTCAATGCATTTGAAATTCTTATGGAGATGTAGGGGAAGACTGGAGTCGGTGCGAACGAAAATAACGAAACACGTTTTACCACTTGTGTCGCGAGTTTGAATTGACATATCACTCCTTCTAAACACATACCAATCCCCGCACCTAACGTAGCATAGTACGATTGTTGTTGTTGTTATCGAGATATAGAGGTGAGCGGTATACCTACCCGGTAAGCGCCAATGTACCTGTGTACCCTACATTGAGATTTTTTTTTTTTTTATGAAAGTAATATTATATGTGACGAAAATGACAGCTATACTCTACAGAAACTTACCTTAATCTTGCCTTAATATATTTTATTTATTGCAAACTATTTTCTTTTCCACCCTCTAATAATAAGACGTATGACTAAGTATATACAAGATGTAGTCAGTAATTACATCAAATTTACAAAAAAAAAAAAAATCACTTAGCTTAGAACTGGCGTGCGGCAGTCTATCGGGATTGTGTGGTAGGCACTAATTTATAAAATGATACTAAATAACGGAAGATAAATATAATTTTAAAGAGATTTTTTAATATTTGTCAATAGGTGTAGTAGTGTATAATAATTTTATGTTTTGAGTTTACGATTTGGTAAACTTTGGTAAACTAGGTATTAGTTTTCGTAACGTTAAAACTCGTTTAGTAGATAGGTATACAATTTAAAAAAAGGCTGTGTTTTTATTGAAACAATTGCAAATCTAACAATTTCATTATATAATTTATATTTATTTATTTAAAACATTTTATTGTTTGTAGAGTTATCAAAACGGTGATTCTCAAAATCTTGTAATACCAAGAATTAAAAAGATTAAGTATGAGTAAGAAATAAAACATAGATCTATATCATTGACGTCATAGCAATGCGCAAAACGATCAGTTAGGTAAAGATAATAGTTACATCTAATTCTTATCATAATATGATTTCGGTGACAGTTTAAGGTAACTTTATTATCATTGTATTTGCGTAAATCGTCCAATAGTTCGTGATTTATTTAAGATATGATACCAAATCACTTTGTGATATCTATATTAATAAAAATTGGGTATTACATACAATCACTAGCTTTTGCTTGCGGTTTCGCCATCGATCTCAAATTTTATTTGAGCGTCAACAGGAAAACATTTTTTGTAGACAACATGAAACTTTTAATGTTTGAAAATATCTATAAACATGTATAGCCATGTTAAGCTTATTTAAATTTATATACTTAAATATAGAATAAAAAATAAACCGATACAGGCAGGGATTCGAACCCGCGACTATTGGGAAACGGGACGGTTTCCCAGTAGTCGCGGGTTCTATATTTATATAAAATTAAAAAAGAAACTTTTAACTAATTTTAGGTATTTAAGATAAGGTTAAGTGTAATAGAAATATTAAAATAAATCAGGCACAAATCATTTTATTGTAATATTTCACGGAAATAAAAATTATCATTATATTGAAGGATTTCTAAGCTGATATTTCCGGTTTAATATTTTACTTAAAAAAAAAATTACCTTTAAAAGTAAAGTGATTTAAGAAACCACAGACATATCTGTAGTTTGCATAGCATGGGTTCTTGGCATTCATTGATTTTTGATTATTCAATTTAATAACTTCTTCTTTCAAGTCTTAAGAAAGCTTTTGAATTTACAAAATTGTTCATAGGGTTCAGTCTTATTTATAAATATGATAACCATCTACAAGTTTAACTTATCAAGAACTAGTCATATTGTTGTAAAAAGCACAGTTATCGATAATTGAATCCAGTGTTATTCTAATAAATTCTGCAACATCTATGCGATATATCAACGGATTATTATTCTAGATTTCCCACGAACGTTAACTGACGACAGATATGGATCGACACGATTGCACAGAAAAATTGGGAATGGAAACATTTTATAAGTAGTTTAAAAAAAATGGCTCTTGTTTTACTATATTTTTTGTGCCAGTTCTTTTATAAGAGGTTCTCGAAGTGGCGAATAAAAAAAAATAAAAATAAAGTTAACCTAATTTAACTGACTTCCAATAAATGTTTTTAATTTTGTATTTTTAGTTTATTTGTGACACTTATCATTTTAAATACTACCTAAGTCATTTTCTAGAACGAAATACATCTAAACGTTATCGCACGCGGCAAAATCCTCGAAGTGATACCACTTTTAGATGTATCTCGTTCTAGCAAGTGATGGAAAGCATCTATCCAACTTTTTAAAATCGGTAGATACGACCATAGAGATAAAGATCACTATCGATATCGCGGATAAGTTTACACAATGTCGCATCACTAGAAAAAAATCTGTTGACTACGGCAGTGTACGCTTTAAAAATATGATTCTCCTCTGCTTTAGTTATTATTCTGAGGGCTACGCCTATGCTTTAGTTATTGTTCCGAAATTTAACTTTTTTTTTTTTTTTTAAATGTAACCGTTTTAATGACATTAAAACCAACCAGATACAAATAGTACAGCCAAATAAATTTTAATTACAAGTTCATCCTACTTTATGCGAAATACTTGTTCCCCGACTTATAAAACAGCTTTTTTAACCTTTTTAATGTTAGCCTCATCTAACGATATGAAGGTTAGTTTTTTACCGATAGGTAACAGAATTTAAAAACATATTTTCACTTTCTAGGCAATATTCTCAAATTACTTAACTTAGCACTAACCAATACTTTACCAAAGTAAAATTACGATGAGTTAAAGCCGTTAAATTGATGAATATTCAATGTTTAAGATAGACAAATATTTAATATTATAGATAATCAAAAAAACTAGATCAGATCAAAACATATGGTATTATAATGAGGGTAGGATGCTCCTCCAAAAGTGGCAAACTTATTTTGTAACAATATTTTATTGATCAGCGAAATGCCTAATCTATCTACCTGCTTCTTTGAATTGAACATAATAAATGTTTAAGTTCTAATGACCGTTAAAAACATTTTAAGTTTTGCCTTTCTTAAATCTTTTAACTCCAAAATAATACTTTCTGAGTGCTTATGTAACATGTATTTGAACATTCTGTTAAAAAGTGTTTTTTTTTATGAACAAGTTGAGTTTAATAATGTCTTTGATTCAGAAATATTTATAAATAAAAGGTTTTAATTGCTATAAAAACTGAAGGCCGGATATATTAAACAGACATGGCGAGAATAACCTGATCAATAAATAATTTAAAAATCTGTAGTTAAGTTAGGTAAATCCGCTTTTAAAATTAAATCACGAAATTAAATTAAGTGAAACGAAAACGAACGTACATAAATCATAGTTATTATATTCTCAAACTCAAATAGATGGTCTCGGAGAATATCGCTCCCAAGAGTCATAATATTCAAGGTAACTGTCTAAAGAATCATTTCCATAATAAATCTCGTTGATCAAAACGTGTTTGATAAGACTGATAGATTGTATAGAAGATTATAAACTCAGTTAAATTCGTATTACCTAACCAAAATTAACGTAATTCAATAAAACATCAACATATACAATTACTTACTAAAATGCTCATGCTCCTGATAAGTAAAATTCTACCCGCCCTGGACTCAAAATATGAAGATCTAACATCTTTATGAAGTCTCTACCTCTATTCTTGGTCACTACTTAATTAAAGTAAATAAAATACGTGAAAATAATATTTTGTCTTATTCGTTGTGGAACGTAACCGTTTCTAGTTTCCCGCCAAAAGCTATTCGGTTTGGCGGCAAAAAGCAATTGTGGAACCACCTAACTCATTACGGAATTGAGAGAAACTCAAGTTCATGAAAGGCATAATAGGATAGTTTCGTATGCTTCAATTGCCTCCGACCTCTTTCGGCTGAGTGGGCCTGCAGAGGAATGTTAAAATGGAGTGCAGTTACCCTCCCTGACATCTTCCTCAGGTCATCGATTTGCAAAATAAGGCCATCACACCTTAGAGTCAGCGAATACTAAGTTCGACCGGATCGAATTGAAAGGTTATTATACCTTGTGGAATCCCTAATCAGACAAATCAGATTAGTCCTATCCGCCTGTTCTCCGCTCCTGATCAAAGGATTTTAATACGAGACTTAGTTACAACTTTTTGATGATTGATTCAGTTGTTTTGTAAAAAGCTACATGAGCTATCCCTAGAGGGATTAGTCCCTCCAGGGGGGAAAGGCCATTGGTGAAGCTACATGCTGGTTGTATTGGTGACACCATGCAACTTCTATGCAATAACGTGTAGTTTTAGGCAGCTGCCTTCAGTCTTGAAAATAACTGGTAATCCCATGTCTTTCAGTAAGACATGAATTGCCATCTTGAATTGGACCGTGAACAAGGGCAATATAGGCATTATGTTATTGATGATATAATATGTGGATGGAATAACATATTTATGGCTAGGTAGCAAAAAAATACTTTGACTTAAGTTACAAAAGTCAAAACATTATACAGCTAACTGTATATTGTTGATTATTATTCAATACTGATAAATGGTATACTATCAAATAATGATATATTAAATAGAGGTGATTGTCAATAGGTTTGTCGAAAAGAGTTTAGGTAATAATTTGTAATGGGTAAGGGTATAGGTTTAGAAGGGACTGATTTGTTAACTATGAAGTTTTTCATTTTTCAGCAGTCCATAAATCTCAATGTTTAAGTAAAAACGAATCATCAGAGTTCAAGCTATGTTAGAACTTCGAAATGTAGTGAATTCATTAATGATTTTTCCAGATACACATATAAGGTAAGGCTTGAAGGTTGAAGGTAAGGCTTGAAGGCAAAATAAGACGTATTTCTGTTAAATCAATTTTAAAGTAATATCAAACTATGACGGAATTCTAAATTGTAATAAATAGTTCTCACCTTACCAAAAAGTGTAATTCAATATTTGAAAAAATAATTTGACATCATTGTCAAAAGCTTAAGATATCTGCATTCATTTACATTAAAAATGAACACAGATAAGATAATATAATATGTCTCATGGACGTCAAAACATTATGGAATACATTCACATTTGTTCTGTTTAAACCAAAGGATGTAATAAATGCTTGCCTGCAAGCTGAGCTGAGCTTCGAGCTGAGCACACTCAACCAAAAAGTGGTATAACACTTCTCTGATATGATCACTAAACTTAAACTCACAGTAACTATGGGATTCCTGGCGTACCAGCTGTAAGCCGTTGTCACGAAGAAGGCGGCGCAAATTACGCTAATCACCACTGCTCCCGCCCACACGCATCTAAATAACATCAAACATCTTGGGATAGGAATATGTAACAGTTTATTTAACTTAAATGGAATTCTTCTTTGAATTAGGTATGGTTCTTTAGGTTAGGTTCTGAATGGGCATTTATAGGTGTGTACTGGTTTTGTTGGAATTATTTATGGTAAGTTTTTAAATCAAGATTTTAATAGCTTTACTATAGAATACTCATCAGATTGTGGCTGTTATAAACTATAGCCTTGGAAGCACTAACACATTCTGTGAACATGACCTCAAGCATTCATCATTCAGAAACGATCACTCTGAACAAAATAATAGTAGGTATATGAATACTTTTAATTTGATTGTGCATTATATCAAAAAAAAGTTTATATTTAAGTACGCTATTATCGCGCGTTTAAGGTAACAATTTCAGAGCAACATTTTTGACAAGGTAGCTTCTCCACATTTCGTAGTTTACAGTTTAAGGAAAAAACCCAATTTATTTTGGCGATGAGAATACTTTGGCTCAAACCTTTCAACAACACTGAGGTCTTCCATAACGATATACTTGAAACCGTGTAAATCAGTTCGTTTGCAGAACTCGACGAACTTCGTTGTGCAAAAATGCCAGCTAGTGGGTTTCGCTGGCGGTTCGGTTTTCTTGGGCTTCATATTAATTCATTCACTGTAAATCAGTAACCAATGTTGAAGTTCGCTACCAGATCAGACATGTAAACGGAAGGGTTGTCCGTCCAGAATGAATAGTGATGTACGAGTGGTAATTATGAAGTTTAGATTGAACAGATAGCTGGACATACGAAATGGGCGGTGACATGAAAACTACCGCATAATTATCGAACTCTTAGTAATTTAGCAGGTTAAGGTCTTGCTCGTGTTTGGGAAAAATTAATGTACAATTTAATTCAAAAGCTAAACCTTCAAAGTATATGAATTATGAATATTCGATATCTAAACCAATTATCAATAATAAAGTTTAATAATTTGTGCTAAAGTTGAATTAGCAGACTACATTATTTTCCAATTCAAGCGTGTTAATAAAGGTAAAACTAATTAAATTCTATGAAAGCGCAAGGGTAAACATGTAATTAAAACCGTAGCACAAAGGTAGATATGTATTAATATTTAAGCGATTTTCAACGACATCTTTTAACCTTCACGCCCGCACATTAGCCATTAATAATATATTAAATTGATTTAATCGCACCGCTTTGATGAAAGATAAAAGATTGTATTTAAAACAACGATGTTTTTAGGACTCGCAATGATACAACTATTTAAAACATAAGGCAAATAATGTTTGAAAATATTTATACCTAAACATGATTAGCCATGTTGAGCTTATTTAAATTTATAAAAAAATATGTGTGTGTGTGTGTATTCTTACACATGTAAGAAGTGAAACTTCTTTATGATATAATTTTTTGAAAAATGATTCACTAATTACAACTTTACAGGAATGGCTAATTAATCTAAATTAGATAAAGTTTAAGCAAAAATATAGATGGCACGTAACAGAAAAACGTTAAAATTTTTTGACATTGCTATAAAATTTCTCCCATCCGTCGATAAAGAGTTTCACTTCAAATATGACGCGTAACGGAAAAATGTGACTTAGAAATAAAGATGGCGCGTAACAGAAAAACGTCATAATTTTCATTAATATTAATTAATTAAAACATAAGAAGTGAATCGACTGTTTCGCACGTATAATATTCTCATAGAAGAAACATATAAGTACCAAAAAAACAGACAAATGTACACAATCCACTTTAAAAATAATAACTTTAGGCTTCTTAACACACAGGCTTCGTCACTATATCACAAATAAAATTTTTCTTCATCATGGTTTCTGCTGTTTCGAATTGTTGTTCGTTCTAGGTATAGCAAAACAGACCTTGTAAAGATCGGGACCCCAATGCTCCATTTCTCAGCCAAAACTCGTATTTCTTTTCATTCTTACTTCTTCTATTTCAGACAATCAATGTATGTATTTTAAAAATATTATAAATTATATTTCATAATTTCTTCTTCATGTTATAATCTTGAATTTATTTATTAGTTTCAATAGCAAGTCCATAAAATCGTATTGTCCAGTATGTAATTACAATTCATTATTTAATTATAAAACTCTAATCCGATAATTTTATTTTTGGTTCATGTAAATTGTGTTTTGTAATCCACATACTTGTCATTTTGATTATTTAGTATTTCCATAGCAACATGGTGTAAAGGAGATGAAGCTATACGAAAAAATCTAACGTAACGGAAAAATGTGACGCGTAACGAAAAAATGTTACATAATTTTTTTTTCCAACACCCGTAAAGAAGTTTAACTTCAAAAATGAGAGGAATTTTAATGTACTTAATTTCTATATTTAAAAAAAAACAAATTGTAGCACCATAATATATTTATTTAACAGATATTCGAACTAACATTATTAAATATCTAAATTGCAACAATATTTTCTATTAGCATGTAAGGCACTTGTATATACATCAGAATGATGTTTTAAACTTAAGAGATATATCAAGACTAACACAGCATTTATTCAAGAAAACAATATAGAACTTTCTTTCTTAGTCTTGAGAAAGTCAAACAGTTACCTTTTTAAAATGTAGGAAATATACAATGCAGTATGAGGTAGTAAACTATTTTATCTGAATTATTAATACCAAGTATTCATTAACCATGCATGAAAATAAAGTACTCCTATACTAAAATATTATGCACCAAATAAGAACACAGAATTCGTTCGCAATGAGAACAGAGTTTAAAATTATTAAACTTTTTGATATATTATAAAAATAATACGTTAACGTATTATATGATTCTAACATTATATATTAAATAAGGTACAATAACATTTCAATACTTTTCATTCAGCACCAACATTTATTTATGTATATATTACCTAAAGTTAAAATAAAAACTATGAAATATCTAAAAGCAAATGCATATTTCATTCATCATTTGGAACCTATACAATCATATTATATATATATTTAAAAATATATATACATGTAAAAAAATATATTTTTAAATTGTCAATTAACTTGAATTGGCTTAGATCAATTTAGGCTTAAGCTTTTTAATGTATAAAGCATTAACGATGATAAAAGATTCAAATGCAATGCAAATGTGGCAAATAATTTTCTCGTGTTCTAGAAAATTGTAAGGATCCGAATCATATGTAAAAGAAAAAAAATTATCTCACGAACACATTTTTAAATGTTGCTTCTTAACTAACATATCACTATAATAATAATATCGCTTTGGCGGTTTGTTAATTTCCTGAATACTACCAAACTTCTATAAGACATTTAAAAATGTATTTTCTTATATGACTTGTATATCACAAAAATATTTTATAAATACCTGATATGTTAAATTCTATCATGTTCCAGGTGACAACGGCATATTTAAAAATACGAACTCTTAATTTAATTAGAAAATCCATTTATATTCGTTAATGATAAAACATTCATCGTCACTTTTACTATTACGTCACAAGACGTATTTAAATTAAAAATACATTTGTAATATAAAAATACGATACAGTAATCCATCCTTGGTTTTCATGTTTGCGATCTAAGTCTAGAGATGGCCGTTTTTATAATAACGTTATTGAACATCGTTGCCAGTTATCGTTGACGGCAACGTATTACAAAACTCAAAAACGCTGCTCTCGGAAAAGTTGCAGAGTATGACGATTATGACAACTTAAGTCCTTTTCGTTATTCAACGCAACGCAATACTAGTTAACGATGACGAAAATAACGTTACTGGCATAGGTTGATGTAGTATTAAAAACGTTGTTCAAACTTCAATGTTATTGAATTACAACGAAAACGGCCACCTCTATATCTGACCCACTGACATTTTTGCACGTGGTAGCAGCGCGCATGCGTACTTAGATGCACTTTATTGACGGAATGCACTCGTTATATACGTATAATTAGCTAGATTGAGAATATTTGAGCAAATAAGTCATACAGAACATGACCTTCAAAATTGTTTGTTGATAACTTTCTGTAATTATTATGGCATATTAATTGTAAATTTAAAAGAAACTTAATTATACTACAAAAATTCAAGAATCATTTAAATTTTAAAGTAACATTCAGACACTCTTTAGTAAATTCTTTCAAAAGATTTACTCAAATATTTTCGAAAATGTATAAAAAAGACAATTACTAAGAAAATTATAACAATATGATTATGATAATAGGTATTTCATACTTTACTACTGTAAGTATATATTCCAATTTAAACTTATCATTTATTATTTATTTTTATCATTATTTATTTTCAATTTTTCATATAATTTTTTCTATTAAATATCTTCAATATAAAATACTACGCTTTCAAAAGCAAGGAGGCAAAATGTTATAAAAGATAATATCATTGTCAAAATTGGCAGTTTGTAACATAACTAATTTGTCTAAAGCGGCAATAGTAAATGTTACTAAAAGATTAACTAACATTTACTCTAGGGCAAATATATTTTTATATTTTCCAAAACCGGTATGGTATGGTAATCAGATTAACATAATTAATTACTAGCGTGTATAGTAGTGATGTGCTCTGGCAATTTTCGGACTACAAAGCTGAAATTTGAAGTTTACATCTCAAAATGACTTCCGTATTTAATAACAGCTGATTTAAAACAACAACAAAATTAATATTAAATTGTTGATATTTGACATTAGTTTTTTATACTACTTCGATAATTTGACATACCTGTGTACCACTCAAATAAGCGCACCACTATTTACAATAATACGAAGATATTAGAAATTTCATTGGTTTCAATGTTTTTATTTTTCATTTATTCAGATTATATTAATTGGTTTTTTAATTTGTTGAAACATATTGGTTTTTAAAGTGTCATGAGTCTAAAAATAGTAGGTTTTGAAATACCTAGTATAATAAAGTTTTTCAAAATTTGTCCTCAAAATATTTATTTATAATTGGAAGACTTTTCATTTAGACCATATGTACACTAAAACTAACGAATTACTGAGACGACTGTTGAATCCACTCACGTGTTATTGATTCATAGTCTTTGATCTAAACCTTCATACATCTCATACAATAACTATGTACAGTTTAATTTCTTTTCACATTTCTCACCATAAAATAATAAGGCGATTCAATGTTTATCTTAAATTACAGTCTTATTCTATCAGTATTTGGGTATTAATTCCTTGGCGTCTGTGACATTGTGGACAAAGTGTGGCCATTCCTTGATGATGTCGTAAACTTTATCACCGGGACTCAGAGTAGACATGAGTTGTCTATGGGCGAAGAGTTTGTAATCTTTAGCAAGTTTACCCAATTTGACTCCCAATCTTAGGAGTTTCTCGCAGGCTTCAACTTGTGGTTTTGAAGGGGGGTCAGTATTAAAGGTACCGATGAATGCGATACCTATGCTATATTTGTTGTAGCCCTTCGTGTGGGCACCCTCGGTGTTCCATCCGCGGCCGTAGTACACGGAACCGTCACCTCCCACCAAAAAGTTATATCCTATATCCGACCACTTCCTGGACTCGATATGGAACATCTGGATCAATCTGACACGAAGCACGCATTGACTCTGAAATGAAAATACCACTAAATGTACTTCTGTTAGAGAAATAGTATAAAATAACATAACATAAAATATTGATAAACTGTTTAATATTTTTCTTGTAATTAAACTTTCGTAAACCATGATGATTATTATATATATTATGTTAACTCGGCTATGTTCAAGTTATTTAATCGGAATATTGCCCGACTAGTTTCGAACCCAATCGGGGACCCGATTCATATGCTCGATAGCGGACTCGCGTAGTGTATTATATTTTAAAATACTAAAAGAATTTTGTTCACAAATTGTTCAATTGTAACTTCTGTCAGTCGTGGAAGCACTTGGAACACTTTTATTTAAATAAATGATGATTTGATCATATTATGTACATAGTTGTGTACATTATTTATTTAAAAAGTACTTTATGTCTTTTAAATGGTCGTTCAGAACCGAGATATTAGAATCGATTATTTCCTGGGACTAGTGGAGCAAAAAAAGTTTTTTTCATATTATTTGTATGACGTACACATAGCCTCACAAACTCTAAGATGTTACGTAGGTTTATAAAAAGTATATGTAAAGTTTATAAAAAGTTCCCAATTTTCGAAGTACAATGTAAATGTCGGGATAGTAGATTAAACTGAGATACTACAAATATAAACATTAATCAAATTGACGATAAAGTGAATAACCTTGTAAATTAAAATGAGATGGCATATGTAATGTATGTACGCTTGTAATTATTGCCAACATGGGTTAGGAGCCACAGACAACAACAACTGATAGTGTACCCGAGTAGCATTATCACTGTTCTAAAACAGTATGGTGATTCATTAAAGAATGTCATAAAGAAACTATAAGCGAGATCATGTAATTTAGTTCAACTAATAAAATGTACACTTTCTGATGATTTATTTACTTATCATTGTAGTACCCATTTTTTTAACCCCCGACCCAAAAAAGAGGTGGTATAAGTTTGACCTGTGTGTCTGTTTGTCTGTTTGTGGCAACGTAGCCCCGATACAAAAAGACGTCTCAAAGGATAAAAATAATATTCTTATAAGCTTATTGAAGTCGTTTCGTGGGGGGGGGGGGCGTTAAATGGAGGAAGAATTTAAAATGCAAGTAAGTTACCAAGGCAAATAAGGAAATAACAACATCAAATCGTATAGTTTAAGTCCTAATTTATTAGATCAACATTTTGTAAAATAGACACCCTAGTCAACGTAGGTACGTACAATGGTCGCCGCACACTCCAAATATTTAAAAAACTATTTAAGATACAAAAAATATATTTATATACAGATATCTTAGCAACTATCATAAACGTCAACAAATACCATATATTATACCTTATTAATGTTTCGTAAACATAGAAAAAAAAAAAAAAATTTACGAGCAACAATATAAAAAACATACTGTATTTTATAAAAGTTACATAAAAAAACAATAATTGTCTCTGCAACGGCCATAATCGTATGCACTTGCGAAAGAGATATTTTGAGCCTCAATTTTAGAAGTTTGAATGCAAAAATTCATACGCTTGTTAACGTATGCGTAGAAATAACGTAACTTCTCTAACTTTAGTCAATTAAACGTTCTTTACTACTATACATAACTTACTAATGAATAGAGATTATATAATGTATAAATATAATATAAAACATAAAATAATATCATATAAATTTGTTGTTTAGATTTTTAAATGAAAGAAAGCCAAACTAAAACAATCTTCTGTTGAATATTTTAACAATATATTTTTTTTAATATTTAAAAAATAACAGACTTTGAAATGGCGACCTAAAAGTTAGGAATATTTATAAGATTACGTCCTTAAAAATGTAATGTAAGAAGAATATTATTTAAGAAAATTTACATTTAATGATCAATGTTGGTGATGGTAAGATGAAGTTGGAAAAGGGAAGAATTTGAAAAAGATCAGTTTTCAGACGTATTTTAAGTTTAAAAGTGATACGTGACGTCACGACAATCGTTCTACAAACCCAAAATAAATATCAGTATGTGTCATCATTAAAATATACACATATACCTACTATAACTATTTGCACGTTCAATCTTATATATCTCACAAAGTAAATATAATATACATTAGTCCTAAATGGTCTTTGATTTAAGCATTTATAGAACTAAAATTCATGATATAATATTGACAAAAACATTGAGAACTACTTTATAAAATTTAACCAATGCAAAATAGATTATTGGTTTAAAGTTAAATAGGTAAATTCGACTCTACAATGTCAGCACATTGTGACATTATGAGATCAGCTAAGGCGGTGAAGAGTCTAATTCACTTTACTTCTTCCAGTACAGGAAGTCTAATTAGTTCATACTTAAATTACCTAGATAATAACAAAAATCAAGATATACCTGTGAGTAACAGCTCTCGGTAGCAGTGTGAGTGATGATCACCCAGGGCACAGGTTGTCGCAGAATGCCCACATCTCCCTCCAAGGGCTGAGCTAGCCAGTCAGTTCTGGATACAATCCGTAAGTGATCAGGGGCTATTAGCAATGGGTCAGCTGGAAATTTGTATTATTTTTTGGTACATTATATGATTATTCAAACAGTAACAATTGGTCAAAAAATAAATTAGATGTTGATAAAGTATGGAAACAGTATTTGAATGGTGATCAAAAATTTATTCTTAATTTTTGATATAATAGTTAAATTAGATGTTGATAAAGTATGGAAACAGTATTTGAATGGTGATCAAAAATTTATTCTTAATTTTTGATATAATAGTTAATTATTGATATATGTTGTATAGATATATCAATAATTAATTGTTATATTACATTAAACATATCGTCTAAACCATTTTGAAATCAAATTGTAAAAACCTAAAATTGTAGTGAATTAATTATGATATAAATAAAATATTTTCAATCACTATTATGTTTGAATATATCTGCAATATTCTATATATAATATATAGCCCATAGTAAAAAATAGTCGTAGTTCAAGCAACATCATACCTTTCTTTTTGCAGAACATGCAATTTTTATCGAAGCAGTTCAAGTGATGATTATTCTTCACAGTAATATTTAAGGTCTTAACACTCTTATTTGTTAGTAATGAATAAGAAACTAACAAAAATGTTAATGGTAACAGGATAACGGACATAATAATAACTTGAAAGTTTTCATGATACACTCCCACCACCAAACGAGCTGAAATAAATTCACCATAATTTTTATTAAATATTGTATTATAATGTTTCACAGGTCAATTATAGAAAAGTCATAATAAACATTTCATATTATTTATAATGACTTTTTTAAAGTATTTGTTAGATACTCCATATAATGTTATTTAGATCAATTTAGAAATCTAAAATTATTTAACATATGTGAAGATTCCGACCATCTTACCTCTTATAAATTTAAGGAAATAAAATGACTATGGCCACTCTCAAATGACTGGTGATTGTTGTTAGTGCACAAAGAAAAAATGACAAAATTATGAAACAAGTTACATGAACAAAATTTATTTGATTTACTTTGCCGTTTGCAGCTTTGTTACCAAGTTATATAAACAAAATTTAAAAATATAGATTAGCTGATACATTGCACTTATCTCATTAAACATTGTGTTTGAATTTTAATTTCATATTTGAAACTTTTTTATCTTTAATAATATGTTTTTACAACAAACCTACTGCTAAATGAAGTGATAAAAAATTTTAGGGGATTTATTCATGTAACTTTCAAGGATTTGTTAATTAAATATTTTTTAAAACTTACTGACTGCATCTTGAGGATCATTGTCGGGTAAATAACTATTAGAATTATGCTCACTTTTATTTTGTAAAACAAGCACAATAGCTATAACACAGCCAACAACTGTTACACATACTGCGGAGAATGTTATTTTGTGCCATATTAGTATTTGTTTCTTTTTGTTAACTGTAAAAATCAAATATTCATTATTAATAACAACATATCGCTTTAGTATTCCTAACTCTTTTTCTTACTAGAATTTTCATACTAGGGTACAGCACCTGTCCCTTCCACTGACTTCTATCATGTAAGTGGTAACTTATTTCTTTATGTATTGTCTTTCACACAGTCTATCTATACTCTCTTCACCTCTCCTCTTATTTTTTACGCATTGCATGCATATTAAGTCCTTATTTTGCTCTATGAATATGTACTTCATATATATATAGTCATATTTCATCCATTGAAACTTGTGATTTTGAACATATACATTTAAAATAAATAGGTAACATAACAATACATAATACATAATATTGTATTATGAAATATAATACAAATTATCCAATATATTATATATATATATATATATATATATATTATTATTATTATTATTATGTAATTGTACTGTATACAATATATATATAGAATCATTACAAGTGTGTTAACTAAAGTATTGTTTAATTTAAACATTTCACACTAAAATATGTTTTGAATTTAAATATAATAAAAATATAATAAATGTAATAAAACTCTAATTATCATAAAGTTAGTAATTTTAACACAATATACTGTACATTATTTTCACACACTTTATTCTTCCAAGTATACATACAAATGTTATGTTTACACTTCATTAAGAAAACAATTAAAATGGTACACCTTATCAGTTAAGATGTAAAACTTAGGATTGAACAAGTTTTCATGGTAAATGCTATATAAGAACATACAAGTTGAACTATAGATCTCAATATAGAAAACTAAATTAACTCACTAATTCATAAAGAAAGGCTAGTTGTAACTACAGTGTTATAAATATTCATTATTAATAACAACATATCGCTTTAGTATTCCTAACTCTTTTTCTTACTAGAATTTTCATACTAGGGTACAGCACCTGTCCCTTCCACTGACTTCTATCATGTAAGTGGTAACTTATTTCTTTATGTATTGTCTTTCACACAGTCTATCTATACTCTCTTCACCTCTCCTCTTATTTTTTACGCATTGCATGCATATTAAGTCCTTATTTTGCTCTATGAATATGTACTTCATATATATATAGTCATATTTCATCCATTGAAACTTGTGATTTTGAACATATACATTTAAAATAAATAGGTAACATAACAATACATAATACATAATATTGTATTATGAAATATAATACAAATTATCCAATATATTATATATATATATATATATATAAATATATATCTATTATTATTATTATTATTATGTAATTGTACTGTATACAATATATATATAGAATCATTACAAGTGTGTTAACTAAAGTATTGTTTAATTTAAACATTTCACACTAAAATATGTTTTGAATTTAAATATAATAAAAATATAATAAATGTAATAAAACTCTAATTATCATAAAGTTAGTAATTTTAACACAATATACTGTACATTATTTTCACACACTTTATTCTTCCAAGTATACATACAAATGTTATGTTTACACTTCATTAAGAAAACAATTAAAATGGTACACCTTATCAGTTAAGATGTAAAACTTAGGATTGAACAAGTTTTCATGGTAAATGCTATATAAGAACATACAAGTTGAACTATAGATCTCAATATAGAAAACTAAATTAACTCACTAATTCATAAAGAAAGGCTAGTTGTAACTACAGTGTTATAAACAAGATTTATATTATAACTCATGTTCCTGTTTGCTTGTGCTGTATAAGATTATTATAGGTATTATATGGCAAAATATTTGTACATATTTACAGTTTAAGTTGCAACATTACTTGGTATTACCTAAATTATGTATTTTTATTCATCACAGGAACAGTTATTACAGATCTATTAATGTTTTAAAACTAAATGAGCCACTAAAGAAATAAATGTGCAAATTTAAGGACAAGGTTATCAATCCTTTAAAAAAGTGACATTTCTGGTAAATACAATAAAGTGAAGGTTTTTCTTATTAACACACAATGGAAAAGGTCATTTAAGCCCCCTTTTGTATGTTCTTTATATTGCATTCCAATTTGTTAAACATTTTAGTGAATAAGAAATATATAATAGTAATATTATTTTAATTTAAGAATAGTGATTTATAATTGTAATGTTAAATATTATCTACTTACAAGTATCATCCAACTTAGTACCAGAGTTCTGATGAGGATCAACAACTTCGTCATCTGTTTTAGTGTATGAAGAATTATCGACACCGGATTTAGATTGAATGATTTGCTTGATGGTCACGGGCCCATGAAAGTACGTATTATTACCAAATTGAACGTGTTCAGAGTTTGTGACCGCAACATTTTCATAAACAATTGCTCCAGAATCCTGCACTATATTTGACGGAAAGTTATTTAATGTCCACGAATCTTTTATTTGATTTACTTTGCCGTTTGCCCCATCGTTGGATTCTTTCACAATTTGCATATCATCAATATTTCCTACTATTGTCACACCATTGGTGTTAGACATATTATCTGACTTCAGAGCCATTTCATTATCATCCTTCTAGATCATACATTTTAAACACTACCACCGTTCACTTTATTTTTAAAGTTGTATACGAAATGTTGTTCAATAACTTATTGTAAGTTATAAAATGTAAACACTAAACACTACCCTATGCTCAGAACAATAACTAAAGCATAGAAGTAGCCTAAATTTGAAGACTTAATTGAGCTTAACAGTTGTCCTCTTTTTTCATACAGTGAAAACATAATGATAAAAGAAACAAATATAAAGTTGTCAGAACCACAAAATGTACACCTACAATTAATGACATAATGGTGACCACTTTGATCACTGTTATGTCAATTGTCATTTATGGTAAACTGGAAAGTATAATGGATATTTGACTTATTGGGTATGGACTACGTTTACTCATTTGGGTTGTGTTTGATATCGCTTGTCTGTAGTGTGTTCTTGTTTATTTTATTTTATTTACAATTTTTTCCGTTTCGTTGAGAGAAAATATAAGCTAATAGCATGAGCAATGTCCTACATTATGAGGCATGTAAATCCCATTCTTCCCGGAAAGCAAATTAAGTTCAAAAGTAACCTTCCAGCGATAAGTGATCTAACATAGTATTTTTCTGCTTTTTTCTTCGTTAAAATACAACTAGGTATTTGTGTTTTTTTAATTGTTTTACAAATAATAGAGAAAATTGTTCTATGGCCCAATTATGAGACTGCTATAAGTATGCAATATTTATTACGATATTTGATAATTTTAAAGTTTTCCATATATTTTTGCAATAGTGTTGTGAAAAGCACAGTTATCGATAATTGAATCCAGTGTTATTCTAATAAATTCTGCAACATCTATGTAAATGTAAATCTGACCATAATTTTTTTAATTTACTTTCAATAAATGTTTTTTAATTTTGTATTTTTAGTTTATTTGTCATACTCATTATTTTAAATACTACTTAAGTCATTTCGAGAACGAAATACAACTAAACGTTATCGCACGCGGCAAAATCCTCGAAGTGACAACACTTTAAGATGTATCTCGTTCTAGCAAGTGATGGAAAGCACCTAACTAGCCTTTTAAAAACGGTAGGTTCGACCATAGAGATAAAGAACACTATCGATATCGCGGATAAGTTTACACAATGTCGCATCACTAGAAAAAATCTGTTGTCTACGGCAGTGTACGCTTTAAAAATATGAAGATCGTCCTATGCTTTAGTTATTATTCTGAGGATTTTTCGATCTACCTATCTCTTTAATGTTCGATTGTCATGTATTAGACTGGTTTCCCGATTCTAGGTATAATATCTCTATGAATTTTACTCTGTTTCGATATTGATCATTGACATTTGACTGATTTTGAGTATAGACTATTGACATTAAATTTTGACATCGAAGTGTTGAAGTTTTACCGGGTTGTGGCGTGGATCGTGGCATAAAATGTCTTACAGATAAAGTAAATAAACAAAAACCATTTTATTATAGGAATTGTTATTAATAAAAGTCATTAGAATGTATTCACACGAAGGAGAGATATTAGTAAAAGAGCAGTATAGTTCTTCCTCCAAGGAGAGATATTATGTGAAAGCTCCAGGTATTGATTAACAACTTACTTCAAATAACATTTGGATATTAATATACAATGATTAAATTTTACAAGTATAAACATTTGTTATAGGGCAATTAGGTGTAGCATTAGTAATCAATGAAAAGAATGTTGATCTAGCTGGTTTCTTTGCTAAAATCTTCCTTCCAAGAGGCTATCCCAATAGTGTTAGCAGGGACTATATTTCTTACCAAATATGGGACACCGCACAGGCATTTTGTAGTACCATTACAGGTTAGTATATTATTATTTCTTAGTAAAAAGAACTGTTGAGTTGCTTAATGACTAATGTTAAACATTTTGATGCAGCCTCCTCCCCAACTGCATGTTTATATGTTACTTATATATATATAATTTTATTCTAAAATATTTTAATTCACACTTCCATTCAATATCTTCTACAGAATGTTCCTTATTATAGTGAAGAGGATAATTGCAGTTATGCTTAAAGCACTACTTTGCTTTTCTATAATTGCAGGTACATTAGCCACTCAGGAGGTTTTGCGTGGAGTAGGGGTAGGAGACACTAGTGCCACACCTCTAGCCGCCACCATCACTTGGGTGTTTAAAGATGGCTGTGGCCATGTTGGTAGAATAATATTTGCTTACACTCATGGGTAAGAAACTTACATTGCCGTTCTTCTGTTTGCTAGGGTGACAAATAAGTATTTTGCAATATTTGAACTACCTTTACCAAAAACATTGCCTTCATGAATTAAATTTGAAGTTTGAATTGTCTTAAAGAGGAATGTTGGAAATACTAGATAAGTAAACTTCAATTTTAAAATTAATTATAGATGAATATTAAAAAATAATCTTATTAAGGATCCAGTGTTAGAAGAATACATCAAAAACCTTTAATACTACTAATTAATACCCAATTCCAAGATTTGTAAAAAACATTACAATACTAAAATTAATAATGCATTAAAGAGCAACATGAAATTACATTACCATCTGAATACCTATATAATTAACTTATAACTAGATAATACATAAAAGACTTTAATAATATTAGTTGAGTATTCCAAAAAATAATCTGCAAGCTCAAATTTCAAACACAAAATTATTGATTTGGTCAACCAAGTTGATAAACAATCAAATAAATCACCTGAAGACTTTGCTTAGATAACTATATTTCAAAAAAACAAATTCTTTAGGTTTTCTATTTACACATTTATATTCAATTACAGAACATATCTAGATGCATATAGTAAGAAGTGGCGTCTCTATGCTGACACTTTGAATGATGCAGCAATGTGCATTGAAATAGCCCTACCATTGTTCAAGAACTATGTTACTTTTGCCCTATGTGTCAGCACTTGTATGAAAGCGATTGTTGGAGTTGCAGGTATTAAACAATTGATTGTTTTAAAATTACAATAATTAAATATTGATCATTTATATGGCTGACACAGCCTGGTATATGAAACATTATCTTCAAAACCAATATTTTATTGTATGAATTAATATATTAGTTGGCTATGGCTTAAAATGTTGTATTATATTAAAATTACAAGTAATAGCTGATTCTTACAACAATATTTTAGGAACACATTATTTATTTTAAATATTTGTTCTGGATTACATTTGAAACTATAACTCAATTTGAACTATCCTCCAGGTGGTGCTACACGGGTGGCAATGACTCAACACCATGCAGTTCGAGGTAATTTAGCTGATGTGTCGGCTAAAGACTCGGCACAAGAGACAGCTGTTAACCTTGTTGCATCCATTACAGCTCTGTTGATTTTATCTATCTTTGGGTATGTAGTTTGTTAGTTTTAGAAACAATGGTTGCTTATGCTGTTTATATTGTAATTTTAGATATTATTTAATATAACAGCTGCTGTCTGTGGCAGAGTCTGCAAGAGATTGCACAAGTACATATACTGTTTACATTACACTAAAATACATACATATACATTAAAATTTATTATGCCAACAATGTTTTTTTGTCTTGTGTTGTAGTTGTGGTCAATTTCTCTCAGGAGAACCATGTTCTTTACTGTCTTTTTCTATTTTCTGTATCAGCTTCATTATTTCTTCAGTTATAAAACGGTTTACAAATTCAGTAGTTTAAAGTAAAACCCTTATATTATTAAGCTATATTTTGATGTAGACCATTATAGTAACTTATTATATGAGGGAGGATAGTGGTATGCCATTTTACAGGTCTCCTAGTTTGGGTATCAATGCACATCCATCTGTATTAAAGAATCGGAACTTTGTATTTTAATCATGTAATGCTTTATTGATGTTTGTTATGGTGAACAATAAAAATCTCAAGTCTAAGACTTGTATCAATGACAGGGCATTCGAGTCACAAAATAAGTGCAAATTACCAGATATACCTCAAAATGAGTTCGTGTAAAAATCTTAATCAAAAACATATTTACATTTTTGTTGAAACAAATCAAAAGGAAAATGAGATTAAATAAATATATACAATTTATCTTCCAGGAACTCCTTAACAATATTCATCATAATGTTAATACTACACATAGTGTTCAACTATCTGGCTGTCCGTGCGGTTTGTTTACGTACTCTTAACGAGCCGCGTTTCTTACAAGTGATAAATACTTATTTGCGGAAAGAGATCATTGCCACCCCATGTGAAGTAAATCGCAATGAACCCATTGTGTTCTATCAGCTAGGACCTAACTTCTTGGGTAAATATTTTTGTTATATTATATTATATATTATGTATGGTTTGTGTGAAAGAACAGTTGAGATGACGGCTTATAGGCAAGATTGAAAGAAAAGTACATGTATGTTTAACTGGTATTTTAATTAACTGCAACTATAAAAATTGTAAAAAAAATTATTAATAAAAATTAAAAATGTATCAACAGATATAACAATATGCGGTTTCCGAATCAAACTTGGTGAATCAATAACAAATATATTAAATCAAAACTCAAACGCTGCGTATTTGAAGAAACTGAAACAGATTTACAATGATAAAAAATACATTATACATTCAAACACCAATAACAGAGTGATGTATGTATTTCTGAAGGAAAACGCATCGGTTGACGATATTCTTAGCGCGTATTTTCATTCCGTATTGCTTGCGATTATCACCTGTGCTATTAATGATCATCAATTGGTAAGTAATAATTTACCTTTATCAAATCATTATCTTTCTTTTTCCTGTATTCCTTAGATTAGTTTTATGTATAAAGTATAGGAGATCAACCTGAAAACATTTATTCATAATTTTTTCAAAAAACAATTTCGTTAAAATTCTACAATATTCAACGTATTTCGGATGCTAATTAATAGTTTATACAAAGTAATACATAAAATAAGTTTTTCACCAATTTAAAAAATACAGATAAAATCATTAAACCACAGACTATATTCAACGCAAGCAACAACACAAAACCATTCGCCCAAGTATGTAAAACTTTACAATCAGCTGAGTGGAGTCGAGCCACGGGCAGTGGAAGGGACTTCAAGTACGAGCCGTCTTATGAGCTGTACCGATACGTGAGGAGCATAGCCAGTGATGAGTGGACGAGCGTAAGACAAGGGCTGATACACACAGGTGATTGTAATAAAATATAAAGCATAGGTTCATTTTTTTGATAAATAAGTACACGATGCGGTGTAAGACTTTCATAGGTATTAAAATTAAAGCCTTAAGTATAAATAAACATTGCTTCAAAGTATTTGAAACAAAGTAAATAAAAGTAATTTGTAATTAGATTTAAACCCGTGAAATAGTGGTATTTAAGATAAAGTATTTTTTGTCTAGGCATTGTTTGGTCAGTTCATATATATTTTATTTAGTAAAAAAATATAAATCTAACTAAAAAATTTTAGGTTGGGATCTCACCAAGCATTTATTAATGGTGGATGAATGGCGTATATGTATTGAAAAAATTGCACCCGAAATTATACCACTAGATGAAGTGAAATATAGTCGATCAACAATAGTCCTTGAAACCATCCAATCAGAAGACAAAGAGACATTTACTATAGAACCAGAAGCTTCCACAGTTAAAATTATTGAACCAAAGCCAGAGACTTCAAAATCAAAAACTAATTTGAATAACATTGATGAGGAACATGAGAAAAAAGAATGACAAAAAATATTTTTCAAGTGCTTATTAAGATAAACTTTTCCTAAATGCAAGCTGTGAACATAGCCTTTTAGAGTTTTATAATAACATTGTCAACTTTTTACATAAATTCAGTAATATAAAAACCAAACCAAATATAGTGGTAATTTTTTATAGAAAAGTAATTTTTACACGATTTTGAATGTTGGTGTGAGCCGGTTATTTAAACTCTGATAAAGAAATAAATATGTAAACAAAAACAATATGTAAAAAGTCATATTATATCAAAGTAATTATAACTAAGTGTATGGTTTTAAATTAATTTTGCAGCCCAAAAGGCTGATTAAGTCACAGCCATATGATCTCTATGTAAAACTGAAAATATTAGTTGTATGTTGTTATATTCCACCATATATAAGTGTACATTCCAAATAACAGTATTCAATAAATTGTAATATTAAAGTTGAATCTTTCATTTTATAAATATCAATTTGCATACCTTTATTTAAAAAAAATATTTACTGGTAAGATTCAATTTATTTCAGTAGTTCCAGTAGTCCTTTCACTTTTTATACTTCTTTTGGAATCTGTATAAAATTATAATTTGTATCAGAATTATTTCATGTAGGTGTCAATATACATAGTTTTACAATTACAACCAAACTATAGTTTTACCTTTATGATTGTACCTAAACTATAGTTTTACCTTTACAATAACAACTGAACTATAGTTTACCTTTATAATTACAACTAAACTATTATTAAGGAAACTAAAACTAAGTAATATGTAAATGGGATGTTGGGAAAATCCCTAATATCAAAGTAATGAAATTAAATAAAACAACAATTACTACAAGATACCGATTTATTCTTAGTATTGTCAATTCTGTTTATAGTCGCCTCAATATTCGTTGATAGAACAATTCATGACACCACTCGTTGATAAATTATCGTACAATTCATACATACAATTAAATTACCAGAGGTTACTCGAATATAAACATTCAACTAATGTTGATCTAAGCATACGGTGGTCATGTACGTTAAGACAAAAGATATGAGATACTTTCAAGTGAACACTTGAAATAAATTACATCAATACTTTGGTAACTTGATTAAATAATTTAACTAAACTTTTTAGAGATGATAAATAAATAAATAAACACGCAAGAGATATAATTAGGTGAAGTTCGATTGTTCTATGAAGAAACAGTGCTTACTTTAATCTATTATATCTCTTACGAAGCATAGAAACTATTGAATCTAAGTACAATGAAACTGATTAAATACTGAGTGCTACTGAGCAACATATTATTTTCTAATGTAGGCGTGTATGTTCTGTTCTCTATAAGAACAGTATGCACAGCATACCGTTACAAAATTTACTATGAAATCCCTACAATTATTAACGATACAACTGACCCAAAGTTACAATTGCTCTCTAGTACTACGGCAGCTAACGGGACCGACCATTTGAATCACATCCCCACAGTCAATTAAACATGGCCCGTGATTAGGTTAAACTATTCCAAATCAAAATATATACAACATATAATCAATATAAAATCACAGAAATAAGTACAAGAATAACTTGGATGTAACAATAATAAATATCACTATCAAAACATTCCCCACACTTAATACTAAGACAGAGTTTTTCAAATAACACAAATAAAAATTGACTATTGGTGTGTGAATCAAGCAGAATCGGGCAGTATTGACTTGGTCTTAACTGCAAGTAAGGCCCTTAACACACAGCATGGCTAGTGTAAGGGCATGTACTCATTTACTTGCCGATTTGTTTGACCAAGAGTTCAGTGCTTAGGGACTTGGGGCGCTCAATGGGGAGTCCCAAAGCACGTGACCAAATCAGCTGAGCGAGGACTCCCAGCGCGCGGGAGACACCGAACATCACTGTGTAGTAGTTCATCTCCTTCAGGCCGTAATACTGAAATTACAGATTGGGGTTCATGAACTGGTCTTACAAAGTTTGTTGTACTTAAGACAAACAATGTCCATTATCAAACCTTGTTAACTGGGTTAATGAGTTTCTAATTGTTGGATAATTAAAACACAATTTATATCACTTAAAGAATGAGTCATTATGGATTATCATTATTATTTCTTATATATTATTTGTGTAAGAAGAATTCTTATTTATATAGATACATATTTAGTACAAACCTGTAAGAGCACACCAGAGTGCGAATCAACATTGGGCCATGGGTTCTTGACCTTGCCCAGCTCAGTGAGGATTGGGGGAACTACTTTGTAAACCGCTGCCACCAGCTTGAACAGAGGATCGTTGGGCAAATGCTTGAGGGCGAATTCGCGTTGGCATGTGTATCTAGGGTCAATAATGTAATTTGTTACTTTCTTTATTTCATTATTGGTATAGGTAACATAAAATATAAATGTTGTTGTTAATTGTCGGTCATAATATTTAAAGTTATTGCGGATTGTTTTTTAAAGTGGCATTTTTATGTAGCAACAGAACAATAGACAAATAAATTAATTATATAACGGGTCTCATAAATAGAACCAAAATGAAAAAAATCGTAAATAGAAAATATATATCTTTTTTATATCATATTAATTAAACATATGATCTTGTATATAATTTATTTCTTGTTCATTCTTTCAAGTTCATTTAAATATGTTGTTAGAAGATCAGAAAGATTAAAGAGGTTTAAGATTTAATTATTTAATTTTCATGATTTTTTTTTTTAAATTATGTGATGATAGGTTAATTATTTGAGACTGAAAGGGTTAGCAAAAGTTGCAAGCAACATCTATGAATAAATGGATTACACAACCACATAATACCTAGGGTCAGTCTTCCGAAGCACAGCATGGCCATATCCAGGGACAACCTGTCCGGACTTAAGTGTCTTCCAGATGAATTCCTTCAGGCCTTCTTCAGTGAAATTGTCGCCCACCTGTTTGCGGAGCTTCTCCAACCAAATCAGCACCTGAGTACGTTAGATAAGTACTATTTAGTATTTAAATATCCTAGACTTTTCATATATGTTGCATGTTTACTAGTTATAATAATTTATTTATCGAAAATGTAAAGTAAGTTTTCCTTTCTATCTAATAGACCTACATTTTGTTGATTCATTCATTTATTTCATTCTAAAGGTCTCCCAAAACAAGATAAAATATAAAATATATAAGGTTATTCTCTGCTTTATTTTTTCAGTACTGCCTGAAGAAAAATCTAAAATACCACACTTGTGGTTCGGATGTGATCAAATCACACGAAGACAGTAGTAGCCACGAAGAAGCTATGACCACAAACCCGTGTAGGATATGTAATATGTAGCCACTAAGTTATCAATTATATAAGATAACTAGGTATAATTTGTTACATTTAACACCGGGCTACCACGGACTATATCATATTGTATTTGAAATTAATAATCAGCTACTTTGTTCTTATAAGAAATGTATGTATGTAATAATGTTCTTATAAGAAATGTATGTATGTAATAATGTTCTTATAAGAAATGTATGTATGTAAGAAAGATAAATGCTCTGTAACTTCAAGAAATAAGTACATAATTATATAATGGTAATTTTAACAGATCATATAAAAATTTAATCATGTTTCCAGTACATACACTCATATTATTATGTTAGTCATAATTTAGAACAATAAAACCTAAAGTCCATTAATAATGATATTTTAAAATTCCTAATACATTAATTACAGTCATTCAAATACAATGTTATTCTACTCGGTAGTACTTTTAATTTTTATGTGCTATTATTACCAGGTTATGTAAAGTTTTATAATTAATTATTGAAAGATATTCAATAATTAATTAATAAATATAAAGATATTTCCAATATTGCAATAAAAAAAATTTTTCTTTGTTACAATATTTATGGCAAGAGTAAGTATATGAACATATTTAAGATTTAAGTATCATTTTACAATATTGTATATATTTTGTTTTCAATATATTAACTGACCTCCTGGTTGGCGAGTCCGTGCAGGGGTCCAGCGAGTCCGTTGAGACCGGCGGCGAAGGAGAGGTAGGGATCGCTTAGAGCAGAGCCCACGAGGTGAGTTGTGTGGGCAGATACATTGCCGCCTTCGTGGTCACTGTAGGTAAAAATTTAATTATAAATAAGTTACATGGCAATATATAAAGAATTAAAAAAAAACAATGTTTGGTTTGAGATTTAAATAATATTCTAGTACACATTTATTGTCTCAATAATAAAATTATTTGGTTAATGATCTTTGACATTTCAAAGATAATAATGACAAGAATTTCCGAGTTTTTAAATTAATTAAATAGTATTTTGTTTTTATCTAGACATATTATTAATTATCATATTAAATCCAATACTATAAAGTGATCATTATCTGAGTACCGCAGCATAATTTTATCATACATATTATCAGTGTTGTTCGTTCTTGCTCAAGCGATAAACTTATCTCATTGCACTTCAAATGCTCGTCAGTCCTTATATTTTATGGATTAACAAGCATATCTTATATACTTGACTTCACTGTTACAAAGTTTTAATATAACATATTGCTTTACATAAGTGTATAGATAAAATAAAGTCGTATATAATATTTGTAACTTTGTAAACCATTTATAAATCAAGAATGTACCGATTTGAATATTGGTTTTTTGGATTCATCCCAATCCAAAATAACAACTTTGTATTAAATATATATATATTATATTATAATAGACTTAGTATTCAACTTGACTAACATCTAGTTAAGATTAGCTTGTTTTGGTTATTTTTGT
The DNA here is from genome assembly GCA_959347355.1 of Napeogenes inachia. Lineage (NCBI taxonomy): Eukaryota > Metazoa > Arthropoda > Insecta > Lepidoptera > Nymphalidae > Napeogenes > Napeogenes inachia. Next base: position 10,513,810 of record OY365800.1, on the reverse strand, counting down.
TATGATTTGTGATATTTTTTATGATATGTATATATTTTATGTATGTATGTTTGTTTGGGCTGTGGGACAGATTTTTAATATTCATGGCACTGCGATTAGATTCTAGGTTTTTTTTCAGGCCAGAACAAAGTCAACTGGGCAAGCTCACAATATACGAATTTGTTGATATCTTTAATAATTCCTATCGTACGCCAGCTATGAACTATTTGAATAGATACGCCTTATATGTCGACTTTGATACCGCAAGCCAATGAATATGCCGTTTATCAAATTTGACATATCGCTCACTAACTACTTTGCTTCTATTATTAACTATGTAAGCTAGTTTAAATAGTTCGTGGTTCGTGGTTCGTGGTATTTCAACTCGAAGTACAATAATAAAATTAAAATGATAATCACATAAAATTGAATATTTCTTTTTAATTTTTAATATTTATTATATATGTATTATTTACGTAATTTTATCTTAATGATTTATTTAATAAAACATGTAAATAGTGTTACAAAACATTATAGAATATATCTCCAAAATCATGGTAAGTATTAGGTATGTAAGATATTTGTTTAATACTTTATAAAGATAAGATAAAAGTTTGATTCAAGATAAAAAATCTCTATGTTACCACGATACGTCAAATAAAAACGTACTAAACTAGTATCATTCAATATACCTTATCCAACAAATGTCCTACTTTAAACAACTTTATAAATATTTAAAAATATAAGATATTAGAAATATCATTCGTTCTATATGATCATATAAAATAATAATAGATTGAATGAATGGACGAGGTATAATTAGACATGTTAAAATATTATTCGTTCCAGCTGATTTAAGATCAATATGTGGTACCTATATCCAATCCCTTCAATGCTCTCATTATTATTGGTTAATAATTAATAGCTCTTGAAAACCCGAATATTTCAAGATTAATATGAATGTAAAGTAATAGCTTTAAAAATAATAGCTAGCTTTATTTCAATACATCCTTTTTTGAAGACCTAATAAAATCTGAAGGGCAAACTAATTTACCATTTCATATAATACGAGTCGATAATGTCAAATTGCGATATAATTCAATCCTTTCATAAAGGGTAATAAGAACTCAATGCAGATTGCACTCTGATCGGAAATAAACCATTAAGCAAAGTGCAACATTTACTCGTTGTTAAAATCGAGTTTGAAAATATTATTTTAAAATCAATTCTATTCGTGATTTATCTTTATTATGATAATTTATTTTTTAAATTGTCAATTAATTATATGCTATGTGCTATAGTTAAAAAATCTTTAATTTCCATTTGCGCAATTATATTTTACAAGGTTAGGATTTACGTAATATAAATTCAAGACATAAACTAACTCCCAAACATAATAAAATTCATTGTTTTCCTTAACTGGTAAACATTAAGGTTATATAAAATGTTATACATATTTATATTTTTTTACACAATTGTTAGAGTAATATTTTTTATACACTTAAGTACAGTAAGAGAGGCGATACACAGATGGTTATTCATTTACATCCTTATTAATACATTTTGCAATAAATTAACGGTAACGCGCTGACGGTATCCACTCGAAACAGTTATGACGTCATAAGTTCTATTTCCAGAATGAATTACAAACATCTCAACATTTGTTATAATAAAAATACCCACAAGAGAAATAATCTGTTTATTTTTGATTCGTCGAAATTATTAGATGTTTGTTATATTCGCATGTGAGATTTATAAAAGCGGAGCAAGAACAATAAATTAAAATTAAACTTTATTCCAACAAAGTTTATAGTATAAAGTTGTCTTGACATTCATTTTCAATTAAAAAAAATATAATAAAATTTAACGTTTGGGCAGGAATTGAACCTGGTGCCTCTGGGAAAATGTCCCTGTAGAAAACTTGTTTATTCTAATTTATTTAGAATTAAAAATAATTTACTTTAATAGTTTCAATATTAATGATAATCCATTTTCTCGTTGTTTACATAGATAGAAGTTTAAAGATCATACAGAGCAAGCGTTAAATATAATTAGTTTAAAACAAACCCATTGGTAATTTTTCCTGTTGCATGACAGATAAGAATGGCATAAATACCACTTTGATATATTATGAGCACTGCAATTCACATTCGCAAGGAAATCATGCAATTTCTATGTATCATGAAATAACACAACTAAAGCATACACGAGGAACATTCGCTGAGCGTTATAAAACAAAAGGTAAAAATAGGGTCATTAATATATCAGTATTGGGTCATATTTTATTTAGACATATATAATCCAGTATTAAGTTGTGTGTGTTTTGTTATATTTCTTCCAGAAACTGCGGATTTCCTTCACCGCCTAGACAAAACCAGTTATAATTTTTTCTCTCAACCGGGTATCGAACCCCAGTGCCATTGAAATATATTCGCTGATAGTACTGGACGGTCTCGTAATTTTTTTATCACCAACAAACAAACAATTTTATTTTAAACATCATAATTGAAGACGTAATAAATAACATCATTATTTGCTGTACCATTTTCCATTTTCTAGATAGATCTTAGTTATTATAGTGAATTAACTTCGCTTTGCTGACGATAAATGGTTTAACCACGCAAGCAGAACATAATGTACTGTATACAGTTACTGAATCGAAGCTTTCAGTTGAAAGAACCATGAAATAATAAATATAGACAGACACAAGTTATTTAAAATATAATGAATATATTATATAACATGATATTAGTAAAATTAACATAGTCATTGACCCTTAGAGTTCGGACACGACCTATAGCGTTGTTGAATAACCATGCGATCTATTTCTATATGGTTGCGTAAGTAGCAACCCAAATACTCATGCTTGAGATTTGGCACAATAATAATGTCATTATAATATCGGTCTTTTAGTATCGGTATATTAAATAATAATATCATATTACTTTTAAAATACATGGATTTGTATTATTTTTATACAAGCTATTTCATGCGACTTCGTTCAACAAAATTAGGGTAATATTATCACATAATCCAACATAATATATTACGAATAATATAATATATTGAATATACAAATATTTCCATTAGCAGTATTAGAATCAAGTAAAGCAAACCCATTGCCATTTGTTTTTCATGTTACATAGCGGTTGAGTGCAAGCAAACATACATACAATAATTATATAAAATGTTTATATCATCGAATTGTTAAACGCTTATTTGAGTACAATGTTATATATTAGAGAGGCAAGTCACGCGTTTATGACCCGCTTACTAACTTGGCATATCTTTACGAGTTTCACTGATAACATACTAAGTACATATAACAGTATATAATATATATTTTCTCCTGTTTAATTTTTCCTTCCTGTAATTTTTCAGAGGATAAAGTAAATGCCCTTGACTTAATATACGTGACTAATGTTATTGAATCTGTAATTCTAAAGAAAACTGTGTAATTTTCTTCACAATTGACGACCGAAGTGGCATTGGAATGATTTCTTATATAATATACATAACAATTAAGTCTCAAGGTTAGTTTTCTTTCAAAGTTACAAGTTCATTCTTTATATTGTCTTAATGATACACTGGTATACTGTTTTATATCGTAGAGTTTTTTTTAGGTAACAAATAGATATTATATTTATATCGTCGTAATGTACCCAGTGTATACTAAGCTTTGAAATGTAAAGATTTTTTATAGGCTAAGAACCCATATGTAAATAGATTCATTATGAACCCACTGTGTACCCGGCTTTATAATGAAAATATATTATGTTATTGCCTTTAGTTTCAGATACCTACTAGTTTCTTTGGCTGTAAAGGTATGGACTATAAATACATCTTTACAAAATGAATGTTCTTAATGACTGGATTGTTAAATGATTGATTATAGTTAAATCAATTATCTTAATTACATGTTATTTTTATGGAAAATTATTGAATATAGAATAATTAGTAAATATTTTTTCCATGTATTGGTTCTTAGTTTCGTATAAATCATATATCTAATGGAAGTTTATTTCTAGAACCTTCCATTCCGAACACTTCATAACGTAGGCCTATTTAGAGTATGACGTAACGAAACAAGTTTTTATTAATTCCGGTTTTTAAAGGCCTTTATTTGTTATCCGTAAAACAGAAATTTACTTTAAGAATGAATACATAATCATATGTATGAAATATTCATACATGACTAAAAAAAATAAAGTGTATGTATTTTCTTACATTACAAGTGCAATGAGATTTTTCAAACCATTACAGTGAAACGAATGACATTTGAAATGTTTCGCCATTTTGGATTTAATATGTCATTGACAGAACAAAAAAAATAATTTCAGAAACCTCAAAAAAAAACATACCTGTGAATAGTAAGATACAGCCGCATGAGTTCAGTGAACTGTTGGTCTTCAAAGCCCAGCATGGTGCAGTAGTTGGCAGACCAGTCCTTGTTGTCGTCGATGGCACCAATGCCCTTACCATCGCGGTAGCTGTTGCGGTAGATGGTCGCTGCTATGACTGGCAGCTTGGCGATTAAGTTCATTGAGTCTTCATATACATACTGCCAAATTAACATACTTTTTTGATGCCGAAGTTTGAAACCATATTTACAACAAATTTCAAGCAATTTTTTTTTTTGCGTTAGAATTTTTGTTTTATAAAAATAAATATAAATATTTATTTAATATCATTTATAAAAGGTCTAACACATGAATGTAAAATTATTTTTACATGTTATATTAAATATTAAGGAAAGACGATGCTCACGATTTCAAGCAATAAAATAATTAAATACAATATTATCTATGAAAATCAAGACAAATAAATTGTAAAAAAATGTCAGAAGAGTCAAGGTCCCATCTAGTTTATATTTAGGCATTTGACATTTAGAAAGCATTTCACTGATTTGGAACAACTTTGAACCAAAATAGATTAGGAACTCATCTATTATTAAGAGAACTTTCAGCTCGAGTGGTCATGTCTAGACTTTGTTCAATGTTGGTTTAGTTATAGTCGTGTTAATTAAATAAAAAAAAAATAAAAAAAAAAACGGTTTTGTATGCTTTATGTTAACTTCATACTATAATCGATTGAAAACCACAGACACTATATTATATGCCATACAAGAGATAATAATTTTAATGAAGGTTTGGTGTGTTGTTACCATGCTGCCAGATAACCAAAATTTAATTTAATTAATATTCAATTACAATTATATTAAAAACCTGTTTCAATGATAACATAACCAAATTATTTATGCTAATTCAATTATATTCAGTTAAAAAATATGGAAAACAATATATATAATTATACATAGCTTATTACAAATTTTAAACGACTTTGGAAACCTGCCAAACTTTGAAAGAATACTTTGGTGCTATATTAAGAGTAATGTATCACTCACCTCCCAGTACTTGGACTTGTGGACTCCTTCAGAGTAGGCTTGAGCGAATTTGGACTCACTGTTAAGAGCAGTCACAGCGGCAGAGAACTGAGACATAGGATGCAGCTTGCTGGGCATGTTGTTCAGCATTGTCACGACATGAGCAGGCAGTTCCGCTCTGGTGACAAAGATAATTTTGAAGTCTATTTATCTGAAAATTATCTTAGGAGTCCATGTACTCCTTTAAATTGACCTGGAAATCATAATTTTTGCCAATTACCTTTGCGCCCATTCCTTGGAAATAGCCTTGACTTGAGCTTCTGTTGGTATGTCACCAGTTACAAGAAGCCAGAAGAGACCTTCAGGTAAAGGTTCATCTCCACCTTTGGCTTTAGGTAGTTGTTGTTGGCACTCTGGAATCGAAAGACCACGGAAGCGGATACCCTCATCGGGGTCCAATACGGATGTTTCCCATACTAGACCTTTGATGCCTCGCATACCACCATACATCTAAATGAAATAAAAATTATGAAAAATAGTTTCTAACAATATATAATGTAAGTCCTGTTTATTGAACTATTTTGATTCACTAACAAAAGTTGGTGGAAAAATATCAACAACTATGTTTTATTCAAACAGAAAATCAATAATGATCTTACAAATGTAATTGTTTTTGTTTAATTTATTGTGGCAATGAACAGCCATCATGACAGCGTTAAAATTATCATCACCTTCACAGAGTAACATTTTCCTTGTAAATAAAACTATGTATTTAGTGCATTTTAAGGTCATCCTTTATTGCTCAGTCACTCTTTAAAATGCATTTAAAATTTTATTAATTAAATAATGTATTAACTAAATAATAACCTACCATGTCAACGGTGACCTCGCCGACTTTGGTAGCTCCATGTTTTTTACGGAATTCTTTGATCTTTTCTTGTTCTTTGGGGATCTTCTCCTGCAGGATGCTTTTGAGGTTGGTCTGTTCCGCGCTTAAGTTGCGCAGCAGAATCGATGCCGTTGGACATGCTTTCTAGAAACAATATTTAACAATACATAAATACCAATAATTTGTCAACGAATCACTGAACGATTTAAACTATAAAAAAGAAAATAATCAAATACATCGTGTCTGATTGACCAATCAAGTGTTAATCAAATCATGAGTGTTCTTAGTTCAATTGACTGTAATCGAGACACGTCATAAATGTGAAATGCAAGTAAAATTACATATCCAGGGTTTTCCCTTGAAGCGCTAACTCAACTAACGTAAACTTCACTTACACCTGTTTTAATACTTATTAACCCTTTTCTATGTACAAGATTGTACATGTTCGGCTTCCAGGTGGATACATGCAAACGTCTTATATGGATATGTATGTAGGCTATATATATTTTGATTATTCAAACAACCATATTATTTTTGGTTCTGTGAACCAAATATATATTACATAGATAAATAATCAGATAAAAATAAAAATACAATGTCAGGGACAATTATTTGTATGACATTAAAAGACATCCCAATCCAATAATGTTCATTGACCTCACTGACATTATAATTAGTATAACTGACAAATGAAATAGCGGCAATCAAATACTAGACGATGGGTAATCAATGGGTCAAAGTGTAATGCTATTGTCGTAATTGAACACTTTATAGCTATAATGGGTCTTAAATAAAATAAAACAATAATATAAAGCAAATTAAAATATGATTTAACCAAATTATAAATAAAATAAGTGTGTCTCGAGTTAAGGCACACGGTGCAAGTTTAAAAAACCTGTTCATGAGTCATATTTTATATGTTTTAAGGTCGAATTATACTCGAAGGCTTATTTACACTTTGGAAATAAAATATTTTAAAATTATAAATATACAAAGTAGGTATTACGTGTGGGGAATTACAACTTATTTAAAAGCTTTTCCTTAAGTATTAAACCTTCAATATACAGAATAACATATTAAACAAACTACGTGTTGAATAAACTGTCTTTATATAAGACAAAATTATAGGTAGGTATTGTACGATCAAAAGTTATCGCTATAAAATATTTTGTAAAAAGTAACTGATATTTTGACTTATCTTTGAGTTTTAACTCAAACATGTGTTTTGTGAAGTCGGTTAAAATTAGATGTCGATTGGATACAAGTCTAAGTCAATAATTAATAACGTAAGTCAATTATCGCTAGTTTATTGAAATAACAATTAGGGTAATGTATTATAAATGCCTCTCTATCAGTATTAATTGAATGTCAAATATACTTTTATTTAAACAATAGAAGACCTATCAAATAATAACAGAGCAAAGTCTGTTTATTTATTTTTTCTTAAAGTTATTGCTTTGTTAGATACCTTACATATAAAGATATATAAATTATAGATTGTTAAAATTGTTATAATTTGATATACAGATTTTGATGAAATTTACTTATTGACCGTGACAATATAAAGATTACGTTACTATATTAATATTTCGAATTGACTATAAGTATAAAAAAATACGACAAAACATAATAAACTACTAAGAAATTATTTATATCGGTTGTTTAATAAGCCTAAAAAATATACTTTAAACTGAAGGAGAGCAGATGAAGTCGATGATAATAGTGTAATATAAATACAAATTATTACATATATATTTAACCGGCTAGTAAATAATAAATATATTTTTCATAAGTTCGAAGATTGACGGACTCGCAGAGTGAGTGGTCGGGACTTAAACATAGCCGGGTATATTTAATAAATACAAATCCTTTACTACATTACTGCAATAAAAAATAACAAACTGTAATAAGTGGTTACGTAAAAAACACATTACAAGAAAACAGAGGTCAAGGTCAATCTGATGAAAAACCCAATGACACTTCCTCATAATATTCCTCTTAATATTTATATAAAATCCCGGCATTGCTATTTCTATGAAAGTGTTTTAAACTTGTATTTATTGAATAATAATAAAGCTTTTTTTACGGAACATTTAATAACTTTATCATGAAGTTATGTGCTAACGATATTACTCACATTTAGATAAATATTATCATTTAAAGACAACTTTAGATAATGAAAAAAATATAAATTAAAATCAAATCTAGATAACAGTCAAGGAAATTAATAAGACTTGGCCAAAGATAAGATAACTACTAAATATTATATTAGAAATCAAAATATTTAATATAACGACAAATAATTAAAAATTAAGAATAACGTTGTACAGATAAACAAAAAGAGGGCCACTATATCTGTAAATTATTTCTATTATTTTGATATTAATGAAGAAAATAATCAACGAAAAGCTGAAAAACATTAGGAAGTACATACAAACGACCTTATCAACGAATAGGAAACATTTACGCACATGATTTATTTTATGTATATAACACGTAAATATATACCGACTAGTGATAATAACGTTAGCCAGTGGCAAACAAATATACAGCAAATAACATTCAATCAAATTAAATACTATAATAATCGAAATAAACATCATACTTTATAAGTATTGGTTTATTGTCCTAATAGCAGGGATATAATCATTTTAGCTTCAGTGTGTTTATTTTTATGTAGTTGGAAATATTTGATTACAATTTCTTTACGTTGTCTATGATTTATTTTTTAAGTGGTACCAATTTGTAGACATGATTTAAAAAGAAACAATTGATAACATTAAATGTTATCACATTTTGTAACGTACCTAACTAACCGATATTCAGGCATTAATGATGTAGTCACCAAAAAACCTCGTAAAAAAGTCCCTTCGATTTTAATAAAATATGAGGTATAAAATATATACCGTTGAGGTACCAACCTAGTGACGTCACCCTAGAAGTACAAAATCGGCGCCAAAATACTCGGACTGACATTGAAATGTAACCTTCAGCTAATTACGTAACAAAGCGCGTGTAATGGCGAAAACATTTATTTTATTATCAGAGCGCACACGATAACGTTTTAATATAATATTCATTTAAGACTATTCTCATGATTAATGGTTACTATGAGCATTCAATTCAAATTACCTAATACGTAAATGTGACACTTGGGGTTAATTAAAAGAAAATATACAAGTTCTGAATCAACAACAAAAGATGGATTCAGTTACATAAAACATCCTCACGTAACAGATAATGGATTATGGCATGGATATGATGGAGTACTTATTTCGAGAATATTCCAAATGATAAGATATAAGTCTGATAATGACTTGTAGGTGATTTCAATGACAGCTTAACAAGAGCACGACTTGTTTAGAAATTGTAATAAAATTTATGTCAAGACCTCGCTATGGATTAAAACCGCGTTTTTGTAAAGACTATAGTATTAAAAGATTTCAAAGAAATTACAGCCTTAAGAAGCCATACCATACACGACCGTTATTAAGCGCGTCCGCCTAGGCTAGTATTGTCTTTATACTTTTCAAACAAAGCCAACATTTTAAACGAAGGTTACAAAGATTTTCAGTTTATTATTTTTGTATATAGTACAATAAGTGTATTTAAAATTGAGTGAACTAAAATTATTTCTATAATAAAATGAATGTTATTATTATATAATAAAAAAATCAATCTTTCAATTAAGATGCTATCAAGAAAGTATGTATAATTGTTGTATAAATATAAACCAAAATTCTTTACCTTTTCTAATAAATAAAAATACAAATTTGGCAAAGTATAAGCCCGTTGACTCAAATGTTTAACGAGGGACATGCTGCATGCAGCTGATGACACAATCCACAACTAACATGTGGTTTGTTAAGACGGATGTTCATTATGTTCTTTATAACTTATTTAAGATATATTAGTTTCTTTTTCTTAAAACCAACCCCCTCCCGTTCTCCAAGAATATCACTTATTCTTTAATTTTCTTATAAGAAAATTTATATAAATATAGAATAAAAAATATGACAATTGAAGATGGATAATGTTTTGTAAGATGTAAAAGTATACTCAGACTATCAATAATAATTTGTAACCCAACACAAGGGGAGAATACATCATGAGCTTCACTGCATATTTAATTAAATATACTTGAATTTACTTACTATCTAGTAATTGAGCATGGATATATATATTTTTTTCATATTATGTACCTAATTTATTAACATATTTTAAATGGTTATCTTCACAGTACCAGTTACAATTGATTGTTCAGTAATTAATTGTAACTGGTACTAAGTGAATTGTATTAGTATTATTGACTCTGGAATATGTTTGTTTATTTCATACCCATTTATATTTTTAGCAGAATAATTTGAAACATAAAGTAGGTGTATAAAATTGATTTGTTTTACTAATTTTCTTTCTGGGCAGCAATTCTACAAATGAATTAAGACAAGAGTTTAGATCAAGTTTTAATTATTATTTTTTTTGATAAGTTTGCATATACTATTCTGTCATTAATTTAATTTACTAAACAAAATAAATATGAATTACAATGTGTGAGTATTAGCTTATTTTAAATAATGTCCTCTTTCTACTATATAAAGGTCAGCAACAAAATCAAACATTATATTTTTTAACACCATGGTGAGACGTTAAACATATAACAAATAAGTAAATAAAACCTAAACATAAAAGCAGCAAGATTACACGTAAGATTTTTTAAGTATCTGAACGCCTTCATGTCGCTGCCGCCGCCGAAAGTATTAAACAAAATATTATAAAATCTGGGCTTAAAATATACTAATAGAATATATTAATATTTGGTAATAATAATATTTTGCAGACTTATTCCCGAAATAGTTTTATTCTCATTACATAACTTCTAATTCAAAATGTGGAAAAGAAGGTTATGTAAACAAGTTACAACTAAAAAATATATAAAACATTAAGGAATACAAAAATACAAAAACAAAGATGTTTTATAAAAATACCTGTATATCAATAAGTTTAGTAGATGTGATCCTGAAGAGAGCCATTTTTTAAACCCACCGAGCGCTAACCAACACACAACCAAGGTACTCCTCGCTATCGATCGTATTCGCGAGTGGAAAGATTTAACTTTCAAGTTGGCTGACTTGAAGCAGTGCCTTATCCAATTCTGAGCACGGTTCCGATTGGAGAATTTTGACAAATCAGTCGCGCCAATTTCTAATGTTGTGTGGTAACCAGAGATGGCGCTTGTTCGTTAAGATCACAAAAAATATATAATGGGCAATAAATGTAGCTACAAAAAAGGAAAAAAAATTTGTGTCTACAATTAAAATATTTTTTAAAATCCAAATGATATATACTTTAAAGTTAGTTTGTTTGTGGCTTAAGACCAAGAACACACATGACTACCATAAACAATTGGTTGTTGTTTAAGTAGAAAAATGTGAAACCAAACATAATTATATAACATAAGGAAGAGTCGGGTGGTCGAACATAATATAAGTTAGTGACAATGTCTGTTTTATTAAAAACTAATATTTTTATACGTTATTTGGAAATGTATGATAAATTTTTGACAGGTACAATAATTTTACTCCACTTGGTACGATCGGCGCATCGTTCCAGGTTGGCAGCACTGAATCCAATATTATTATTTGATAAATGACAATTGACAAGTGACGACTGACGACCGACAACTGTCATTTTCGAAATTTGAATTTCAGTAATAGCTACTTTAAAAGAATTAAAAGCTTACATTATATTTTTATTTCTATCGGTACGTTCGTTAAGATACTCGTGTAAATTGTTATAAATTAGTACTTTTGTTTATCGGACATCTCATTGTAACATGTTTTCGTTAGTTTGTTTTTTATTATTATGTTTATCAATACCAGACTTTGTGCAATCAAATAAGCAATTTAGATTGGGTAGAAGCAAGAATGGAAATTTGGGAGCACCGGCTGGAGCAGATAACGAGAACTTGCCTCCCGCAAGATGGTTCACACAAAAGTTAGATCATTCCAGCCCTACAGACATGAGATTTTGGGCCCAGGTAATTTAGATAAAATAAATATAGATCTTATACATCTAAAGAATGCTGCACAGTTTGACATGAATAAAATAAGGTTTAACTATATTAGTGTTTAAAAAAAGAGTTTAATTAGGAAATTATTAAAAATTATTTGTACTTTAGTTCTTCTATCAGCGAGCTACTAGCTATTTTTCATTGTGTACAACAGTACAGAAAACAGAAAATCTCGTAATCTTTATTTTAAATTCTAATATTTCTTCTAACTAGTTTTTAAACAAGTTTATCTTTTGCAAGTACCGATACAGGATTTTTGTTTCTGATTCAGGGAGAGGACTCTTTATGTGATTTTAAACATGTTTCAGAAGATGTTTACCCATTAACTAAAATAAATTTACATCAATTCTAAAGTAGACTAACTGGGTTTTATAAATGTACATAATACAGGTATTATATCATCACAAATCACAGGTGATGCAGTAAGAATTATTTTTAAGATGATAAATAAAGGTTTAAAATCAAATGATTATATTGTAGTCAGTGCAAAAGCGCTCTTTGCCCTCTCTCCTCTATCTATCTGTACCTGATTTGATGAAATATTAAGATTATTAATAGGCATTATGTAAGGGTCACCAATGCAGAAAACATGCAAGGTATGTGAAATTTACATAAAACTAAAATTTTAAAAACAGAACTGAAGCTTTTATTATGTTTAAAGTAAGTTTAAGTATTATGTAGATGTCTTAGATGTTAAAGGAGCTTAGCATCAATCAGTTCATAGCCATTATGCATCATGCTTAAAATATTATAAAATAATTGTACTATTCGTTAGCACCCAACATATTCAATAATATAATATGTATATTTTTCTTAAAGTGTACTATTAAAAAACCTTCATTCACTGAGAACATTTGGAAAAACATAAGTCATACAAGAGTTACTCAATTTCTGAGTAAAAACTTGTATCTGTTACTCGTATTTCTATTAATGTGGTTATAATGAATATAATTATCAGTATTGATATTTACATGTTGTTTACATTCATAGTTGGACCTGTGACCTATGATAAATGTCACATCTTACTGCCAATGGAACTATTGCCACTACAAAGCTCTATAGACAATTTCAAATATTAATTTTGGTTGTGGCATCTTGTTAATGTTATTAGGTCTTAAAATTTTAATAAACCGTGTCAGTCCTTATGAAGGCTGTTATATATAGAACGATTGATTCATTGCGAGTTGTAGCGGTACAGTATCCAATTGGCAGTAGGACTGGTTGGTTTCCAAGCGGTTTCATTTCGAGCCATCCTCGCGTCAGTAAATAATAAATATTTTTATTACGAAGTAGTAGTACTTCATAACAAAAATACTTATTATTCTCAATTGTAGATTCAATGTTAAATCGCAACCACTATTTTAGAGAAAGACCACTATTTTAGAGAAAGACCATTATTTTAGATAAAGACCACTACTTTAGAGAAAGATCACTATTTTAAAGACCATGCGATACATTTACATTACCTTACGACATTTACTAGTAAGTAAGTAGATCACTTACATTTACAAATAATAGGAGTGGGCCTAAGGTAATCCTTGAGAGACACTCATACCAATCAGAGATCCCCAGAATATCCAGGCGATCTCTTTCGCTTTCTTTCCATTTACCTCAACCCCTTCAATTCTATCTAACAATTAAGAAATCAAGATAGTTTGAATTAATAATTACAAATGCCATGGTAAAAAAAAAAGGATCCAGATTGCCTTAGGTATATTCCAGCAGTACTCTGTAATTCGGGAGGAATTAGAGAATACTCTAAGGAATTAGAGGAATTATAAATCTTTTAGTATAATACTCAACTGTTTTTTGCTAAACAAATTATTTTTATTCAAATAGTCTTTAATTTGAGAGTGATTTTACGTGTATATTTTTTTTCAGGTCTAAATATATCAATAAGTTTTGGTCTGTGAAGTTGAAGCTAGAGGAAAATACCAAATATTGAATACTTAACTAACTAGCCAAAAAGGTTAATTAATCTTTATCTACGATCTTTCAGAGGTACTTCGTAAATGAAAGTTTTTATGACTTCAATAACCCTGGACCTGTTTTTCTGATGATTGGTGGAGAGGGTCCTGCTGATGCTCGTTGGATGTTAAAGGGAACTTGGATAGAATATGCTAAGTATTTCAAAGCAATCTGCATACAATTAGAACATAGATACTATGGAGAAAGTTATCCCACCAAGTAAGTTTAAGTTTTTTTAGTTAATAATAATATCAGGACAAATTACACACATTGATCTAACCCTTAAGTAAGCATATTATTTGCTTGTGTTAAGGGTGTTAGACAACGATACAAATACATAGAAATAACCATTATAAATACTGCGAATATTTTTAATAAACGAACAAACCCGGAAATACAGACATTTATGCTCATCACGTATATGTCTGTGTCTGCCGGGAATCGAACCCGAGCCCTATTGCGCTGCTACACGTTAGACGTCTGCGCTGACCACTCGACCAACGGGGGGTAGTTATAAATTGAAAATATTATCTAATAATTAAATATATATTATATAAGTAAGCATTATTTGTTATAATTAATTCTAATCATAACTTAAAAATTAACTTCTGATAACACAAACAATATATTCAAAGAATTTGCTTTTAATAAAACAATAATTGTAAATATGTATAACATTTTACAATACAATAAATCTTGTATAGTTATTGTTATAGCCACATTCTGAATACCTTACTGATAAAGTTATTGTGCTACAAAACACATTTGTTTAAATAATATTAACATATTGCTTAGTTGCTATGAGTCAAGAAACATGTTATGAGTCATTGACTTACATTTATTAAAAATATATTTTCATAATTGAGATTATATTATCAACTTCACAAACAAAAGTATAGACAGTAATAACAAGTATTCTTAATAATTGATTTGCAGTTATTGAATTTAATTAATAAAACTATTACCTATTTATTTAAAAACAGACATTATCGTCAATAAATACACTTAGTGATAAATCTAGCAGGCAAATATTTCTTAATGTTTCTATGGGCTTGACTGACAGATTATAAATAGTACCAGTAAGCATTAACTTATAAGCAAGGTCGAGACAACACACTATTAAATGAGAAGAGAGACAGTACTATTCAAAAGACAATGCATTTACTTGGAAATAAATCTAGAAATGTTAAACAAATAAATAAACAAATCAAATAGTGATACAATGTCGTTATTTATGTTTAATAAATAATATTTCCTTCCATAATCCTCTTAGGACTGGAAGATAAGTTTAGTTCATAAAACGTATCTACATTTTAGAGCTTTAGTTTTTTTGTTAAATGTTCCGATTAATTGAACAATTTGTTAAAGATATGGCTAGGGCAAACATCACCATTTATTTTTATTTAATAAAATTGTAGTTACAAGTATTCTTGAAATTATAACAAATGTAACGATAATATAAATTTAAATCACATACAAATATTGAAATTTGTAACATACTCTCAATATTTATTTTTTAACTACAGAGACACAAGTGTTAAGAATTTGCAATATTTATCATCGTATCAAGCACTGGCAGATTTGGCAAACTTTATAAAGGCTATGAATGACAAGTATAAGTTCAATAAAGAAGTTAAGTGGGTTGTTTTTGGAGGATCTTACCCTGGTTCCTTGGCAGCTTGGATGAGACTTAAATATCCACATCTAGTACATGCTGCTGTGTCTTCCAGTGGACCACTTGTGGCTAAAGTCAACTTTATGGGTAAGATTTTTTGCAATTGCAGTGCAATTTTATGGGACATTAATCAAATTCTATAGTTCAAGTTCTCTTGTTATTCCTCTGGTCTTCCAAAATATCATGGTCGTAGGAGATCACTTGCCATACAGGCCGTGTTCCGAAATACAAACCAGTATACTGGCCAGTGCTGATGACGTCAAAAATCGACGCCAATCGACACCGACACCAGTGCAATATGGCGTGGGTGTTATGACGTCATTAGCCCTGGCCAGTATGTTAGTTTGTATTTCGGAACACGGCCCCAGTAACTTGTATGATTTTATGACACATTTTTTTTGACACACATTGACTACAAAAAAAAACATGTAAATACCAGAGTATCTGACAATTAATTAAACATTACATCCAGCGTCAATGACATGAAATCCTACTTAACATTTATTTCACAAGATTTATATATTAGTTATTATATTTATATAATGTAATATTTATAGGCTGGTTACTTTTTTATTCGCTTAAGTCTTTTTATTATTTAACTACAAGATAAATATATTTGACTGATTTGCTGATTTGCAGGGTTTATGTTATAATATATAAGTCAAATGTGGTTAAATTTCATTTAAAAACAGCAACTGTTGAGTTTCTGGCCAGCTCTTCTCAACAGACTGTTCTGTTCATTCCGAGCTGGTGGTAGCTTACTCACAGACTGACTATACTGACCAATTTAATGTAATTGTGTAAAATAACAAAAGTGCGTGTAAATGCCTACTTGAATAAAGATATTTTGAATTTGAATTTAAATGCTATATAATAAGTAGAGTTAAATAACTTATCTTCTAATATCTACTATTAATAATTATCATTAAAGCAATACATCTTTTATAGAATACTTTCAAGTGGTTGTAAATGCTCTTCGTGAAAAGACCGGCAGTGAAGACTGTGTCAATCAGATAAAGCTAGCTCACGAACAAATCCAGTCCATGATCAAGACTGACCCGGCCACTATTGAACGGGAATTTAGGTATAACATTTCTTTTATTCTTAAATGAAATAGTTACATAAGTTTTCAGTGAAATTATATTTGTTTTATAATTTTGATTGTAACATAAAATATATTCTATTATAATCTTACAACTAAACTAAACTAAAGTCACTATTCTTTTGTATAGTCTTAAAACTAAACTAACTTCACCAACTAATCTATCTAATATGTTATAGACTTTGCAAACCATTTTCCAAAGCATCAAAGAATGATATGAAGAATTTTTATAACTCCATTGCGGATGACTTTGCAGAATTAGTTCAATACAATGAAGATAATCGTATGAGCGGTGATAAAAAATACAAGAATCTTACAATTAATACGGTACGTCAAATCCTATTATTCTAATCTAGACCATAGGATGAACTATCTCATCTCCTACATAGCTCCACACCCACTCCAAACATTCTATGCTGATGTGAGTACTTGTC
The DNA here is from genome assembly GCA_959347355.1 of Napeogenes inachia. Taxonomy (NCBI): domain Eukaryota; kingdom Metazoa; phylum Arthropoda; class Insecta; order Lepidoptera; family Nymphalidae; genus Napeogenes; species Napeogenes inachia. The sequence continues at coordinate 10,496,310 of OY365800.1, read as the reverse complement.
AATTTCCCACCATCCAGATGTTGTATATACTTTATAATAAATTGGTATGAATTTATACAGGTCTGCGACATGTTAACCAGTTCTACCGGAACACCAGCTTACAAGAAGCTAGCAGCCTACAATGCTATAGTATTGCTTAAATCCAAACAAACCTGCTTGGACTATGACTACGATAATATGATCAATGAACTCCGAAACATATCTTGGAGTGCTGGAGGAGGTATGGTATTTAATAAAATACCTAAATTTGAAAATACGTTCCATGTATAAATATTTTCTGATTAATTGATTTTTTTCACCTGTTATTTAGATTTTTTATTATTATTAAATATTGTGTATTTTTGTTAAGTATATAAGAAAGTTTAACTCAGGTACTTAAGAGTTCAAGGACAATTCGAACCGAGATTTTTATTATTATAAACAAACATATATATAATAACCTTTGACCTGTGATTCCTAAAAATTAAAATATAACAAACATCTTAATACCCACAATGATTCTACTCTTTTTACAGCTTTCTCTTAAGTTTTTTCTTAAATATAGATTTTTTTTTGCATCTTAATTATCAATACAGCCTGCGAGATGGTTAATCAAAAGGAAACATATCACTATGCAACGTATTTTAAAACTTTTTTAATTACTTCATAAATTAAAAAAACGCCCACTTATAATTTTATCCGAATAATAAAAATGATAATCTTCTAGTAATTACACAAAGTAAGTATTTCCAGGTCGTCAATGGATGTACCAAACCTGTACGGAGTTCGGTTTCTACCAAACGTCGACATTTGAGCTTGAAGTTTTTGGAGACTTCTCATTGGAATTCTTCGTGCAGCAGTGCAAAGATGTCTTTGGTAACAAGTAAGTATGCTTTTGTAAGTAATACAAAATTAGTCAGTCTATTAGCTAGTGTATATTTTAATAGGTGGTGCGAAGATTTTTTTTAATTAATATCTTACCATAAAGCCATAAAGAACCTTTACCTTTATGTAGTATATTTTATACTACTAGCGAACCTGGGCTAACCCTTACTTTAACTGGTGGCTTCGCTGGGCTAACCCTTACTTTAACTGGTGGCGAGTTACATCAATGGGCATAGCATATTCGTTTTCTTCGAGGAAAAATACATGGTCATACCAATTTTTATGACAATCGGTTGAACGGGGCGGAAGTCGATATTTGACAGCGCCGCCTGGTGGCGAGTTACATCAATGGACATAGCATATTCGTTTTCTTCGAGGAAACATACATGGTCATACCAACTTTTATGACAATCGGTTGAACGGGGCGGAAGTCTATATTTGACAGCGCCGCCTGGTGGCGAGTTACATCAATGGGCATACCATATAAACCTTCTCCGTGGAAAAATACATATACATACCAATTTTCATAATCATCGGTCCAATAGTTTCTGAGTTAATCGATTTCATATATACAAACATCCTTCTATATATATAGATAGATAGCTGTGCCTGGGACTTCGTACCCATAGATTTTCATCTCGATAAAAGAAATCTGATCAAAGTTTCATCAAATTTCGACAACTGGTTTTTGCGTGGAGAGAGTATTTACGCAATGGTACGAAAATAAGAGATTATTCACTTCTTTATTTGTTAACCGATTTAAATAATAAAAAAAAATACTAAATGTAGAATGAAGCCCATGACAATATATTCCCGAAAACTTCATCAAAACCGGTTAATTCGTTTCTGTGATTAGCATGCACAAACATACAGACGAACAGACAAAATAAAAATCATTGTTTTGTGTTCTCTTGCTTACATAAAGGCTCCCCATTACGTTTTTTTTTTTCATAAACTGATCAGTGACAATTTTACTATATGTATAGATTTGTAAATTTTACAATATTAATTAAAATCTGTATTATTATTGTTCTTAACCGTTTGGGAATCAATTTTTGAGGCAACATCACAGGAAAACCACTGGACCAATTTTAACCAAAATGGGCACGCATGTCAAGGTCGTGACTGGGCTTCTACTCCAAAAAACATAATAAAAAAATATTGTTTCGTTTTAAAGATATGGTCAAAAAACTGAATATCCCATAGACTTAAGCTTAACTGAATCTGCGTGCACTCGTCAATCGTTACTCTTAACCTTACCGGTGCCAGCAACTTCATTGGAAGTCCTTGGGCGCGGTATGGACCGACTTTAGTAGCATAAAAAAGGCGGATGGCGCTTAGCTCAACTCCCGCAGCGCATTGTGGCGGATCCTAGTATCTATTTGTGTTTAATTTTTTTGAATATTGAATATACAAGGATAACGAATTCCTTTTGAATCCTTAGCCTATACCCTATATAATAAGATTTTTTATTTCTGGGACTTAAAATACTTTTTGATTAGGGAAGATCTTGTAATTATTTAGGTTTGAAAAGCAACGGCAATAACACCTGCAACACCTGGCCTGCTCTTGACGCCGCCATTGAGTCTTTTAAGACATTATATTATAGGAAAGCAGATAGAAACATGAAACAGTTCATGAATCCATATAGTCTTGACCAGGTCCGTATCTAAGACCCATAGATTGCTGTTAAAATTGCGGCTGCCCTAACTTGATTTCGGTTTTGCTAATTTGTATTAGTTTATGGATTTTTTGAGATGAAGTCGACATCTGTTAGGTTTTTGATAAGGTAGTAAAGTAAAGAGTGCAAAATTTAATAATGTTGTTAACGACACGGTAGATCAGTTGGCATAGCGTCGGTACGTTATCCTAGAGGTCGTAGGTCGATTCTAATTCTCATTTTTCATTGTCTATATAAAAAAAATGTGCACTTAACATGGCAAATATATTTTGGTAATTTTTTAACATGAATAATAAAATATGTCGTGGCGGGTCAGAATTTTATTCAATTCATACTCTTTAATCAAAAACTTCTTTCTTAAATGTGAACAGCGCTTTTGTAATTTTTCTAGTGTTGCTTCGTGCGCGGAAGCGAACTCTTACTATCACATGACCTGTATTTTCACTAACCAATAAATAATCTTTCATCTTACCACCTCCTTAAAGGAATGCATAAAAATATATAAGATTGTCATTGGCATGCGCAGAACACTATGTTCCGTTTCGTAGTTCATGTATTGATCATCTATTAGAACCACATCATCTTATTCTGTGTTTCGACCGTCCGGTTGATGTAGAACGATGTAGAAAGAGCTATTGAATCAACAACAAAACGGCTATATTTTGATATTTAAACCTTTGAGCATTCACGTAAAATATTTAAAAGAATTATTTCTTTTTTAGTTAATATTTTGTGACTAGAAAACTTTTAATAACTTTGTTATATATACATGAATTGAAAATACGAATATGAAGAGACAGTAAGTATTACCATACCTTGATATCTTTTGCCTTATAGTTTTGTTCACAATATTTTTTTTAATTCCAATTAGATATTGCAATTCGCATATCGAAATTGTCAGATATTGTCGCAAAATCGAAAAGCATTTGTGGATTGAGTGATATTTGTTTGCCTTAACGTATTGCTATTGCGATGGTTATATTTTATGCCTCAGATAATTCGGACATCTTAAAATGTTTCCATGTATTATACATATATAGCATACCCAATAGTTGTACCTACACTTAGGTATTATATGTATGAAATCAATAGTTAGTAGAGACATGCGCTCTGAATGCATCTGATGCAGTATCATAGGTAATTGCTTCAGTAATCTTGCAACCACACGGTAAATATGGCGGGTCCCTCACCTCCAGATCTTATTGCATTGACCATCTTACAAGAATCTAAAGTTCTTGAACCGCCTGTGTTTGCTCATCATCGCATTGTGGAATTTCTTAACTGGGTTGCTAGGCATTTCAAGCAACCAGGCCAGTTCAATAATTATGTAGTTTAAATATAAATTGTATTGTATCATCGTTAAAAACTTAAACATTTTCGTCAATTTTATTGTACTTTTTAACAACATTTTAAGTTACTTAAATGCCATATCAGGATCAGGATTCAGTGACATGTCTTCAAAAATAATGTAAGTGATAGTATTCTTGATTAGGGATTTTTTGGTTGTCTTAGTAGGTTTTAAAAACCAATCTACCAACCAAATAATCTATCAACAAACCAACCAAACTATCTACTACTACTACTACGTATAGATTATCACTTCAGCAAAAAAAGTAATTAACTTTGCATTTTTTTATTTCGATCTAAAAGGATCAATACCTATATCGTTTGGGCGTTTCCAAATATTCTAATGCGCATGAGCAACAATTAAAATTATTATTAAGGTAGAAAATGGGTCACAATTTAAATTTTAAATGTTATCTATCAATCCTGTACGTAAAACGAAAGCGATTATGATATAAAAATGCAATGGCGACCTTTTTGCAAAGCGAAATTTTCAACATAATAGCAGCAAATATCCAGCAAACCGCTGTCAAACAAAAAAGGATTGATGTTTAGATGTCCTTTTGAAATTTATTTTCTTGACCTAGTTTTAATAAAAAATATTTTCATTGTTTCAGATTTGATGACGCTTTCATAAACGAGGCTGCGAGTTGGACCAACAGTGACTATGGAGGACTGAACATACCAGCGAAGAGAGTCGTGTATGTACACGGGTCAGTAGATCCTTGGCACGCTCTTGGGATGACTACCACTGAGGAAAGCGACGCTCCTGCTATTTACATTCGAGGTCAATTATCATTCATTTAATTATTTTTGTATGTATTCTCATTAATACTTATAAGTTTCTTTTTTGCGAACAGGTACAGCTCACTGCGCGAATATGTACCCTTCAAGCAAAGAAGACAGCCCTGGGTTAGTGTCGGCTAGGCTAGAAGTCCAAAACTACTTGGAGTCCTGGCTGGCGCTCCCCTGACCCCCAGGTGTGACGAGACTCTGAGAGGGGAAGACCCACGTGTTGTGGGGTCGGCGCAAGCGCAGGCATAAATAAATAAACGTTTTTTTCTCGCATTTTTTTGTGATCATTGTTTTTAAAATACATGTAATATTTTATGTTCTTACCTTAAGTTACTATTATTATTTATAAGGGCGGATTTTCTAATATATCGCCATGTATCGGGAATGTGGAACATGCGGTGTAAGTAAATAAATTGGAGGGGATTTGTAACAAGAAGACTGTGACTAGAAGGAATAGAACGTATGGAAGTATCTAGTTTAGATGGGACATATATTATATTTTTTTATATGGTTTTATAATAAATATTTTTACAAAAGTATATAAGCCATAACGATCTATAGAGGCTTTCGTATTTCTAGTTTTTAAAATTAAGAATTAACCTTTATTCGTAGTATTGGATGATATCATGTAAAGAATCTATATGAAAATATGCGGTAAAATTAATAGTTATATCCAACTTGATATATTCCATATATCCAATATGATATATTTCTTTTAGTTTGTTATGGAATAGGTATATGCTGGTTCAGATTCGATGTAATCATGTAAGTGTCAATACTTTTAGTTAAATATGACTTGGAGATTTGAGGTAGGGCGTTTTCTAAAACTGGATTTTATTAAATTACGCCGGTATAGGGTACTACATACAACTACATTGGTACTATCCCTACTTCTCATCTCAAACATCTGGTCGTTATAATCACATATTATCACCGTCTTCGCCTGTGTTGTGTTAATAAAAAGGTTTAGATTTGCGAATAAATACGATTGGTCATAAGAAACTAAAAGTTACCAACCGTATATCTAGGAAGGCTTGAAATAACAAAAACATTACCTTGTATAATCCAGCGTTATGATATTTATTATATTGGTTACGAAAAGGTCTGTTATGAGAATGAGGGAAAATATTAGATTAGAAGGAAAGTTGGTGAACATAATTAACCATAATATTATTGGTTGTTAAAATAAAATAATGAATTATTTTTTTTTAACACAAGACAAGGCACATTGTAAACGTCTTCGTATATTAATGTATTTGATGTAGTAGATGATATTGTCTTAAATGTTCTCCCTCCAAGGAATCTCGTAATGTTGCTTTCTGTATTTATATATTTAATGTACCCTGGATCCAGTTTTTAGTATCATTATTAAGTAAAAGTATAATTAATATCATTTGTAACATTTAAACTAAGTTAAATCCAATTCATGTATAATTTAATCTAATTATATCTATATTTTTCTGTAATGACTTAAGGCACTGTAATAAATAAACAAATAAATTTAAGTGGTTTCCAATTATTAATACAAAATATAAACGACATACATAGAAAAAGTATAAGTACACTTTTCCTGATATTTTAAGCGCTTTTGGGAAAATATGAATGAAGAAAATCTCGCACCTGCTATTTTTATTCGATTTAAATTAATATTTTCTGAATTCTTTTTGTATATTCCTTCATTAATGCTTATAATTTTAAAATTTACAAATAGTTACACAAAAAACAGTTCACTTCGCGAAAATGTATAGTTTAAAGAAGACAAACAAAGCATGCCCCGACCTGAAAGCTAGAAGTCAAAACTGGCTAGAAGTAGAACTACCCTGACGACTCTGAAAGGGAAAGGTTTGTGGTATCTGCGTAACCGCAAGCATAAATAAAATTTATCTTTTTTTTTCTCTAAAACGACTTTATGAACATTTGATTTTAAATACATTTAAATAATTTCTTATATTTTAACTTTAGTTCAAATTATAATATATATTGCATTTGTGATTGTATTAAGGTATTTTGAACTAGAAGAGAGTGAATGAAAGGGTTTTTACAGACTAGACGGTATGAATTGGTTTTTTTTTAAATAATAAATATGTTTACAAGGCTTAAGCCAAAATAAATATATCTAACAGTTACCACATTTTGTGAAAGGATTTTAAAATTATTGACAATTTTGACAGTGTAAAAAAAATAATATGCATAAAAAAAACAGAAAAGGTAGGTCCATTAATTTTTTTTTTATTTTATTTGTATACTGAAAAGACAATAGTATACTGGGTTATTTGTATATATTGGCCACCTCTTGCAGGCAGCCTCTCTACATCAATCCCAACAACTTTAGTTCTACGACTTTTAAAAATTAATACTTATCAAAATTGTCGTTTTTTTTGCTTTTTATTGCTTGCTTTCTAGTATACAGGCTTTGTATGAAACTATTTTTCTAGGGAGGCAGAGATCTTCAGCTCCAGCTTAATACTTATATAGAGCATCGATAGTGCTCGCCAGATCGTTTATTAACGTTCCTATGAACACAACATAATTTAAAACCCTCGCCTCTTTCATAATTTTAAACTTATAACATTTAATTTTAAGTTCTATGTTAAATATGTAATATACTATCGACTTCGATAGGTATTACACTTAGGTATTATATGTATGGAATCAATATTTAGCGACATGCGCTCTGAATGCATCTATTGCAATATCATAAGTAATTGCTTCAGTAATCTTGCAACCACGCGGTAAATATGGCGGGTCCCTCACCTCCAGATCTTATTGCATTGACCATCTTGCAAGAATCTAAAGTTCTTGAACCGCCTGTGTTTGCTCATCATCGCATTATGGAATTTCTAAATTGGGTTGCTAGGCATTTCAAACCGTTTCAATAATTTTTATTTCATATTTTCATTAAGTTGTATCTTCCTTAAAAACTTAAATATCTTAGTTAAATTCTAAATCTTTTCTAACATCATGTTATCAATGTTATGTCAGCGTGGAGTGAAATGTCTTTAAAAGTAACGTAAGCAAAAATTTGGTGTTCTTAGTATTAGCATTATTCAGTTTTATTATTATAATTTTCTGATTTTATATTGTAAATTACCACTTTCGAATTTGATTTATTGGCGTAAAGAAAATAAATTTGCATTTTGTTTATACTCTGAGGTTAAAAGATCAATACATATTTTGTTTGGGCGTTTCCAAATATTCTAATGCGCATGTGAAACAAATAATTGTGGGTGAAATTAAATTAAAAAATTAAAAAACCCCCGATACAAAAAGACCTTTAAAAAGAATAAAAATAATATTATTATGTCCATATTGAAAAATAATATTATTATGTCCAATTGAATTGCGTCGGGGGACCTACTTAAATAAAGAAGTTTTGATCTTTGAATTTATTACTTTTTTATTTATTTTATATTATTTCCGGGTCTACTTAATAACAAAATATAATATGTATGTTTTCTGCTTGTTTTGCATACTAATAATCTTTCTAGTGAAGCTCATTTGAGGTCAATTATTATTATCTGAATTATTTTTGTATCTTAGTTATCTATTATATAGATATATATATAAGTATCTATTTTTTATTTTACTAACAGGTACAACTCACTCCGCGAATATACTTCCTTCTACTAAAAAAGACCAGAAAAGCATGCCCTGGGTTGGCGTCGGCAAGGAAGAAGTCCAAAACTACTGAGGAGTCCTGGCTGGAGCCTCCTAACCTTCAGGTGTGACGAGACTCTGATGAGAGGGGAAGACCCACGTGTTGTGGGGTCGGCGCAAGCGCAGGAATAAATAAATAAAATTTTCTTTCTAGCAAACAACTTTGTGAATATTGTTTTTAAAATAGATGTAATATTATATATTCTTGCCTTAAGTTACTATTATTATTTATAAGGGCGGATTTATTAATATTTCGCCGTGTATCAGGAATATGTGGAACATGCGGTGTAAGTAAATAAATTGGAGAGGTGATCTGTATCAAGAAGACTAAAATGAATAGACCGGTTGAAAGTATATAATTCAGAAGGGACATATTATATTTTTTATATGGTTGTTATAATAAATATCTATACAAAAATATAAACAGTGACGTTATGGGACTGTTTAAAAAATATCTTCTAAAGAATCTATATAAAACTAACATGGAGTAAAAACGCTACCGAATTAACTAAGATATATATTATTCTGATTTATCCTATTAAGGAGATTATTTAAGATTTTTATCGAATATAAGATATTCCTTATTATTAAAATATATATTTTTAGTTTGTTATGGAATGGGTATATGCTGGTTCTGATACGATATAATAATGTTATAAGTGTTAATACTATCATCTTAACGTATATATATAATATGTATTGAATATGTCTTCATTATACTCCTTTAAGAAATCTTGTACTATTTTTTCTCTAGTAATGATTTCCTTGTATTCATATACCTACTCTTAATTTCGATATTTGGTTACTACTAAGTAGAATGCTAATTAATGTATTTTGTAACATTTAAACTAAGTTTCATTTAATTAATGTTCAAATTAATCCATTTATAACTATCATTTTCTGTAATAATTTAAATTCCATTGAATATAAATAAATGTGGTGTCAAATTAATGAGAAAAAAATATAAACAAACTAAATAAAATTAATTTTATCCTTTTCCAACCCTTAAGAGATTCGGTCCGTAAGGACCAACTATTACTATTAGTACTATGTAGTCGCTTGCGCCCTGCATCTAACCACAATAAAAAAACGGTTTACTAGAATAAAAACTTGTATCAGGTCCTTACAGATGAAACTGGCGTTTTTCGTACTGGCCATTTTAAGTAACTTCTAATTGGTAAGGAATTCCAAATTCAATTTTTTACAGCTATTAACACATCTATTTTTATTTCGTCATTCATTTTTTTCTTCTATTTGTTCTGTTTGCTTTACTCAGTTTACAAAATGGAAAAATTAAAATATCGCATTACTTACGAGGACGAGTTCCACCCTGGCACCAGTGATGCGGAAAGGACTCGAAGGGTTGACCACTTGAAGCAAATTGGGAAGATTAAAACCTTATGAAGACACTATTCGAGTCTGGCAACTTGATAATCGGAGCTCTAAGGAATGTGTCAAATGAATTGCTCAGATTTTATTCTAGTTTTCTTCGTTAACCAGCGGAAAACTAGTTTTTATTCATTTTATAGTTGTATTATTGTTTTAGTTTTATTTATTCTCAATCTGTAACGGGTCCTTGTTGCCTATTGTCATTATTTTTTATCAATAAAGGAATTATTATTATTATTATTATTAAAAGGTTGGTACCTCATGAATTGACTGAATCAAACCGGCAAAGACACGTCGACTGCTGAGTTACATTACTAAACCGGCACAGTGATTAAGGGATTTTAAATCGAATCATTACCTTTGATGAAAAATGCATTCTCTACGATAATCGGAAGCGCTCATCGTTATGGTTGGATCCTAGTCAGCCTGCGTAATTCTGCCCCAAAAGAAAATTTATCAAAAAAAATACTTTTAGCGCTTGTTGGACTAGTGCGGGTTTTGTTCATTAGGTACACTTTTCTCAAAGTTGGTCAGATGTCTATTGTCAGCAATTTGCAACCATGGTGGAAAAGCTAGCTGCTAAACGACCTAGGCTGTACAATCGCTTCATACCACCGCTGCTTCACGACAACGCTAGACCTCACACTCCATAACAGACGGCTACCACATTAGAAGAGCTTCAATTAGAATGTCTAAGACATTCATCGTACTCTACAGAACTTGCTCCAACAGATTACCATTTTTTTCGAAATTTGGATAACTTCTTGCAAGGGAAAAAATTCAACTCCAATGTGGCAGTTGAAATCGCCTTCTAAGATTTTATTCTATAAGATGGCAAAAGTGCGTAGAAAACAATGGTTCATACTTTGATTAATTAAAAATAAGGACCTAATATATCTGTCATGATTCAGATATTTTTATGTACGCCTAGGTAAAGTTTTATAAAGGTCATTGGTATATGAGGCGACTTTAGTTATTACAAATATAAGAATATTATCAACATATATATTATTAACTCATCTAACTCGGATTTATATTTAAAATTAGAAGCTTTAAATTTAACTCGTCGTCTCCTATGCTTTGCGGCTTTAGTGTTCCGGGTAAAATGAGGTTTACATTCATACATCTACATCTAGTTAGTAGTCTCTCCACATTATTAATTCCTGCGGTTGATATGAGATTAAGCTTCTTAGCATTCCATGAATTCACCGTGAGGCTGCCGGGCCCATCGCGTGGCATGGAGAGGAGTGCTAACAATGCTTGGGACTTGCGACCCAGTTGTAGGTTTAAGGAACCCTTTTATGATGCGCAAACTCGCTCATCTTCGCTGTCCACACTCCTCTCCCCACCTAACCAAATTTGAAAAGAATCTTCTAATACCGATTTTGAAATACATTCTAGAAATAATCGATGCTAGTTCTAGAAAGGCCAAGGTTTTTAAGTAAGATTAGAAAGATTGTACTGTTAGGTATACCTCTCGCTCCCACTTCTACCACGCTAATTATAAATCTATCTCTGGACAGTTCGTTTGTCAATTCATAATACTTATTAATGTGTGATCCCCGAGGAAGTTTGTTGCCCAGGGAACAGTAAGGTCCACAAGTATCACGCGCCTTACTTTAGAATAGAGGAATAAGTCCGGTCTAGATGACGAAACACTAACATCCAAACAGTAACAAGTTCTTTCAAGCAATAACATATAATATATTAAGTATTGGCTAAAACTATTTAGGTACCAGCTGAGCTGATGAGTAGAATGGTAATTCTTACTTAAGAATTACTGTGGTATTACGTATGCCGTCCTGAACTTAGTGTACGATAGTACCTATGCTGTCTTTCTTGATCTCATAAATGTTTTTGACTTGGTTATTTAGTTGTATATTCTATGACCCAAAATGCCTTAATCTGTGGATATAATTTTAGGAATGCTAAAAATATAAGAAGAAAGTATTCATTTGTCTCGTCCACAGAAACACTACATAGGATATGTGGCAGATAAATTTTGTAAGATCGTCTGGGAGTATGTCGTCAGCAATAGAGTTTTGCGGCAAATTGTGTCTTTCATAAAGTCTTCCAGTTTGTGCTTCTAACTTTCAAGTTTATTACTCTGGTCTTTATGATTGAAGAGACATTGTTAAAGACAACTATTAGTTATCATTTTATTTATTCTTTTGATGTTTTATTTTCTATTCTTTTTATTCTACTGGGCCACTGGCAGTCACATGTTCTTGTATGTAGTGGGTATAGAGACTGAAAACACTTTAAATGGTTGTTTGAAAATTTAAATTAAGCTATACTAACTGTAACATAATTTACAAGTCTGATACAAGCGCAATATATATTTATATCCGATAAGAAAAGGATATTTTTCTATAATTTTAGTACGTAAAAAAAAAACATTTCATCTTTCAAAAAATCAATATTCAGAGACATGCGCTTTGAATTCATGTTGCAATATCAATTGCTTCAGTAATCTCTCAACCACGCGGTAAATATGGCGGGTCCCTCACCTCCAGATCTTATTGCATTGACCATCTTACAAGAATCTAAAGTTCTTGAACCGCCTGTGTTTGCTCATCATCGCATTGTGGAATTTCTAAACTGGGTTGCTAGGCATTTCAAACCGTTTCAATAATTATTTAGTATCAATTTCAATTTATTTAATTTATTTTAGCATCGTTAAAAACTTAAACATTTTTTATTTATTTTAAATACCTAAGTTCTAATACATTTTTAAGTTAAAAACTTATATCAGCGTGCGGTGAAAATGGCTTCAATGTTGATGTAAGTGATATTTTGCTATAGTTTATAGAAGCATTCGGATTGTTCAGTATTATGATATTGTTTTAATATTAACAAAAAAAAGATATACTTTTTATGTGTTTTCTATAGTCCATGTCAAAAATATCAATACCTATTGCATTTAAGCTTATCTAAATATTTTATGCCGCATGTGCAAGAAGTTGAACGTACAAACAAAGTGTATAAATGGTATATTATGCGAATTCTTAATAAAAATGTTAGTTACTTATATCTGTCATCTAAAATATTGCGATTTTGATATAATACTGCATTGTCGAGTTCTATGCAATTGCGAAATGTTCAAAATGGTAACAAAATCATTAAGCAAATACGCCCTCATTACGTATGCGCAAAATTAAGGGGTTGACACACCAACGATGTTTATATAAAGTCCTGTTCATAATTTATATGAGTATGTTACTTATTTATTTAACATTTAAGATGTCCTTGGATTTATTTTTATTACTTTAAACCCAGATTTGATGTAAGCATTCTTTCTCCTTCAGATTTAAAGCTTTTCTAAAGGAGGCACTTGGACCAACTTGTACAAATGCTGGGCCAACTTGGAGCAAGAGTTAGACCAAAAATGCTTGCGGAGGATTGAAAAATCAGCGAAGAGGATGTACGTATGTGGATTTGTAGAATTAGTTTCTTTTATTTTTTTTTTGTATCTATATTCATCAATACCTAACTGATCAATCTCTAATTTATGAACAGGTAAAGCTCATTTCGCGAATGTGTATCCTTGGGCCATAGAAGATATGGAAAGCATACCCATCGGCAAGGCTAGAAATAAAAACCTACTTGCAGTTCTGACTGGAGCTCACCTGGCCTTAAGGTCTCACGACGGCTCTGAGAGGGGATAACCTAGAGTCTGTTGAGTCGCCGCTAGCGCAGGCATGAATTAGACTTCTCTTTTCTTTCTTCAAAACAACTTTATGAACATTGTTTTTACCATACATTTAATATTGTATATTCTTACCTTAGTTACAAATAGAATTTATAAAGACCGATTTGACTAAGGATATAATGAAGAATATAACTAGAAGGAATATAAAGGATGAAATAGTACATAATTCAGCTGGAACAATTTATATTTTTAATTTAATTTTTATTTAATTTAATTTTAAAAATACTTTCGAAATATATAAGCCATGACGATCTAACGGGGCTTACTTGTAAGTGTGTTACTGCATTTTTCTTGTTTTTAAACGTAGGTTAGTATGTAAACGTACCTAGTTAGTCTTAACTTTTAGCATTGAATGATTTTAATATTTAAGGAATTTCTATAAAATAAATGCAGTACGACACTAACAAATTAAGGAAGATAAAAATTCTTTCTTTATTTTAAAAATCATTATGTTATTGTTGTATCGAATATAAAATATTTCTATGAATAAAATATATATTTTGCGTCGGTTATGGAATGGGCTTATGATGATTCAAATTCGATAAAATGATGTTATACCTAACTGTCTATACTTTAACTTTAAAATAAAGAGAGATTTGAGTTTACATTGCTAAAATCATTCTCCCTCAAAGAATCTTGTAATAATTTTGTTAGTTTTCTTGAATTAAATGACCTATTCATTGATGTGCTCTTGATTAAGTTCTTTTACACGATTAAGTTATATGATAGGTAATTATTTTATTTTGTAACATTTAAACTTATTAATGTGTATGTTATTGAATTTATATCTATATCTTTTTGTAATGACTCCAGGCAATGTAAATAAAAATTAAAAAAAAAACATGCTATCAAACAAATTTATGAGAAAAAATAAAAGAACTAAATTAAAAAAATAATACCCTTTTTCCTGACTTAGTAGAAGAGCTTAAAGCGTTCGATCTGAGAGAATAAAGATAAGAAACACATTCGTTTGCGATCGCAATCCATTACAAATGGTTATATATGTTATTTGTTTATTTATGTACCATCACGTTTAAAGAAAGAATAATGAAAAAAGTGTGCAAAGGTTTAAGTCATGTTTTCACGGATTGACATTAAGCGTTTTCTCGAAACAGTTATCTGTGGCAGTTTTGTTCCTAATTTGAACACAATACCGGTTTCCTAATAAGTTGAGCGGGAATAAAAAAGGTAGCCAGACCACTGTTTTTTGGTATTTAGAGGCTGATGAAGCTTTCTACAAGTTTAAGGTATGTTTAGTTTGTGTACCTGTTCTTTCCTGTCCTGACTACTGAGGTTCAGACCGATGACAGCAATTACGGTGTGGGTAGTAGGTCAATCCTAACCAGTTGCTTATTTTTATATATTTATTGCCATGAGGAAAACTTTGTTATCGCCAGAAAGAAATGATATCATTATAGAGAGTGAGACCCTACCTGGCTGGAGGTGTTACTTGCAGAAGTTATCGAATGGTTAAATAGATCGAGCGAATAAATATAACGTTCACTGTCTTAATAGATCATAGTTCTTTAGATGGTTCTTTTTCTCTGAGTAACCTTAACATTTTTAACTTAAACACCGCAGCAGTGTCGACATTATCATTGCGCATACTCTCATTCCGCATACATTATAATTGCGCATATCTCATTCCGCATACATTATCATTGCGCATACTCTCTCGGGAGCTGTTCATGTCAATCCTATATACAACAGAATTACTCATAACAACAACAGACGCGCACGTAAAATTTTTTATTAGTTGTATTAATAATGTATTATTTACTCGGTAATAATATATAAATATTTTTATATTTATATATTATTACCGAGTAAATAATACAATAATTTTATTTAAAAAATAAAAAAGTATAACCTTATAATTTACCTTCTGTAATTTATAATAAACATAATCTTGTGAAAATAAACAAAATGTAACTTCAGACTCTGTGTACAAGAAGGTAGTTGCGAGAGCCAGTTATGAAATCTGAACCTTTGAATCTGAAAAAATCTCGCTGAATCTGAACCTTTACCTGGTTATTTAAGTGTTTTTAAAACATATAGTCGTTTATTGACAAGACTTGAATGATTTTTGTAGCAAAGTTTCTCTTACAAAGCTTAAAAATATTATTTGAATTGTGGATCCTCAACACTGCTGTCGCTGTCTATGCTGTTGCCAACTGTACCGCAAAGCCATATCCATACTGATGAAAAATAACATTACCCAACAGCACTTACCAAAATAAGCAAAACTATAAGTGCGATCTTACTAACTAGTACTAGTAGTTCTAAAGCACTACTCAAGGTCAAGGATTCGTATCTTAAAAAAGAATGAAGATTTTTGTCCAACTGTAACCAGATGTCGCCTTGGATCGTGTTGTATCAACTGTCTACAATACACATAAGATTATTGTATACACGCTAGACCAAGATACATCTCAATGTCTTTCACACATCATGCACACAAATACACATATACATATACCTACACCCACAAACATTCACATACAAACTGTATATTCTCTGTAATATTTATTTATTAAAAAATATAGGTATATATTTGCTATAATTTTATGTTGGTAGGTATATGGCACGGAAGCTTCTGGCACAGGGATAATTTTATTATTCTTAAAAGACTTCATACAACCTTTGTTGGTGTATATTATTTGAATTTGAAATAAATTATTATTATTATTGTTATACATAATCGAGCCTAAGGTCAGATAGGAGAGAGCATATGAAATCCTTGGCAACAACTACAAATACACATTTTTAACAACGACATTAGTACTAATAAACTGCATTAAGTTGTTATGTGTAAATTATTACTTAATATTAAACATTTATAAAAAGTTAAAAATAAAATGAATAAAAATCAATATGTACATCTTGATGCATGGGACTTGCGCAGATCATTAGTCTTCAATAGAATTATTGTTTCTTCAGTTGCGCAGTAATCGACAGTTGTCTATTATTCACCCAAGTCCGGCGTTATTACACTGTTGAGGTCTTCAGCAAGGGCGGAGACAAGGTATGTAGAGTTAAACATTATTACTAAATACTTTAATGATTGACTTACTATCTCCATTTTTATAATCTTATAGCTACTTTACGTGAGTTGCGTTTACGTTATGTTTTTAACACCATATAAGTTTTACGCTTACATATGAAGACTAATGAAGGTTCTGGAATATTTTTGAATTATCCATCAATAACCGTGTATAAAATTCTTTATGACATATTCATTATGTTTCAAGTGTCACTTTTGTTTTTTCTTGTTATCATGGGTCCTTTTCTTCTTTTGTAAATGAATTTCCCTGATTAGATACAGTCTAATCAGGGAAATTCATTTACAATTTTCGCCATACTAGAATATATTCATTTCAAGATATCCAACTATTGATGTTACCCTCCTGAGTCTATTGTCATTAAAAATAAACGGATTTAAAAATTAACATTTAGGATTAAAGGATAGAAAGGTTTACTTTTTGTCTCAATTGAATATTACGCTTTATTTCTCTTAGATAAAACGGATGCAGTTCATTTATTGAAGAAGCAACTACTTTTCAACTAATCGATTTATTAAGGTTTGCTGGTCGATTCATTCACGAGAGCGCGTGCGCAATGGCCAATACTTCTCGTGAATTCGATCTATCAGGTAAATCTTACTGTTATTTTAATAATATAACATACTAGTTACATAATTATGCGGCAGCGGTATTTATCGGGTCTACATAACGTAGAAATAAAGATCACATCATGTATTGGTCTGTGTATAAAGAATTTAGATTTTACATATACATTTTAAACTCATATTCTTTCCTTTATTCTTCCACTTTTGACGGACATATTTCATCTCTTTTTGCTTTCCGAGATCTAAATATTCTTCCCGATAATAAATATCCAACCGCAACTATTTATTATCTTGTAAAATTTTATTAAAATCTGTTACAAACACGGGCATTACAACTATAATAATTGTTAGATACATCTTATTAACATCTTAGTCATATCTAGGGTACAATTATTTTCAGGTCAGTCCCAAATTGCAAACGAACACATGGAAGTGGATTATGAGTCTGAAGGAGTTACTACAGTGATCCACCCACCATGACCCACAGGCATCACGAGACTCTGAGAGGGGAAGACCCACATTATGTGGGGTCGGCGCAAGCGCAGGCATAAATAAAACTTCCCTTTCTTCAAAGCTACATTACGTTGTAATCATCTGGTAACTTAATCTCGATGTTGTTATATTACATATATTTAATCTTCTATGTCTGTAATAGCTTAACTAAAATGAGCGGGCATTTAGGTCTTTTGCAATTCCAGTAGACAGAGGATAGATAACACGCAACGTGGTTTGAATGAATCGGATTTTATGGCTTTTGGGCTTGGTATTGAACATTCACGAGGAGGAAGATCAATCTTGGTTTGTTACAACCTATAATGGTTTCTACTAGCTTGTAGTCGAGAAACGGTTTGTTGAAATTAGAAAAATGTGAATGCAAAAACAAAAACATAGATTAAACATCTGTCAAAAGTCGGATATTCTAGACCGGCTGTTATTCTAGATTTGTTTCTAATTAAAGAGAAGAAAGAAGATCGATTTTAAGAATAGGGCTTTGGGGGTCAGTAAATTAATTTAAAAAGATTAAATCCTAAACACAGGAATATCAAGGTTTCAAAATTTTTAGTTTATTTTTGAACTAAAATTATCTCAGTATAAATGCCAACCACTGATTAACAAAAATATTGAAAATGTGTTTGATGTCATGATTATTTAAAATAAAAAGAAAACTACCCATAGCAGAGATTGCCATTATGTAACAAATAATGTTGTAGCGTACCTATGTAAACTGTTCAACTGTTATTTGTATATGTGAATGGACTTTTAAGAATAAAATATATTTTTTAAATACTCTACCATTGCACTAAATAATTACATATAGAGCAGCAAGTACTGTTTACAAATAATGATTGAATTTAGAAGAAAATAATAACTAAAATAGATGTGAAAACCTTTTAAAAACGTGTTGACAATTTACTCAATTTTAGCATGTTTAAATTCCTAATAGTAATTATACATATTGTATCAATAACCAAGACAATCATGAATAAGAGAAAAGTTTTAAACAAGTTCAATATGTCATAGATTACGTCGAATTATACGTAATTACGCTGATTATAAATGGCTGTCGGATCGGCTTTAACATTTAATAAACGGAAAGTAAACGAAAATGTACTGTTTGAAAATATCTATAAACATGTATGTATAATCATGTTAAACTTATTTAAATTTATATAAATATAAAAAAATTTAAAATTAAACCGATACGGGCAGGGATTCTGATTCTCTGGGAAACCGTCTCGACGATCTACCAATTGAGTTATTGAGCAATTATGATACGGTTATTATTCATTCTATATTTATATAAATTGAAAATGTACTGCTACTGCTACTACTGCATTTTGACCTTTCAAAAGAATAATAATAATGTCTTCTAATGAATTTAACAAATTTATAATTTCATTTCTACCTAGGCACAAGTTATATTTATTTTTTATAATCTTGTAATACCTATGAACTTTTTTGCTTACCCTACTCGACGTTTTATATACGTAAGCTATAATAAGTAATACGTAATGTTTAATGAAATGAAATATGGAATCAGAGCATTGAAACAGCTTTGCGTTTTTTCTTAACATTCTATATTAATATACTTTGCCTGTTTTTATTATTGGGTACTGTAGAGTTTGCAAGATTGAGGAGGAAATATATTTTGCTTTTGTTGCATAAGAAGTTAATGGTTTCTTAAAATAGGAGTCTGGGACAATATAAATTTATATCTCGTGCATAGGTATACAATGTTTTTAAACTTTTTAAATAATTTAATGTAAATATGATTACCGGCGTTTACAAATTAACATGATTTGAAACGTATAAACTGAAATGATAAACGTATTTTGAAAACAATGTGGCAACAACAGGTAAGAGATGCGTTGGTTTTGTTTTGACTGAATTACAAAGGCAATAAATTTTCGTGTTCATAACTTTTTAATTTTAATAAATAATTACTATAATGTGACCTCAAATATGATACTGAAGACTTATGACGTCTATTCGTCTCATTTTGAGTGATCACTGCAAAAAAAAAGTATTTTTTATTATCTTTCTCAACTGAAAAGCAATAATTACCTACTATAGTATACTAGAAAGTACAGTATATTATAATAATTATAGAAGTGCCACGTTTAAAATAGTTATGTGCCTTATTATATTATTATTAGTAAAATTTAAATTGTGAAGTTGTTTTATTTCATGTAATAATGGTTGTTTTGTTACTTGGAACTTGGAGTAAGAAAAAGAAACTATTTTTATAGAAGAGACTGTATGTTGAATGGTGTTTCTAAATAAAAAAGCTAATTTTTTATTGTCTGTGCAACGAAAATTATGATTTTATGATGGAAGAAAATTATAATCCAAAATTATAACGAATCCAAAAAACGCCAGGAATTTTAGTTTCATGGTTAAAATGAGGAAAAAAAAAATTATTTATTATTATAAATATTAATATATTGTGTATAGTTCATTTTCGTTTGAGGCATCTTATTTCTCTTACTCTTATTTACTAACACTCTCCTTATTCTTATATAGGTATGTTGACGATTTTATCTTCTTCTATATATTATATAATATTAAAATGACGGTACACTTTTTCATAATAAGCTGAACCGATAGCCATTTTGCCAATAGATTATTTTTTTAATTAAGCAATTGAAAGTAATTTCAAATACATATTTATATTTCTGTTTTACTCATTGGAAATTAAAAAATAATTGGTAACTTAAAAACTGTTAAACTTAATCACTGGTAGTGTAGTGTAGTGTTGGTATATAATAGTGTAGAGTAGTGTAGGTGTAGGTATACATATATACATATATAGGTCAAAGGAATAGGATAAGTTATGAAAGTGGAGGACATCTTATATTTTAAACAATTCAATTTACTTTCTAATGACAGTTGGTTTTATTTCTCAACTGTTTTGTATTACAAGGTATTAGAAGAAAAATAAGAATCGAAAAAAGTATGAAAAGTTTGAGAGTAAAAGTAGAATGGAGAAGTTGGAAACGATTGTGACTACCTATTTTGCCTATTGTTATTTCTGTTATAAATCTCAAAATATCCTTTGAACATCTAATTGTTGTATAGTAGTGTGCACCTACCATAGATTAGTATATTTAGTATTAGTAGTAACGGTATTTAGAATACCTTTAGTTTAGTATTAATAAATAATAGATTTTAAAAAATGTCTTTTCATTTTATCTTATAAGTCTAATTTTGATAACCAGCCAATGAATAGATTATGAATTTTGTGATAAGTTATACTTTTGTTAAGGAAATTAAAATAAGGGAAAAGTTAATTTAAAAATAGATTTTTGCCTTTAAAGCATGAATGTAGAAAATTAGAATTCATGCATTCGGAATCTAATATTCAATATTGGAAATTTTAGATTCGCAAATAAAACAATTTAAATTAAATATCTACTTTTTAAAAGGCCATAGACGAAAATAAAAGAAACGATTGTAGATAGAGGGATTAACAAATGAAGGGCTAGTTATCCAGAATACATGATGTTTCTGTATCAAAAGTACATACAGATGTAACAGTAAAGCGATTTTTTTGCATTCGGACTTTTTTTGTACCTAAATCTCAGAACTGCATAATTTAAAATCATGAATTGAGTAAACTTGGTATCTCCCAAACTAAGTAAATAAATAGTACTGAGATTAAAGTCACCAGTATTGTCCTGTTTAATATTTTATATAATTGGTTGACAGATTTAAAAAAGTTGTTGCACTCGTAAATTAGCTTATATTTTTTTTTCATTAAAGGTTCTATCAATATGATGTAAATATCATTATAATTCTTATTAATCAAACAAAGGCTCTAAAGCTAATTTTGAAAATCAATAAACCCGATGCAAAATGACTTGCGTCATAAACATGCGCAGTGAAACGGTTCCATTGCATTTGAAGTTCCACGAACTGATCAGTCAAAAGGCGTTTGGGGTCATTTGAGTCTCTGGCCTGTTGGTGGGTTAGGTCTGCAAAAGTAATGTTTACCATTTAAGTGTTAACAAATACCGATTTTAAGTTTTGCTTTTAATAGATTTTATGTTGTTCTGTGACCATTTATTATTTATGGTACTTATAGTATTTATAACTTCAGTGATATCTTAGCATGTTAGGTCTATTCAGCGATACATTCTAGGATTATTT
Organism: Napeogenes inachia; assembly: GCA_959347355.1. Lineage (NCBI taxonomy): Eukaryota > Metazoa > Arthropoda > Insecta > Lepidoptera > Nymphalidae > Napeogenes > Napeogenes inachia. The sequence goes on along the minus strand of OY365800.1, from coordinate 10,474,590 downwards.
ATTATATTTTATTAGTTTTTCTCATTTGTTTTCTTTGTGAAAGTGTAGGTTATTTTAATATAAAATTAATAAATCGATTCCCAGTGGCCGGCGCAGGTGTGTTGCGCGTGGAATATGATATTTTCAGTTTAAACAGTGGACACTCCATTTTGTTTTTATAAAATCAATTCAAACTTATTTTCTTTTGTTTATTTTGATAGTTTCTAGCTACATGATTACAGTTTATTACAAAAATTGTTTATTTTAACCTATCTATTAAACAATTATTTTTTGTTCTCAGACAAGACGGTCAGTATAGATAGATAAAGCGAATTATTGCTAAGCAGAGAAGAGTAGTTAACTTTGCCGGGTCAATAGACCCTTGGCACGAGCTCGGAATGGCCTCTTCTCCTACCCCTGACTCTAAAGGTAAAATATTAAATATTTTATATAAAAAAATATTTTAATCTTAACAAATATTATTAAAACTGATAATGTTCATTTGAATAGGATAACTAATATTACACCATCGATTATATACATTTTATGTCAGATCCTGCAAATGAAACCAAAAAGACCGATGCGGGCGGCTCCGACGCAGTCACGCCAGTAGTGGCTCAGGAAGTCCAGAGCTGTGAGTCATCGTGGCCCGAGCAACCCTGACACACCGGCATTACGAGGCTCTGAGAGGGGAAGGCCCACATTAAGTGGGGTCGCCGCAGACGCAGGCATAAATAAAGCTTCTTTTTCTCCAAGGCGACCATAGTCGACGATTTTGTTCATCTGGTACTTTATTCTTGGTGTTGTAATAATATATTAACCATTCTTTAATTATTACAATTAAGTTAATGTGTAAATAAATGCGTATTTATGAAAATATTACATATGTTTAGCATGTGTAAAAGGAACGATCTTGCGAGGCATATGAAATATTACATTAATATGATGTGTGAGCATTTATGCGATGCGTTAATTAGTAAGAAAGCGATAGTTCAGATTTATTTTCGTACTTGTTTTGTATTATCTAGACCGAGACTCGGTCCGCCTAAATTGGAAAAATATGAATGCTTTAATAGCTTTGTGTGGAATTTCTAGACCAGAACACATCGGTCTAAATTTGTTTGGGGTTAGGTGGGAACAGTGGGATGAAAGTTAGGATGGGGGCGAATATTTTTGGGGTGGTTTGAAGTGGTTCTAACGGATCTACTAGATCACTGCAATCTTTAACAATCGAGGAAATATAATGAAAGGTAACTCGTTAAGCTTTTCCTGACTCAAACTAAAGCAGATTACATTTTATATGCATTTCGTAACAATAATAAAAGTTAACTTCATCAATCGTTGAAATATTGCTAACACTATATGAGCTTTACTGTTTAATAAGTAAGTGAAATTATTACTTGATTACTTCAACGAAATTTATTCAAATTGATTGCTACCCAAATAATCGTTATACTTAATTATAGGTAGATATCTTATAGGCTCTTTGAAACATAAATTATAATTTTGATAAACATCAACAATATAAAAATGCCAAACGTCTTTATTTTCATAAATACGCATTATTATAAAGTAAAATAGAAGTTATAAAATATATTCTGTGTGGTTATCTGTTATAAATGTATTTTATTCAAATTGGATAAAATATGAGAGAAGAAATCTTAATGAGAATTAAATATAATTTGTAATAATAGTATTAGTCTTTGCTTCTGTTTTGTTGTTTATAATAAAAGTCATATTAGTATTGTTGACTACGTAAGCGTAGACGGAGAACAAGTTACGAAACATGCTATATAGGGAAAATAATGGGACAGTTCTCAATCATAATGTATGATTATAATATACTTGGATGATTATATATCACATTAGATGAAATGTCAATTACACTTACATGTTGTCACAGATCTGTGCTGCAGGGCTATTGTATCTTTTTTGACAGCTAAAATGAAAATCACTATCAGTAAGTGCGGACATAATGGTTGTCAAACAACTAATTTCGTATTATAAAACTATAATGACAAACTGCCATGACGTCACAGCTGATGGTCATTAGAAAAGTCAAAGTTAGCGAATAGCCCTGCAGATCTAATATATAACACGGTGTGCGTAGCTTATGATTTAATCTAAACAACTAATATGCGTATCTAGTTGTAATTATCAAATAGTCATAGATATCTTCAATCCAACAAACTGTTAAACACCCTTGTGTGATTCGTAAGCTAAACTATTTGTAACTTTACTATAGGTACATGTGAATATGATGAAAGTAGCCTAGAAATAAGATACTGTACAAGACGATTTATCTACACCATGAACAATACATGTACCTACCTTATATGTTCATTTTACTTTTACTTTATGTCACTAATAATCGCATACAATATTTTACAGATTAAAATACTGCATCTGACTTTAATTATCTAAAATATACCATATAAAAAATGTCTTTGTCTATACTTACAACCCCTTCTGCATTTTTAAAGTTCTTAAACACGGCTTAGCCTGTTTTCTGGGAGGATTTCTGTGATTCCTATTGATAGGTATGGAGTACCGGCACCCATTCATCAAATGATATTATTTATAAATGCAAGACATTTACATCACTTTATAACTGACACTGGCGTATCTCTGTTCGTAAGGGATGTATCTGCAGCCGTCATCTTTGCAGTTTTGTGGTAAAGACCAGTCAATCAGTTTTGTAACACGTAGACATGGATGACCTAATAGAGTTTAAGCCTGCCTCTACAGATCCCTTAGTGATAACGTATTTAATGAAAAGCTGCCCTCAAAAGTTATACTTGGTAACGTTGGGTAACGTCTGACCAATGGACATTCTTAAAAAAGGTTTCAGATTTAATTTATTTCAGGTTTATTTTAGTTTAGTTTAGATTACCCAGAGTCATTGAGGAGAATGTCAATGACTCGTCAAGTATCGGAGTACTGGCTTGGAACTAGATTTCCAAGCCAGTACTCCGATACTTGGCTAGCGATTATTAGTTTATGCTCATCAGCGGGCACCTGAAGAGTCTAAGTTGGCCTCAAAGAGACTGAGTGTGATCAAGAGAGCGAGACGGTACTTCACGCCGAACCAAAGGCTCGCTCTTCATAGGTCCGGCAGTAAATATCCACCATCCTTTCCGTCCATCCCTATCACTTGGATCTTGGATGCATGACATTCTTCAACAGTGCAGTTTTCAAGGTATTTTCTACCACGAACCAGCGAGATGTGGAATGAACTTCCTATGGCGATGTTTCCAGATCGATACGACAGGCTTAGTGCTCTCTGCCACAATTGTCAGTTTTGTTCACTCAAATAAATAAATACATTAGGTATGATAATTTTTAAAATGTTGTAAAATTTCTTACACTACTTATAATCTCATTATCACCCATATCTACCATGTCTGACAAAAACCTTAAAAAAATATTATCTACCATGTCTGATAAAAACATTAAAGTCCGCAACAATTATAATGTTAAAACTAAATGCGATATAGCCGTGTTCTTGTATAACCAGGGCTACAACGCAACATAACAAAAACACAACACAACAACAACAAGTTGTTAGGTAGTTTAATTAAAATATTAGATTCTTAAATCGGTTTTATATTTTTTTTATCATTTATTAGGTATTCCTATGATTTATTTTTAAATAACAAATATTTCAATTTAATTTTACGAAGACGCAACACCCAGGCAACATTGGTCCTGCGATGATATGTGCCACACTAGAAATCGGTCCTTTCCTTTCGCAGTTACTGAACTGTAGAGTGTGGTAAGTTTATAATTTATTTATATTGTCATAAATTATTTTTTATTACACGTTTGCGAATTTCACAAAAAAAAAATATTATTAAGTTTGGAAAGTGTACAAATCGAATATTTCAACTTATAAAAAGTCAATCAAGGTATATTTAAAAAAAATATGTGCCTGCAATCCATGCAGAGCTATATTGCGAGACGCCCATAATGATACCGGTAATAAGTGATATAATGTATGCGGTTTAAAATATATGTTAATATCAAATTTTAAAAATTAACAGAAAATCAATACATATTATATGGAATGGGCGAGCTTCTTGCGCGCGCAACTAAATCGTACAAAGATAGACGGATTAAACTAAAGTCGCTGTTGAAACAGCACACTTACTAAAAAATTTAAAACGTTAGGTAAATACTATTATTAATATAAATAAAATTAAAAATGCCAACGGCTACAGCAGTAGGTAGGTATTGTATAAGGCATCTTGAGAAGCATGGCCCCTGGGGTGAAGCCATATGGTCGAGGGCCCTCATCCACGGCCCTCTAGCGTCTAGGTCCTCTAGCGACTAGATATCGTCCAACGCGACACAAATGCTGGCGTGTCACCCCTTCTCACTGGAAACTCCAGGTGGAGGTCCATGTCGCAGTATACTATCATCGGGCCGCAGTCCGGGCCAGGGGCACAGCACCCGAGGCGATCATAATCAGGGCCGGAGCACAAAGTGTCCTGATTCGGCGCTGGACTCTCCAGTCATCGGTTTCGGTTGGTTCTCTCGGTAGTTCACTGTTGGGACGCTGCGTCCGCACCTCAAGCAGTGGATAGATCGGCGGCACGGGACTTTAAGGTTCCGCCTTGTGCATATACTTACGGGGCACGGATGCTTGGGTGGGTATCAGCACAAGGTAGCGCGGAGACGTGCGACCTTCTGCCGTCATCATTGTGACTGTGCGACGTGGGACTGTGCGACGTGGGATGCTGGCGCTGGCGATCCCCCTTGGAAAAAGAAAGCAGTAATATCCCAGTCGCTTCTTTATACAAATGAAGTGCCTTAGTGGAAGGAGAGATCTACTGCCTTAATTGGGCCTACGTCGTAAAGGATCTCTATGTGGGTTATGGCATTCTTATTTGTTCTGTCGTGGCGTTATCGTGAGTTCGATAGCGATTCCGTGGCGTCCCGCAAAAGCGATGACAGGACCCTATGGCTTTTTAGAGGGTAGTCTAAAAATGCCAGTTCTACATTGCTCCCCGGTCATCATCTTTTTAGTTGGCGGGTATCCGTAACGGATTTCCAACATAACTTACAATTACATATATGAGTAGGTATAGGTAAATAGTGATAGTTATAATCTAGAATAATTAAATGTAATTCGCGAAAATAACTAAGATATACCTAACACATTTTCAGAAAATATTACTTCCTCGTTGGTCTTGGAACATCTATAGCGGCATAGCGGCCAAGTGTGCGGTCAATAAGGGTCAGAGGACCCGTTGGCCGCCATGATTTCTGCCGAAGCTATGGGCGCGCCCTCCATATACTTTAAAGGTGAACTATTATATATTTTAAGAATATTATCGATGTCAAATGACCGACGTTTTTCCACGATTCATCTTATCGGACATTGCTCACTCAAATACTTACATGGCGGCCTCAGTTTTACGTTATTTTGTTCAGGCATGGCCGACTACGCTAAACCGATACCACCGAATTCGAGAGGGGACGAAAGTGCTTTTCTTATAACAACTGAGGGATATAAAATGACCTCGTTGGACCACCCTTGACCTACCGGCTTAATGAGGCTCCGAGGGGAGAAGGCCAGCATTATGCGGGGTCGGCGCAAGCGCAGACGCGAGTAAAGCTTCTCTTCATCCAAGGCAAACTTTTTCGGCGTTTCAAAATCATTTGGTGTATTGTTATAGGTGTTGTTATTATACCCATATTTAGCCATCTTTAATTATACCAACTTTGTGTATGTGTCCATAAGTGCGCATTTACGACAATGATGAATATGTTTCGTCTCGCCTCGATACATTTTAATCGACCAACGTATAGGGCCGGTCTGGAACCATCAAAGACTGATATATCCATTTACCGTTTGGATTCTTTATGCTATCATAAACTGAGACCTCGTTTGCCCGAATTGGAAAAAATATGAAAGCTTTACGTGTGACCATCTGAATGTGTATGTTCTAGACCACGGTAGAGCGGTCTAAATTTAGTTTTGGGGTAAGAAAGAGGGATTTTTGGGTAAAAATAATGATAAATATAAATTATTGTAAATTAAACAAACAATAACGTTTTTGTAATTAAAAAGGAAATCAAATCTAAAATAACATATAGAAAAAAAAGTAAAAATAGAAATACGTATAAAACATTTGTAAAAAATATTAGTTTTTCAAACAGGTCCAATCAAAAAGTTTGTTATCATATAATATACTGAAAGAAGAAAGAAAAATTATGACAACATTTTTAAATCATCACAAAGATTATAACGTATTTGCGCATTTATATATAATATTTCTAAGCATATAATCTACTAATAGGTATGTTCTGTATTGTTTAGCGTTAGAGGACAAAAATAATAAGGTATTCATTCCTAGGATATTGTACTTGGTTAATTTACGGTACTTAAAGAAAAACTGCTGTCGGATCAACTCAAATAAATTCACACCAAAAAGATTAACTTCATCAAAACAACTTAAGAGGTATGAAAAGTACAAATTTTAAGAAATTCTAAAGTTTTCACAATTTTAGACAGTCAGTTTGAAATGAATTGTTTCAATAGATCCTTGCTTCCTCGGATAGTGCGTTGGTAAATCAATGAAAATATGCTAAATTCACTCCACGCCTTCTAGTGTGTTTGTATTATGGTGATTATTTTAACTATTTTACACATTAAAGGTTATTGATATTACTAAACTATTTTCGGCATCTGAACTAAGTTTTATAAGTAATGATATATTTGGAAATGTTTTTAGTATTTCCACAGCATTTGGCTTTATATACGCTCACAATAAAAACTGTCGTACACACTTCATGATATTAATATGTATGATCTAACTACTACCTCATTATTGCTATGTAAGATATTAAAATTATTACTATCAGGCGCCAAAAAGGATGAGTCTATTTTCGTCAATACATATATTTATATATACAAGTATGTGTCGTACATAGTCATATATTTTTTATAAACATTTGGTTTGATCATGGTGGTAAATATACCGAGTGGCTATTTATTACACAATTATAAGTATGTGGTTAGAATAAGCGGATGAAGGAAATTGTACGTAAATATTTGCCCATGCAAAAAACAATAAGACAACATCAAGTAGGTATTTGAGCCGCGAAAGTTTTGGCGCTTGTTTGTATACAGAACTTTAAGTGTTGGCAGAATTTGAAACCTCCTTAAAGCAATAAAGTTTGTGTGTTATTGTTTCACATTATAATATTATACTGTAATCGCAACCAATGTCAACTACCTCATCGTCTTCCGAATCGATGTCCAAGGTCACCTTTGACGCACGTTAAGCCAGCACCATCTATAGACACACCTTGCTCACCTCAAGGATTAACATGCGATGACGATGACCTCGGACCTATAATAGTAGTAGTACCTAATACCTGATATAACAAATTAGCGGAATGTTTAACAAATGTAACGATTTTTATTTCACTCTTTCAGAGTGCTATCTAACCTGAAAGAGGAATAGAAAGATCGTTACAATTGACACTTTTCAGTATAAAGTAGCTTCCGAAAAGCAATAAATTATAAAAATACCTCATTAGAGCCAACTAAAAACCAAGTCGTTTGTGACTCATACGTGTTACAACTCATATTACCTACATTCTTTACAAAGAGGCCGTAACATCACTGAGCCGTGTTGAAATAATTGTCAGAAGCGACCTGTTTTTTAGATGGTTATAACTTTTCATCCTCGAATATTGAAGTGCCTTAAAACTGAACAGTAAAAGCTTGGCAAAACATTTAGTTCTAAAGGAACTTCGGTTTAATTAAAAACACCATTTTAGACAGAGCAGAAAAAGAATAGACGAAAATTATGCCGCTGTTTATATTAGGTGCATTTGTAAGATGAGAATTGCACCATTTTGACTTGAATTTATATCGATTACAAATGTTAAATGACGAAAATAATGATCATCTAACGCGCCTGTAAACCTATGTTGTTAATATTCACTTATTCTTTTAATAAACCGCCATCTTTAATCTATATATACCTACTATTGAAATTGTGTTTAATGGTACGAGTAATAGAATTAATTTACAATGCGTTTTGAATTATTAAACTGATATCTTCTCACCTTAATTCACTGTGAACATATTGTATATAGGTACATAATTAAATATGTACCTATATACAATTTTGATTTCAACAGCACAAACCTCTATAACAAACAAACTACAAGTTGTATATGGATATTTAATAATTAAAATAACTAATTTATTGACGTGGATCCGACGGCATTACTTTTTGATCTGTTAGGTTTTATATTTGTTTTCATTATAAATTACGAAATAGTACAGTGACAGTAAAACAATGTTTGATAAGAGGTAGTTATTGAAATATTGTTTGTATTATTGCAAAATCTTATTAATGTCCTCTATAGGTAAGTTAATGTAAACCTTAATATTAATATCATAATACCCATTATTATATTATCTTATTAATAGTGTGTAGTGCTTATAAGGAGTGCAGTGGTCGAGTCGAGCAGCTAATCACAATAATATTTTGGATTTTTTTTATAACAGAATAATCTTTCGAACGAAAAAAAAATCCGTTTCGATTTGAATACGATTTCAGTATTGAGGGCTGATCACTAATGATATTCTGGTATGGTTCTAGATAAGACTTACAGGCCACAATGCAAGTCACATGGATTTATGAATAAATATTAATCTACATCTATATAGACTTAATATAAACATGCTTTTCTTAATGTTATTCAGGTTTCTTTTAGCGGTCGATGTTGTAGGTATCTTCTCCTTATGAAAATATCGTTAAAAATATAAATTTACGACAATCTCTGAACCCTTAGAGTAAACTTTTTTTTGTGTACTTACTTTTTTATAATTTTTTCTTGTTAATAGTTTAATAACCTCACAGTAGATTTGATCTAAGAATTTAGAACTGTTAAGATTAAGTGAAATCCTTTGTTAAAATAATTAAACAATATGAGTGATTGTTTCCCTTTTAGTAAAATGCCTTCCAAATTTTAATAAGAACCTGATCATAAACTTCCAGAAATTACCTTATCAATAAATAGTAAGGAAGATAAATCTTGTTTTATTAATATATCATGGTTACATAAACAAATTAATTAGATTGGTCTACCTTCATGGATTGATAGCGTCACACAAGCAAAAACCCTATAACATTAAAACCTAATATTATAATTACTCCTAAGCTAGCAGATTTGCAATGTAAAAGCAGTTAGAATTAAGTCTGTTCGAAAAATCACCTTTATGAGGACCCCACTGCAGTTTGGTATTGAAGGTAGTGCTCAAATGTACAAAAAAACAAATCAATTATTCATCATTTAATTATACATTGATTTTGATGTTTAGTAAAGTAAACTTTAAAGTCTTCTTCTTGTTAAGCAATAAATTATTGGCATTAAACCATTGTACAACATCTCAGAGAGCATCGTTTACAACCTCATTACAGGTTAAAGTCTTAGAGAGTTAACATTAGAAAACAATACCTACTATCCTATGTTTATCCTTCACAAACTGAAGTAAGTCATTTATGTGTATAAGGAACAAGAAAGCTCCTAATATAGAGACATGTCTGCTTTCCGAATTCTTTCATTAAAATATGAACTAACCAAATAAAGTTCATTTTATCTAACTCCATAATGCTGTAATTGTCTAATTAGAGGTTTAGGCTGTACCTAGTTCAACGCCTTTGACAAATCATGGAAAATACCAATGTGATTCCAAATCTTCAAAAATATTTAATGTGCCAGCATCTATAGTCGACCAACCAAGGTCCAAGAGTGAAACCGAACTACTGTTTTATTTCAAGTTATTTTTATTGCAATGTTCAATAAGTTGACACATGATGTTTTTTTCATTTTTTTTTCCAAATTTGGGTAATACTGACTAATTAGTTAGGTAATAATTGGTAGTAAGTAAATAAGGTCAGTAATTGTAGGTATTATTTTACTATTTTACATTAGAGCTGGAGATATGCCACAATGTATTTCCACAGTTAATAAATATTAAGTCTGACGTAATAATGTCTATTAGCAGCCTAAGTAAACTCTAAGTAGGCTCTGCTCTGAAGTGATAATGATGTGAGCAAAAACGATAAGGAGTGGCCGCATTAAAATTACAGATACAATTTGTCTGTTTATCTGTAGATCACTAGATATAGAGCTATATTTAGGTTACGATCCTATTAGTAGTTTTGTAATCACACTGAAACACCTCATTTGGAATATAGTTACAATAAAACTCTAAACACATGAATTTTAATGTAATTTAAAAAATAATAGCTAGGTATGCGACCTATTTTGTTGGTGATGGAGAAACTTCACAAATTTATTCATATCATCAGGTTTATGTAGAAATATGTTATTTTGTTCTTACAATACATTTCAGTCTGTTTATAAAATATGGATAAGTAATACAATATTCCTTAAATAAAAACAAGGTAGAAGTATATATTAAAAAATATATAAATAATAATATATTAAGCTCAAAGTATCAAAGTATTGTTTCATTTACTAATGTAAACGAAACGAATGGTATACTTTGAGTTTATTGTTTTATTATCCTGAGAGTGTGTGTGTGATAGCAGTAAAAGTAAAATTTTAACAGTGATGCTTTTTGATTCCTATTTAATTTGAAAACACTTAACAACGAAAATGTTACATCGACCAACTTGTCACAGCATGTTTATAATAAAAATACATTTTTCAAATATCATTTATTAGCAATACTTAAAGCATATACTTATAGAATGATCACATTTCATAATTCAATATAATTTCTCTTATACATAACATAACAATGATCAACAATGTAAATTGTATAGATAAAAAAAATACAATTTTAAAATTCACAACTTCTGAAGCCCAATATAATACTTTAATATCTGGATTTGAGCAAATTATTTATTAATTCTAGGGCTAGTTAACGGTTATCTTTCATCTTGCTCTATTTGAGCTTCCAGTCTTTTTCCTTTCAATATTAGCTCCATTGATCTGTGAACACAATAACATTAAAATAAAAAGCCTTTTAATTAATTTGCCTTTTTTATTATTCAATTCATGAATTATTCAATTAATAGATAATTTATTGTACCATTATTAGTGAACAATGTTACAATAAATTATCTATGTTTTTCTAACTCTGACATATATAATGAGAGTAATTAAAGAACTATGCTTGTCTTTAAATTAACGCGTCATGGGTTATTTTTTTATTTAACCGGAGACTGTCGATAAAAGATAGCTATATATCTAATAAGAAACTCTACAATATGAAAGATCAATAGAATAAAGTTAGATTTGCATAGGCGTTAAATGTTTTACTTAACATTACTGACTGCGGTGAATAATTTATAGTGACAATAATCTTAATATCTGATGTACTTATAATAAAAATTTAAAAATTATTTATTTCTATATTACCCTATCATGATCTTACTGGATACAAAAAAGGACAACAAAGGAGAAGATAATAAAGAAGAGGGCAATAAAGAAGAAGGCAATAAAGCAGAAGACAATAAAGGAGAGACAGTAAAGAAAAGGACAGTAAAGGAGAGGATAATAAAGAAGAGGGCAATAAAGAAGAGGACAATAAAGCAGAAGACAATAAAGGAGAGACAGTAAAGAAAAGGACAGTAAAGGAGAGGATAATAAAGAAGAGGGCAATAAAGAAGAGGACAATAAAGCAGAAGACAATAAAGGAGAGACAGTAAAGAAAAGGACAGTAAAGGAGAGGATAATAAAGAAGAGGGCAATAAAGAAGAGGACAATAAAGCAGAAGACAATAAAGGAGAGACAGTAAAGAAAAGGACAGTAAAGGAGAGGATAATAAAAGAGACGCAATGAAGGACGGGATAGCGGCAATAAATAATCGGACAAAATAAACTTACAAGGCGATCAAGAAGACGATAGCTTGCGTCGCTATCGTGAGGTAGAATATAGAGTTGATGTAGCTAGTTTCAAGTGTCGCTTTATACAGCTGTGAATATATCACAGAAGCGAAGAGACCCACCGCGTTCTCCATAACAGATAGAAATGCAAACGCCACTCCTAAGAAATTATTTTTAATATATAATAACACTATAAATAATTAAATTTATACTAGTGGTAATTCGCGTATATTTTTTTATTATACATATAGGTACAGATCTTTTCTAGATATACCTGGCATCAACAATAAGAATATAATTTTGGACTTTTCGGATCAAGGTTATTTTAACAAATTGTTACAATTTAAGGTCTGATGATTTTTTTATTGTATAATTCAGTGGCACAAAAACTATTATGACGATGTGTTGTTTTTTTTGGTAAAACATAATAAAATAATTACCCATTATACACATTTCCAAGTAATATTTACCAGGTAATAACGTGAAATAACGCAGCTCGAAAACCAAAATTGATCTGTACCTAAGAGGTAATGGGGTTCAATTAATTACCTCTCTCAGACGGCGCTAGTATTTTGGAGGTCATTGACCGTATGAGTGGCGCGACGCAAGGCCCGAGGGCGGCCGCGGTCGCTCCTATGTACATATCGCTGACGTGGCGCGCATGCGCGTACACCATGTGACCACACATGTGCGCTGACGCACCCAGCATCACTATCACCTATACACTATACACATTAAGTGTAAGATATGACCCTCTGAATGGATAAAACTGGGAATCATATTACGTCAAAAGTGACAGATGAATTGCATACAATTTTATAAATGATCATGAGATATTACTGAATAGTTGTTGGCTGGATATGTAAGAAGTAGGTAAGCAACCCAAGCGACCAATTAGTTGCATAGAAACACCTCATATTTCTACATGAGGTGGTAAGTTATGAAAATGAGTGAAAGAAGAAACGCTTCACCGAAAAGAATTTAATTGAAATGGAGGAGAATGAAGATGAATCAAGTCTCTAGCAGAGTAAAAATGTTCGTATGATTTAATAAGTTCATCTGACAAATAATCTACACTGCAATACATTGTACAAGAGGCGTTTATTTGGTTTCCGAACCAAAGGTCAAGTAATAATGACATTCCAATTGTTTGGATGATAAACTTTGATAACAACATGTATCGAGTAATAGGAGACCAGAATTTCTATAATAGTATCGTTATAAAATTGCGCGCTAGTTAGGAAATTCTTTCGTACTTCCTCAACACTCTTATCGAACGCAGAGAGCTCGTCTATCGATGAAAACTGTGTGATCTTGACCTAGTTTTTAATTTTAAAGAACATGAAGGAGTCACCAGGTACCATATAATTGCTGTATGTCATGACAGTTTTGGCTGTGTGGAACTTTTTTTTGGTCTTGTTCATCTTTGCTCTTCCGGAGTCACATGCTCGATATCTTAATGCTTTCAACAGCAAAACTTATTTTAAGTATTTAGTAGTGTGCTATGTTATTTCAGTTGTAGGGGGTTATACTACTAAAAAGGTCCGTTTAGAAGAAAAAAAACTCAAGATCATAACATTTCTCAGCGTTTCTAGACGGCTTCAATTTTAAAGGTACGTTTGGAAACAGCCTTGTTATTGACTACGGCTTCGTTTTGTGAGTTACCAATATAAATCTAAAAGTGAAAACTGTAACGAAAAAACTATTTCCTTGTATTTGATTATTTTTTTCACTTGTACTACTTTAAAAGACAAACTTTTCTTTAACCTAAAAATATAAGCGACCAAACCTAAACTATTATACCAGCGGTAAAACGTTTCTTTAGAAGGCGCCTTGTCAATAAAAGTTATTAAACAATTCATCATTGGAACAAACATAATTGGAATCTATTAAACAATTTATCAGGTTTAAATTTGGACTTCAATCATAAAAAACATTAAAATGTTCCCGAAGCTGATCCATTTTTTTTATATTACAAAAGTATTATAAAATACTAACACTGAAGAATATGGAATAACCGACCAGTCACATAATAAGAATAGAATCTATTTTTTTATAGTCCTATACTTTAGGTACGATTTAAATCAGCAAATTACTTTATTTTCAGCGAGTGAGGAGCGAAGCTATGTGTTGTTGGGTTAATGCATTTTATGTCATCGAACTCCTCTGCAATTACTGAACCGATTAGATTTTTTTAATCTGGTGAGAGTTTATATGCAAAAAAATCGGGGATAGGCCTTAAGGATAATTGACCAAAAATGATTTTCAATAGTTTGCACTGAGTTAAGCCGGCGCGTGCTTTTTGTTGACATTATTCGAACAGTATGATAATTAATAAAAATTCAAATTCGAGAATTAAAATTCATCCTAGTTTTTTTTTTAAAAAAAGTACGCGTTTTGACATCTAACACTAAGAAGAAGAATTAAAAATTCATCCTAGTTTTTTTTTTTAAAAGTACGCGTTTTGACATCTAACACTAAGAAGAAAGAAAATCGCTATTCTGAACGGATTTTTTTGACAGACGATTGTTTTATATTTCATCAAGATATATTCATAATAAGTAATAATAATATATTTACATTATATTTTATTGCGTTAAATCTATTTATTTTATTTTATTTTTATTTTTAGTTATTAAATTAAAAATGCATGATTCTAGAGATATGACGTTAATTACAGAGAGAGAGAGAGAGATAGAGAGATAACTGATTGCCGTGGCACAAAGATCCAGCCATTATCAAGGTTGTCAAGTTGTTTTATTTATTGTATTTACAATCATTATTTATCAAAGTTTAATTAGGTTATGGATAATTAAGAATGTTTGAATGAATGAGAATGCTGAATGAGATTTGTGATTTTATTTAAAAATCGATAAATTTGAATTGAGGGAGTATTTTTAAAATTTTTCAAGATTCGTGAGTGCGTTGATTGCTAATATAAGGGCAATTAAAGACATAAGATAATTACGAATTTATATTAATTATTAGGTTTATTTGATTACAAAATCACAAAATTACAAAAAAAGTTTTTTTTTTTAAATCAATATAGAAATCAAATGTCATCAAAAATTTTATAAAAAAAAAATTAAAAAAAAGTTACTTATAATAAACTACAAAAGCCATGAATAAAAATGGAAAAAATTAAAAATATATTATTAATATACTTAAGAAGAACTTACCGTATCTCTCCAGTTAAGTACTTTAGTAGTGAGAGGTATGACAACTAGCATCACTATAACATACGCGGTACTGAGATATGTCCTAAAGTTACTAAAATCACTAACATCCCATTTGAACACCTTTGAAGTGTATAAATACATTACTGGACGTTCATCTGAAAAATGTAAAAAAAATAGATAAAAATGTTTAATTAATTATTAAGCTTGTATGCTAAATTAAATAAATACTCAAACTTTAAAAATAATATTTGATATTATAAACATGTTTAGCCATGTTGAGCTTATTTAATGTTTAAGGTATATATTTAGATAATAAATAAAGGAAGGTTTCCCAGAGGTTGCATTTATTTCAAAGAAAAATATGTATATCTAGAATAAACTATTCTCAAAACAATAATTAAAAACAAAAACGTTAATGTTAATCACGTAAAAATAATTATAACTTTATGTTTAAATTTATCAAAAATGAATACCTCTCTGGAATGTATAAAATGCCATGGATATAAGAAGAAACCACAGAAAGAGTCTTCGGTTATTCGTTCTTTTCTTAGTTAATGTAACGATGGTTTGTTTAATATTATTCAAATCAAAGAAATCTTTGATAGGGTTGGTAACCCCTGCTTCTGTGAGGGATTTCTGTTCAGGTCTGGTCTGCCATTTCAGGAATATAGCGCAGTATAGAGTGGAAATGAGCATCAGACAGGAGTTTATAATAAACATGGCCGTGAATGATCTGTTCAATACTTTCTTGTACAGAAGATTGCCTGGAAAAAACAATAAAATAATATCTATTGATGGGTCTGTCTGCTTTCTTTAAAAAAAAACAATATGGTAAATATTCAATAAATATGTCTTAACTAACTTTTGGCAGCAGCGTCGCTCCCACTACAGAATAAATGTATGCATAATTTCATGACAGTCAGTTAAGTAGTTAAGGAAACAAACAAAACAAACACACAGTACTATAATTACCAATAGCAACACCAGTGGGCATGGTGCTCAAGTACACTACATCAAGGATTCCAACCCTCAGCGTCCTGTTGTTAATTGATGTCACATCAGCTATATATGAGAAGCATGCTGCGAAGATAGCGAGATCAGCCCCAGTTAAAGCACTTGGAAATGCCGCTGTGTATATAACATAGTTTAGCGGCCATTCTGGAATTTATATTAATATTGTGCTATATAAAGAGTTTCAGATAAAAAGAGGTTGTGTTCAAGTATTTTTTTATTAATATCTTTAGTTGGATATTATTTTCATAGAGTTATTATACATAGAATAAATCATAGGCAGGCCTGTGAGTGCAAGTGTGTGAAATAATTAAATAGGGAAGATGAGAAACATCATATTTATTTTTGTCTCATCACATATAAGAGAAAGATAGATAGGTAGCCCCATTTGCTTTCTCTTTTTTTTCTATAGACACATTTTAGGCTTGCGCCCGTACTCTATGTACAATAACTCTGATTATTTTACATTATACTATTGCTTTTAAATTATGTCAATACACAAGAAATTATAACCGAACATAATTATGCCATGTAAATATAATATCAAAAACGAAAACAAGAATAAGTCTTTGATAATAAACTAATAAAACATTTCATTATAAAAGTAATTAAAATTATTACTAGAATAATTTTACGGATATACTCACGGTACATAGTGTTAAGGGTGATCATGATGGAGAAGTACAGTTTCCCAATGAGTCCACCTAGCAACAAGACTTTCCGCCCTCGCTTATCGCTGTATGAACCGAGGAAGAAGGCCAGAAGTAAAGGCACCACGTGACCAGCTATGCCGTTCCATTGGTGAAAGGTAGATACCGTTACCTATTTATTACATCATATAGGATTGTTTAAAATGATATAAAAAATAAATCTCTGCTTTAAAGATTATATTATTCCTGTGTCGCGGAACACCCAGACTTATAACAACAATAGGTAGATCAAACAAAGAATTGTCCCGCATGGGAATCAAACACACAAAATTTGTCCCAACATTTAGAGTAAAAAACCACTACACCTACAGGTACCTACCAGATATCCATTATTATATTTTTGTTTTTCTTGTTACTTAGAGTTTCGGTTCATTTTGAATCGTGAACAGTGTCAATAATTGCTGACAAGGACAAACGAGTGACATACAAGTGACAAACATTACTATGTTTCATCTTTATTCTATAAGTTAATAATATTAGACCTCGTTTTATGTACTTATATATAAATAGTAATTAGTGCCTTATGGCGTTATATATATGGGTGGGGTTATATATGGGTGGTATTGTACTTTATTTTTGGTAATTATATTTTATACTTTCGCATACAAATAGAGTATGTGAAAATAATTTATTTCCAACCTTTATTCGACGCATAGATCAAAACACTCTTTAGGGGAATTATGGGTAAGCACTTAACTATTTAACATATAAGTTAGAACTGATTATAGAAACGATTTATAACCACTGACACTGCAGGATTATGGAGCGTGTTTTGAACTCGCGCCTTCTAGCATACCTAGAAGGTAAAGATCTCCTCAGTGACAGACAGTACGGGTTTTGCCGTAATAAGTTCACTGAGAACCTTCTAGTGTACGCTACACACGTCTCGAGGGCATTTGACAGGGTTTGGCACGTGAGCCTTATAAGCAAGCTTTCAGAGTACGGTATATCGCCTAGTCTGATCGATTGGATAAACTTCTGGTCAGACTTTCTGAGTCAATGATCTCTCCGAGTAGTTGTCGACGGGTGTTCCTCGGAAACCTTGACAATAAATACTGGAGTGCCTTAGGGGTCCGTTCTTTCAGCAACTCTTTTTCTGCTACACATTAACGATATGTTGAAGCCCTGTATCTATGGGTATGCAGACGACAGCATAGTTGTAGAAAGATATCTGCTGAGTACACGGGCTAGTAAAGATCAAGTACAGTCTGAAAGAGAAGCCATAGTGCAACGTTTAAGTGCAAACTTCAGACCGTCTTCGCATGGAGCAATGCTAATCTTGTCAAATTCAACGCCGTCAAAACGCCAACGTGTTTTTCACCTTGGCTCTTACTTTCCGGAATGTATCCTTGGAATACCGTGACCGGCTTCAGTTGTTAGGCTTAAAGATTTCTTCCAACCTCAACTTTGGTCGGTTCATTGAGTCCAGAGCATGAGCAACAGCAGGAAAGCTTGCCGTTCCTGCGAAGGTCCGACAGTATTTTACACCGGGACAGTTACTTGTATTATACAAAGCACATATCCGGTCGTGTGTGGAGTAGTGGTCACATACTTGCAGGGACGGCAAAGTCTCATTTTGCGGTTTTGGACTCAATTGAGTGGCGAGCAAAGAGGCTTATAGGCGACCCCAAATTAGTTGAAGCGAACCTCTACAGCCTTGAACACAGGCGTCAAATTGCTAGCCTCTCAGTATTCTATAGGATACATTTTGGTGAATGTGCGCAGGAATTACACGAGTTAATTCCCCCGTCTCGTCTCCGAATTGTACCTATTGTATTTAAATGTTGATTGTCAAACAAACTTTGAATTCTTTAAAAATAGAAAATGTTTTTTCTAAAAAATAAAATACCTTTTATAAAAATACTTTTTTTTCCTAGTCAAACAATTTTTTACTATTTTTTTGTCAAAAGTTGCCAACCCTATATGTGGGTGGCCATCTGTTAAGTTTGCAACTCATCTCAGAAACATGTTATAAAAATCATTGATTTTTACTTGTTTGAGATCGGTTCAATGGTTCAAGCGTGAAATCGTAACAGACAGACAGACATTTATATGAATATAGAATGAAAAATAAACCGATACGGGCAGGGATTCAAACTCGCGACCTGGAACGGGACAGTTTCCCCAAAATAAAAAAAACGAAAAATCTTGTCTTGTGAAAAGTATTAATAATTGTAATGAGCATTAAAAAACGATAAAAATATGATTTTTACTTTGAGAGTATTATTAAAATCATTCCATAGTTTTTTTGCTTATAATTTATTTTTATTTTACCATACCCATTGGGTTCAATTATTTTTTGGTAAGTTTTGATTAAATAATGTGATAATAAAATAATTATTTAAGGACAAACATTGGGTCTAATCAATGTGTTTTTTTTACTTGCATGATTTTTACTGTAATATGTATAATAATATTTTAACTAAATTTATATACTTATTTTTAACTTTATTGTTTTGTAAGTGATTACTAAAAATCTAAGAATATGAAAATAAGAAAAATGCTTAACTTTGTAACAGTATTTTTCATTCAATTAAGTCTAGATGTAACCAGTTTTATTTTTCTAAAGTTTTGTTAATTCAGAAAAAATCCAATATATCCTAAAATAATGTTAATATTTTTTGTTTGAATACTGTTACTATTTCACCATACATAAATATCAAATCCTCAAAATATTAGAGATTTCCCAATATTAAAGCACAAGCGGTCAAGAGTCACAACACTTCCATGGCTTAAATTTTCTTAAAAATATATATACAAAGTATAAATATACCAGATAATATACTTATATATCTAATTTAGTTAACTACCTGGGAGTACACTTATATAAACATAATTTATAAAAATAGACATTCACAAATATTTTTTGATATATCAAGTATCAAATATTTTCTATAATCCATATTCATATCCAGATATAGACAATGAAATTAAATATCAAATAACATGTAACTTGAACAAATATAAATGTTGTTGGCAAATAACAAAGCAAATAAAATACATTTACATATTTGCTTACTGACAAGCTTGTTATGAATAAAAAGACAATACATTATGCATTGTTGTAAGTAAAAAGACGTACAAATATGTACATATATAAAACATATCCCTTACCTGAACCTCATCATTAATATCCTCATGGTTGCTGATATCATAGCATATTTCCTCACTGTAGCCGTGGTCAACAGTACAAGCTCGGAACAAATAGAATGTTTGTTCAATGACATTGGTAATCATGAATGCCATCATGTAGAGGAACATCACTGGTTCCACTGTTATGTATTTGTACCATGGTCTTTTTTTCTGTAAATTCATGTAATTATTTTATGCTGAGAGATTGGATCTAGGATAATAGGTTTAAAATTAAGTTTATAGTGAATGTTGGGTTTATATTTTTTTTAATTTTTGTTAAGTCTATTAATTTTTTTTATAATTATCGGTTTATATATATTTCCTTTATAATTCATATTATAAGGTTTTTAATAACAAACTATAGTTAAATTTAAATACTTTTATTAAAGTGTATCTATCTATAAGATGTCAATTTAAGAAAAATAGAACATTGCTCAATAGATATCTTATCATGTGTACAGTATCCTTGGTGTTGTATTATATAATATTAATATAAAGTACTGAAGATTTCCTGTATCAGAATAATTTAAATAACTGTAATATATAACTCTATAGTTATATATTTTATATTTATTTCCCTAAATTAGTATTATGATATTGTCTTAAATGTAAATGTCTAATTTTATACATAGTATAATTGTTAACCCTTAAAGCACTTCCACCACTTATTATTTTTTAAAAAGGTGAAGAATTGTAGAACTAGCGGCATCAACAAATCTGGTAAATTAAAAAGCAGCCCAAATTAAAAGATCAAGAAAAATTTAAAAATATGATAAATATACCATTATAAATGTTCTTTCATTATCAAAAAAGAAAAGAGCTATAAATTATTACTAGTTATCCATTCCATTAACAGTTAGTAATAACAGATATGCAAATAAACCATGTTATTTTTTATTTTTTTGAGTTTCTTAAAAGCCATTGATAAAAACCTCTGGATCTGAATGTACAAGATTACTATAAAGAATGTTTTAAAAATGTTATATCTTAATTAATAAAACAGCTCAGTAAAATAAAACACTATTTTCTACTATTATTCCGCCAATATTATGTCATAGTATTATTATAGATCAGTGCTTTAATTTGTGCCTCTGTAAGAATATCTGAATATATAATTATGTAGGTGGTTGTGTTCTTAGATGTATTAGATATATTAAAAATATATTTCTGTTGTAATGTTGTTTATAAAGTAATTTTAAAAAACATCTATTTCATGTTAATTATGGTTGTTTTAATTTTATCGTTAGAAAATTTAATATGTAAGAAGACTTAGATTATAAAAAAATAATAAAAATATATATAATAAAATATTATAAAATATTATATCTTATACAAATAAATAAATTTAATATGTTTAATGATTGTAATAAACTCAAGAGCATTTTATCTTGTTGACGCAAATGATAATTGTATTTGAAATATTCCATCTCATTACATAAAGTATAAATATTATATTGTTTTTTTTTTTACATAAAATATTAATATGAATAATATATATTTTATACAACATAAATATGATAATAATAAATCATAGCTAATAATTTTATCAAAGCTAATAAAAACTCTTTATAAAATGATTATTTGTTTTAAAAAGTTTAAAAATTATCATTTAAAAAATTATGTTTATATAATTTTTTTTACATAAGAAGTTAATTAAATGGTATAACATTTTTATTGTTTTATTGGTGTGATAAATAACATAAAAATAGTTTATAATTTTAAATATAAAACTAAAATAAATCACATACCGTACATGTTGAATCGTCACTTTTAATATCCATATGTTATTAACTGATTACTTTGATTTAATTTAAACTTTATTTTATGCACAATAAAAAATAATCATCGCACATTACACGACCACTCCACTTCAAATCCAATACATTGTTCAAACTTGAAAAGACAAAAACATAACCAAAACGATCATACAAAACTGTGCCTTCTTGGCGCGGTTAGTGTTGCGACTTGTGTAGTTGCGATTACACAGAACATTACAATTTGCACTAGTATTTTTATAGTACTCTGTGCCCCATATGCCGTACATAATTCTAGCCCCAGATGTTAAAATATTATATTGAATTAAAGCTATCCAAAAAATGTATATATTCTGACATTTCATAAACAATTTTATAATGTTTGGAAGGTTTATTTTATGTAATTAAATCCAAAATATGTTAGTTAATAATAATAAAAAAAATGAAAATAGCCCCAAAGAATACTTATACCATATGCAAATAACAATATCCAGGAACATCATACAACTAGTATTTACTAATTAATATTCAATACTTTTAGGCTATAATAAATGAGTATTGTGATAAATTTTCCTTTTGTCATATGACAAATGTTAACAGGAAAATTATGTCTTAAAGTTATCTTTACCCCGCTATGTTAGCTACTGAGCGCGCTATTTTTTACGATTCGCATAGATTGACCATTTAATTTTGGGTTTTTCTAAGTACAACATTGTGCTTTGGTCAACTGAATCTTCCTCTGAACTTTATAAACCTGCGGTTTATTTTATCCAACAAGAGATGTAAGAGTGTATTATAGTCATTAACATTACTTAATGAAATGTTCTTGTTGAAAAAATGTACTCTTTTTTGTGCATATAATTTTCTTATGATCTCAAAAAATCCTATACGTAATTGTAACAATGATTAGCTAGTTATAAATGCTCAAGCTAGAAAACTTAAGGGTATTTGTAATCATTACTTTTCTTTAGAATTTTATGCGTTAACTTCTCGTCATCGACAACGCTATTAGATACATCACTTACAAATTATAATCTACGTGAATATAAAAATGTTATAACGAAACTTTTAATAGGTAATAGAGCCATCTTTGTATCAGAAACAAAACTATTGCCCGATAACCTACTCCATCTATACAATTTTGCAGAAAAATCCCTCTAAATGTTGCGTCTAAATATAGGAGTTAGATGACTTCCTCGTCAGAAAAGAGGGCGTTAGTGTTGCTATTTTGTATAATATGAAAAAAATAGTTTAAACTTTAAATCCCGGTAAAATAAAGTTATCCGTTTAAGTTTTTTTTTATGGATATATGTGTGCTTCGTTTTACTTTTCTATAAAATATATTTTTATAGAGACGGCAACGAAGAAAAATTTATTGCACTTAGAAGCAAATATCTTCTGATAATAGGTATTATTACTTCTCAGAACGGAATGTGGAGGTATCTAAGTCTTATTAATAATTCTTGGAAATATTACTTTATTATAACATTACGTTTTATTAATTAAATCAAGTGTTTTTGAAAAGGAAGATAAAATATACAAATATGTATTTATAAAAGAAAGTCTAAATAAATGTATCTATACTCAGAGTACAGCGATTTGATATTTTTAAATTTTAACTTTTCGGTAAAAAATTCGATCAGTATAAACATCACCTTCTTTTCATTACTTGATATCATACATAGGTCATATACGAGTCACAAAACGTTTATTTAAAACGACATGATAATTTGACAACATATAACTCTCCTATTATACCGTGGTAATGACTTTCACTGGGAACGTCATATGAAAGTCATCTCTTTTACGTCCACGGTACAGCTGACATAATTAGTTTATTTAAGGAATATAAATTATAATGTATGTTGTATCACAATTTAGGATAGTAAAATGTAGTAGCTATTTTTTTCTTTTTATTAATTTCTACTTTTATCCACGGACACGTCGCACAGTGTGTCGTCTAGAACAAGCTAGATGGACAAAATTATTTTTTAATGGATATAGGTTGCAAAGTCTCTGCTAGATGCTAATATAAATGATTTCATTAATAAAAATACTTGGAAACCCATAAAAGATGCAAAACCCAAAAATAATAGGCATTCATTAAAAATAATGGTGTTTATTGCACGATTCCTAAGAAATATCAATTAAACTAATAGGTATTTAAAGCTAAATACATTATCTAACGATTAAACTAATATTATAAGAATAAATAAAACTAATTAATATTTACAACTTTAATTAAAAATTAATTAGTACACAATAAACCTATTAAATAATGACCAAATTATAACTTACTACTAAAAAAAGAATATTCATTGGATTATAATGAGGACAAACTTAGGAATTATTCATCACCACTAAGTTCATCCTCAGAAGAATCCTCTATACAATAATCTTCAGTATTAATATTTACAGTATTTACATTTTTTACGCGTCTCAGTTACCGTCACACGTTCATCCGGTGGCAAACAAGCTTTTTTGGCCTTACGAAGACTATGAAATGATGGAAATACCTGATGTCCAGCCAGCATACTCCACTTTCGCGTCTGTTTGTAGGCGTGACTAGTAGACTTAAGAGTCTATATAACACGCAAGTGCCTCATCACTTGTAAGGCACCTTTGCTGCTTGAGGTCACTCGACTTTCGTTCACTGAACTTTTCAGGATTCTCACTAACTTCTCGAATTAGTTTTGCGACGTTGCGTTTGCCTGATTGACGAGACGCTATTTCAGCAGTAACCAAAAGCTCCTCAGAGCTTCGTAACTGAACCAAATCATCGACACGTCGCCGTTTGGTTTTGGCACTTGCGTTTGCCAGGTCCACTGGCGGTCTCCCGGGACCAGGCAGTGAATGTGATGACGTTTATGCTTCTGCAAGGTCATAAGACACATTAAACTGTAAGTTTTCACCTTCTAGCCACTTAGCATTACAAGCTAAGAAACGATCCCGTATTCGGCTAGAATTCTCCCATTTCTCCAAAAGTTTCGAAGAAAAACGGGAAATTATAGTCTTGATGTCCTTCACAGATGCTTCAGTTATGCCACTGAGGTCATGTTCTTGTAAAACAAACATGAAAAGCGCCTTATTTCGGTCACTTTTGGTATGTTTCACCCATTCTTCGAAAATATGCATTTTTGAGACTGTAAAACTGCTACCTGAAAAAAAATTAATAACAGCTTTTGATCAAAAAAGTAGCAAAAAAAAAAGTTTTATTATAATTAAGAATAATGTGTCTATCAACTGAAAAAAAAACAGACCGGGGATACGCGGGGATTTTTAGTAATAGTCTTTTGAATTTAAATTTCCGATGACTAAAAGGAAAACGCAACTTGCGGCGCTCAGATTCTAATTTAGTATGAATATAATTTTATTGTAACTACATAAAAAAAATGTACATACCTTTAGTAATAGAATCCATCACTAAAATTTACCACAACTGCTAAAATAACCTTGGGAGATGCAATCGTGTCAGTAGCAAAAATGCGAATAATATTATGCATTTAACCCAATTGTCTTATATACTACCCTCTTTTTTTTTGTCTGTCCATGCTGTTAGCCCTGTTGGCTATTACAGCGTCACCGGGGGAGCGGGTGGGTCAGGAGACCCGCCCTTAAAAGGGGGGGCCAGTTGGGCCCCCATGGGGAACGACGTCCCGAGGGCGTCTCAGATTGAGACACGGACCTCGGCTCGGGGCGTCGTTAGTCAGGAGGGAAGCTAAGGAAGTTTGGACACTAGCGTCCTCCGACGGCAGAACGCCGGAGCAACGGAGCTCTTACTCAGTTGGGACCTCGTATATACCGGTATAGACGGTGTGTGTCTGTATGTTGTGTGGTGTCATTATGCCTACGCGTACACGTTATTACCTACTGTGAACGCGTCGTCGGGGTCAACGAGTACCGACTTGGGTCTTCTTTTTCTGACTAAAGTAGTCTTACGTAGTCTTAGTAGTCGTAGTCTTAGTAGCCACCAGTGGGTTCGGGTGTCGCTCAGCACGTTCAAAGTACTTTTGGGAAAGCCCCTTGAAGTACTGAGCGATGGTCGGAAGGTCTAACTCTCTATGGAGATCAATGTTGCGTACGAACCACGGCGCCCCGGTTGCAATCCGTGTAAACCTGTTCTCGTGCGCAAAAGCGGGACTCGCATAGGACATGACGGAACGTATGCAAGCTTTGTAAAGTGTCACCTTATTGCGAAGGGACATTTTACTTCGCTTGCCTAACAGCGGATATAAACGACCTAATATGTAGGCCGCTCTGCTACGAACGGTCCTAATATGCGCAGTGAAAACTAACTTTCTATCTAACGTTACTCCTAGGTATTTTGCCTCGTCTTTCCAAGGTATCGGTTTATCAAAGAGTTTGATTCGCGGGAGGATCCTTGAGGGGCCCCGTTCGAAGAGCACCGAAACGCTCTTCTCAGGGTTTACCTCGATCCGCCATTTCCGCAACCAACTCTCAAGGGAGTCGACTGCGGATTGGAGACGATGGTATATCTCCCATTGATTCTTAGAGGACGTGTAAAGCGCGGTATCGTCCGCGTACATGGCAAGGTGCACTTTAGATTGCGGCCTAGGAATATCGCTAGCGTAGATGGAGTAGAGGATGGGCGAGAGAACTAAACCCTAGGGGACACCCGCCCTGATGGGCTGGGGAGTTGCCAGAACGCCTTCCACTCTGTAGCGAAAGGAGCGATTCGACAGGTAGTCCCGTATGATAAGTACGAGTCTGTGCGACACCTTGAACTGGTATAGCTTGTACACCAGTCCATTGTGCCAGACCATGTCGAACGCCTTAGCTACATCGAGGAAGAGCGCTCCTGTCCTATGCTTCTTGGCCCTCACAGTGGCCCCTATCAGTATGTGCTCCGTGAGGCGTTGCACCTGATGGGAACATGAATGGTTGGCTCTAAAGCCGAACTGCTCATTTGGGATGATTTTGAGTCTCTCGACTTCCGATCTAAGTCTACAGAGGATGATTCTCTCATATACTTTCCCTAAAGAACTAAGAAGACTAATGGGACGGTAACTACTAGGCAGATGCCGGGGTTTGCCCGGCTTATGGAACCCTATCACTATGGCCTCTTTCCACTAGGCCGGAAACGAGCAACCGGCCAGTAGAGCGTTAAAAATGGTAACCAATAGGTAAATTAAAGGAGGCGGAAGAAGCTTTATCACTTTGTTAGTGATCCTATCGGGACCTGGCGATTTCTTGGCGTGAAGCGACCTAACTATGGACGTCACCTCGTCTATGTTCGTTTCCTTGATTAGCGCACCGACCGGTGGCTGAGAACACATTATATTGTCCGATTTGTCGACTATTTCGACATGATCGCGATCAACCGATTGAACAGACGGCACTGGCTCTCTAGACTGTCGACTAAGCACTCAGCTTTGTCAGGGTCGTCAAACGCGATGGCGGAGTTAGGTCCAACCAAGGGAGGCATATCTAAGACAGTGTCCGCCTTCAACGCTCTCTGCAACCGCCAGAATGCCTGGTGTGTTGGAGAGAGCATCGCAAGCGTTCTATCCCAGCCGCTATCTCTGAAGTCGTCGAGAGCTTGTCTCGACTCCCTCTGGAGACGGCGCAGCCTCCGTCGGTTGTCATCTGTCGGGTATCGGTCATGGGCTCTAATCGCGGCGTTTTTACGGGTGATTAGAAGTCTAATGTCCGGAGGGAGTGCTCGGTAACCCTCGAAGTTCACTCGGACCTCCCTCGAGGACTTTCCTATGCTGTCTACCAAATGTTCTGTGAAGTTTATTTAATAATTGTTTTTGTCGCGGGTTCCCTAAGGGGAGGAAGTCCTAGCTGAAATAGGACCGGTCGATGGTCAGAGTCTAGCTCGGATAGCGTCTCGATAGAACGTAACTGGAGTGTCACGCCCTTCAAGAGTACTATGTCGAGCAAGTCGGGTCTGTCATGTCGGAAGTCTGTGTCGCAGTATCGCTTGGGACTCAAAGGCGCGGTGATCTCGAGGTCGAGACTAGCCTTGTAGCTTAGCCTATCAAGGAGATTTCCTCTACTGTTTGCGACAGTAGAGTTCCAGCGGGGATGTTTGCAATTTAGGTCGCCGGCCAGAATGGTTGCGTTACCTAATTGGAGTAAGGACTTAAGGTCCTTCTCAACTAAGGCTTTATTGGGAGAAAGATAGACGGATGCTAGTACGATCGACTGATGGCCGGTCATACCCACCTGACATAATGACGCTTCTACGTTAACTAGTTGGGGCGGATCGAGCGGAGTGCAATGAAGAGACCTTCTGTAGTAGATGATGGTTCCCCCCTTCGCGGTTGCCCTATCGTTCCTAACGATACGAGACGGTAATTCGCGATGCGCGGATCACGATTACACGGCTTCAGAAAGGTCTCTTGTACTAACAGGACGTCTATCTGGTACGTGACCACGAAGTCGCGCACTAGATCTATCTGCTTAAGTAGCCCGTTCGCGTTGAATGTAGCGAAAGTCAGAGAGCGAGGTTTTACCCTTCCACGCGATGTCATCATGATGACATCGTGTGTTCGTATATCGATTTGATAAGGACGGCGGGCTTCAGGAGCAATTCCATCCTCGCGGGAGGGTTCCGCGCGGAATCCCTCATTTCGTTTGAAAAGACTAGAAGCTCTTCGATGTCTATTACACCGAAGAGGCTCGTGACGCACGCGAGCGAACTCGCAACTCCGTCGGTGGAGTTACGAACCGGCGGCGACGGTATCGGCTGGGGGACGGGTTGTGGGTTTATCCTCGGAGGCTTCACCCAAGCGTTCGCGATCGCGTTCGCGGGTGCCTGAGGGGCCTGGGATGCCTGAGGGGCCGCGGGCCTCCTAGGGGCTAGAGGAGCCCATGGAGGCTGAACGAACCGAGGAGGATGCCTTGCCGGCTGTGTCCCGGCGCTCTGGGGCACCCGCGATAATTCGCGGGGTGGCCCTTCTGTCCGCACAGGACGCAGCTGGGAGGACCCTCAGGGACCGGTCCCTTACGCGGACAGTCGGCTGTCGCGTGGTCGTCCAGGCACTTGACGCACCTTGGACGCGTGTGATGTTGGGAATGCCCATAGAGCTGGCAGCGATGACACTGACCAGGAAAACCGCGACCGCGTGGAGGTTCGATCCTAAGGCCGGAGAGTTGACAGACTGCCTTGACGTTAAAAATTTGCTTTCCTTCCGGGGAAAGCTCGAGATGGACGAGAACGAGATCGAACGGGACCCTAGTGGTCGCTCGGTACATGCGGTGCACCGAGATGACGGGGAACGATTGGGACTTAAGGTCCTTGAAAATCCGCTCAGTAGTGAGCTCCACGGGGAGCCCTCGGATGACCACCGTTAAGCGGCGTTCATCCTCTAGCGTAGGTGTGGTAGCGTAGGTGTGGTATCCGTAACCACGTTCGCGGAGGAGACGAGTCAGACCACGGTGGTCCGACGAAGACGCGGTTTGGACGCGGATACTGTCGGCGGTATTTCGGGCGGACGTGAAATGGAGCTTGTGCTCCGTCATAAGTGCGGACAGAGTGTCCCACTTAGACTTGTCCCTTATGTAAAGCGGTGGCCTTGTCCCTTATGAAGAACAGTCGGGCGACGCGGGTTCGCTACTAGCGGGTTTTGAGGCCCGTTTTCGCGGGACGTTCGAGGAGAGCGCTTTCGTCGCCTTCCTCTTGGCCGATTTGGTCTGCACGGTCGTGAAACCGTCGTCCTCTTCAGCGTCCGAGGAAGGGGACGAACTCCCCGACTCGGAATCCGAGGCCGTATGCTCCGTAGGAGTGGCGGCCTCGACCTCCATGTCGGGTCAGGTGCTCTCGGTCGCGATCGGGGCGCGCGAGGTCGAGGGCGGTGACTCGGTGCCTAACAAGACAGAGTAGCGCAGGCATAATTCAGGCGCAATTCCGTGGACCCAACCAAAAAACTGCGACTTGGACAGATCTTCGGGTTCCGCCGCGGATTTGGGGTCCATGGTGGAGCCCGGAGATATGAGCCGTCCTCCTTGCGTGAGCAGGGAGGCGAGTGCCTAACGTGAACCTTATCGAATCTCTGTCAGTAGGTGACAGAGGTGTGCCTGATACCCTAACGACTGTGTACTTACACGACACAGGCTATTACGACGAAGTCTTTGAATTCCGTTTCGTACCCTAACTAGGGCGACGTTGGACTTGTTGGACCCCTATGCAGGTTCGCCGGCCCGCAGGTTTACTTGCGGCAATGACTCACACACAAACACAATCACACCGCTGCAGCTGGCTTGCACACAATGGAGGTCGTTATCTTGACTGGCGCAGGTGTACGAACGGTCGGTGCAGGTGGCTGGGCGGTCAGCGTGACGGCCCAGGTAGGTGGCGCGAATAGACGGAGCAGGTAAAAGGGACATGTGTCCCGGTCGACTGCTCAACGGTGAATGTGTTTAAGGTGAATTATGATACTAAATGTATGTACACACTGATTAAGTGCAATTTTCTATATATTCATCTATAAATGATATTAGATAGATACCTATATCTAAATTAAATTAAAATACAGCTATACAACTTCAAAACATATCAGTGAAAAAAAACCGAATTTTATGACCATTTTTATACCCACATATTTTATAAGAGACGAAGCTTCTTAGCAATCCATGGATTCACCGTGCCGGGCCCATCGCGTTGCAAGGAGAGGAGTGCAAGCAGTGCCTGGGACTTGCGACCCAGGAGTAGGTTTAAGGGGCCCCTTTATTATGCGCAAAAACGCTCACCTTCACCCTCCACACTCCTCTCCCTACCTAACCAAATTTGGAAAGAACCTACTAATGCCGCCTTTGAAGTACGTTCTAGAAATGAACCGATGCTTGTTCTAGAAAGGCCAAGGTCTTTAAGTAGGCTATAGAGAGATTTTGCTGCTATACCTCTCGCTCCCACTTCTACCGCGTACAAACTAACTATAAATTTATTCCTGATCAGTTCGTTGGTCAGTTCGTAATACTTATTGAGTTTGAATGTGTGATCCCTTGGGATGTTTGTTTCCCAAGGAACAGTAAGCTCCACAAGTATTACGCGCCTCAGATGTTTCGAATACAGGAATAAGTCCGGTCTGGATGACGAAACACCAACATCCCCAGGGATTTTGTAATGCTTAATATTTTGTAATACATTATATTATATTATACGTAAGTTGTAACGTAAAGTGCTTCTCAATGATGCCATCGTAATAATAATTAATAACTTTGTTGCTCTGCACAAACTCATGCAATTATTTATTGCAGGAAAAAAATACTAATCGTTCTGATAATGGAAATAATGATTATGAAACAAACAACTATACCTAATAGGCGTATTACGCGCTAAATATACACATACCTAATATATACGCGATAAAATATTTATTTATTTTTTTATTAAATATTTTAGTTTTTTATTATGTTTAAGGTGTCTTGTAAATTATTAAACTTTAACAATGTGCTGAGTACTGTGTATCAGTTGAAGTTTTATTTGTCACTAGCTGTGCCTTCAACTTCGTACGCGTAGATTTCGATTTTGATAAAACGTACCCGTTGTACTTACCAATGTATGTAAAAACTATAAACCTTCAAACTGGTAAGCAGTAATGGTACGACAATAAGAGATTATTAACTTCTTTATTTGTTAACCGATTGTTAAAAATAGAAACACATGACAATATATTCCTACAGCATCCAAATTGATTATTCCATTGCAATAAATTTGTGAGTAGATATCTATTTATGTATATACTTAAAAAATAAGGAAAAAAATCCTTGGTCGATTTATGTATATCGATTCAAGTGATCTATTTAAGTATTCGTTAATCTTTTAAAGTAAATCCATAGAAAATAAAAAAAAATGTGAACTTAAATGTAAACTTTGAATAATAATAAAGATATATTCTTAATTATTTTTATTTCATCACACGTGTGATGATATAATATACAAAATAGAAAAATAGTGTAAAATAATATAAATAACACGTGAACTTATAAAACAAGACAACATTTTCACATTTGCTTGTATCCTGTGTTCTAGGAACATGCTTTTTATAATTGATGGTATTTATTCTATGAAACGTTAAACTTTCATTAATTTTATTATAATCAATAAGAATCCATAAAAAGTGATTTATTGATCATAATTTTTTTTAAACCGTTTTAAACACTGACAAAGGTGTTTGCTAAAATACTAGCTGTTTTCTGTGACTCCATCCGCGTGAGATATAGATGGTCACTGCAGGTATAGAAACCGGGATATTGCTTCTGAAATAATTATTGCATTGTGACGGTGAAATCATATATTTTTTACGTTTTATTTCTTAGAGTCTTATTAAACGTGTAAACCTTTATACTATTAAAATGAATTCTCATAAATAAACTAAACACGGACTTAGTTTAACGGGTAAAAGGTTTGTGTAGATCTCTAAAAAATGTACAGAGACAGTAAACAAAATAGAGGGAAAACAATGTATTACCAGGATTGGGATATAAATTCCAATAGATACGTATATACCTACGTATCTTGTATGTAAAAGAAATGAAGTCTGATATATATATATACAGAATTATTTTTAATTAGTTGACCACCTCTTGCAGGCAGCCTTTCTGCATCAACCCCAACAACATTTGTTCTACGACTTTTTAAAAATCTTGATTAACAACACATAATACACGATACTAAAAAAAATTTGCTCCTTCTTTTATTTATTACTCTGTATTTTGTAAGAAGTACTTAAAAGGTACTGGCCCGGGCGCCATACCTACGCTAGGAGTTAATGTCAGTTCAGAGGCAAGAAATAAATTTTGTATGGGAAAACTCAAATTTTAAAAACTATTAATTTTAAAAAGTCGTAGAACAAATGTTGTTAGGATTGATGTAGAGAAGCTGCCTGAAGAGGTGGTCAACTAATTAAAAATAACCCTGTATATGTATATCAAAATAAACTCTGTCCGCATCAAAGCTACCAAAGCATAAATTCTTTGTTGTTATTTTTTGTTGTTGTTATGGCTTCATTCACATATATGTATGGTATATTCTACCAATTTCAAGTAACATTTAGTTAAAAAAACTTTTTATTTTCCAAAACTTGTGGTACAGAGTGGAGAAAACATGAAGGAGATTGGAAAATATTGAATTTCGTGTAAATTTTAATTCCTTGGTTATATTGTTGACCAGCACCGAAAATAACACAAAAGCATAATATATATTTATTTATATATATTATAAATATAATATTTTATAGTTACATATTACATTTAATAAATTTACAAATAAACCAGACTAAAGGATTATTAACAAGGTTTAAAAATCATTCTAAATTTAAGGGACGCGGAATATTAGCTGGGAGAACGTTATAAAGTTGATAAGTGAGTCTGGGACAGGAGAAAAGTAAGTGAGGAATCGTACCTTCGTCTAACCCACATTCACACAATGAGTGATCTCTAACCCTTATTTTAGCATACATCATACATTTTACTCAAGGAGAATGTAATGACAGCGTGTCGTTTTAAATACCGCAGATGAAGAAATACTCTTAGTTGACATCTGTCATCTCAATGGTCATTTTAAATTTTTTGTTTACTTTTAATACTTATAAATATTGAAAAATAAAAAGCTTTTTTTAACTAAACGTTACTTGAAATTGGCAGAATATTCCATACATATATGTGAATGAAACCATAACAACAAAAAAAAACTTATAAATAGCTGTATTTGTCTGCGCTCATAAATCATCAATAGTTCGTTGAGTTTAACATATATAAGATATCAATGATTTATGTACCACAAAAAAATAATAAAATAGGACCTCGACGAGAAAGCAATGGGAAAGTATGTGTGGACGAGAGATACTGTAAGTCTTTATGTTGGTACCTAAATAATTCTTCACAAAAGTCTTAATAATACTTATAAAGTATAATAATTGGGATATAAATGTTGTTTTCCGTGTCTACGTTTTGTTTGGTTTTATAATATTTCGGACACAAGGTATAAAACTGAGCATATTTTGTACGGATAAAAGACTGGCTAGACTAGGTCCCTGATGGGACAATTGAATAGGACAATTGTGACTGAGATTTTGATTGTGCAGTCAAATATATCTTAGTGGTAACTATTTCTTGTAATTTATGGGATTTTTTTGCAGAAACATTTCGGACAGAACTTCTTGAACCGACTTTGTCCAACTTCGGGATCATGTTGCTTCAGTTTACCGCCAAAAGTCGGAACAATAGTTATATCTCTATTCGGTCTTTTTCTAGGCTCCTTTTACATTTTATTTTTTTTTTCCGGCGAAGAATACCTCTTGAACATCATAGTCAATAAGAATAATAAGAATACAGCTGAAATAATTATGCATATTTATGCTGTTGTAGGAGTTTTATTATTTTCTGTCAACATTTTATTATTCATAGCTGCTATTATTTATAGCGAAGCATTAATATTGTTATATTTATGGACAATGCTATTTTACTTTTTGGTTGATTTTACTGTAGTTTTATTTGTTAGCATAAAACTTTTTTCTGAAGATCAAATAATGAGCGGTTTATTATTAATAATTGCCAGTATTGCATTTTGGTTGTTTTTGTATACTTTTGTTTTATCAGTAGTGAATGGATTTAGAAGGAATATACATACTGTTGTAATACTTCTTACATAAATGGTTACCCGTGTTTATTTTTAATTCCTCATACTTTAATTCGTTTAGAGACGGACCTAGAGATAAATTTCATAAAATAATAGTAAAATATGTTTCTTTATTTTCTTGCAATAATGTAGAAAATATAATTATTAATTGTACCACTATTTACTACTCTAAGCGACCAATCCCTATCGATCTAAACTTAAAGCATGGACAATTCTAAGAAAAAGCAACGATTGTGAATTTACTTTGCGTTTGTAGATATAACATTAGATATATTATATCTTATGACCTGATATTTTCTGTAGGGTATTACAAAGAAAAAAAAATCTCGCTCCACTATCACCGCAAAAATATTACTTACTAGATTATTAACACTTATTTCATTAGTACAGTTTCAATAAAACTAAAATATAATTTTTATAAACACAATAATTTATTGGTATTTTCAAAATTATATTAGCAAGACCATTATAAATATTTACAATATTAAAATTGTAAAAACTAACTACCATAATATCTGGTACAAATTTAAGTCAGTGAAATAATACCAGCAAAGTATTTCTTTTGCAATATTACTATTATTATAAACAATCTCCTGTCACTAGACGACAATACGTCTTTATTTGTTGAATGAACGGTCAAAAGTTTCAGTCGTAAATGTCGCAATGAAAGCAGCCATGAAAATATGAAAATATAAAAAAAATAATATTTAAATAACCGATATTTAATTATTTTATTAGTAATCTTAAAAGCCGTTTGAAGACCTTAGTTTCTTTCTAACTATCTATTTACAAATATTGCTAACAATATTTTCTATTTTATTTACGTCTTACAACTTGCAAAAGATATTTTTCAAATGAATGCTATTTGTCAAATTATTATATCTTCATAGTTATTTATATTTTCCGATATGTGCTATATATAACTTATATCTTTATATATTACCTTTATATACATTTTACAAAAAATACCTTTTTTATATAACAATGTGAAGTAAAACAATGAAATGTTATAAAAACAATGGGGCCTACCATGAACTCTTAAAAACTATCATAGTTTTAAGACGTTTTGTAGCAATATTACAATAATATTACTTTGATTCGTACCATGAACTTTATAAAACAATATTGTTTTATTCCTGCTTAGTGACGTAAATGAACGAATGCTTTTCTATTCCTGCTATAAGAGGGAATGAGACATCACTTTAATTTCGTATAGCTTCATCTCTTTTACACCATGTTGCTATGGAAATACTAAATAATCAAAATGACAGGAATGTGGATTACAAAACACAATTTACATTAACCAAAAATAAAATTATCGGATTAGAGTTTTATAATTAAATAATGAATTGTAATTATGTAGTGGACAATGCGATTTTATGGACTTGCTATTGAAACTAATAAATAAATTCAAGATTATAACATGAAGAAGAAATTATGAAATATAATTTATAATATTTAAAATACATTGATTGTCTGAAATAGAAGAAGTAAGAATGAAAAGAAATACGAGTTTTGGCTGAGAAATTGAGCATTGGGGTCCTGATCTTTACAAGGTCTGTTTTGCTATACCTAGAATGAACAACAACTCGAAACAGAAAAAAACCATTATGAAGAATAATTTTATTTGTGATATAGTGACGATCCAACATGTTAAGAAGCCTAAAAATATTATTTTTAAAGTGGATTGTGTACATTTGTTGTTTTTATGGTACTTATGTGTTTCTTCTATGAGAATATTATACGTCAGAAACAGTCGATTCACTTCTTATGTTTTAATTAATTCATATTAATAAAATATATTGATGATAAACCGTTTTTGAATTAAAGAGGTGGTGCTGAGTTTAACACTATACCATTATATTTATAACTAGGGGCCTACCATGAACTCTTATAGCAGTATTACAATAATCTTACTTTCGATTTTCATACCATGACAACCTAAAAGTAATATTACTTCAATAATGTTTCGATAAGAAATTTTGATGACGTGATCCTAATTCATTCGTTCTTTTACCATATAAAACATTATTAACTGGTACCATGAACTATTTATTGACAATAGAAACATAAAAGTAATATTGCTTATATGTCTAATTTTGACATTTGAAAATCGTTAGGTTTTCAAGACGGATTTAGAATGTAATATTGTTTATATGCCCAATTTTATAATTTTGAGTTAGTTTTTCGCGATAGATTTACTTATTATTACTTTATAATTTACGTAATTATTTTAGCCAGCAACTACAATAGGCATAAATACTACAAAAGAAGTCTAGGCTAACTAGACCACATATAATTATATGATACTCTCAAAATTACAAGGGTTTTAAAGAGTATTTCCATTTACAAAAACGATTTGTAAAATCATTTCTGTATTGTATAGTTTATACTGACTTAGTATAAACTTGTTAACTATTATTTTATGAATATTTTTACTGTTTACAAACATCACACTTAACTCATTTATTATATTATAAATATAATGGTATAGTGTTAAACTCAGCACCACCCCTTTAATTCAAAGACAGTTTATCATCAATATATTTTTATTAATATTAATTAATTAAAACGTAAGAAGTGAATCGACTGTGTGTGACGTATAATATTCTCATAGAAAAGACACATAAGTACCATAAAAAACAGACAAATGTACACAATCCACTTTAAAAATAATAACTTTAGCCTTCTTGACATGTTTGGATCGTCACTATTTCACAAATAATAAATTCTTCATAATTGTTTCTGCTGTTTAGAGTTGTTGTTCATTCTAGGTATAGCAAAACAGACCTTTTAAAGATCAGGAACCCAATGCTCAATTTCTCACCCAAAACTCGTATTTATTTTCTTTTTTACTTTTTCTGTTTCAAGCAATCGATGTATTTTTAAATATTATAAATTATATTTCATAATTTCTTCTTCATGTTATAATCTTGAATTTATTTATTAGTTTCAATAGCAAGTCCATAAAATCATATTGTCCACTACATAATTACAATTCATTATTTAATTATAAAACTCTAATCCGATAATTTTATTTTTGGTTAACGTAAATTGTGTTTTGTAATCCACATTCCTGTCATTTTGATTATTTAGTATTTCCATAGCAACATGGTGTAAAAGAGATGAAGCTATACGAAATAAAAGTGATGTCTTATTCCCTCTTATAGCAGGAATAGAAAAGCATTCGTTCATTTACGTCACTAAACAGGAATAAAACAATATTGTTTTATAAAGTTCATGGTACGAATCAAAGTAATATTATTGTAATATTGCTACAAAACGTCTTAAAACTATGATAGTTTTTAAGAGTTCATGGTAGCCCCCAATTCTCCTTATTTGTATAACTTTATCAATTATTAAGGGTCAATGCTTTTTTGTTATCCTTTTGTATTATAATTAAATAAAATTATTTAAAAATTAAATAAAAATATAATAAAAGGTAACTAAGTGGTAGTTACCTTTTATTATATTTTTTATGAGTAACAATATAAAACAACTAATAACTTAAATAAAATAGAATTTTAAAATTTTTATTTCATTACGTAGATAGATTTGACCTGCATTATATGTAAATAAGAAACAGTAATGTTACTTATTATTAAATTATGATAGTGTAACTTTTATAAACAAGATTTAGGTTTAAACAATTGTTTACTCAATTCGATATGGTTTTAAGAGTTAGGACTTCTAGAGTTTAAGACATACGGATATAATCTGTCCCGATAAATATAAATTAAAATGTTAATTAAATACTATACATGGAAATGGATGTTTTTTAATTAGAGAAAACTTTTATTCTTCAAAAGTTTATTACTTCTGATTCTCAGTAATGATGTATTTTATTATTAATATACAAAATAAAAGGTTTGTTTATTAAATGTAGAAGAACTTCTGTGAATGTTTATTACTTCCAATAATATTCTTAATTTTATATAATATTAAATAAAAAGTTGAGGTATTAGTTAAAATATTTATCTTCCTTTATTCCTGTTGTACTTTTAAAGTGTCGAGTACTATTAAAGTCTATATAAACTATTGCTTTAGTGTAAAATAGGAATATTAATATTAATTATTGTTTTATTTTATATTTTATAATCGAAAGTAAACTTAAATAATTTTGAGAGTATCATATAATTACGTCTGGTTTGGTTAGCTAGCCTAGACGTCTTTTGTAGTATTTATGCCTATTGTAGTTGCTGGCTAAAAAAAATACGTAATAAAAAATACTAATAATAAATAAATCTGTCGCGAAAAACTACCTCAAAATAATAAAATTGGACATATAAACAATATTACATTCTAAATCCGTCTTCAAAACCTAACGATTTCTAAATGTCAAAATTAGACATAAAAGTAATATTACTTTCATGTTTCTATTGCCAAAAATAGTTCATGGTACGAGTTAATAATGTTTTATATGGAAAAAGAGTGAATGATTTAGGATGACGTCATCAAAACTTCTTATCGAAACATTCTTAAAGTAATATTACTTTTAGGATGTCATGGTACGAAAATCGAAAGTAAGATTATTGTAATACTGCTATAAGAGTTCATGGTAGGCCCCAATATGTCCCTAATAATTGAGCACAAAATTATTAAAAATCTTAATTCTAAACTTATAAAATAAATTGACTAACTTTCCACCCACATACCTATTACTACGTAATAAAAATTATTACGTAAGCATCGGTTAGGATGGATTCATGGAGATAACAACTTTAAGGAAAAGGGGAAATGGAAACTTTAACGTTGTATGCCAGTTTTGGATGTTACAAGGTCTCAAGGTAAATACACGGTCATAAGGATTTTTTTGACAAAGAAGTGGTCAAGAAGTCACATTTATATTATTGGTAATGTTGATACCACTTATTGCCTAGAATCTACTTATAGATATAAAATTCTTTATTGCAAAGCATTTTTTATGGACAACTTGTTTGCTTCAAATTTTCTAATTACTTTGAAAGTTAGAACAAATACACAAATACTTTAATATCAGCTAGAGTGTTATTGATGAAGTTACATTTTGATTCCTGGTACAATAATTATTAATACATTCACATAATTCTCATTGATATATTCGAACGTATTATTTAATTTACTTAACTTCGCGATATAATATAGCGTTTTACTTTATACAATATACATTATAAAATCTGACAAACTTCTTCAAGACATAAAGCAGTACAAAACTTAAAATATGACTAGACTTACATTAAACTTACAATGAAGTATGTATAAGTATTCTTGATATAATTTCATTGATGTCTTGAAAGGAAATTGAGGAGAACAGAAGGTGTTCCAGCAGACCTTGATTCGCGATGCAACAGACGCTGGGCAAAAGCAGCATGAGTTTTCCAAGTCTAAAGGCATCCTTATGGGAACAGTACTTCTGCAATTGGTGTAAGGTTTCTTCTTGAGTTATTTCTATTGGCGTCACTGATGGAACGTCCAGGAAGTCTGAAATATCCTTATTTAAGTTTTGTTTGTAAAATTTAGGTATTCATTTTTTTTTGTCTGTCTATGCTGTTAGACCTGTTGGGGAGCGTCACCGGGGGAGCGGGTGGGTCAGGAGACCCACCTTTAAAGAGGGGGGCCAGATGGGCCCCCATGGGGAACGACGTACCGAGGGCGTCTCAGATTGAAACACGGACCTCGACATGAGGCGTCGTTGGTCAGGAGGGA
Source organism: Napeogenes inachia (assembly GCA_959347355.1). NCBI lineage: Eukaryota > Metazoa > Arthropoda > Insecta > Lepidoptera > Nymphalidae > Napeogenes > Napeogenes inachia. The sequence continues at coordinate 10,434,645 of OY365800.1, read as the reverse complement.
AGCTAAGGATTTAGGTATTCAAATTAAAAATCTGGCTTTATTTTGTCAGAAATAATTACAGAATGGTATGATTTATAAAATTATATGTTCGTTTTACTGGAATTAAACGGTTTTACATTCAAAAAGCTTTTCAATGGAATGCGCTATTGGTAAATACTTGTTCGATAATATTCAGACAATTCTATTATACCTCTAAATAATTAAATGCCTAGATCTGATATAAAATATGGTTTAAAACATAAACCAAATTAAGTGATAAAATTAGTTCTAATTTGTGGTTTTAATTACGCGATTAATGGTTTTTGATTATTGATGTTAAACTACATCAATAATCAAAATCCATAGATACGATAATCGTATAATATATAAATATCGAATGCTAGTTTCATAGGGTGGTAGTAGCGATACAATAGCTCAAAAGTCGGAGCTACCGAACTGCATCTCAGAGGTGCATGGTTCGAATTTCGTCGTTTATATCTTCTTGCAGATTTATACATAATTTTGTTCCTAACAATAGAGTAGTTCTATAACCCCAGACTGGCAATAACAGTTAATATTACGATTCCTTTCAAAATGCTATTGATGAGAAATAACATAGGATTCAATGTATAACATTTTTGAATAATTAATTCTTCCCTAACAATGTACATCATATAGTAAGTATACTACTATTGAGAAAGATAAAATGATGTCATATGTATGTATCTGTTCCTTTTTAGGGTACCGTACCCAAAGGGTAAAAACGCAACCCTATTACTAAGACTTTGCTATCTGTCTGTTCGTCTATCTGTCTCCAGGCCAAATCTCATGAACCGCGACAATTCAAATTTTCACAGATGATGAGTTTTTGCTGCCACTTTAACAAAAAGTACTAAAACAGAAAATAAATATTTAAGAGCTCCCATGGATAACCGTAATCTTAATGTTAACGCTACAAATAGGTTTGAAGCGCGGTCAACGTTTGAAATATTCACAGAGTATTTAATTATAGTATACATATATAATTATAGTATATAATATTATTTATTATTATATAATATTTGAGGAGAGTTGCCACACACCAAAAGTTTTGCCAACGTTTTTTTTTAAATAATGGGATTGAACCCTTCGAATCTGAGTCCGGGTTTGCGTAATCACTTAACAATCTTTTTAACTATTTATCAAATGTATCCTAGAAACGATTTTAGCGACTCATTATTTGTATTCATAAGGCCTACCATGAAATTTATTATAACTATAGAAATCAGTGAAAAATTAATAGGCGTGTAGAGAGTAGAGTCCAACTAAACTCTATTAGTAAATTGAGCTCGATTTTCAGCCATTAATTTAGGTTTAAAATAATACAATTAAGAAAACCCAACATAATTACGCAGTAGTTTTTGATTTTATATAAACTTAATCATAATCAAATCAAGTTAACTTCTTATAAATATGTGTTTTTTTTATCAAGATATGTGAATTTATTTGTAAATATCTAAAATCAGCCTATTGTCATAAATTTTAGAATGTCATTTATGCTGTGTAACCATTTTTGACATATTTAAAGATACCAAGAAGCAACCTTCGAGACGATACTTCTTATCAGATAAGAAACTGTTTGAAAATAATATACCTGTTCGAAATAACAGCGTAATCTTCAAGCAATCGAATTCAGTTTTATCTAATCGGCACAAGGAAATTCTTTTCAAGAGGGCTGCCAATTTCCTGAGTTCGTCTTTGATATTCGGCCGCTTAGACGTTATAACCGGTGAAATTTGATCTGTAACAAATAACATATATTTTATTATTCAAAAACAAAATAATAATATTTATTTTCGACGCAAATAAAATAAACTAATATTTTAGAATCGATAACAAATATAAACATGAATTTTGCGAAGAGAAACATGGTCGTATTTGTTATTTATTCACCAATATTTCTAATTTTATTTATTTAGGGAGAAATCAAAGTTTTGGTATTTTGGAAATACAGATTTCTGTATATTGCATTCGTGTCGTATTATTAAACAATGCATTTCATTTTTAACAATATTTTTTTGCTATAGTATTCACACCTTTATAAAGTACGATTAAAAATCTCGTAGTACCTTCATCAAAGCAGAAGGAATATTCCGCTGCATGCATTATAAACAGCTCCTTCCAGTTGTGCTGCAACAACAATATCTGCTCCTTCTGGGAGATGTGCGTAAATGACGGCACGCTATGCAGCCACTGCACAGCTGAGACGAGTAGCCTCGCAGCTGGGTCGTATAACTCTATATCCATACTGGAATGTTGAGATTCCTTTCCGCATTTGGTACTGCTTTCAATAGCTATTATACTGGTGTTTGTGTCCCCAACAGTTCCTGAATGTTTCGTTATGTCTGATAATGGGAAATGTCTTTCTTTTTTCATAAACGCCACGTGTTCTTCATTTTTTCTTTTATTTTTGGAGTCACAATTGATTTCTTGGTAGTATATTTTATTTGGTGACTGATTAACACTATTAAAATCTACAAATCAAACGTTATAGTATTTAAAATCGAAACTATTTGTAATATAAGAATAATAAAATAAATCTAAAGAAAACATTTATTATAAAAGTGTAACCAATCTCTTCTTTCATATTATTTTCATTTTATTTTTCATGACAGTAAAATCGCTTGGCTTACATTATGAAATAGTAAATATATTAAATATTACTATCGAATTCGCAGAATAAAGCCCCGTTGCTGGTTATATTGGAATCATTTGTGTTTTATTATTGCTATGCAGTATTATTTCGCTTGTTAAATAATTTATTATATTTTGAAGGATTCATAAAAAAAAATATATTCTTACTTCTATCTTTTGTCTCTCTATCTTTAAAAGATTCTTGTGAACTTGAAACTTCATTTTCCTTTATTTTGTCACAATGCTGAGAGTTCGTTTTTTCTGACATTGTTTTATGTAACCCTACTTCTTGCTGTGATGTGTGTAAGCCATGTGAAGAAGATTCTGAAATAATAAAAAAAACTAAGTATAAAATTCAATTTATTATCTGCAACAAAAAAACACAACCAACATAAAGAATTTGATTAAAACTAAAATTTAGTCATATAGAAATAAACATATAAATAATAGTGAAACATCGAGATTGCACAATTATCGGGATTTAGATTGTTACGGTTGAATAGTTTCAATATATTTCATATATTTATAGTCGCAGCTCGCATGGTCCAAGTAACAACAGCTTATAAATTCGCATTTCTTTAAATGTACTTTTATAAGGCACATACCTTGTGAATCCAAGTACACCGGACTCTCCGACGATATGATAGGTGGGTAGAAAATATTTGCAGAAAAATATCCGGGGTGCGGTAGAGGGTATTGCATTGGTGAAGGGAAAAGCGGAAATTTAAACGGATTCAGTGGATTAGGATTGTTAAGAAGAGGACTCAGACTTGGTAAATCCGCTGGAATGGATTGACTTGAAAAGTTTTGGAAAGAGGAATTTGCTAAGTAAGAATTATGAACTCGATCTTGTATTGGATAGGAGTAAGGAGAAAACGTGGATAAACTAACCGGGGAATGGCTTGGAAAAAAAGCAGGTTGTCGTGATAAGTAGCTGAGGTTCTGGAGAGCCAGTTGATGTTGATTTCCAAGAGTCCGCGGCGCTCTCTCGTTTTGAACAGCTGGAAAATATAAAATACTTTGACACCCACAGAATCTAATTCAATTAAAAAAATGTAACAATTAATAGATGTTAAGTTGTAATATAATATGTCTTTGATCTAGTAATATATAATAGTAATATATTTTACAGATGGAATACCTATTATCTACTGAAAAGAAAACGACGCAATGAAACAATTAACATTTGTAACATAAAAAAATTATGTATTTTACTACATTGTTGATTTAGCTTAAATGTTTTAATATTAAATGCCACCTTTTTAATTATAAAATATTAATTACTTTCTATATTGTATAAATTTGATATAAGCCGCTCTACTTTAAAAAAATATTTTTTTACTACACTTGTGTTATAAATTAATCCTAATAAATGAAAATTATACCCCATCTGAGGCTCCAAAGTGTTTGTACCGGCAATCTTGCGGCTAAAATTACAAGTATGTAAACATTGTTGTTTTTGAGGGGTGTTGGAATACACTGTGGGTGTTATTATGTCTATGGGCCGTGGTTGTGGCAGGGTTGACAGACTTTGCGATCAATTTTACGTGCAAATACAAAGATGGCGGGCAGCTGCGAATGACGTATTTGTCTTTTGATATCACACGGCGGTAATTTAAAAACATCAGTTTTTGTTTTTTATAAAACATATCGTTTAATTCTATTTTACTTTACTGCACTATTTAAAGATTTATGTTTAGAATTTAATATTTCTTAAATATGTTCCTATAGTAGACAATAATAATAACAAGACAATAATAATTATTGTTTTAAACCAAAAACAATAATTATTATTGTCTAGTTCATTTATATTAAGGTCATTAAAGTTCCGATTAAAAAATTTTTGTCTTCTTCAATATTTCATCAAAATATCTTGAATCACAAAGTGATGATGATTTGAAATTAACAAAACTTGGTAAATATAATAAAACATCAATATCCAATGTTAAAAACAAATTATAAGTAACCCGCTCAAAGAATTGAGAAATATAAGTGATTAAATTTCAAGGAAGGGAGGTTGTAGTCTATTATCTCAAACAAGGAACAGATAGACAAATATAATACATATATAAAATATGTCGGAACACTTCGTCCGTGTGAACTTCGCCTGTGGTGTGATCAGAGGGCACGCGACTCCCCTCTTTCGGCTTTTTTCCGTCGCTGACACTTGTGTACCGCAAATACTTCAAATGTCTCCTAATGGAAAAGACATGCTTCTAGGAGGAAGCCTGAATAAATACTTTATTGAAACGAGTGCCCACTTGTTCCCGCACCGTTCAATTGGATACAAAACATTTTTATTGATTTGTGAAATATTGCAGATTTTATATTCAGAAAAATTTGATTGATATTAATTGTAATATTTCCGATACGATGGGTTTTTACTCGTTTATTTCATTAAATATATATAAAGTTAATCAACTGTATAAAATCTGGATATAATTGAAGATAAACTGGAAGCGAATCGGAAAATATTTTAATAAACTAGTAATGAAGAGCCTTGCAACCTAAATGAAACATAACAATAATCAAAATATATATTTTTGGGATGAAAATATATTTATGATTTAAGCAAAATATTTACTTTACTTTATTCCTGTAAACAATAATAAGTGTCTGATTAAAATGTTTAAAAATAAACCAAAGTTACAAGCATTTTAATGTTAAATAAAATCAACCCATTGTTGCCTTCAGACAAGGAGACTTTGACGCGAAGAAACAAATTTAAGATTAGTTATAGTATACAGTAATACTAATATTATAAATGCGAATGTAAGTTTGTTTGTTACGCTTTCATGCGAAAACTACTCAACCGATCATTATGAAACTTTGTACACATACTTTTTGAGGTATTAGAAGTAAAATAGGATATTTTTATATTAAAAAAAAATTTTTTTTAGCGGGCAGTTAAACAAACTTAGAAAAATGAAAATATTGTTTGTCAATAAACACGTGGACGGAATGGCGGACAACCTAGTAATACATATATTCAAAACCCCTAGTAAGTGTTTTGACGTTATGAAAACTGACAGTTCACTAAATAGTAAAATCAAAACAGAATTATTATTTATTATACTCTCTATAAATCAAAATGTATTGACATATTTAAAAAATCTGTTAAAAATTATATTATTTAGGAAGATTTATAGAATGATCCTCAATAACTAAAGAAAATTAAATTTTTAATGGATTGAAATAATTATCTGTTTTGATTTTACGATTTGGTAAACCGTCATAGTTTTCGTAAAGTCAAAACTCTTACTAGGGGTACTGAAAAACATTACATAAGAGCTAAGTTTTAAAGAACATATTAGTGCCTTATTTAGGTTTCTTTTATTAAAATAATTCTACAAGAACTGCAAGTGTACTTAAAGTAGGGAAAAACTAAAAAATATCGGCCACCAGCGATTCGGACTCGCGCACGAAGGGCTTTTCCTACTAGATATTTTTTTATAAAAACACAGAAAAATTTTGTTTTGTATGGAAGCCCTTTTCAAATATTTTTTATTACAATTTAATTATTTAGTTTTATAGTAAATATATAACTAAATATTCTGTGAATATTTGAAGTGTCTACATGTTGCCGCTATTAAAATCGTTAAAAAGAGTCACGTTTGATTAACATCAAATACTAATACCTAATTAATAATACTAATCACGTTAGGGAGGTATTAGTATTTCTTGTTAAAGTGGCAACATAAATATATCATCTGTGAAAATTTCAACTTCTATATCGACTTTCAACTGGAATAGGTATATTGTGGTTTATGAGATCCAGCCTGGAGACAGACAGATGGACAGCGAAGTCTTACTATTAGGGTCCCGTTTTTAGCTTTTAAGTACAGACCCTAACAAAATCGCGGATGGTAAATGATTAAACAACGCAATTGCCAACTTGTGTGCCAAATGCCAGTTTGTGCAATACAAACATAATTTGAGCTGGATAAAGTTTTCGCGGTTGACCGGCTTCGTGTATTTGTTAATTCTGAAATTTGTAATTCAGTCAAAGTTCTCGAACAACTTTCTCTTTTTACGTAATTAATTAAGTACTTTAACCCTTTTTAACCTTTTTTTTAATATTGCCAAATCGAAGACATTTTTTTACTGATACCTATGGATTAAGACGTATGAGTAAGACGTAAAGCTTTATTCCGTACTGCCAAGTCATTTATGTAATTTAACCTGCTGAGGGTTATCTGAACGAAGAGCCGCAGACTGTCATATACTTATATAGACTGTCATAGACTTACAAGAAAGCTTGTGTATTTTGGATACCTTTTTGATTGTGTATCTTTGTTTTTTTTTTTACAGGCAATGGTAAAAGGGTCTGTTACTTTTGTATGTAAGTATGATTGAAGGTTTATTAAGGTAACATTAATTTAATCGGTTTTCAGAAATAACTCCAAACATCTTTTAAGTCGTGTTTGATGATGATGTGATTTTTAATAATTTTTTTTAAAACAATTTTGTTTGCTATGTTTTAATTTTTATATTTGTATGATTGCTATTATAATTCAATTATGAATGTACCTACTATATGTGAAAGTAAATCTCTCCTAATAAATCCTAATAGGATTAACAAGATAACATTACAACTTTTTTTTTTTATACAAAACTAGGTTAATGCTTGATCACATTCCACCTGATGGTTAGTGAAATGTAGTTTTAGGTGGTAACGCGCATTAACCTAGCAGCCTATTCACTCTACTCTTGAAGACACCCACATTATATTTTGCCGGAAATACCGACGCCGGCAGAATGTTCCAGTCCTTCGCTGTACGCGCTAAAAAAGACGAAGCATAGCGCTTCGTTCGGACAGGTGGAGTGTCCACAACGTAGGGATGAATACCTGCCGTGCGTCGGGACGTCCGGTAAAGGAACGGGGATGGTGTAATTCCTATTAGATTTTATTTTCATCAAAGATAAAAAGAAAATTAATTCAATTGATATATCAATTCTAATTCAATTAATGATCTTCATATATATATATAAATTATTTACCATCTTTTTTCATATTGACACGCAAGCACTTGGAGAAGCGACAAGCCTGACATTGGTTCCGCCTGCTGACATCAACCACGCACGTACCGCTCTCCTTACAAACGTAATCCAAGTTTCTACGAACAAACAAACAAATTAGTATTATATATTAAAAAGATATTTCTAATATAGAGCCAGATATGTTCAAACTGATTGCTATTGTTTTAATTCTATATATAATTAAAAACAAAAATACTTTACTTATTAATCGTCTGAGATTGCTGAAATAGTATTTATTTTTCAAATTAACAATAAAATAAATATAATCGATATGGTATAATTCGAACCCTCCTAAATTTTAATAAACTTCACATAACATGTTTCTAGTAAATTCCAAATTTTAAACATGTATTTATAATAGTAACCAAGTATAATTTATTTATTATCAAATTATTTATTTTTATTGATCTACCTTTTCTCGCTTCACGCCCAAGCGTAGATATAAGAATAGTTTTGTTATTAATGACAAAACTATTATTAGTACCACAGATTTTTTGTTCTGTCATTAGTTTAATTTCTAAATAAGAGTTAGTCTAAATCAACTTTATAAGGTCAAATAATGAGGTCCACAAATTAAGGTCTTTCTAATGACTAGACTGATAACCCACATCTAGCATGCCATTGAACCCAATTAGACAAGTCGTCCAGAAATTACAGCATACCTTGTTAGCAAACTGAACACACCAACAATTATATACTAATATATAACTATATTATAATACTCAAATTACTGAACTAAAGCTATATAATAACGACAAGTAATTAATTTATTAAGTATGATGTCAGCGAAGATCAATTGTCAAATGCTTATTATAAAATAATATATTTACCCGGCTATAATCACGTTTAAGATTTTTACGACCAGTTTAGAACCCAGCTGGCAACTGTCAGTTCACGCAGTGAGTCCGTCATGCTTCTCCTTAAAAAATAAACCTCGAGTGGTTTCGTAACTTTCAAAATATATCCGGGGAAAACTTTGATATAATTAACGTGAGTAATTTTAGTAATATTTATTATAGAACACGGAAATTTAAATAAAAAACGTCATTTTTAAATTAAAAGATTACCAAATTAATATAAAATTCACTCTTGTTCGTATCAAGCAAGCCATCCAAAAAGTATTCCCACCCTGAACCTAGTCAGGTCATAAATTCTGTTACAAATTAAAATTCATTTATTATTTATAAAATTAAGTTATGTTTTTAAAAATTATTTGTTTTGAGTAAATTAAAAATATAATGTTTGGCCATGTATCTATTAATTTATATTTCCAAACGAAATTTAACCATAGCTTGCTCTACAAATTTCTTATATGACTCAATGTAATGCGTTTCGATTAGAACCATGTTCGTCTCGTAGGCCAAGGGGGTCAGGTTTGCAGGGTTATTCCTTATATTTTTTGACAGCTGCAATTATAATGACTAACGGATTATGGATAATGAATAGTTGTCAAACGGATATATTCGTATTGTAACCTTAGAGTCATTACACATGGAGTAGGGGAACCAGCCTAAAATGAGTGATCGAAAAAAAGAGAAAGCAAATGAAGCTACCTGTCTCTCTATTATATTTGTGATTAGACAAAGATAATTATGGGTCTCTCATTTTCCCTCTTTTATTAGTTATACCATCACACTTACAGGACTGCCTATAGCTCCACTACTCTATGTATCACACATAGAATCTATGATTTTAACCGCATTGACAAACTGAGATGACAATCTCGATAGTTGTCAAAGTTCGGTTTGCATCTAGAGATTGATTGCCAATAGACCTCACGGTCCAGCGACAGTTTTCATCACTAAACAAGATAGTTTGGTTCCTTTCACCTGTGTTTTGGCACCGAAGGCGTTTTGGTCGACCTGACTGATCTCTTTGACTAAATTTTTTAAGGGCATCTATTCTATACTAACGATGAACTTCAGATCTTGTTTTATAAAACTTGACAGAGTCTTATCCGGTATATTACCGGTTTCTTCTTTCCCACGATAATTTTTTTTTTCTTATTGGGTTTCGGCAAATTCTGGCTTTTGGCTAATATATCGTGTAATCGAACATATATCTTATATCAAGGATTTTGAGCATGACGTCTCCATAATTACTTTGTATTAGGCACCGTTTTCCATAATACTTCAATCGTAGCTTAATAATATGAAATAGCAGAAAACCAATCGACATTTTTTTATTAAACGCTTTTCAAATTCAGAAAATTAAGTTTTTAGTGCAATTATCGCCAGAATAGTCCCAGGATGTTTTAGATTCATCATACAATCGGTTTCTGTTATGTAATATGTTAGAGTTTTTACTTTCTTCACAATCACTCCTTCATGTTTCATCAAAATTTGAATTCCTTACTACCAGTTATATATCAAGTGTTCTCTAAATAGGAAATCATCAAATTTGTTTGTAAAATAAAATTTGTAAATTAAAGTAAAACCTAACATTTATGTACTATTTTGTCAAACCGTTCTTTGGATTATAGGAGGCCCTACGATTCTAGATTTTTTTATTTGAAGTCAACACTTGTGCCAGACTGACTATTACATTACGTATAGTAGTAACGGAAATCAAATTACACATAAGACTTTCAGATACAGAATATCATTACTTGTAGGACATATTGCACTATAAGCAATTTGAAAAATATTTTACATCATAGGTTAATCAGCGCGTCCCGATACATGGATCTTGAATGTTTTACTTGAACAGTTAACCATATATGACGGTAACGAGGAATATAATAAATATCTTCAATATATACAAAAACAAACTTTACCTTCGAATACTGCGTTTAAAGAAGCCTCGGCAGCCGTCGCAAGAAGGCACTCCGTAGTGCTTTCCAGAAGCTTTATCGCCACAAACACGACACAGGGCTTCCGGTTTACAGTCCAGGTCACACATACTCTACATAAGAAAAACAATTATTTATATCGAGTTATAAAATTAAAATTAAATGATTCGCCAATTTCATTATAAATTGTAAAAATCTCCGTAACTTGATTAAATATTATAATGATTAAAGTGACAAAGGTTACAAAATGTTAATATTTAAAATATGTGCATATAAAATATTTTTTATACAATGCCTCAATCAATATTTCGTCAAAGGCAGGCAATTTGTAAGTTTGAAAGAATTTTGTCGCATCATCGGCTCTAGCGTATTAATATTCGATTGACATCCAAAGGGATAGAACGACATACGGTGTATTATAACTTCACAGTTCTTATAAATGACTTTTTAATGCATATTATTTTAAATTTAAACTAGATTCTTACATTTTTAAAAACGATAAAAATTTATTAATAATATTGAAAAGTTTTATAAAATCAAATTAAATGTTAAAATTTGCTAGTAAGTTATAAAACTACAGTTTTCGAGTTTAAGCTTGTGAAGTATCTTTTATTATATACCTATCAATTCGGAATTTGTTGAAATAAACATAAACAAGCTACGCAACCAGGTCGAGTGGCAAGCTTTGTAAAAATACATTTTTTATAACTGTTTTGTTATCATTTTATTATAATTGTTTTAGTTACATTCAATACTTATTTGAAATAACTTAAAAGACAGACAGACATTTGTGGTGCTTCTGGTGTATTTACATCATATTTATAATGAAAAATGAGCAATATATAATATATTAATTTTTGAATATCACCCACCTCAATATCCATAGCAAATAAAACCGTAATATTCAATTCAACAAAACAAGACTATAAAAAGGAGGTGCATATGAGCGGTAGGTAACGCTTTCATAGATCATTAGCTATGAAGACTCAAGTACACCTATTGCATGTGTTATGACGGCAGCAATTTCCTTGGCTGATTGCTTTAGCAGTAAAATTCAGTAACTCTGCCCCCTGTAACAATGGCGTAAGGTATTATTCTGTTGTCTGGTTCGAGCATGTGTTGGCTCCCACGGAGCTTGAGGTAGGAGTTGACTTACGGAGACCCATTACCGCGATATTATCATCGTTACTTAGTTATGTGACGATTTTCCATTGTTATGGTTGTATATACTTCTCAATTTGTCAGGCCTACGAACGATTCAATTATTATGCTGTTTTTGATGCGTTAAGGTTTGTCATTAAATAATGTTATGATTCCAAACCAAGAAAAAGTAAATTAAATAAATGATCACAGCTTAGCAATCAAACCACAAAACATCGATTTTATTAATGATATTAATAATTTTCGATTTGATATGATATCCTCAATTAGACCATATTGCGACCAACCTTCGACCCAGCCTGCCCTCGCAGTGCTTCAAAAGTCAAAACATAATCACCGGCGCGTGTACCAAAATATCGACCCTTAGTAATACTTAAACGCCGACATGTTTACATAATTGTGGCGTGACGGTAAGCCACAATTACGCCGTATGGCAAAAGAACACGGGCCACAGCCACTAAATATGTATAAATGATAAACGATGGCCCTATTGCAGGTGATAACCACAATCAAGGGTCGTATGAAACGGAACATTGAATAATAAATACTCGATAATAAGATATTTTAATAAGTTTTAATTTTTGTTTTAAATGTGGTAAAATATATATTATTATATTTTATATACATTGAAATATATTTAACTTATATTGCATTTGTAATCAAGATATTTTTATGTTGTATATTTTGTTTCCTTTGTTTTGACCTACCAGCTGTAATAAGTTAAATATTACTGCATTGAAGTCACTGACCTTTATACTATTACTAATATGTGTATGTATGTATAGCTTCGTTTCTATATAAGAACAAACTGACAGTTATTCTAAAATACATGTACACAAATATAAATATGTACCTATAATATGTGTTTTAAAATGTATTGCAAGTCCACTAACAGCGCTTTAAAAACAAAATCAATATTTAAAACTATTTAATTTTCTTCTGTACAGTAAAACATTCATGTATAATTTCGAATTCAAAATATCTTTATTCAAGTATGCTTTTACACGCATTTTCGAATCGTCAATGATTATATTAAATTGGTCAGTATAGTCAGTCCGTGAGTAAGTTACCACCAGCTCAGAATGCTGTTCTGCTGAGAAGAGCTGGCCAGAAACTCAACAGTTGCTCTTTTAAATGAAATTTAACAATGTGTGACTTATACATTATAACATCAACCCTGCAAATGAGTCAATGACCCAAGTTCCACACATTTCGATCGACCGAAAACTATTTAATATTAAATTAAGATTTATTTAATAATATACCTTTGATTTTTGAATTAAAACTAAGAAAAGGATGTTCTAAGATATCTTGTGGAATATTATTATACGTGCGAACACTTAAGCCCATGAAGAGTTTGTTACATTTTCAAAGTGGAAATTTAGGCGTTACGAAATTATTTTTATTTCTTGTATTGTTCGTATGTCGGTCGCTGATTTTAATATAAGTATTAATATTTTGGCGTATACATAGTAGGATATTAAAAGTGTATTGATAAGCGACCTCAAGAATACCGATTTCCTTAAATAAATCTCTCAGGGAATTTCTAGCTTTTAAGTTACAAATAGCCCGTATGGCGCTTTTTGTAAAAAAAATATAGATTTTTTTTCGGCAGCGCAGCCCCATAATAATATACCGTAAGACAAAATACTGTGAAAATAACTAAAATAAATGAGTCGAGTCGTATTAACGTCTGTTAATTGTCTTACTTTTTTAATTGCAAAGACGGCTGATATGAGTTTGCCTGCGAGTGTCGAGAGATGGGGGTTCCACTGGAGCTTTCTATCTAAAGTTATAACTAAGAAAATTGTTGATTCAGTCAGTTCTAGCTAAATTGTAATAATAGCTCCTTAACAATGACTTCATTGTTAAGGAGCAAACTACAATTTTGACTTTTTAATTTAGGAATTGTAAATTCCATGCATTTAGTTTTCTTAATATTTAATATTAATTAATTGATTTCGAACCAATGAAACACACGTGACAAAGCACGGTTGACATTGTCATAATTGACCTTATTACGCTCAACTTTAAAAATAAGCGAAGTATCATCAGCAAACAGTACAATGTCTCATAGACCTTTTACTTGACAAGGCATATCATTATTATAGAGTAAAAATAAAAAGGGGCCAAGAATAGAACCTTGTGGAGCATCCATTTTTAGGTGAAAACCAGCCGATTTACAATTATTTACATCAACTCTTTGATTCGGGTAAGAGGCAATTAGGTCAATCGCAGCACTACGCACTGGTGTGCGTAGTGTAAATATTACTAGGCAAACTTAACCACTATGGTTAGTAGTTAAGTTTGCCTAGTAATATTTGATGGTCTATGCAATCAAAGGCTTTAGATAAATCACAAAACACTCCGATTGCATTCTGTGACTTCTAGCATGTGTCATAAACGTAAAAAGCTTAGGAACCGTGGCACCCGCATCAGTTGTTGATTTTCCTATGGTGGAACCATATTGTTAACTATGAATGATTTTATTTCTATAAACAAATTCTATCATTTGGTTTAGAATATTTTTTTCGAATATTTTACTTAAGATATGTAAAATAGAGATATGCCTATAATTCTCGGGTTTTAGGCTGTCGCCAATTTTGAACAAAGGAATTATTTTACTATTTTTCATTAAATCCGGGAATGTATCGATGTCAATACATTTGTTCAAAATTAAGAATAATTGCAAGCAATATCATTTATAATAGTGATAAGTAATTTAGCTGACAAACCTGGCACAGACAAAAATCACGGGTTTCTTCACAATTAGGTTTCTAAATGTGTTAACAATTGCAAATGACAACAGGTTTAAAAACAAAACATTTGTTCCTAACTCTTAGTTATTCGTCAATTCGGCGAGTGTATCGAATGGTGAAGAATTTAAATTTGGTGTGACTATTATAGAAATTTCTTTAAAAAACTTTTAAAAATAGCACAATATTTAAATCTTAATTTATTTCAATATTATATTTTTTTAATTTAATAGGTCCATTTGTAACCCGAGTTTTCCCAGACACACTAGATAAAACATCCTTGTTGTTGCCTTTATTTTATCTTCTTTATTTTATTTCTAATATAAATTGACTTAACTTGTGCTTAAACGTTCTGAAATATTTTAGAGAAATTCCTAACTTTACTCAAGAACATCTTGATTATATTGCCTCTCACCATATAAAATTAAATAATAATAAATAAATAATAAAAAATAGTTTTTAAAATATTATTAAATTCTTGTAACAAAAAATCAATATCTTTATTATATAAATTATTGGGATTGTCATCGGTTTTTTGCCACTTTTTGCGCAACATTGTTCTAAAAAGTAAGAATCCGGTTTTTTGTAATTGATCTACATGTAATTTTTTAATAATTTCAATGTTTTAACGATAATTTATATATGTAGTTTCTAAGTAATGGTAGACGGACAGTATGATAATTATGATTTAATAAAAAGTTAAAAAACTATGCGTTTCATTATTGATAAAAAATATTAACATAATATTTTAGTATTTTTTAAACTATTATAAATTATAATAATTAATGGTATATTATAATAATTAATGGTTCACAGAAATAACTTTTGATGACTATTTGAGAAAATCAATAAAAACAACGTACCTAAAATCATGTTATAAATGGAAAATAACGAACGTTTTTAAACAATCAAATAATCAAAATGGATAAAGAAATGGCTTCTCCTATGAACTATATTAAAGCTGTAGCACTTTTTAAAGTTGTCTTCTATGATTTTTTAAAAATTCTACATCTAGGTACTAGTTCTCATTCACTTTCTTCTCCTACGGTCGCCCAATCATTATTTCTACACAGTTATTTTTGTTTTTTATAAAAGTTGATGAAGTTCAAAGTGTCTTTACAAGGTTTCTTAAATTAAAACAATACTACATCTCTTCTTCTTAAGAGTGACTGATTGTATGATTTTCTTAAATTCTGTCTACTAGTTCACTTTTAATTCCTTTTTCTATAGTCGTCCGGTAATTGTTTCTACACAACTCTTTTTGATTTTATAAAAGTTGATGAACGTCAAAGTTATTTGTAAAATTCCTTGAATTAGAAAAATAATATATTTCTATGAAATCTCTTCATCTTAAGAGTTTCCCATTGTATGATTTTTAAAATTCTACCTACATCTACTAGTTCTCTCTTATCTTCTTCTCCTACATTAGCCCAGTCATTATTTCTACACAACTCTTTTTGTTTTTATAAAAGTGGATGAACTTCAAAGTTGTTTATAATCATTGAATTTTATAAATACTACATTTCTATTAGATCTCTTCTTATTATGTTTTGTTACAATGTAGTTTTGCATTGTATGTTTCTTTTAATTCTACATATAGATATAGAACTTAAAAAGAGAAAGTAAAGAAGAACTAGTAGTAGTTCTCTTTTACTTTCTTCTTCTACAGTCGCCGAGTAATTTTTTCAATATAATTGTTTTTGTTTTTGTTAATGTTGTTTACAAGCTTCCTAACGATGTCCTAAATACATTCATGAAAAAATAAACAAATCTCACGGCTTTAATTAATATTTCTTTTTGATTATGAAAATCGAGAACATTTATTTATTATACTGAGATTATTGCAATTATGACGATCCGGTCACAGTCGACTTTATCAAACACAAAATCCATGTTAACGAATGTAATAAGCTTACTCAATAATTTTATACATTTTTATTATTATGATAAGTAAACATAATATTACTATGTTAATATTAAAATAAACTTCTTAAATATATATATAAAAAACACAAAACATATTAGGGCGCTACTGAGAATTTAAATTATAAAATACAAATAAATCATAATGGAATTGAAACACATTGTGTTGAAATATAAAATTATTTCCAATGATAATAGTAAAAGCGACATATTCAATTAAACAATACTTATTATTCCTTTTCAATAAAACATATTCTAATGATGTTTTCAATAAAATTCAGCAAATATTATATGAAAAAGAAAACAATTTAGGGATTAAAAACAATGACGTAAAACCATTCATAAATATTATTTTTTGTGTGTATTAAGTTTAAGTGATGTGTATAAAATATTTGTAACATAATTTCATAGAACTAAGACAAATCAACTTTTACTAACATTATTTTCAGTATTATGAAGTGTGAACTTTTAAATGACACTATCGCTGGCGGGGTTTCCGTTTATAACAATGAACATATACATATACATTTATGTACATATTTTTATATTTCCAATGTGTATTTTTTAAAATTTTACACATCAAAAATAAACAAAAGGTATTCATACAAAAAAAGGAACGAGATCTAAAAGAAGAAATGCTATACTTACATCAGCCCCTAATTCCATCACCGTCACTCCACTGACTCTTAAGCCTTAACTAGTAGTGACAAGATCTGGCGTCGGTCTTAGGGGCGGCTTTATGAGAGGGCAGATACTGTCAAAGGCGGAGCAACATATCACCCCCTGCTTTAAGAATTTCTATTGGGCGGCTGCGGGGGGGCGTTCCTTTGTCACCAAACTACCACATTAGCTATTCTTAATAACAAGGTATACCTGGGTTTCAATTCTATCGATGAAATTAAGGTTGGCTTTGATCAAGTGTAATTTTTTATTTAGGTGTTTTTTCTTGGTATTATAGTTGAATGTAAAAATCATAACCATAAAATTAAAACAATATTTGATATAAAAATTAAAAACATATATAGGTAATTTGGTTGTGAGAATGTAAGCAGGTACTTAGGGATACATATTTTATGAGTGTTAAAAGTAGTCTAAATTTATACAAATAATAAATATAATTACTAATTTTTGATGTATTCAGTACTTAGATACTTATATTTTCTTTTAAAATAAATGATATATTTTTTAATTCACCAGCTGTTTCCGGTTTATTTTGCCCTCCTCCCTCATTAGTCTTCTATCATCATTTAAACAAATTGATTAATTTTTAGTTTTGTTGTCTATTATTGTTATACAATCCAAATTTTGTTATATTTTCCCGTGAAAATAAAAAAAAAATACTATCCGACGTGAAAGACATTTTTATATTGACTTCGACATTAACTCCACATTAAAATGTAACCCAAATAAATTTTGTGTTTTCCCCTCAAAATCGGGGAATTTTCACTTTTAATATGAATAGTAGGTATTAAGTATAGTATGATAAATTTATAATATATTATACATATTGACTTTAATAAGAAGTCAACACAAGATTTAATCAGTTTTATTAATATATAAAATATATTAACCTAAACTAATGTTTGTGTTTACAGGCGAAAAATATCTTTGTTTTCAGGTTAAGAAGCATCCTATATGTTAACCAAGATAATAGGTCAATATTATTAAATTCATCGTAATCTATCCAGTCATTTTATTGTATTTTAAATATAATTCTTTGCCAAATAAGCTACCGCTACACACTTCGATGGATCTAGTTACATGTAATCGTTTTTATACAGACGGAGGCGACATCTATTAGGCTAACATTATTATTAACATTGTAAAGATCTCAAAAAAAGAATCAATGTTTATTTCTACATATAATAAAATGGTATCAAGACATACCTAATCGTTAAATTCAAAATGTTGGTAAACAAACCGACAACCAGATAAACGCATCTGGTTGTCGGTTTGTTTATTCTCGCATCTAGTGTTAATATTACTGAACTGGTGATGATCAAAAGTTTTTAATATTAATAATGGTGATATACGGAAAAAAATAATTTGGAAAAACTACAGAAACAATTTAGGGTTTTTTATTAGGGCATAATAAACCATTGGACGAAGTCTAATAATAATTTGGCATTGGCTTATTAATCAAGTCAACATACAGGGTGTTTTTTATTCCGCAAAAAATATTAAAATTCAAGAAAAAAAAGAGATTATTCCATGATGATTATACAATGGTTTTGTGTATACTTTGAGTAATAAAAGATGAAGAAACATATTTTGTAATATTTAGCAACAGTCGTTAAACAGAGTGTTTGTAGAATATGGTGGTGATTAGAGAACAATAATTGTAATATTTTTTTTTATTTTTTAGGCTCCGGGCGGTGTTAATATGTAGTTCAAGTACACATGTATTTAGCTAAATAAAATAATTTATCTATTTATATCAGTCCCCCTAGTAAGAGTTTTGACGTTACGAAAACTATGACAGTTTACCAAATAGTATTTCGAATGAAATAAATAACTTTTGTTTTTTTGAGTTTTTTTTAAATTTTTTAATAGACTTTAATTCATTGAGTGTGTAATAATGTTTTCATTTTACGATTTGGTAAACTGTCATTGTTTTCGTAATGAGTACCGTTGTCTGGAACCATAGTACAAGTTTTGCTTGGTTTGGGTTTGGATTGCGTTTTGTAAATGTATGAATAATTTAATTGTAATTTAGGGTGTTGGTTAGGAGGTAACTTGTCGGAGGAGGAAAAACCGTTTTGTGATTTTTCTTATAATACAGAAAATTAAGTGCCTAAAACCACTTTAAAGTGGACTGGACTGTGAGGAGATAATTAGATCATAAAGATAGACTTTTGCTGCTTGATAAGAGAGGTGATGTTGAAGGCAGCATTTTGAATAAGGGCATAATGAAGTGCATTTTCTGGCTGATGGCCAAGAGCTAATTTGATGTTCATCCAGCTGATATACAGCGTGCATTGTTCTTGAAATTAAAAATTAATCATGAGATTTCTATTGCGTATTGTACAACACTTTAATTGAATAATCATGCTTTTATTCTTATATTTTACTTGTAAAAACATGTTACTTGCCTGTCATTTTGTCTTAGTATCTGGACATCGCGTAGCACCCTTCAGTTTCTAGAAAAATATACCGATGTTGCAAATTTTAATAAGTTACCTCCAGAGAAGCACGAAGAACCTAGGTTTTGACAGAAAATATTATTCACTATATTAATTTAAAACCAACAACGAATTTAAAAAATATTAATAATAAATATGATAAAATAAAGCCTTTTCGTATTTTGTTAGGTTTCACAGGTAACACTAAAATTACTTTTAGCGGATTTTACTCTCGTATAATTGGTTTTACATTTTTAACGTTAATTTAATTTCACGGGAAGCTACGATGTTAATCCGTTAAATACAGTTTATTTTATCTTTTTTCAAAATTATTATTATTATTTACACAGTTGTCCTACATAACAATACATTGATATCTTAATATATATAAATTACGTGTCACGTTGTTTGTCCGCGATGGACTCCTAAACTACTTAACCGATTTTAATCAAATTTGCACACCGTGTGTAGTTTGATCCAACTTGAAACATAGGATAACTTACATCTTAATTTTAAGTCACAATATTATTTTATATCAAAATATTGTTATTTCGTTATTGGCCTTGATAAATTTACTTGCATTTTAATTTTTTTCCTTTACTTAGCAGTCGGGGGTTTTTTTAATTTTAATTTTATTTTTTCTAATACCGTGACTTCTTAAATAGTTTACTACAATGTAATAGGTATATCCAAAACCTTAGCAACCACAGCAATGCGTGGCTGAGTCTGCTAGTATTTATATAAAAATAGAATGAAAAATAAACCGATATAGGCAGAGATCCGAACCCGCGAACTCTAGAAAACCGTCTCGTCGCTCTAGCAACTGAGCCACCGTATCGCTGTCCATCTCGATGAATTAAGCATTCCATATGTGATCGTCTTTATCGGGACGGTGGTGACATCGATTAGGGTTATTTTGAAAATCCTAACCAATGTTTCTAACTTTTGCAGTATAGATAAACATTGAAAAGATGCCACTACTGAAATTAATGTTTAAAAATGTCTATAGACATTTATGCTATAACTGTGCAGTATAGATAAACATTGAAAAGCGACGGAACGGTTTCCCAGAGGTCTCGGGTTCGAATCCCCGACCGTATCGGTTTATTTTTCATTCTATATTTATATAAACTTAAATAAGCTTAACATGGCTATACATGTCTATAGATATTAACAAACACATAAATATATATATACATATTTGTTAAATATACGCTATTTTCTATATTTTGCTTCTACACTTAAAATATGCCACTGAAATTATGAAACGGTAATTTAGTTAGGACGGAAAAAACATTGTAAGCGTTTCTAATGAAATAACAAGGAATAATTATATTTATCTCGTTGTATTCGTTTTACATTTTATGATTAATGAAGACAATTTGTTGTTTAGTTTCAGATCAAGTTTATGAAACCATCTTAAAATATAGAGTTATACATTTTTAATATATCGTTATTATAACCTAATAAATATCCGTGAAAATAAAATCATTTTAACACCATACCAAATATTAAAAAAGTCAAACATTTAAATAAAATAAAAAAAGTGTGTTTCTTCCAAAATTTTTCCTAAAAATACTTAAACCATAGTGTTCCTAAGCCTTTTGTATTTATTAACTTAATATACCTACTTGAAGTTATAACACTAGGAAGGTTTGAAATTATTTTTTACACTAAATAATATAACATTAATATCGTCCCAAATAATACTTGTACACTTCCAGACTTGTATCTGTTATGTCCACCAAATACATTCCTTTTTTAAATGCAATTCACAATACATGTTCGAATTCACTTCCCCCGGTGACGCTGTAATAGCCAACAGGGCTAACAGCATAGACAGACCAAAAAAAAAAAAAAAAAAAAAAAAAAAAAAAAATATTCGAATTCACTGAACTAGATTACTTAAAATTTAAATACAATTTATATATATATAATATCACTTTGCGATTTTTTCTGAGATTATTCTGATATAGAATAATATTTTTATTACACAAACATGGTGGTATTACTAAGCTTTTTTTAAATGTCAATTTAGCGACCCCTAAAGTCACCGCACGTGCCCGGTTCAACACCCCCCGGCCCCCTCCCGTACTAATCCGGATCTAAACTGTTTGTGTCACTTTGGTGAATCTATAATATCCTATTAAATATTCCCGATTAAAAAACTATGACATGTTATAATTTTTTATTTTTACCACGAAAAGATGACAAAGAATTTCGAAATATTACCTACTTTTAATTTTTCGCGCTATTTTTTTGCAAGGCAATGGTTATGTGTTAAGTACGTGACGTATATATACAACACCAAAATAATAGTTTTTGAAATTTTTATCTGTTTGTTTGTTCACGTATTACTCCTAAAACTACTAGACGCATTTCAATAAAATGTAGAATGGTTGTATTTTATCGTCCAAAACATTTATTTTCCTAATCAAAAAACCTGTTATTTTGATAATTAAAATAAAATTTTTATGCGATGATAATTAACTTATTAAAAATTATCAATATAACAAAACTAAACAATTTGTTTTTGTTTTTTTTTTTTGTTATATTTTACTATTGTATAAAACCTGTAAGTATTTTTTGCCTTTGATATTCTTGAACATCACACTACGACCTACGTAGTACCTATAAGAGGTTATTAAAAAATACAAACATATTACACACATACATACATACATACATACAGACATATTTCTCCTACTTTATCAAGTAGGATAAATATCTCAATTAAATTTGCTTTAAATCCACTGAGGTAAAAGCATAGTCGCGTGCAATCAATAGTTTTCAAATAAAATACCCTACTCGATAATATTTTAATTATCAAATATATTAAAAGATTCACAAACTAGGCTTAAAATCTGTTTGGTTGATGTCATTTAAATTATATTGGAGATAGTATTTCAGTAGTGTAAATAAACGTTTAAAAAGAGAATTTGTTTTATTATTTTTATCAATTCGGTCAGCAATCAAAATAGTGTACGAAATAAATTTAGTGTTTGTTTTGTGCAACACTTTAAATAATTGAAGTCAATATTTTCATTTTTAAAAGTTTATCAATTTATCAGAATCTTTTCTATGTTCAATAATTCACCAAATTACAACATTTTATTAAATAAAATTTAAATGGCGAAGTTATTAAATTTAAACGAAGGTTACATAGAAAACAAAAGTATTAAAAAAACAAACAGCTCAAATACATTGAAAACAAATAAATCCTGACCCTGAAATGAGAAAATATTTTTTCAAACAAATAAAATATTTATAGAGTTCACTGACCTGTCATAAGAGCGAAAACGCTTATCTTTTTCCTGTAAATATCTTTTGCAGACGTTTTATTTAAATCAAATATATGTTATGCTATGTTACGTAAAAAATAAAAGGTCTTAAAGGCATACAAACAACAAATACACAAATTAAAGAAATAATTTATAATTAGATATTTTATATCGTTAGAGATGTTTATAAAAATGTAGGTGTTTATAAAAATGTATCTTTATATAAAACTAGCTTTCCGCCCACGGCTTCGCCCGCGTGGAATTCAGTTGTATCGCGCGACATGGTTAGTCTTACATGATTTTATGTCATATTACATGATTTTATGTTTGACAATAAGGAACTTCCATACAAACTTTCATCCTCTATTTTAACCCCTTCTACCATTTTTTTCGCAATGAAAAGTATCCTATATCCTTTCCTAAATTCAGTTCTATCTTCACACCGAATTTCATCAAAATCGGTTCAGTGATTTAGGCGTGAAAGCGTAACAGACAGACAGACAGACAGACAGACAGAGTTACTTTCGCATTTATAATATTAGTAGGGATAATCAAATAAGTAAGATGTAAAATTTTTGTGAAACAAAACAATTGATTCCTAAAAAAAATAAATATATTGTTATCGATAGAAGATATATTAAAATATATATTTCGTTGCTAACCGCAAATTCGTTCGCATAGTTTGGGAAGAAATTACCAGATTTTTTTTTACATATATTAAGTCACTGGCGGGTTCTACAAAAATATCATCATTGTGCTCTAGGTGATATGTGTGACCTAAAACCTAATCCCCTAATGACCTAATTCGAGTAATTCAAATCTGCACTAGTGGACCAAAACATGCCGAAACCGGGTCAGTGACATAGACATTGCAGACAAAAATAAACTATTATCAAAGAATAAGGATTATTTTGTCTTCTACATAATGTCTGTAAACATCTTCATACAATTATGACTTTATTATTACAATACGTATTCAAATATTCCAAAACGCTAAATACAAATAAACAAATTAAATCCAAACAAACTAGCAAAGTAGATTTTATAAGAAATAGTAAATATCTCACAAATATTGTTTCCAACGAGATCACGACGCGACGGTCCGGACCATCAGTATAAGAAATATTATTATTTTAGACTAAAGAAAACCGAATTAATTAGTATTGGGTATTAATTAGTATTCCAATAATAATTAAGTCAG
Organism: Napeogenes inachia; assembly: GCA_959347355.1. Lineage (NCBI taxonomy): Eukaryota > Metazoa > Arthropoda > Insecta > Lepidoptera > Nymphalidae > Napeogenes > Napeogenes inachia. The sequence continues at coordinate 10,410,718 of OY365800.1, read as the reverse complement.
TAATTAGGACTAATTACTAGTTACACATCTAGGTCTCTGTCTAGTTTATCACGGTCCTGTGATTGTGGTTGATAATGGTGTGTTCAGGCAAATTGAAGTCGGCATCCGTGCGAGGATGTCTACTTCGTCTCTATTTATTGAACCATCTAAAATTACCAATAATCACTTCGTGTCAACCTCAAGACACTGTTAGTTGGTAGTGTTGAAGGTTGTAACTACTATATGCTGCAGGTAACTGAAATTACAAATAAAATTAATGTAATACTAACACATGTATATACATTTATTAAAACACTATGGAATAATACCGTTACACAACACAACTACAGTTCCCCTAGAACGCGTTTAGACTTTACGAAAACTATGACAGTTTATCAAATCGTATAATTAGTTAAATTTTAAATTTACATTTTAAATTTAACTCGACGTTAAGAATGCTTTGCAGCATTCGTGTTCACGGTAAGACGAGATGGAGGTGTCTGTCAGTAAGTCAGTTAATTAGTCATCTATCTCCAACGGTTTCTAAGTTTCCGGGCGTACGGTTCAGGATTCACACAAAACGCAGAAACAGTACCAACCTTGAGGTCCAACAGACCTGACATTTTATATTTTTAAAGAATGGGTGTTAGATAGATAATTTTAAAATTTGTAAGAGAATCGGAAAATAAAAGTGTGATTAAGATGAAATTGTTGTACAATCTACATGTATTCTGAAACACTTAAACGTCATACATAGAAAATAAATTACATTTAAATTTGTTTTTAAAACATGAAAAGAGTATGTATCCTAATCTTTAAATTAGAAATAGTAATTTGAATAAAGATAGATATTGTAAATAAGATACATATTAAAAAAATGTTACACGTTCTAACGTAAATTTTCCCTTGTATGTGAATATTGTAATGTTCTTTTAGGGAAATAAATCCCTAAACTGAAACTGAAATACAAAATTTATTTACCTAATAATTATTTTAAATTAGATCAGATCAGATTTTACATTATTATAGTTTAGTTGAAAGTTTCTTCTAAATGTTATGCTTGTGATCTTGTTCTTAATAGATTTATCTGATTAAATCAGGTCTGGTAACTTTAAAACAACCGCAATATTCTTACTTACTAATAATTAATTTATTTTTGTTAGGTATTTGAAAGAAGTAATAATTATAGTTATGAGAAATTATAAATAAATCGATTTAAACTTCATATTTACAAACTTCTACAGTACCTTACCTTTTTTATAAATTCTTGGAATATTAGAACATAATACGTTATTCTCTAATATATAATATAAAATAACGTACATAACGACAGTATCAGCGTGATATTCTTAATGAACCGGTACATAGCAAGTGTCATCTCTACGCCACTAGTGATGTACCGCCCAGCGCATAATATCCGGCTGCGAAAAACTGGCGGGCACTTATTACGTCAACCGACATAATAATCTCTTCCAGTACATCTACTGGTGTCTTGTCCGTAAGCATAAGATTGTTGTAAATAGTTTGTGGTGGGAGGAGGCTTTAATACAACCTAAAGTTATAGACAACGAAGAAGCAAAAATTATGTGAGAAATGCCAATTTAAACTGATGTTACCGTGGCTCATAATAGACTATCATATAGATAAAGCAAAAAATAAAACTTCCCTACGTAAGTACGTTAAGTATCACCTACTCAGAAAAGAAATAACAAAAGTTCGGAAAACTAACACAAACATATTACCATTAGTCATAGTCATAGTTGCAAAAGGCCCTCAGCGATACTGTATACAATTAAACGCACACATAGATTTATGTGCACTCCAAAAGCAAACCACAATACACACGACCGCAATAGTAACCATAGTTCTGAGAAACACTACCTTCCTAGGAAACTAGTTAGAAATCTGAACCTCCGATTCAATGTGGTTCTCAAGGCGGGTGGTCAGCAATTACCAGCCGACAGGCTCTGAAGACACCAATTATAACGTATTTAAAATAATATAATATAACGTACATAATAGTAAACTTAATATCTTTTTTAAAATATTTTCTGTAAATTCTTTTGTTTTTTTTTCTGTACGCTTAAATCAGTTTAAGACGAAAAACTTTTTATTCATGATTTTAATGACAATAACTAAAAGCAATTATTACTTACTCTTTCCAATTATATGTATAATTATGTTTTAAGATGTATTCTTGATCTCAAACCAGGCAAGTTAAAATGGCTATTCCATAAGAAAAGCAATTAATGTTATTCCGGATAAACTAAACATGTAGAATTATCCACTTTTACTAAATATAATTAAATTTTAGTAAGCTATTAATTTGGATTAATAAAGTCGAAGTTTTTTATATTCAACCGTAACATAGTCTGTAAGAAACATGGTAAAAAGTTACCCCATGAAGTTAATAGTATAAATAATTATACTAAAATAATACTACAGAACGTTTTATATCAAAGATTTTATATGTAAAGAGATGTGTGAGTATATCAAGAATAATATTTATAAGAGGTATAAAAATAAATTCGGAGTAATCAAAGCTCTAAAAAAAAATAAGTATAAGAACAAATAAATAAAAACGTATCCGTAAACGTATATTTTATCCACAATAACTCGCCAGCTCAAAGCAAAATAAAACTAAATAAATGAAGTATTATCACTGTTTGAGTATTATTTAATACATTTTAAATAGCAAATAATATAAATGTATAATTAATATTATTAAAATAAAAACGCGCTGAGAAAGCGTTATTTTTGCATTATGTATTTTTAAAACAATTCTTAATTTATTATGTTGACAGATCAGTCCGTATTATTTTATTTCCGCATTATTATTTTTTATTCCGTAGTATTTTTTAAAATCTTTTTTTTGTAAGGGTTTATACACATTTCATTGTAAAGGCCCTTACAAAAATAAAGATATAAAAAAAATATCAGTCCGTCAGGAAAAGTCAAAGGTATATTTTTTTAAATATAATATTGTCGATTTAATAAAGAATGCATTTTTTTTAAATGTTGAATCTACTTTCAACTTATTTTACAGTGTTCTTAAAACGTTGTTAATATATACTTTCATTGCTAAATATGAATCTGTCAAACTGCTAAGTTGAAGAATATATATAAACGTGATCTAAAATAAAGCCACAAATGACGTCAATTGATATTATTTATTATAAACCAACATGTGATAATAATTACGCTTTGTCATTAATATAGTAATGCTGTATTTGTGTTCACAAGGTGATTGAATTTCTATTTTAAAATATTTGTGACATTACAAACTCTATCAAGCGAATTATAATAATGTCCAAAATAAAGATATGTATTTAAAAAGGAAATTTGAATTTAGAATACATAAAAGAAAGGAACTTGGCATAGTACTCATACTCATAGATTATTATTTATTATATTATTAAAAATAGAGATAAGTTAAATGAATATTTTACTTCCTATTTTTAAACTAACAATAATATTGCTCCTCTCAAATATTTCAGGTTGGTTTTTAAACTGTAAATTATCATCATCGAATATCAAATATCAGAATCTAACTGTTGCTGAAATTTTCAGTGAAATGAAAATAACAATGGAAGGTTGAAATAATTTTGTGTTGTTAGAAAAGACAATTATGTTTCTGATATTGCTTAAAAACCTTTTTGGTTTGGTTATTAAATACCTTAAAAAATACTTTTTAAATAATAAAAAAAAAATGATATTTATTGACTTTATCATCATCTGAATATCCTAAAAGTTAATTTTTGGATGGATTTTATTAGATATTTCCATCCCAATAGTGTTGTTTAATAATCATGTCAATCATGTTAAACAATAAACAAATCTCTCATTTGGGCTTATTTCGTTATTATATAATTCTATATAAGATATGATTATATTCATAATCATACAACTATTAAATAAATATTACGCAAGCTTAAGTTACCATACAATATAGTAAATGACAAACATACCTACCTGTTCCTGAAACCTTTAAGCCCTTGAACGTGCTCATTGCTTAATACTTGTGTCCTTTCTGTATACAGGATTGTTCTTGTTTATTTTTTTTATTAAATATATGAAGGATACGCTTAAGCTTCTTCAAACATAATTATACATTTTAGATATAAAATATTCTTAATGTTTGAAAATATCTATAAACATGTATAGCCATATATTTTCAAACATAAAATTTCGGTAGTGGCATATTTTCAAGGTTTATCTATATATACTGCAAAGTTAGAAACATTGGTTAGGATTTTCGAAAGAAACCTAATAGATGTCACCACCGTCCCGATAAAGACGATCACATATAGAATACTTAATTCACCGAGGCGGACAGCGATACGGTAGCTCAGTTGGTAGAGCGACGGGACGGTTTCCCAGTAGTCGCGGGTTCGAATCCCTGCCCGTATCGGTTTATTTTACATTCTATATTTATATAAATTTAAAATATTCTATATAAATATAAATATAATATCAATTTTAACTAACAGCGACGTAGCAGTAGCCATGACTGTTAGTTTTGACGTATTCTAGTTCGATGCCCAGGGATGACAACTTATACTTACACTTATACATACGCATCCTCTCTATATTAGTTATAAAGGAATGAACCCAGAATGCATAATTACCACTATTATTCAATTTTTTATAAGTATTACTAACAATTCACACTATATCTACTTTCTATACTAGGAAATATTTGTCGCAGAGAAATAAAAGAATTCATAATGTAAACGAGAAGGCTAGCAATGAGTTAATGAGAAAACTAATTTATCCTCTGGATATTTCCTCAGAATATTTCGAAAATGCCTTAAAACACTCTTCTACGGGCTCAGTATGTTGCAACACATTATTTTATAAATTGAAGATAAACGTTATTCAGCACAATAAAGAATACATATAGATAAAATAAAATTCATATCATTAGACTGTCAACAATCATTTAATATTTTAACTTTTTTCCAACAATATTAATTTTACTACTTTACACAGACCGACATTAGCATTATAGATCATACATAAATTATGTCGGCCATAAAATATCTACAAAACTTGTAAAAACATTCTTTAAAAACTAGTAACCGGATAGATGTATTAAGTACCTATACTTCATTATTACAAGCCGGAATTATTAATCCATCTACAATCCAAAATAGTTATCAATATGTTCGTCTGATATTTGTTTAATTTTATCAAAGAAACCAATAAAAATAGATTGAATGAGTACTAGGTAATTGCTAACATAGCCCCGTCCTTATTTCTATTAAACCAAATTTATTTATTTGAAACATTCAAATGAGTTATATACTTTTAAATTATTAGGTCTAAAAGTTTGAATACGGGCCGACTCGTCTGAAATGCCTCTTACATGACACCATGAAGTATTTATTGTAGCCAGCTACATTCAGTACGGTGAGTGTTCTACGAGCCCTATCGGTCGCTACGAGGTCGCTACAAGGAAGAGGGTGTAGCCACACTATCTTTATCACCTTGTGACCAGTCTTGTGCATTTTGTTCATATATTAAAGTCAGGAAACACCACGATAAAGAATTCGTTTGTCACACACAATCAGATTATACCAACATAAAAATTATAAATTGAAAATATAGATACAAATCGAATTTCATAATAATTGGGTCAGGGTCAATGAGCAGGTTTAAAACTAGAACTATTTAGAAATCAAACAATATTTCACTCATCTTACAAAGATCGCGTTTTGTGTTCCATATTATCTTTAGTCTAAAAAAAAATTTATTCACTATGATTTGCTTCATTTCCTTAGCGAAAGTTAACTAAGTATCTAACTAAGTAGTTGACTCAATTTGACAAGAGCAATGCGGAGTGATCAAACGTTTTTTTAAGCGAAAAAAAGGTCATGCGCCATCATAATAACTCTAGCTATGATGATTACAAGCAATAAATATAAAAAAAATGCTTCGAAATCGGTAGTGGCGCGCTAACGAACCATTACCAAAAAGAATATGATAATTAATTATATATCTTTATATAAATATGTCTATTCAATTTTATGTTGAAATTCTTCAAATATAACATTTCCTTTTAGATTAATATTCGGTTGGAACTGCGAGCATAGCTAGTTGTAATTTGTTATATTCAGTTCTTATTATCTATTAATTATAAGGTCATTTAATGAATAGACACTGGTCTCTGGTTGTATTGCAGTCTTTCCAATAATAAACAACTGATAGCTCAATTAAATTCACGCGGAGGCTTTTGAGAATAATTGCGATCTACACTTAATTAAGACTCGATTGTTCCGGTCATACTCGGAAATTCGCTCTTGTTAAACCTTATAGCGCCTATTTACACATTCACAATACCCTTCGTTTAGTACGTGTTGTATTTTTAAGGGTAAGGACATATTATATGTTAAAAAAATATATTATTTATAGGGTAGGTATATCACTGAATTATCATAACCGAACCTTTTTGTACAATAGTTTTGTTTATACAGACAGGGTTATTTGTAATTAATTGGCCACCCCTTGCAGGCAGCCTCTCTACATCAATCCCAACAACATTTATTCTACGACTTTTTTAAATTATTAGTTTAAAAAATTAAGATTTTCCTAAAAAAAATATTTGTTGCCTCTGAACTACTACTAACTCTGAGCGTAGGTATGGCGCCTGGGCATTACCCTTTTAAGAACTTCTTACAAAATACAGAGTAATAAGTAAAAGAGGGAGCAATTTTTTTTTGTGTTGTTTATTAAGATTAGTAAAAAGTCGTAGAACAAATGTTGTTGGAATTGATGTAGAGAGGCTGCCTGCAAGAGGTGGCCAAATAATTACAAATAACCCTGTATACTTTTTATTGATGGGCACGTATCGTTATTAACTTTAATATTAACATTTTAAATAATGCGTTTAAAATTACAGGCCGTAGACTATAGATATAAAGAAAGTCGCCACTCGCTTGTTACTTTGCTAGAACTAAGAAAAGCGATCAATGTGTTTATAATTCGAAACAATTGCGAAACTACGTCGTTCCATTTCAAAAACAATTGGTAATTAGTCAGCATTTTTAGCAATTGTACGTTTATAGTTGATATGAATAAATATTAGACGTCATTTTGTCTGTTTATTCACAACTTCGTTTTTAACTTTGTTGATTATATTATGATAACGTAGTTCGTATAGATTATCTTTTTACATATTTTTATTATGTTGATTGATAAGAAATTAAAAAATACCACTGGGATTAATTCTACTTTTCTTTTAATAATTATCTTATAAGCGTATATCTGCACTCTACTAAAGAGTGATATAAAAAGGACTCTATAAATGTTATCAGTATTATGTTCGATAGTTGTGAGTTTAATTTTATATATGTATATTTTAATTTTTCTAGCTATGGAAAACATTATCTCATTTAATAAAAATATAGTTGTCACTATTGTGTGAAAGTTATTTAAATGGATAAAAATGTTTTTTTTTTTAATAAATTTGCAGAATAATGTAAACAAAATACAACACTATTTAGGGTAATCAGTTCATTATTTTTTCATAACAGCGTTAGCGGTTTACTCTATAGGCACTCTAAGTACAGTATGCTGTTTAGAGTTTGTTTGAGTATCTGTTTGAATGTCTGTATTTTTTTTAATATGTTCTCTTGCAATTTATATAGTGTAAATTATTAAAAAGATAATATTATATACTTTTTATATGAAAATGTGCATAAACTAGACTAATATGATTTCAATAATTTTGGTTGATTTTCAATTTAAGAAAAACAACTTCTTTTGATATTCAAAATGCACATTGAATTATATATATGAATGAATTATATATACTTGCAGTTTTATTTTAACATATATTAACGAGGTAATATTTGAGAATATCAAATCAATTAAATCAATATCAAATCAATTAAATCAATATCAAATCAATTAAATCAATATCAAATCAATTAAATCAATATCAAATCAATTAAATCAATATCAAATCAATTAAATCAATATCAAATCAATTAAATCAATATCAAATCAATTAAATCAATATCAAATCAATTAAATCAATATCAAATCAATTAAATCAATATCAAATCAATTAAATCAATATCAAATCAATTAAATCAATATCAAATCAATTAAATCAATATCAAATCAATTAAATCAATATCAAATCCATTAAATCAATATCAAATCAATTAAATCAATATCAAATTAATCAATTAATATTAGATATTAAAATCAATTTCAATGTGTAATATTAATTGTTCCCTATTCTTATTTGTGTATCTAATGAGAAACGAAGAGTCAAAATTTTCAGTAACAATTATAGTACGACGTAAGCGATTTTGTTTTAAACTTTTGATAATATTTTTTTTATTTAAACATTATTATTCAATAAATTATTCAATAAATTATAATAAACATTTATGATTATATTAAACAAAAATATTGTGATATTGACTTTATATTTATTATTTTAACAACAGTATTGATTAGCTGTTTATTTTTATAACGTTGTTGAAATTAACAAATCCTACTTCAATTAAAGTTTAAACTTTTTAATTATTAATTGAAAATATATATTCATTCCACTAAATTAACAATACATTAGTTGGGAATGCATGTACTAAAAATTTCATAACGAAATCGATCTATATTATTTTATTAGTATCTTTGATAAGAGTAAGAATGGCAAAAGTATGCTTAAATAAAAAAACCTTGAATTTTTGGAATCTATTTATTCCTGATTCCAGTTTTTATAAAACAGAATGAACTAACTTACATTTATGTTACCAAAGTGCATTACATGCTTCATGATCTAACCATAGTATATAATTTAGTAACAAATCGGTATTTTAACGGTAGTAAATAAATATTAAACTACTCACTAAATTTATACAAATAAAAAAGTGATAAACTAACAATATACAGAATTAACGGAATCATAACAACCTATAAATACGATCAGTCATCTTTCAATATTCTGATAAAATAAAGTGGGTGTTATTTCTAAATTTGCAGTGACTATTAACAATGTATCTTACAAACTCGTATATGTAATGAAAATATAATTTATTCTAGTATTAACCATAAGGCATGTAAGTTCTAATTGATACAATAGAGCGGTAAATAATAGAACTAGAACACTGTTATTTTCCCTCTTTCTCGCATTCGCTGAAAGTTTTCTTTTGTAGGTTAGAATACAGTGCTTACCGGACTCAATCATGTTAGTACAATACTTTAGTTATTTACTAATGTGTCTCGTACATAAATCTAATTTCCGTAAATCGATGTCAGATCATTAAAATTATTACTCTAAAGAAATAAACACGATTACATTATTGCAGGTGTTACGTTTATACATATATTATAATGTATAACATTATAATATATTTTTAAATTATGTCATACACACAGACACCAATTATTTATAATTGCAATACATTTGTGTGGTTACATGTTGTATAAGCGCATCCAGCTTTTGGTATGTTTATTTAATATGCAAGAAATCAAAATCTACTCGAGAATTATCACAGGTATAGAAGATAAGGCATTAAGATGCAAGGTGTGTTCGCTTGGCAGATGCAGATGCAGCTAAGGTTTCTTACAAACTCAGCGTGGCGTGAACTTGTCAAATTCTCGAGTATAAATTTTATTTCTTCGTAACATATTTCTGTGTAAGGATTATCGAGCTCTATGTATAAGGTATAGTACATACTGATCTACTCAGTCGTGCGACATAGCGCCATTATTACATTAGATCTACTAAACAGTAACACTATAAAAAACTAAGTATTTTAACAAACAATTATATGCTGAATACCTGCCGTTACCGGCATAACACAGGTTGTAGAATCATAAAGGTTTATACACATCAAGTGGAGCACAGATAAAAAAGTTTTATATAAAATCTATAGACTATAAAAGGCATTTTCATTTAAGAATGTAATTCAAGAGTAATACAAAAATATGCTATTTGTCACAATGAATGCTGCAGCAAACTGTCTCTTTTGATGCCTATTTACTATCATAAGATTTAAGGAGACACAGAATTTATAAATGAAAAAAGTTTTATGAGAAAAGAAAAATACAGACTATATAATTATATATGACCAGTTGACAGAGTACGCATTCCAGGATTTCAGAATAAGGCTCGGCACAGATAGTCGATTATGACTGTTGCATATCAGGTGCATTTTTGATTTCACTTTCACGTGTGGTTAATGCTTCAAATTCAAGATTGTATTGCCAGTTAAAATAAAGTTGACGGTAATAAAATGAAAATCGCTCGTCTGCGTTTAGCCTTAGTTATAAAAAATCCCATTTTATGCTCGCAACTTTAAAACAGTTGATAACGTTGAAGTCACCTATAATTGACACGTTTTATGATTTTCTATAAACTACTAATTCTAATTGTGGTATTATTTATTGGTTTTTATTTGAGCCACTGATTGGTTACTTACGAACTAAAATCTTAGTAAAATATATTTTTAATATTATTGAACCTTACATTCCTAGTGACAATAAAATGCTATACTTTGGTGTTATACGATTTTGTGAATGTACTTAAATTTAAAAGGCAGTGAATACTAATGTTATTGCTTTTACTATAATAGGGTAATACGATTGCTTTTATATTGAATATAATTGTCATAACTAAGTTATAATAATTGATAATGTTTCTAGCCTATGTTTTGATATTAATTTTATATACACAACAGAAAAAAGATTGTATGTAGGTTGTCGTTACTAAGTCCATATTATAGAAATGCCCCATGACCATTTTATTCCATTTATTCAGGGGTAAATAAGTTATAAGACATAAATAAAACTTTTATTTTATGTAGACACATAATATAGACATTTATTTCATTTTTAATAAACAACTTCGAAGGGGTTAATAAGTTGGAGACGTATTTATAATGTTTATTACGTTCCTGACAACATTATATCGTTTAAATATACATAATATAACAAAATTTAACATACAATATAATACAACATTTATAATCGCGACAGTTGTTAATAATGAAGCGATCTTGAATGAATCATCTCTTACATTGAAAATTGTGATAAAATCCCGTAGGAGTTAGAATCCTATATATTTCAAAATATAAGTCATTTGACTTCTATATTCATACCCTTTACATATGTCATTGACTTAATTGACATACGAATGCAGAACGTGTCTTGAATACGTGAAGTTTAATAATGATTGGATGTGGATTTTCACACTGAATTAATATTGGTATTATTTTTTACAGGAAAGAACATTTAAATATCATGTATATTTACTAAAGCGTTACATTCAAATTGCACGATATAGTAATATACAGACTACTCTACTTTTTATTCACTAACATTTATTATATCGTGGTAGTTACATATTATTTCATATTTGTAGACCGAGATCTGGGGTACTTAGTAAACTAATCTTATCTTTACCTTATGCTACAAATGACACTCACTTGTGTGCGAGTCGTCAATGGTAACACTAAACGATCTTATTCTACAAGAGCTCGTAATCCAACACATATACATTTACCTACACAGTGATATAATGTTTGATCAAATCACAATACATGTATTTTATGATACATTTCTAACATCAAAGATTAATATCACATTAATCTGCAATAGTACATAAATACATATATATGTAGCTCGTGTACTGCATGTCAACAAAAATGTAACAACAGAAATATCGAATCAGCGGAGCATTTATTAAGCCCACAAATAATCTACCGTTTGACACGTAAAAAGGTTTAAATGGTATTTCCTTTTGACGTGAAAACAGAAGTTTAAATTAAAATCAAAATGAAATAAAACCTATACTACTGCAGATTTATAAAAGATCAACGCTTGAGGCTTTATTTGAATTCACATTCGCCATGTAAAATATTTGCAGAAGAGTTTTATTGCGTCGAAAATACTACACAGGTCACAGTAAACATGCAAAAGCCACTGAAACATCTAAATTATAGAATAGTTACGCTACTTTGGCAAGAATCCTATTTGTACTCATGTGCATATCAGTGTTTTTAATTCAGCAAATATGATCTCTGAATAATCGCTGGTAAAAGAAATCAATTCCTGTGACTGAATCGGTACCCGCTTACTGACAAATCTTATTCAATCATATTTGTTTTTTAAATTAATATTATCTTTAATCTGTGCATTGACTTATCTGTAATTGATATTATACTTGTATTTATATACTTCAAGTAATATCAAAATTCCCGCGTTTTAGATACTTAATGATATGTCATTTATTAAACAGATTAAAACACAGATAACATATTTTTTCCAGCTACCGCGTCTAACTCGCGATAAACAGACCTTTAAACAATTGTATACACAACTAACACATATTTTTTTTGAGATATTTTACTTGTCATTATGCATATTATATATTAAGTGCTCTTAAAGTCAAGCGATTAAACCGGATTATATTAATATAGTTAAGTTTTAGTATCTATGTATTATTCCATATAAAAATTAAATTCTTGTACCGATAATGCATTCTTGCATCTGAATGAGGATTATGAATGGCATTGATCAAATGAATGAATGAAAAAGGTCAAACTCACTGTTTCCATGTCACGTAATGTTATTTGTTGGCTGAATGCGTTTGATTATTACACGAAATGGTGGGAAAAGTAGTGTTTTGATATAAATTATAAGAAATTATTATATCCAATTTTAATATAAGTAACATTAAATATGATATGTTTTTTCTTAGGGTTGTAACGATAATGAAAGATTAATTTTATAAATCTCTTAGATCCCAACAATAAATAATGTTGAAATGAGATGTATTAATGAATTCTAGATATTTGTATTACATGTACATTTACTATTTAGGCCAAAATAAAACGATAACAAGGTATAGTAAAATTGACACTAGAAATATTGAGGAATAAAGTGAATTATTTTCATTCTACAGATATAGTGACATGAAAGGGAAACGGATTACGTCAATCCCGTCATTTATGTCGAGTAAACGGAATGCAATACATCACAAACTATAAAGTAAAATAAATATAAATAATTTATATTACAAACATATTACTATTATGTTTTCACGTTACTTAGGCCGACTTATAAATTGTACATAAATAATAAATATAATAAATATAAATTAAATAAATTTTAATTAACATTTCAGTGTCAATTAATAAATAATAAGTTGATTTAAATATAATAATTTATTTTATTCTGTACAAATACAATTATCTTTGGTGTGATTAAAACAACATGTGACTACAAGAAACAAGCACTACTTAGAAAATAATAAAACTTAAGGTTAAGCAGAAAAATTAAATTAAATTAAAATCAATAATTATATACAGAAATATAAATTATAATAAAAAATTACAAAATGTTAAATGATTACGTTACGTACCTTTATTACGTAAACGTAAATAATATACTAATTATTGCATACAAAAACCCCTTCAACGCATACGTAAAAGGATACATATGCGTCAATTCATAGTCAATAAAACTTATAATACACATAGATGTACAGTCAGCAACAACAATTATAAAACTAATTATATATTAGGTCTGTACCAATAATAATAAAAATTCACAAAAAAAAAAACTAAAAGCAAATACAGCTCGAGTACATATAATTATTCATATTATTAATGAATTATTGGGTGTTAAATGTAATTCTACAAATCATTTAACTACATTATCACAAATACATGACATTGAGCAAAATACTGACTCCTCTAGAAGCGCAAAATTTAATTGAAAAAGATAGTACTCTACTTGTATATTATATGTAATGAGTGAGTGAGACAGATAGATTATATAATACTGCTTACCACAGCCTCGTATATATTATATATACAGACGGAATACGCAAAGAAATTGGTGTCCAAAAATATCAAATATAACCAAAATATCCTACGTTATAGAGGTAGAAAATGTAAAATATATTTAGTGCGTTAAAGAATAAAAAATAATATTCTAATAATAACTGTTAAAAAAACAGGATTCCTTTTTGTATACCGTCTGTGTCAATAAAAGATAAATAAATTTCGACCATATATACATCACCTATATATATAGGCCCTAAATTGTCAATAAAGAAAATAAATATAGTGGACGAATTTAGTGAAAGCAGATAGAATCTTAGAAGGACTTATTTCATCACTTACCATCATCCGAGTATCTAAAAAACTCACAGATTGAGTAAATTTAACATATTATTAGAAAAATACATATATTAATGGTGAATGGTGAAATAAGTGTGAAGACTCGTATATCGTATCGGGGTTCTGTGCTTTATATTTCCGACAGCAGCTCTGAGTAGTAGTGAGTGGCGCTCAGGTAGTCCAGCAGACGCCTGGGCAGAGGCAGGTTGTTGATCAGATCACGCCGAACGTATTTTAAAACGACAAACCTGCAACATAAACATATTTATAGCTTCACTGCTATTCCACGGCCATTCTAATAATATAATAAAGTTCGCAATTGTAAAAAATATATCAAGTGGAAGTATACTGAACCACTAATTTTAGATATTTGTTGTGGTGTTTCTGTTTATAAGTTGATGTCTAGATTGTCTAGAGTCTAGACTAGACGGATATAGTTTGGAACTATCTCGAATACCGGTCGAGTAATTCCTGGTATAAGTCTATTTCAGAGTCAATATCGAAAAGGTATTTATTTAACACTCTTTTAAGAAAAGAGTTTGGTTATTATGAAAATATAATATTATCATAAAATAATATAGTATTATATTCAGTTAAAACCTTTACGAAGTTGAAAATAACCCTACATATTAAAATAAAAACAAACTGCAAACAAGTTTCGCTATTTTGTCAACTTGGCATTTAAAGTTATATTAATAAATATTTTATCACAAATATATAATTATAAATGTACAAATGTACATTCAACAAGGTATTAATAAAAATAATCTTGGAATAATAACAAAATAACTTTTTATTATATTATAACACCTTATTTAATAATAATTTAATATTGATACATAAGCCGCCCCGTTGGGCGAGTGGTTAGCACAGACGCCTAACGTATCACGCCACAAAAGGACTCGGGTTTGATTTCCGACAGAAACAGGCATGTATGTGATGAGCATAGATGTTTGTACTTCTGGATTGGCCGTTTATTAAATATATTATCTAACACTCTTAACACAAGCAACAAATTTGCTTACCTACAAATTGATCTCAATCAATTAGTGTAATTTGTTTAGTGATATGATATTATTATTATAAATAATCTAATCTATAATTAAGTTATAAGTAAAAACTTAACAAATATTATACGACACATTAAAATGTATGTAAAATAAAATAATTTTCAAACGTGTATATATTTAGGAGTGGTATTAAAAGCTTTGGTATGCATTTTAAACATCGCAGTTGCCAAACCGCAGCGAGGCATAGTTGGTAAGCTTATTTATATAAGAGGTTTCTTCGTTACCCACGCAGATATAATAGAACAGGGAATCCCAAGCTATTTTAGACAAGAGGCGATTCCCAAAATTAATTTATACCTCAGACTAATATCGTACTTTTTTTTAAATCATTACTTTTATTATTTTTTTAATTGTGTCATTAAAATTTTCACATAACTATACCATAAAACTTAATTTGAAAAAATAAATAGATATCAAGTGTAAATAAAAATTGTTAACACAAATATAATGTAAAAGATACTTATACATATTGATTTGTAGATAACATATTGATTTGTAGATCTCGTAACCCCCAAAAACCATATATATATATTATTTATTACTCAATATAAATCATCTACTTTGGGAAACCCAGTATTAGAACATCACTACCAAATGTATATGTTTTAACTTAAATAGTTTATAAGGCAAGTATGGAGAATACTGAACTACTTAAATTTATCCCCGCTCTTGTATAAATCTAGATCGGATTGAACAAACAGCCGTAGACAGAAACAACAGACCATTATTACTTCAAACGTTATGTTTCGTTTGGTTTGGTTTGGTTTGGTTTGGTTTGAGGATTAACACTAGGTAACTGGGGGTACTCTTACTTTACTGTATTATTTCTGTAATCGATTAAAGTATTTAAATAAATAAAAAAAAAATCTGGTATAAACGTATATAAAATATTAATATTATATTAAATATATCTAGAAACAACATATCTATTTTTATTTCTGAAATAATAGTGATATTATAATAAAAAAATTAATATGTGGTTTGGTTATTTAAGACTTGTTTTAGTTATAACTAGAGTATAGTCTAATTGCATTTATCTAGCATCATTTAAATAATAATTGAAAAAATATCTTAGAGGGTATTTTACATTAATCTTATTATTAAGATAAGAATATAAGTAACCTTAAGTAAAAGTAAACTTATCCATCTAAATATTTTTTTCATGTTTAATGACAAAATGTGGAAATAATGATTATTTAATATTCCAAATCTCGGTCTTCTCATCATCAATAGCTCATATGACATTCTCTGTAATTGGTAACGTAATATTGACTGCAAATGTTTGGTTTATTTATCTATATCTTATTATATATTATAAATATAACTGCCGTGTTGATAGAGTGATTAGCGCAGACGTCTAACGTATAGCGACGCAAAGGAGCGCGGGTTCGATTCCCGACATGTACACCGTACAGAGACATACGTATATGATTTGCATAGATGTCTGTATTTCTGGATTTGGTCGTTTATTAAATATATTGGAAATATTTATAATACGTATTTCTATGTATTTGTATCGTTGTCTAATACCTTTAAACACAAGCAAATAATTTGCTTACTTAGGGGTTAGATCAAAAGAAAATAGTTCATAGCCCAATCATAAATGATAATAACATAAATAAAATGAAACTAAAATTTAATAACATAAGATTTCAGCTAACATTTTAGTACAAACACAGATTAATGAAATGGATGAAGCAATAAAAACTAAAGACTTATTTTCAAATGTATAAATCTCGTCGCAGCATCCCTGTGATGAGCCCGAGATTAAGTACAGGATTACTGCAATTCAGAATTCATTCATTTTCATTCATTCGTTCATAAAATTATGAAAATGACTGTCAACATATTATGTTACTCTTCCAACATAGAGCAACTCAATAACTTTATAATTTTATTGAAAACCTATCAGGCCGGTAACTTAATAATATACCAAGGTACGGGGACTGCGAAAACATTATAATTTGATTAATTCCTACATCGATGGCATTAACATCCTCCAACTACTACGAAAACTAATAAAAACAACCCTTGCTAAAATAAACCAAAAATTCACTATGCTTTTAAAATAATGCGTTAATTTTTTTAAATACGATAAATAAAAGAATGTTTAAAATTTGAAAACACTTATAGATAAAAAACGTGAATTTTCCGATTTTTTTTTTTCCTATAGTTAGGTTAGGATTCCGTTTGAATCGTTTTTTCGAGAAACCGAAAAATAACTTTTCATATAAACATAAACCGAACGGTTAGTTTTAATTTAATTAATTAATTTTTATTTAAGTGTCGGCACTGATAAAACTAAGAAATAAAATTAAATAAATAAATAATTTAATTTCAAAGGCTATATTCAACGTTTCAATAAAGGATACGACATATTCAACATTATCACTATAAATAATATTTGAACAGTCGCATACGAATGCAAATACAATTATATGAGCCGCATTCAATAATCATGCTAATAAGACCAATAGAAGCTGTGTATGTGTGGGTGTGTGTCTGTACGTATGTGGGTGTATGTATGTCTATGTGTGTGTCATACCGGGGTTGTTATGAAATATGCTCACGTTTCAACCCTCTTTAATGAACACTTCTCTATCATATTAATAGAATAATGCATTTTATCCCGAACATGGTTTCTATCGAAATATATCAATTATTTTTAATTTTTATATTTCAAAATTGCTTTGATTATACAAAAATATTATTTAGAAGAAATTTCGGTTATTTTTTTTTCTATTCTGCTCCTTATTTTTTTCCGTCAAAATATATATCTCCTACATAGAAATTACTATATATTGTGGCCTAAAGATCTAATTGATTTTACATTTATTGCTAAAACTCAAAGTTTACTTAATTAGGAACTTAATAATAAAAAACTTTAATGTATACATGTAATAATATTAGCGCCAGAAGTTTTAGTGAATCTTATGGAACTTGAACAAAGGAAGTGTTTCCTTAACTGTTTTTTGTATATTTTTTTAGTTTAATAACGTTGATAATATTTTAATAATATTAAATATAAGTTAGCTTTATAAATATAAATTATTAAATCTATTTAATTTAATATAACCGTTTCATAAATTCAAATATATAAACTTTGCAAAAATTTAATATCAAATATTGAATTGTGTATTTTTTCCAATTAAATTAACATTCTTATAGCAATTCAATCGAAACTAAGTTGAATTTTAAACAATTTAAAAAGCTGTACCTAAGCTAGGCAGCTAGTCTATAAAATCATTTAAGTTTCCCTTTGACTTTGAAATGATCTTACTCTAGATATATAAATATATAAATTATACAAGAGACATGTGTGTATAGAACATAACTCAATTTCCTTCCGCCTAGCTCACTCTAGATCTATTCATCTTGTGTATTTACCTTCTAGTAAATATACAAAGGAAGCAATTTCTCTAAAGGGAAATGTTAGTATTTCCCAGAAATCAAATACGCTTACTTTATTAACTTGTGTCGTTTGATAAGTCAAAATGCAATATATTTTAAAGTGAAGACTACTAATTGCCTCACTGACCCATCGAAAGCTGGAACCATTCATTCACTATATTTGAATATTCCCTTCATAATACGGACAATTAGAAATTACATTGAAATATGTTCCGTACATAACTTTTGATAAAATTTTGATTTGATTTATTAATAGTTTTATTAAATTTAAACTTTAATAGAAACTCTTATATACATTCGTACTCAGTAAAAAATATCTTATAAAAAACAATTTTAAACTTTATGTTAATAACATATTTAAAGCTGACAGTAATTTCTTTTCAAACCGTCTCTAAAAGAGAAAAAAAGGTACTTAGTCTTGTGTTATCTAGTACGAATTAAATATTTTATCTGTTAATGAAAAGGGAAGACTCTTGAAACTAAGACTCAAAGCGTTTGATATTACTTAGGGTATAAACAAATATACACACTGGTAATATAATTTTATTTAAAGCATATTAAATATTGTTAATTCCTCACGCTGCTATATTTTATAAATGATAATATTTCAAATACTATAATAATGAACTTCATTCAATAATATCATAAATTTGTGTTCAGAATAAAATAATATTTTTAGTAAATTATGAACATTGATTACCACATAATTTTTATTTCAACTAAGATAGATGAATCTACAATATTTAAAATATTAGAAGATTATAATATACATAAACGTCTACCTGTTGCCTTATTAAAATAAGCAAGGTTCAGTTTTTACCGTTTGGGTATGGAACCCTAAAAATTTCAAGCTTTTTTTACAAGGACATACAAGTCGTTTGATAATGTAAATACATAGTGAGTATAAGTTTATTGTATTAATTAGTAAACCAAACTAAATAATATGGTGATGTTTACTTTGAAAAAAATACAATAATATATCTTTCTGGTAACAATATAATATTGGTTAGAATATAATAAGTCTAACAGTTAACCATGCCATAGTTCTATCCCGGACAAACAATTCACAGATGAAACAATGAGTTGCCCTAGGGGAGACATAGACCATCTCTGTATTCAAATGTAGGAGAGGTCAAGAGCCAGTCAATAGCAAATTTCAACGTTTCTATAAGGTATTTCTATGTAACCTTTGTACTGGTCTCGCCTAAAATTTTGGCAGCTTCAATTTTAGCCTGTATTAGTATTGTGTTTGTTTAGCTTCACAGCGTATCAGGCTTAGGTTTGCTGAAATTAATATTGACTAACAAGATACACAAGATATGTGTATGTGTGTGTGTATAAATATGTATCTATGATTGTTTCTATGTAGGTATGTGTGTATGTAAGTGGGCTCTATAAATAAGTGCAGTGACGAGATTAAGTTACATCTTATAAGTTCATCGATTTTAGCTCTAACTTAATATACAAGATCATTTTATAGAACCTAATTAATCTTACTTTGTTATAGATACATACGTAATCTGGATAAGATCCAGGTATTATGAAAAGATTAAAAAGATTATTTAATTTTTTATAAATAGCTGGTATTTAATAAATTCCTGAAAGCTCTCTATTTTTCCTACAATCTTATATAAAATAATATTATTTCAAGGACCAACCTGAGAACCTTAATAAGGTAAGTTATTTTTAATTCAAT
Organism: Napeogenes inachia; assembly: GCA_959347355.1. Classification (NCBI taxonomy): domain Eukaryota; kingdom Metazoa; phylum Arthropoda; class Insecta; order Lepidoptera; family Nymphalidae; genus Napeogenes; species Napeogenes inachia. The sequence continues at coordinate 10,390,418 of OY365800.1, read as the reverse complement.
ATTTTTTACTCATAAAAATAAGTTTTTAAGTAGCATTTTTTTTTTCGTTTCGTTTATTATCTCTATGATATATTAATTTAATGATGTTATAGAACATTTATTGAAAATATAAATACTATATTGAAATATTTAAAAGAAGTGTTAATTAATCTTAAAACCTAATACTTAGACCTTCTGAAGACTCCTTAAACAAGACTTAGACCTTATGAAAACTCCTTAAACAAGTTATACTTAAAAGGATCCATCATGAAGGAAGTTTTATTTTGAATTAATTTAATCTTTTACATAATGTCATAATGTATTTATATTATTTAAGACTTAAGTGTGACTTAAAAATATATGACAACCCGTTTGAGTTTCCGTCACTAGCTCTGCCTGCGGCAATTATTCGAGTTGGTGATAGATTTTAAAAATAGGTTTCTATAAAAGTGACTTAGATTTTCTTAACATTAAAATATATAAGTTAAAATATAAAATCGAAATATTTCTATAGAAATTGCATCAAATTTCCACCTGATAGAACCGCTGGATTCAACACGTGCTTGATATTATCATTCGGAAGAATACATTCCAAGCATATTTAAAAATACATTCACTGCCTAGTAATACTTTCACGATACCTTATATAAATAGAAATATAATAATAATGTGTATGCATTTCGTTAAATAAATATTTGCATGTATTTTTTAATTAATTCATAATAAAAGTAGGGAAATTGGGGTTGGAAGTAAGATTTTATTTTAAAGTGACATCTTTTTACTGTATATTTATTTGATTAAGTAACTATTCAGTATCTGAATTTAAAATACATTTTCTATAACAAACCATAGGTTTAGAATTAAATGAACAAATTAGAAAAAAACGCCTTTACTTTACCCCGCACCAGGGGCAGGTTGTTACACTACCGGGGCAAAATGTTACAAGCAAAACCAAATGTAATAAAAACCTTATTATTAAGAATATTTTTATATACATATGACCAGTTCTTACCCACGACACACTCTACCTATAAATATATAAATTAAATGGGATACAAAATATCAGACAAAAATATTCATCTTTTACGCTTTCTTAGTCATTTTTATACAATACCTTTCTTTTTTACTGCTGAAAAATTTGCAGTTTTCTTAGTTGCTTCTATGGTTTTCTTAATATATTGTACTAGGTATATTTTCTGAACATGATTTTTAATTTAACTCTTTAGTTAACTTAATTTTTTTAGATTTTGTATCTTTCTTCTTCTACTGTTGCAATGACAAAGCATTTTTTTCGAAGTATCAGTCACGTCATAGCGAAATTGCGAGTTTTACGTGTTATATTCGTTTCCTAGCAGCTACTTTAAGATAAGTCTACTGTCAAATCCTTAGAATTTCTAGCAACTGGGTAAGTAAAAATGGAGATATTGCATTCTGATATGGTACTCGTTATGGGTGAATTATGAGTTTGTGAGCCGGATTTTCGGTATCTGTCTTCTGTGTCATAACAAGACAATTTTCTATCATTGAGTTAGTCGTTTTTTTTATTATTCGTTGAAAAGAAAAACCATATCACATGTTACAACCTGCTCCAAGCAAATGTCATTTTTAACCCCAACGTCTAAATTAATCTTTTGAGGTTACGTTACAAAAATACTAATTAATATATCTGTTAAAACGTAGTTTTATCGCAAAAAGAACGCGCAGGAATAACACTTAGGACGCAAGAATAATACTAGACACATCTTTGATTACTTCAAAAACAGGTTGTAGACCAAAATTACGTATAATAGAAAATGTTACAAACGTTAGGTTTTTTTTACTGACACCCCGTGCTCCTGCCACAAAAACTCTGGAGTCACAGGCTTTCGCGGGAGGTGAGCTGATAGTGGCGGCGATATTTAACTCTTTTTAACGTCACTTAAGCATTCTCTGGCCTGACTTTATTGTCATTGTAACTACTTACCCCTGTCGCAACCAGCCCCGGTCTCCCTACATGTAATAATTGTACATTTAATAATCAAATAAATATATAAACAATTAACGCTACCTGTTTTACGATTAGCATTATTTATGTAATAATTAATATATATAGTTGTCACTTCTTTCAAAACAACCGAACGGAATTCAATGAAATTTTGATTGATAGAAAGACTTTCCTAACTGTTCTTTGACTACAGCTCGCATGCGGGCTGGTTCGACAATGACCACTTTTATAGAAGATTATATATTAATATGTTAAACGTTACAATGAATGAGAATCAAAGCCATTTCCTTCCTCTCCTATACTCCTACAACTACTTCTACTCTGCTCCATTTACGGATGGGAAAGAAATTGCAAATTTATACTACGATTATCAGATGAACAATTTCTCATATTACTTAATAAAAAAAACATGTTTAGAATAAAAATCAAGTCTATTAAAATAAAGGACACTAACAACATAACATTCCAGTTTTATCCTATTTTCTATTATATTTTAAAATTGTAATAATTATTTTGTAATAAAAATATATAACAAAAAAATATGTAAAAAAAAAAGTTAATCTAAATCGTAAAATATCATTTAAGATTTATAAAAATATAAAATTGTTTAAAGTCAATAGAAATCGGCCATTTAATTCTAAACTTTTTTTAAATACTTTTTTTACTCAGCAACCTACCGTTAGATAGTTGACGGACGCGGGATAGACAATTAGTGAGAAATGCCGGACAAAAGCTAGTAAAATTTGTCGAAGTCGTTTAATTGAAAACGTGTGTACAACAAAAGATACGGAACTGAACAGTTTCACTCGAATTACTTACTATGCATGATTCTAATTTACTGCCCAATTTGAATTTCAAATCTCACGTCATTTCATTTAAGAAAGTTAACCTTTTTAGCACTTAATGTATTGTAATATACAGAGTTGGACAATTAATTTATACTCGTATTCGGTTGATTTTGTTAAATTTATTAACAATAACATTAAACAGAAACAGACTAATTAACTAAATAACTAACTGGTTAAATTATCAACATTTTTTTTATAATTTGTATCCAAACAATTATGATTTATTTCAATTCTGGAATTCGATGTAAAAAAATCAATCTATCTACGGTAGATTTAAAGTCAAAAATGTTTGTCGATACATAGGTAGTTTTTAACAAAACATACAGGTAACTGTTATCTAGACAAACTAGTAGTTATCTATTTTGATTCAACGAGCGAATCTACTCTCAACTTTTAACGATTTACATCAGCGATTTTTGACGATCTAACACTGATATATTGTATGGAGTATGAAATTATTAGAATTACAAAACAAAATAAGATTTATTAACACGTAAATTAATTAAGTCCACAAAAAATAAGCAAATAAAAAAATTGCAAATGCTAAAAGTTGTTATAAAATTTCCCATTACATAATAAGACTCGTATTACTTAAGAGTAAATGCAAAAAATCAACAAAATTTGCAAGTGCTAAAAGTTCTTATAGAATTCCATGACAATGTACCATTTTCAGTTTACGAGATACACACGATATTTCACTTAACAATACCGGTAAAACCGGTAAACGTATTTCAGTTGAAATGAACAGAATGTCACCACCTGATGATCCATCTTCTGTTATCAAACATTTGATAATCGGTTACACAAGGTGGTCGAACCCTATTGTAGTGTTTGAGTCGAGTCAAGTAACTGGAGCTGTTGTATCAACATATCTCGTGATAATACTAAAAAAAAATTGTTATTTTTTCTTTAGAAACAAAAAACTATTCAAATTGAAAATAATTTCCCATATTATTAAATCATTCTAAAATAAAATGAAAATCTTGAATATATATATTTTTAATAGAATAACGACAGATATAGCATATATATTTCTTGCTTGTATCACATTATTTATAACATAGACTTAAATATAAATAGCATTTTGTTATATGCTAATGTAATTCCAGTGAAACGTACTTAATGAACTCAAACTATAGTTGAGACGAAGGCTTTGCTATAAATAGATATTATCATAATATATAAAATACAAAGTATATATAGTTGAACTATAAGATAACTAAGTATTTGCTGGTTCCAATGCCCAAGCTTCATTCATAGTTAGCGTGATGTGACGTCACCAGACTGTCAAACGTAACCAAATTATTTTGTACCAGATATCAGCTGAGTTGGAATGGTTCAAATTTCTTTATATATTATATACACATATATGTTTATATGTACTATCTAAGCATATCTATACAGTTATTTAGTTGACCACCTCTTGCAGGCAGCCTTTCTATATCAATCCTAACATTTGTTCTACGACTTTTTAAAAATCTTGATAAACAACACAAAAACCTGCAAGAGGTGCTCAACGAATTACAAATAACCCTGTATATTTCTTAGTCGTCACACTCTTGCCAGCGTGGTCGTGGCCGACACATCAGGGTTAGTGACATGCTTCACAATTTATCGCCACTCCTCTCGCATCGTTGCCTTTCTCGTACACTCGTAGAGTGAACCATCAAGCGCAGCCTTCACCTGGTCAGTCCAGCGCATAGGCGGCCTGCCACGTGGTCTTATACCTTCAACTCTTCCCTGTACTACAAGGCGTTCTACTGACGTATCCCCCCGACGCGAAACTTGTCCGAAATAAATGAGAATGCGACCTTGGACCATGGAAAATAGACGCTGTCAGACGCCGAGCTCCTTGAGGATGGAAATGTTGTTTTCCGTCCCGTTTCCGTTGAATTCCGTCCACGATATGCCAAGCATTCTCCTTCCGTACCACATTTCTAGAGCGTCTAGCTTCTTTTTCTCACTTTTTCTTAATGTCCACGTCTCCGCACCATAAAGAAATATGGGAAACACTAGCGCCCTGACAAGTCGCATTTTCGTGGCTTTCGTGATGTTTCTATTTCTCCATACTTTCTTAAGTTTATCCATAGCAGACTTTGGCAGAGTTTAGCAACGGCGTATAGCCACGCCGTTTGGACTTTATCCGCCCAGCCACCGCGGTTTGTAATCAGCGCACCAAGGTAGATATATGATTGCACGACATCGTTTGCAATCTTGGCAACATTTGGTGAGTTATTGTTAGCTCGATCAATAATCCACATGTTGGTGCTTGCGAACCACTGTGGTTGGCTTAGATGCAGTTACAGCTGTTACAAAAAGATGTTTAGCCTGACCTCACAGCTGATCTGGGGATGCCGATTGGGTATTTAAGTTAGTCCACTGAGACCAATCCTTTTCGATTGTAGTCAGGAATTCAAACTTATCCACTGGTAACAGTTTCCTCGGCTTTTCAACGTTTCTAGCAACTCTGTTTGATGAACTTTAGCTACTAAAAGTTGGTGGTCTGATCCGCAATCGGCACCGAGCAGAGTGTGAACATTCCTTATGGAAGTTTTCCATCTTGATCCAATCAAAATGTAGTCTATCTACGATAGTTGCCAGCAGGTGATACCCATATGTAAAGTCATCTCGGATGGTTTTGGTAGAAACTGTTCGCTATAACCAAGTTGTTCACAGCGGCAAATTGTATTAAGCGTTCACCTCTCTCATTACGCTGGCCAAGTCCAAATTTTTCTGCACATGGGCTTAGCTGATTAGCATGCTTTCCTTTCTTCGCGTTCAGATCACCCATTAAAATAAGCAGTTCTCTTTTCGGGATTTTACCCATAGTTGATTCCAGTTCTCTATAAAACTGTTCCATGTCCGCGTCATCTGCTCGGCTGGTTGGTGCGTACAGCTGTATGATGTTTGGGTTGACCGGCTTCGCCTTCAGTTTTAAACTCAACACTCGATCACTAACAGCTTCATATCCCATCACAAAGTTGTGAACTTTTTTTGGTAAAACTAAGGCAACTCACATTAGACATTTCGGCTGTTGTCGTCATTTCCAGAGAAGTAGATAGCACGTGTCTCGGATTGAAAATGTCCATTACCTTGCCAATGAGTCTCACTTAGACCACAGATGTCCGATTGCTAAGCGGATTGCATGCCACCTTTGATTACTTTGTTGTACCTTTATGACCACTTTCTTTGGGAAAATAGTGCAGTAGTTTCCCCTTGCTTTCTGCACTAGACATTTTAGTGGGTATTTAATCCTCAAGGCAGCTGATGCCTCTTCTACCCGGTTGCCCGGCCAGTTGTATGGTTATACCGCCATCGCTTGGTATATATGTATATATTGTATATGTCTGAACTATTCTATATTTAAACCACGCTGCAAATACATTCTAGATATAAAGAGAGTTAAGATTAAAATTAAATCTAATTTCTCCAACCAAATTACAATTAAAATGAACTAATATCTAATTTTCAACCACAGTGTTAATACATTTTATTAATCGGGATTTTGAAACTTAATTTAAATCCTTTAAGAAAATTTAAATTTTATTTTTAGCATTTTTTTGTATATTGATTGATCAGTTAGTTATTGTATTTAATTAAATACTTTTAATGACGGCTTCATCTTTTAAAATGATGAACTTCTATACCAACTTTCATCCCTTTTTTAGGTCTCTTTATAGATTACAAGTTATATTATTATTGAGGCCTTACGTCAGGCATAAGCCTACATTTTAATTTAAATTTTCAATGCACGTAAGGTATAAAGCCTTCGATAACTTCGATAGATCAGACCCTTAGTATTTTTAGTATTAGTATTTTTAGTATCAGTATTTATATACATATGAAGGCTTTAATTTAAGGTTAAAAAATAATAATATTGAAGTAACTTATAAGTTTCACTGACAAAGAAAATTATATTGTATACATTATGACAATATTTAAATAATATTGTTTATTCTTCAATATAAGAAAATGGTCTTACTAAAAACATGGTCTTAGTAATATCGGAGTTTAATAATCGCTTAGAGATAAAAAAAACATTTAATGAGATACTTAAGTTTTAGTACTAATATAATCAGATAATAATCCCTTTAAAGTACCAGTGAAAATATCATAATAAAATGTATATTACATAAATTATAAATATTTTCTGTGTATTCTATATATAAAATATTTTATAATTAAACAGTATTTGTTTACTACTTATTAACGTGCATGGTTTAAATGGAATAAAATTATGAATATTTAATTTAATATTGAAATAATAAAAAAGTGGTAATTTAATTATTTATTAAATGATGCTGCATATTAAATTATGTTAATTAAATGACTTAATGAAGTTGAGGTATCTAGAGAACTGCTGACATTGAACTGTTCAGGCCTACATATGCGGTCCCAATCATTATGGGATCGGCGTATCCACTTAAATCCATCCACGTGGTCTACCACAGTGTAGTATTAGTCTATGCATGTGTGAGCTGTTTGTATGTGTGCGTGCATGTACAAATACATATGTGTAATTATACTCCCAGTTATTTATTATCAATGTTATTGATGTTTCATCCGTGATATATTTAAAAAAATACTCTTTTTAAAGAATTTCAATCTGTTCCCGAACTGTTACAATATTGAAGTTTGATAAAATTGCCGATTCGCCTGTAACAGTTACGTCAGGAAGTAATAAAAAATGGACAACGTCCCTAATATAGTCATATTAAAAACAGTGACTGGAAACAACGAGTTAATACCAGGAAGCTGATGTGTTAAAAGTAATTAAAAATAAAAGCTGTATAAAAAATGTATATATATTTTAGGAAAACTTGTACACGCGTCTACCTTTTAAAATGAAGATCAACTGGGTAAATATAAAATTGAATCTAAAAATAAGTTAACTGGCCTTTTCATTATTAAACTTAACAGAGATACCAAAACACTCAAAAGACCAACTTTCAATTTGAATCTATTCACTAACTTCAACTAGGATTATAATATATTTAATCTAGTCTATTTTATATCAGAACCTCTCCATCTGTGTTCTAAAACAACTTTATTCATATTACTTTAACGTGAAACCTTAAATTTACAAGCAGTTATTAAAATTGTGTCGTTGAAATTTATTTTTAAATTAAATTTCTTTTCAGACTTCCTTCACGGATAAAATCATACTAGATACCATGTTTTCAATACCTCTATCAACTGGATGAAAGAAGCCATAATAGTATAATCAAAAGCGGGTCATTGACCTTCTTAAATAATCAATTTAATCCATTTAGTAAACTCTATATTGTATTTATAACAATATTAATATATGTATAAAAATATAAACAAAAACTTAAGTAATTTGGACTGCAATTCTTATACAAAAAATCCGTACATCGAATCCTTTACACTAATAGCTCTGTTTAGGTCTAATTCTATAGATATACACGAAACTACACAAAGCATATTATATGTAATGAGAACATACATACATTAAAATCCACGCAACTTCTGGTTATCAAAATGTTTTTTGTGTTAATGTAATGAATATTCACAGTACTTATCATCAGATACGCTTTTAAAGTCCTTTTACCTGTTCGTCATAACAACACTACGTATTCCCTCGATGACGCATTGATGACGCCCTCATTAGTTAAAATCGATTCAATTTAGACACTACATTTGCTACCTTATAATTAAATAAAATCCCTCTGTAATTTGTAAATCATTAACAAATACAGAATCGATTTTAATCTATATATTAAATAGAAACAGTGTTTACGCCACACGTAAGTTTGGAGGTGTCACCAAACCCTTGGTTGGATTAAATGATTGATTTGTTTGACAATTGATTAAATTCAATAGCAAAACTTCTTGCAAGTACTGTTATGGACTGCATGGATTACCATAGTTAAAAAAAATAAACTTTTAATGGATTATAAATTTCATTAGCAACTGAAAATGCCACCCAAATTTATGCACAGATGGTCGGTCAGATAACTTTCATAGCGATATTAATTACTTTCATAAGACTTCGCATAGACAATGAACCACTCATCTTCATTTCCTCTTTATATGCAGCTTCCCGTCTAAGTTTTTTATTGTTAATTTCACAAATACATTATTAATTAAATACTAATTTTGTTAGTTTTCTTTGTATTTGATAAATTTACACTATTTCAAGATATGTAGGTAAATTAAAACATCACATTAAATATTTTCAAAAAATTTCAAATAGTATTGACTTAAAAGTATATTTATTTATTTTTATCGTACGTCAAATGAAAGTGTCAGAAGGGACATACTTATAGAAATAGGCTCTTCTGTATAAAGTAAGGTTTAATACTTCTTGAAAATAATAAAATAGTTATGAAATAAAATGACAATTAATAAAAAATATGTATACTTTTTAAAAGTAATGGCTACGTTTTATTACTACTCTTTAATAGTACGAATTCATTTTGATCTTGTATAAAAGTCAAGATATAACCAAAAACAAAAACATATGAAAACTATAATAATGTCTGTTTTAATATTTAATAATAAATATTTATTAGTGTAATATTAATGACAATATATAAACCGTATTTATTTTTGTAATAATATTCTAGTAACTTTATAAGCTTTTACCGATCATACAATTTTAAAATATATTCAATAATATATAAATTGGGTTGACGTTATAAAAGTAAGCGCGTTATTTTGTTTACATTACTGACGATTTTCAATATATATTAAAGGTAAATAATATTTAATTAAACTCTCAGTAAAAAGGTATATATTTTTTACAATAGTATGCTTACATTAATAAAGTGTTGTGTAAGTTGGATTATTCGTAAATCACAAAATGTAGGGAATGCACAAAGATAGACTTGTCGTTAGCAACTTTTTATTGCTGAAAATGTATTTTTCGTAATAAAGCCTGCAGGGTTCCCGTCAGAAAGAGGCATCCAAATTCATCTCTAGAGGAGACGAGGTCGCTCCTAGTCAGTTAGTCCAATAATGACTTATATGAAGTATGACCTTTGACCCCTACCAACCTTTAAAACGAGTGAACCCGTGACAAGCTATTATGATAAAAAATCTTAAGTTTACGTTATACCAAACGAATGTTTTATACATCGAATAACACAATATTAACATTAATATACATAAAACTACTTTTTAATCTCCCTTAAATATGGCTACGAACCAAAATAATACGGTTGTAAAACCAACATTCATATGAACAAAGTTATTTTATATTTAAACTCTATTAATTAATCCCTTGAAAATGTAATTACGTTATTCTATACGTTATCACTAATTATTTTTACTGATAAGGATACGTATTTGTTTTTTTTTTATTTATACAGTAATGTCAAACCCATTAGCCTAATTGAAAATAACATACACCGAATAAATTTGGACCGTAATTTTAAAGTTTTTCTCTATTTATCTACGCGGTTTCTTTATTACTGTAAAAAAATATTAAAACTTGAAATATTTAAACTGCTTCATACGTTTACACGGAAAAGCAGACTTAGTACCTATAATATATAACTAATTGTTAACTCAATGTATATCCGCGGAGAAACGATATTACAAATTCACGCCACCCATTCAATCTAGATTATTTTAATTTTAATTTTATATTTTTATTTACTCCAGAAATACTATAGGTACTTGAAGTTTCAAATCATAGCCTATATTACCCCTTCCCCACCTGGATCTTCATTAAGCCTATGAACTTTTGGTAAATAAAAAAAAAAATAATAATAAAAAACTTATTCAAAATTGCGCTTAAACATACAATAAACGTATTAGAATAAGAATAAATAACAATCTAGAAAAACCGACACTGCAGCTAAACCTCAATTAAAACATTTGAAATTCAATCACTTCTTCCTTTTTTTGTCCTTTGATACTCTTTCTTTAAAATTATTATTTTATTTTACCCCCATTCCGCTGGCATGAACAGTACCTAAGTTCATGCTTACAGTGTCCATTTGTATGCACCGATGAAAGGATAGCGTTTAAAATTGTAACAACATCATAAGCATGTGTATTGGAAGGACAAATACTAGCTTATTGAATCTATTTCCTATTCTGCATACGTAAATTCCCGCCGGAGATAACGAGGAAATTGAAATAGGACTTTGATGGGTATCCGGTAACTATCACAAGGACATGCGTGTAATCGAAAGTTTGATGACGAGCATCCAGTTCCGTAATTATGAACACCGGATAAAAGTAAAAATAAATATTAAGTCAAACCTACAAACGGCGCGTAAGTCAAACAAATTTTACTATTCTGTAGGGTGCCCAAACATTCAAGGATTTCGATAACTAAAAATGTTGATTTTGCAGTATAGAACTTTAAAAGGATGTACATTCGAAATGATAATGTTTTTTTTTATTAAACATGTTTAGTTTAGTTACTCTTAGTTAGCTTAATGTAAAACTTAATAATTGGTCTCGATAAAGAAGATCAAACATAAAATTTTAGATTCATATCTCACGCTATCTCAGTTGTTTTTGCGAAGGGACGGTATCCCACGGGTCGCAGGTTCAAATCTTATCCGTGTTATTTTTTTTTCTAAATATATTTAAAGTGTTAACAAAATTATCATGACTAAACATGTTTGTACTTTTTACAATAATTACCGACTTATGTATATGTTTTTGTTTCTGAGTTTAAAAGTTGTTTTAACATCATAGATTAGTGATTTCAGTTTCTTTTTTTTATGCAGAGAAACACATTGTACACTCCGTGAGTAATCTCGTCACATCAGAGATATTACAATTTTCTGTCTAGTTTTTACTTTGACTACAACGATATTAGTTTCCAAAAACATCATTTTAATATCAAATCTAATAAACAAATAACCATTTGGTTTTGTAATTTATTATCGCTAAGATAAAAGGTAACTAAAAATGTTTACTGAAGAAAATTAAACAAAACAGTATTTTCTAAGTCACACAGGCTTTCAAAAAACTGTGACACCTCAGTTCATAATAAAGATGACCACACAAATTATGTATACATTTTTTATGAAACAATGATGATGCAAAAATATGCAGTGAATGTATTTATTTACAATGTTATTATGAATTTATTATTTATTTAGCTTTAATTTATATATTTCAATTTCGAAAATTGAATTAAAACATTGTATTTCGCTTTATAATAGGATCGAAAAATCATTGTAGGTAATATTGAGTAAAAAGGTTTTATCCCATTTTTTTATCTTAAAATTTATTGAAGAACTCTGGTAATTGGAACAAAAATTTTAAAACCACATGATGTTACCTATTTTTATAACTTATAAATTATAATAGAATCCTTTTTAAAAGAGTAATCCTGGATGAAGGTTAAGAGAAGACCTTAAAGAAATTGCCTTGAAAATATAGACAAGCTTTTTAGACAAATATAACAAATTTGCTACATAAGAAACACGTCAAACACAAAGCAATAAGCTATAAATGAAAACATTGAAACTGATAAAATATAATGAATACAAAAAAAATATTAATCTTATGTACATTTTTGTTAATAAAAATGAAGCTAGCGCCGGCACTTAAATTATGAATAAAATTACAAAATTACCAGTTTTTAAGTTATTTAATATACTGTCAGATTAAAAAGTTACTTGATGGCCAGACACTTAAATTACGAACAATAACAAAATGAACTGTTTTGAAGATATTTAATATACAGTCAGATTAAAAAGTTTCTTGGTGACCCGACACTTAAATTACGAGCAATATAACAAAATGTTCATTTTTGAAGATATTTAATATAAAGTCAGATTAAAAAGTTACTTGGTGACCCGACACTTAAATTACGTTCAATATAAAAAAATGAACTGTTTTGAAGATATTGAATTTAAAGTCAGATTAAAAAGTTACTTGACGGCCAGGTACTTAAATTACGAACAATAACAAAATGAACAATTTTGAAGATATTTAATATACAGTCAGATTACAAAGTTTCTTTGTGACCCGAAACTTAAATTACGTCAATATAACAAAATGAACTGTTTTGAAGATATTTAACATAAAGTCAGATTAAAAAGTTACTTGGTGACCCGACACTTAAATTACGTGCATTATAACAAAATTAACTGTTTTGAAAATATTGAATTTAAAGTCAGATTAAAAAGTTACTTGGTGACCTGACACTTAAATTACGTGCAATATATCAAAATGAACTGTTTTGAAGATATTGAATTTAAAGTCAAATTAAAAAGTTACTTGATGACCCAGCACTTAAATTACGTGCAATATAACAAAATGAATTGTTTTTAAGATATTGAATTTTAAGTCAGATTAAAAAGTTACTTGGTGACCTGACACTTAAATTACGAGCAATATAACAATGTGAACATTTTTGAAAATGTTTAAGATAGTGTCAGATTAAAGGAAGCGTTTTAAAGATATTGAATTTAAAGTCAGATTAAAATGTTACTTGGTGACCCGACACTGAAATTACGAGCAATATAAGAAAATGGACAGTTTTGAAGTTATTAAATATAAAATCAGACTGAAAATAGCAAACAATAGAAAATGGATTACAAATAAAGAGGATTAATCAAGATGGGTCCGGTGCTAGCGATGCATTTGCAGCTGAGCTGTATGACGTCGTTTAGATTATCCTCTTATCGGATATTAATCTTACATCATTATTATTATTACACTTACCCTTCACCTGATTGATATTAACACCAGATTTAATTAAGTTATCATTATATCAAATATTATATGTACATTTAATATATAGTAATTACTTGTATGACGTTTGATTATTATTTTGAAGTTCTGATCCAAGACAACTTTTTTGGGCATAACCTTATTATTCACATGTAATCTCAAGATACAGAACATTTTGAACGAACACGATAAAAATACTAACTTATATTTGCTTTATTTGATTATGCCTGGGATATTGTTGACTTTAGTGGTGTCAACAACATCCCATCCCAATAATTATGACTTTAATTCAATTAATATCCACGGATAATAGGCCTTTCTTTAATTCAATTAATATCTACAGATATTAATAGGCCTGTCTTTATTAACTAAATAAAATTCCGAATAAAGTAATAAAAATTATTTATAAAATAAACTTACGAACAATCAGAAATATTAAATAGTATGCGACAAGTCTATCAATAAAACAACCAAGTAACCCTGACAAAACCAGCTCATAGTTAGTCTTTTTTATTTAACTAACTTATCTTTTATAAAATATGATGCATTGTTTTATAAAAAAAAAGCATTTGCAAGTAATTGTAAAAAGAAAAAGTCATAAAACTCGACGTTCAGTCTTTGAATATATCATTCGAAAGTTAGTGACTCTCATCTCTTTTTCAGACAATGTGAAACAAATCCTAGCATAGGTTAATTAGGAGTAACTTTTTAACAAAGACAATTATAATACTAAAACGCTTTGAAGGCATTTTCAGCTACAGTTTTAAATTTTTCAAGTTGCAATTCAAGGTATTTTTCGCAAATTACAAAGCACGGAGGAAATTAAATTATTTAATAGCCCGTTAAATATTACGTGTGCAAAAATAGGTAATACAATTATATATTGAGTGTTTTAGTTTGATTTGGTACACATTAATTTATTAGGACAGTTCCACGTATAAGGTTAGTTATCAGTGTCAAAGCTATTTTGTTACTATTCTCTGAATGTGTAATAAAGAAATCTTGTACATAAAAATTATAAAATGTATAGTATATTATATATTGGATTCCTTAGCAGTAATAGTAAATGTTTATCGAGTTAATCTTACCTGCAGAGGTGCTGCAGGCTCTGTACCCTCTTGAACCTGGACACCGGGTAGAGAAGCTGCACCCGCACCGGACCTAGCACAGGTCGTAGGTTTAGAAAGAATAGGTAGCGTCCACTGCGAGAGGTCTCTACCGCATTCTCGATGAACTCCACTATGGTCTGGGCTTTGAACATCGTGCAGCCCCCGAAGCAGAAGTTACCTGTGATTTATTTTATATGAGGGCCTTTATCGTTTAGTAAAGTATTTTCATGTTAATCCCAATTAGTACATTAATTGTGGTTTCATTTTATTTCCAATTTATTTTGTGGAAGAAATCACTGCTAATGTAGAAATTGCAACTTCATCAGTCAACATACAATTGATAATTATTCACTGAGCACAAATAAAGGATTAAAAATATTTTCATTACTTAACTTGGCAGCATTTTAAATAATATTTTGTTTTTTTATTAAGTAATTAGTCGTTAATTCTCTGTAAGTACCTGATAGTAATTTATAAAAATAATATATTCTTTAAATTTTAAATAATAAACTTTTGTTAAATAATTAAAAGCACTTCAATGAGTATGAATTATTTGTGATACTCATTTAAGTGCTCCTCTTTTGGGTATTGATAATTATAAAAAACAAATTACCGTTTCTTTTTTTAACTAAAATAATCGTCTGTTTAAAAAAAATCGGTTAAACAAAAACCTGACGTTTTTGTAGGTTTGGGTAATATAAACAATATTATTTAAAATGCGCGTTTTTTTAACCTATATAGCAACTAATTTAAGATTATAGAACAGTGAAATATTATCAATATGTTACAAAAGCAACATGCATTTCACAATGGAATGTAATACAATGATTCGTATGATAATGGTCTCCAAGTAACCACTAAGCTCGTATGAAAGAAATTCTCAAAGCTGCAAAATAAAAATGTGTATGCATAGAGTATTATGCATTGTTATGATCTAGTCTGTTTAGAGTCTTTGAATCTCTCACGACGGATAAAGAAAAATACCATGCAGGTTTCAAGTAAATCGGATTCCACATTATTATGTGTGAGTGTCTCGTGTTTGATAGTATCAAAATACTTTACTAAACTCTCAGAATACCCCAGTGTTTCTTTATTTAATATACATTAGTTATACTGAAACCCTAATGTTTTTAATATATTTTAATACACATTGGTTATACTTTATTCTAATTTGTCGATGATGACCTCTTATTTGGAAGTATTCTACACACATTTATATTTATTAGTAAGAGCATAGGAATATGAGCAAAATCCTGATCTATATTATTTGTCACAGCTTCTGTTGTTTGAAGTGTGTTCCAAGTTCTAACTAGTTTTCGTCCAAACTTTGCGTTTTGTGAGATTCTGCTTGCACTAATATGATTACCTGTGCTTGCTCTTACTATGAATTGGAACATAGAAGACAAGCAAGCAAATGCATGTTCATATTAATTTTGCTTATTTATTAACATGTTTATTCATATTGATACAAAAATCCATAAATTCAATCGCAATGCGTCTAATTCTTCATATATAATAGTAACAATTATACAAACCGTTCAAATAACAATCACAATCATGTGACATTTCGCCCTAAAAAATAAGTACTTAGCTCACCTAACTTATTTTCAAAACCTACATAGAAATGATAAAGTGGTCAACTTTACACTTCATACAATATATATTTTGGCAACACTAGCTATGACATTACGGTTAGGAGTATCAATATGCAATAGATTCGACTTATCGTCGGCCCCTATTGAACCATAAAAAAATATTTAACCGTAAAAGTTAGTTTTAAAGCGGTTTTAAAATAGTATATCCTTTTGTGGAACGCTAACTTAGTAGCAATCCAGTTTTATAGAAGTAGAACCTGATGAAAGTTTTTTTTCAGAATAAAATCCGTCTAGTATCAATCTTGGATTGTGTGAATTGACAAGTTTTTGAACTTGGTGTTAGGTAGAGAAATCTGGTGGGTAAAAAGAAGAAACCTCATCTACGGAACATAGCCCTAGCTTTCTTTTCTATTGAGTTTGTCAGACCCATGCCCATTGGTCAGAGAATTCATATGAAGAAGTTTTTTTTTTGTTTATGCATGTCTGCGGGGGACACCAGAACACACATACTATAGGACTTACCTTGGAATACATTAAATAAAAACCTTGACCTCAGCAGATGAGCAGACAGGAAAGAACAGTCTATGTGTCCGAGTATTGGATGCAGCTTCCTATGTTCCTAACCATGGTGATCTTCTTCGTCATCTCAAATTTTCTCTTTCTGAGGTGTTTTGAATGTAAGTTCTATTCTATCTAAATCTTCTCTTACAATTCTTAAAAATTTTGAACTTTTCAATTTATACAGATCCCCCACTTAATCTACAAACTTAAGTATTATTTTCCTTATTTTACATAATTTTAATATATTTCAATACAATTATAATTTCACAAAAGTATACCTAACCAATAGATCATATGAAGGTATATCTTTGTCGTTTCATTTTCATATTTCCTATCTCGGGAGTTGCAACTGACATACGAATGCATAAATAATTAACGCACGATCGTAATTTAATTAACCCATACTAGATGAATATAATTTTAATGGAATGCTATTATCCTTTCATCCAGTACTTTAATTGAAATATTTATGAATACATTTTATTAAGTTTTTAAGCCGTGGTAAAACGAGGGGGGCCGTCGCCGAGAACCTCCTCGTGTGCCCGTCTGTTTCCCTTGTTGCTCGGATTCGTCCGGTGGCATCGGAAGCGGTACGGGCCGGTGCTCCCTGGGCAACAACGGTTAATGTGATCCTTCGGGTTTGCATTAGCCGTTGGCTAATACTCGGCTCGGTCGGCCATGGGGGTTTGTGCCCGGTTCATGGCTGGCTGGCGGGCAGGCTGCCTTTCGGGGTGGTCTGTCTGCGAGGTGGGCTCGGGCCTTTTGGCCTGGGCACTAAGGGTGGGAGGGCGCAGGCCCTCTCTACCGGGGACAGCAGCGGGATTGCCCCGGGTACTTCTCTGTGCGCAGAGTGGACTGTGGGGCGGTCCCGTGGTTGTGTTGGGGGTACGTGGCGGTCTCTTTCTTGCTGAGAGGGAGGCCGTTGCGCTGATAGGGTGATGGCCCGGAATAGTCATCGTCAGGTACAATAGCGCTTGACGATGATTAGTCCGGGCGAGGTGGCGGCGGAGCTCTTCCTAGGGAGGGCTTCGTTGGCTGGACCACGTCCGTTTTCGGACGGGGTCCGGCCCCGGGAGGTTGAGTCGGATCGGGACACCTTCTTCGTTGAGGGAGTCCTGATTTGGCTCGGCCGGCTTGGGTGGAGGGCAGGGGAGCCCTTCGCCATTCAACAAGCCCCGGAGTGGGACGCGCTCAAGTCAACCGGGCGCGTCACTCCATGGAGGTGGTGGCTGCTCACGCGGCCTTCCGTCGGAGCAACGCGGTTGTGTGCGCAAGCGTTCCCGTGGCGCTCCATTACGACGGAGAGGTGTTGACCGTCTGGTTTAGTGAGTAAGAGTCTCACATAACCACTTCCATCTTCCCCAGGATGGAGGTGTGTATCCATGAGGATTCCAGACGTTAAAAAAAAAAAAAAAAAAAAAAAAGCCGTGGTAAAACGATAATGTATAGGCTTTCACCCGAATAATATTTATATAAATCATTTATTTTATATTATAATATGTTTTGGTATAGAACCAGCGACTGCAAAACAATTACCTAATAGCTCGAAAGTATTTTTGGAATTTTTATTTCAGACGCTAAATGACAACGACAGATCTAGGAAAAGAAACAAAAATAAATGAAAACTATATAATGAAAACAGAAAATATGTGCATTTTTTATATATATTTACAACTGAGAATTCAAATTAATTTAAAGCCCATTCCTGTATACAGATAACCATATAGTGTTACTTGTTAATATATATACACTATTAAAAAGTTTTAATTACAACCAATCTTATCATCTTCCTATTAATAGGAATAAGGATAAGGATAGGAATTTTTTTATATATTTATCATCTTCTTCTACGCTCTTCTATAATAAGTCAATTCAACGCCGAAACGCCGATGTTTCCTTGCCATATCGTTTTCAAGATATTCATCCATTTCTTGGTTACTTGACTGACTGACTCATTACGTGACTTTGACATAATTATCGTAATAAAAAAAACATCTATTTATAGAATACGATATTATAAATAAATGTATTTGATTTAAATTTTGAATTAAAATTGATATTAGTTTGAATAATTTTGAATCGTTTGAACAAGTTTGAATTCGAGTCTTATATAATCATCAACTAATGTTCATTTACAGATTTTGTGTATGTAAATTTATTCAATTCGTTTCGTTCTGTAATCCATGACCCTAGTAGAGAATACTATAATTCTTGGTAATTAGCCTTTATTCTAAGTTACTTGATAATCTGACTTTGGTTTAACTTTAATATGTACATAACAGATAATGTAACAAAATACTGTATTATATTTTAACTCGGTATGTATACAAAAATCATTTCACTCTGGATGCTGCGCCTATAACCCAATAAACATTGTTGTTTTTTTGTTCTGGCATTCGAAATTAGAATCAACATTAACAAAAAGTGAAGTGCCATACACGGCATATTTGTAATGGCCAATATTCTGGCATTGAGATTTTGGAATTGTCATTTATGTCGTTCGATTGAGTGTCATAAAGTTATAACCAAGTTATCTGGTATATTAACATGCTACAAGTTTCATATCTAGTAAGTTTCACATGCTGTAACTATTTAAGTAGCGGTTCAGAATTATTAACGTAGTATTATTAGAAATTCATAGCCTGAGAACATCAACGACGATTTACAAACTTCAATCTAATGTTTATTGACTAAAGATAATCAAAAAATGTTATTCTTGTAATCTAATAACTTTGTCTCGAGAAACGCGTGCATGTGTGCGTGCTTCCAAGCGTACATGCGTTTGCGTGTATGTGCTTAAAAATAAATAGATTTTTCTGCAAATACACTAAATTGCCTATCACTAAACTATCTAACAACTCGCTACCTATTATAAAATGGTTGTACAAATTAGAAAATCTGTGTACTACGACAGTGCATAAAGTTTCAGTTTCAGTCATTATACTATAGAATGCAATATTAGTTACTAATAATTATTTCCGAAGATATCGATGTTCGTTTGTAACGAGTAATAGTATACCAACGTACTGTTTGTGGAAACTGAATATTCCTACATAGACATTTATTTACACACTAACTATTAATAAATATTACTTACAGAGATCTAATTTAGTGTAAGGATATAAGAATATAATCTTCCATAATTTATAATTGTTTTTTGTTACTTTTTATTTACTTCAAAAAATTGTATGTACTATAAAGAATAATCCTGTATGACACTTTGTAATTGATATGTACATCAGTGAGTGTGTTTGAAAAATAGGTTAAATATATATGTGGTAAGTGTGCTTTTTAAAAATAAATACAGATGCTACTAGAATCGTCTACATGCCACCCCCTCTTGATTTAACAATATCGTCACCTAATGAAAAATATATTTTTTAATTCCTATATTTATCCTAATAAAACGCCAAAAGAGAGTTTGGGAGAGTTTCATTTTAACCGGGACATTAACCTAATAATAACTATAACCAAATAATAACTATAACCTAACAAAATTCATCAAAATACGTTCAGTAATTTTAACGTTATGAGCGAACAAATAAACAGACAAACATGTTAACAAATATCGTGACTCACCCATACATAAATAATATTTATTTATGATCTCAAGTCAATTAACGGCATTTGAACTTCAACCCCCTTATCTCCCAGCACATCACTAAAATTCATCTTGCTACGGAACGGACCAAAACTATCGGAACTACTAATCGGCTTAGTGATTCACCAACGCAAGTCTTGTAACTATGTCCTAAAGAGATAGTTACACGACTAAATTAAGAGAGTTACAAGAGATTAAATTACACTGTTCTAATATGCATATATGTCATTTTATTACGAAGATTAATTTGTTTCCTGAACTATTATTAGATTAGATTTATTATAAACTATTTCAAATGGAACAGATTTAACCTTTAAAAGTGTATTAGATTTATATTATTATATTTTAGATCTATATTAAAATATTTTTGTATATAACTAGATATATTTCTGATAATATTATTTTGACACAAGCAGAGATGCGGGTTTTCGAACCGACATGACGTTTATTGTATGATGGCGCCGATTGTTTTGACTACCGCCATTGTGGCGATATTTAAGTTGAAAATTTTAAATAATGTTGATAAGATTGTTGCTTTTTGTAATAAATTCAATGGAAAACTTAATGTATATTATATTTAAAGAACTCTACAAGACATCTTTATCTATTGGACTAAAATAGATTATTTATTTATTGGACAGATAATTATAAATAGTTTTAATATCTCGACCTCGGAATTGTCGGATATAAATCTTGGGATCTTTAACTTTTCATTTATTGACAAATAAAGCTACAAAAGCTAAAAAAGTAAGTAACAACTTGTTACTTAAATATTTTCCTCTACATCGTCTACATCTAATTTTTTTTTAATATATATTTTTATATTGCCTAATTTAATCGCAGATAGATAGACATTCAGATAAAATAAATATTAATATCGGTTTAGTAGTTTCAGAGTCATCGTTAACAAACAAACAAACAAAGTAATGTGACCTTTTTATACTATTAGTACTCATGAGACAAAAGGGCTGATTTAATGAATGCTTTTATTACACTTTCAGGAAAAATCAATATCTGAATAAACGGAGTTCATCAAAATCTGTGACATTTGAGCTAACATTGTGTCAACAAAATAAAGCATTTTTTATACGAGAAAAGTTATCTGTTGTGTCCAGAGCAAACTTTTTTACAGAATCCCTTTGAGCACAACAATATTACAGTTTCGGAAAGTTCACTTTATCAAGAACTGGACAAAAAGCCATATTCAGCTCTTGAGGTCTTTTTGTTCAACAACATTGAATTTTACAAGCGCTTTAAGCCTTCATGACAACAACCTAAGGTATTGTTTTGACTAAAAGTAGTTACGAAATATTTTCGTCAAATATAAAATTTACACATCGAATATAACAACTTTGTATAACGTGACTATCAGATAGATGTGGGTGTTGGTTTTATATTTTCACTCTCATCTTTCAGCTGCATCAAATTAAGTTTTTCTTAAAACTTTACATGCAGATTAAACATTGGCAATGTATTCTCGGAATTAGGTTTCAGGGTTGAAAAGTGCAAGGAAAAAGCATTTCTTTCTGCCCTTTGTACTCCCTAAATAATTTTATTTTGGTGCCGACTTCAAAAGTGAAGCAAAGAGTATACCTACATCAAACAGAGCCCGACTTTCATTATAAAAATTTTAGTTGTTAAATTACAATACAATAGTTATTTTTCAACTTTTTGATAATTATTTTTAATAACACGAGCTTAACAGGCATTCTACAAGTT
The DNA here is from genome assembly GCA_959347355.1 of Napeogenes inachia. Taxonomy (NCBI): domain Eukaryota; kingdom Metazoa; phylum Arthropoda; class Insecta; order Lepidoptera; family Nymphalidae; genus Napeogenes; species Napeogenes inachia. The sequence continues at coordinate 10,368,351 of OY365800.1, read as the reverse complement.
ATAATGGAACTTAATAAACCACCCTGAAATAAGTTTCTTAACCGATGAAGCCTTGCGTGATACTTCAGCCTTAACCAAACATAACATTTCTCGTTTTGTAATAGAATTGAGAGAAATCGCAAATATATCGCATACTATACATGTATTTTCAAAATAGTTTATGGAAAAAAAAAATAATAATAAAATAGATATTTTCTAGATCAACACACCTCTAAAATTTATTAAAATTGTCAGAACGTATATATATACACAAGGACAGGTCTAGACGGTCTAGGTCTAGACCAGCCCATATATGCACCCTGCATGTAATAACTGTTTTGGTATCGTTGTTCCAAAAGTAACTGACATATTTGAGTTGGTCAGACATGTCTAAACGAGACCGTTCCGTTCAAAAAAATGTTTTGAATATTTTTTCATCTATAAAAATATATTTATGTCGAAAATGAATAACAGAAATAAATTTGGGAATTGAAAATGTTTTTGTGTTACAAAACTTAGTAAAAAAAAATATACCATTTAACTGTATAAATTTATTTATTTAACCAAGACGAATGTTCATTTTAAGTACAATATAAGAATTGTAATTATTTTAATATATTAATGAAATTGCAAACAGTTGGTATAAAACAAAATATCTATACATTTAATTGAAATAATTAGTAAAACCAAAAATTAAATAAACTTCGTGGTTTTGAATAATTAACTGAATCGAGTGTCTCCTTGGACCTCATCCTAATAAAATTAGAACCTACCTAGACTGTCCGCTACTAACTAAACTAATCAAAACTAAATATCACCTGCTATTTTAGTTTTATTATCGTCCTTATCATATAATAATTACGTCCTAATGAGATAACCGAGTCTCGACATCATGCACCCAAAGTTAATTAGAAGCTTTTAATTCTGAATATAAAGGAAAGGATGTGTTTACAAAATCATTTAGCGAGCTTTACTCCCGTTTTAGAGAATTCGATAGTTTAAATGCTCGCTGAAGTAGAACATATTTGTGAGCTAGCTAGCTTCATAGTTCATAGCATACTAAGTTAATTAATTGTAAGGTTCAAACGGTGATATAAAATTATCAAATAGTTTTGAAGCATGTCTTGAAGAAAATGCTCCAACGAGGAGAGGTCATTAGAAATAATTTCCAGATAATTCCTTATCAAGTCCTGTACTTAATAAAAAATGATCCTGTGACAAAAGTTCCTTATTCCAAATCAAGCCATCCATGCATTTTGTTTGATGCCAGTTCCATATAACTTTGCCTGAAAAACTATGCATGACAAGAAATTCAAGATAAGTTTAGCCCCACTTAGCGCCGTAAATTCTCTTATTATATGTTGTATATATCTGTGTTTCTTCACTAAAACCAAGGGATCTGAGTAAGTATATATATATATTTACTTATCATATATATGTAGAAAACATATTATTACTACTTTCCGTCTGCACACGACATACTATTATAACACTCTCTGTTAAAACAGCTGCATACAAAAAGACATGTTAGTATTATTAGATTTTTATTTCTTTGATTAATTCAGAACTCCTAATTACTATATACGTCGTGAAGATATCTTCGTAAACATTCAACCTATTTTGTTTATATACCTTTTCTGTATAACAAACAAGAAAATAACTATAATTTGTTTTATCCTAAGCTAAGTTCTAGAATAAAATCAAACCTAAAGGCAAAACAAAAAATAGATAGAAATAATCAACTCACCCTGATCGTGTTCTATTCTGACATGCCTGAGTCCGTTAAGCTTGAAGGTGAGCGTGAAGATGTAGTGGTCATCACTGCTATCACGAACTATGAAGGACCCATCTGGCTCGTTTGAGAGGATCTTCTCAGCCGCCTCCACTGATATCGGACCCCAGTACCAACCGTACTAAAACAAAACGCCAAGTCAAAACAAAACCCCAGTTAGTCATTAAAAACGTGAAATAACGAGTACCAAATAGGTACCACTACCACATACCTTTTACCTGACGTTTCGACCAGATAGCGCTGGTCGTGATCACAGACTGTCTGTTAAGGTATGTGATACCTATTTTGTACTTGTTAATTAAAGTTTTTATGAATAATTATATGTTATGAAACTCGATAGTTTAATAGTTAGTCCCCTCACTAGCCGAACTTGACAAAAAATGAAATAATATTATCGATATTATTGATGTGCCTCGTATAATGCAAGCTGAGTGTTGTTTTTATTGTTTTATCATACCAAAGTACGTCATTCAGTGCAAATCAAAAGAATAACAAGTCTCCGTTTTGATCCGATACTATTAAATAAAACCCGGCCAAGGGCGAGTCGGACTCGCGCACCACAGTTCCGCATTATCAGTTATTAGTATTAATTATTAAAAAACTGCAAAAAAATCACGTTTTGTTGTTCGGGATCCACCCATAAATATTTATTATATTTTAACTAAATTATTTATTTTTAAAGATAATATATAATTTAATACTTTGTAAATATTTCTAGAGTCTACCTGTTGCCTTTATGAATATCGAGCAAAGAAAATTTGTTGTATGGGAGCCCCCTTTTAATATTTTTTATTTGGTTTTTAATATTTGCTGTTTCAGTGGCATTAGAAATACATCATTTGTGTAAACTGTCCAGCTATCACGGTTCATGAGATATAGCCTGGAGACAGACAGGTGGACAGCAAAGTTTACTAAGATAAGTTCCGTTTTTACCCTTTGGGTACGGAATCCTAAAATTGTTCAGATATTGTTTTGCGAAACATAATGGAACCTTTATTTTCATTTATTGACATATTATATAAAATATTACCATTGTTATTACGGTCATAAGTTAACATAAATTAAATAAAAAATATCGAGAACCTTTTAAATTTAATATACGTATAGTTTTTTCTAAAATGCATATGCATGCTTAATAAAAAGTTTTACCGTCAAATTCCTAGTTTTTATAGAAAGGTGAGCTTTCTTCAATTGAATACAAACTATACAACACAATTTATCTCAGGTGAATAAAGGTATTAAGTCGTAATTGGCTCGCTTCATCACAATGCTCAATATACCAACCAAATAATAATATTATTATTATTTTATACAACACAAAACAAATTGAAATATAAATCGAATAAAAATATCAAACAATTAAAACAGATACTTACGTCTTTAACTCTTTGTATAGAAGTAGCGAAATCCAGAACAGGGTCTTCTTCGATAGCGGACCGTCGCGAGTTCGAGGGATGCGGGGACTGCGGCAGCGGGGGCAGAGCCCTACGCACGGCCGCCGGTGGAGACTCCCTCCCGCGGTCCAGACTCTCGCCTTCGCTCTCGCTGGAACGCCTCCACCGGAACAAGTTGCAGAAGCTCTGCTTCAAATTCATGGACAGGATACGCACTGGTGACATCTTCACCTTCCCACCCTGAGTCTTCTTAACCTTATCCTTGCCTTCTTCAAAAATAGCTATTTCCTTTGAAGTCTCTTTATGTTTCTTATTCTTCACATGAATGGCCACAGTGTTATTGTTGGCCTTCTTGTGGTTGTTATTAGTTTCAACCGCTCGTGACATATCGTTGTTTTCTTTCAAGAAAGCGGTAGCGTTAGATTCTTTGGTGCTGTGACGTCCGTGAATACTGACGTTCGTGATGATCGCGCCGGTCTTCTTGTTCACTGTGTTCCGACACTCTGAATCGCTGGAGCTCGAATACAGTGTGTGCAAATATTTTCTCATGTCACGTAATGTGATATGCAGAGAGTCTGTCTCCGAGTCAGTGATATTTGTAACATTCTTACAAGACGAACTTGGCAAGCTGTGTCTTTTTGATTTAGTATCTTTGTGCCTTGCATCCTTAGACTTATGTCGACTATCAGGGGCGTTATTTGTACCGATGCATTGAGAAGCACTTTTCCCCCGTCTCCTGTTATTTCTAGCTTTCTTGCTTTTACCTCTTCCGTTGTGACTAGGTCGGACCATATCAATGGGAACAGCATAAATGTCGCTGTCGAAGGGGACATTGTACATATCAGTAATGTCAGAGGTTTTAGCGGAAAGCGTGTCGTGAGAGATAGCTTGAGTTATAAAACTTGAGTCGTCTGCTTGGAACTGGGTAACTAAGGAGTTGTGGCTACTGGAGAGACGAGAAGAGAGTGAATTTCTAGAAGAAGGCCTGTTCGTCCGGCACGGGCTGAGATTTAAAATCCTCGGGCTCGCAAATCTGTGGTTCAGGCATTGACGCCGATCATATAATGATTCCGGTTTCAATTTCCTCGGATACAAGGGTGACACGTGTCTAGGAGCCAATGCATCTTCGAAGCTAGATGGTTTGGTTTTATTGATGTCGTTAGTGAAAACAACCGTTGGAGGCAGGCTCACAACCAAACAATTATTCGGTGATTCAACAAAGGCTGGTACACACTCCACGCTTGTTCTAATTGGATCGTCCTGTAACAATATTAGAGAGTTAAGCTAGTCCTCCTAACACGTATGAATACTTGGGCTTATCTCGTTTTGCAAAATATGAGATTTAGGATTAAAATCGCAAAGCTAATGTCCGTGCCTTCGCTTTTACAATAAATAAGCATATCGCCATATGCTAAGTTTAAATATATATTTTAAGTAAGATACTACTTAAACTACGTAATGCATTCAAGTAATAGGTAAACAAAGGTTTAGGTCGGTTTTTTATTTTAAGTAGGCATAGGTAGGTATTTATGAAACGTCATACTTGTTGCACGGCTGCAAATGATAGGTCCATGGAAAAGAACCGGTAAGTAATTATTGTAAAATTGTTAGGTTTTACTAATTAGTGATGCGAAAATAATTAGATTCACGAATACATATACGAAAGCAAAAAAAATGGATTTAAATTTAAATATCCTTAATATCTTAATATTAGATTTATTTTATAAAAATATTAAATAATCGAGAAAATACTCCAGTAAAAGTTTTACAATAGTTTAAATTAATTGCTAATATTAAGTAAGTTTTTTTTAAATATTATCTACAAAAAATATATATATTTCTTAAGGAATTTATCACATTTGCGAAAAAAAAAAGCAAAATGCATTTCTTAAATCCATCTAAATTGAGTAAAAGCGCGCCCGGTGAGCGGATATTCATCTTACGTTCTTTACGGGACACCGGAAATATAAAATATCACTATTCCGCTTCTAAGCTTAGAAATATTGAATAAATTAACTGATAAAGCCACTTTAATAAGAAATAGAACTATTCCGTTAGACTTTTGACAGCAAAATTATTATTTTTTTAATATAAAAAAAAATAATAAATTAATAAATTACATTAATAATAAAGGATAACAAACCTGAAATTCAGGAGGCGGTTCGATGGCAGTGATCATAACTTTGCCGGGACCCTTTTTCACGGTGTTAAAGAAGTCCCCGCACATGCGTTCCGATGCCTCCGTCTCGCACATTGACAACGACCGCTCGTCGAAGTCGCTCTCTAGCAACTGAATGCGGAAAGCGTTATATTTACATCCATTGCAATAATCTCCGTTCCTACACAGATTTGATCGAGACTCTCGATCTCGGATATCGAATTATCTAACTCGGATTCGACATATTGCTGTCACACTAAATTATTATTATGAAAAGAACTTTCAGTTCAATTGACTTTAAATATAATATACTTTTTTATTAGATATTATGAATTTTAATTCGATTTTTGTAGGGACGGTTATGATTTCTTCCACTGAGACTGGGTAGTTTCGGGACACAACAAAACTGTATCAATCAACGAATCAAAACAAATATTAGTTTAAGCACATCTATATTGTTGAATTCGCTATTTATGCCATATAATGCTATTTTATGTATGAATTATTAGTGAAACAGACTTTCTTAAAACTATTGTAGTGAAATATAAAATGTATTATTCAATAAGTTTCTCAGTTTCTATTATAATGAATATGCAATTCCATGGACAGTACAATATTTACGTAAAAGAAAATATATTTTTTAATTACGCCAGCTTTTAAATTATCATATTTACTGATCATTATAAATTGGAATATATGTGTACAAGTAATAATAAATAAAATCATCTAAGAAAATAACAAAATACATATAAAAACAAAAATAATACAAAAGTTAATAATATCATTTGCATAAAAAATCGCTAGCTAAAATCAAAATTTTGTTAAAAATAAACTTATAAAATAAAAAATCGTAAGAACATTATAAAAATCATATTTGCTTATAATTTCATAAAATTTCACAATCAATTTAGCATGTACTAAAAAAAAAACATTCGCAAAGTAGAAAAACACTTCATTTTCGTTACTTAATATAAAAAGTTACGTAAAAAGAGCAATTATCGATCATTTGCCAGCTATGTCGATATCGATATTATTTTATGATTTTCCCGACACTAAGGTCTTGTTTATGATATGAGAACTTTGTACTTGAATATTTGTTTTCGTCTGCAACTAGTATACCTCAGTAATATTATTAGTGAAGTGAAAACAAATAATTTAAATTAATTTGCTGACATTCATTTTTCATCTCTATGCTCTACTAACAAATGAAATAATTAAAATTATCTTTAGTCAAATAGGGTTTTATTTACACGGAGTTTGGTATCTCATCATCATCAATCATTTGTAATATATTTTTTATTCATTTTTATAAATATTTATTATATATGAGTACACTCAAGCCCATGAAGGATTTGTAATTTTTTATAGTTTTTTTTTTATTTCTTTCATTTATGTCTGCATACATAATGTGTTATTAAAATTAAATATATTACAAATACAACTTTAATTCAAAAACAATTTTTTTTTGTGCAAACAGCTGCTATTTCGCGCAAACATATTTAAATTTAAAATCAATGCATTGCTTAAATTTAAAAAAAAGTTAAAACATTAAATACCTATCTATATATATTTCCACATAAATATAGTTAAGTAACAAAATCCAAAGGGCGGAAATAAGGAAAAAGACAAAAGTAACAGACATAATAGCCCGTATAGAACATTTAAAATGGAGCTGGACCGGGCATATGTTGCGTTGCAAATTGTTTAAATGGAGTAAGCAAGTAACCTTATGGTATCCAAGAGGAGACATCAGAAGACAGGGGCGACCAAAAACAAGATGGAGTGATGATATCCGCTTAACCCTAGGACCATACTGGACAAGAGCTGCAGAAGACCAAGCTCATTGGAGAGAGCTGGAGGAGGCCTATGCCAAGAGGCACACCGAAGTGCGAGATATAATTTAATTTAAGAAAATAAGAAAACTAAAATGCAAAAAAAAAAAAAAAATGTTAATGTAATTCGGAATAAAAGGGCTTTATTATTATTATTATTATTATTATTATTATTATTATTATTAAAGTTAAGTATATTTGAAATATAATTAATTATTAGCGATTAATAATCAGATTATATTCATGTAAGATCATTTGATTTCATCCGTTCTTTCAATATTTGGAAAATATTATTTCAAAATATTATAATGAATTTGGATGAAATTGAATAGCATATGAATTGTGTAAGAACTCTTCAAACAGATTTAATGATTTTTTATAATATAAATCATTTTGTTGAAATATTTATAATTAAAATATACCTTGAATAACTTTAAAATATTTTGCGAAGTGATGTAAAACAAGGATTAAATATTTGAAAATAGTTTTAATGCTTAAATCATAGTTTTATTAACATATTAAGTTTTAACCGCCCCGTTGGTCGAGTGGTTAGCGCAGACGACTAACGTGTCACGGCGCAATGGGGCTCGGGTTCGATTCTCGGCGGAGACAGGCATTTATGTGATGAGCATAGATGTCAGTGTTTCTGGGTTTGGTCGTTTATTAAATATATTCTCAGTATTTATATGTGTATTTCTATGTATTTGTATCGTTGTCTAACACCCTTAACACAAGCAAATAGTTTGCTTACTTAGGGGTCAGATCAATGTGTGTAATTTGTCCTGATATTATTATTAATATTATTACATGATATGTGTTAATGGCTAACAAAACAAATTTTGAGCCAACATCTTATCTGTAGTTGTAGTATATATCTAAGTTATGTAGTTTATAAGCCGAGTATATCATAATATACCAAATAAAGATACAATGAGGAACATATCTTATTGTTCAAGATACTCAACTAATATATGTGGTTTTTTTTTGGAACATTATATTCCATTGAAAATAAATTAGATATTTTATCAGTGGTTATTTGTTTTAAAGTAATAAATAGAAAAAATAATTTCACACTTATCAACTTTTATGTGAAACTTTTATTTTATAATTAATTTTAAGTTGAGTAATATTTTTGTAATATAAAATAATAAAGTAAATACGTCCTGAACGGTGGGATTATAAAAATTAAACTATTTTGAAACCAACTTGAGTTTTATGCATGTACAATGTATATTTTCGTAAGCTGCAATATTTTAGGTTACCCATATAACAGTTTCTAACCTAACTACTGTAAACAATATGTTAAAACCATTTAAAAAGGGTATTGGACATGACCCTAGTCTATATAATACAACTAAAATTACGATTTCGTACAAATTTAAGATTCCTAAGCGTCTTTGTATTCAAATTGTGCTAAAAAATACTGAAGTAAACAATGCACATGTACTTCAAAAACTATTTAATAAAGTTTGTTATGACGCATTAGTGATTAATCTTACCTCGGATGCGATGTGATGCCATCCACTCGCGGAATCACTAGAAAATGAGCCACTTGTAATAAGCAAACCACTGTCTTCGCTCAACGGAGGCACTTCGGAGTGCGTAGAGAAAGAAGGCGGCGACTCCATCGCCCCAAATTCACTCAACTAGTAAAAAAGTTTGGGGAGGACATAAAATGGGCTTTGAATATCACAAATTCCATAAAAAATGACGAAAACTACAAATTGTACTATTACAACATTCAACACAAAAAGGCAGACTTATAATGACTAAAGAAAGTCATAACTAGGCTATCTCGCTCACTCATCGTCGCCGTCTCCATGGTATTTTTTTATGCTGCATAGGCTCTTTATTTTAAGTAGATTCCTGGTATGGTAATCATCTTCGATTTGAAAGAGAATTTCTTATAAAAATAGGTTTTGTATATTGTATTTTTCTGATAATATAATGTTTCTAATCAATACCTCTACTCATTTTTTAACGGGATATTCAAATAGAGTTTCTCAAAATACACATTATTCTTTGACCATCACTATTGGAGTCATACAATTTATTTTGAAAGTTTAGGATACTTGAGAACTACTCGTGAAAATAATATATAAAAAAGGGTACTTTATTGTAAAACTAAAAGTTATCCCTGCATAAAGTAGTTATTTAGGAAAAATTACAGTTTATATGAATAAATTTCATTTTTTATATTATTGTTTTTTTTTGTTAGAAACAATTAACTTGTTTCAATTTAAGACAAGTCAAATAACATGAAAATTTAAAAATAATGTAAATTTATTTTAGAATAAAATAATAGACACTTTTGTAATGTGATGGCAACAAATACCACGAATCTGTGTTTATTTTAATATAATAGCACCCCAAATTTTTAAATAAATAAAAATGCTACTTGATATATATTAACATATACTTAATAATCTAAAAATATTTGAAATCCGTACAATTTCAGTCTATGAGGGCAGACACTAGTACAAGTAGTGGAATAGTCTAACATAATCTGTATTCTGTAGTCTATTATCTAGTCTACTGTACTGTCTTGTAATGTTAATTTTAGTTTATTTATTGATATTTTTCTAAATGAACATGTTGTGTGTTTTAGGATAAATGTACATCCAACAACCTTAGGAATATATTTAATATATATGAATAATGGTTCTTTCTATCAAAATTGCTTAATCTACTTGTAAAATGACGGACTCTCAAGTAGCAAACATCGTAAACGAAATTTTGGTAAGTTTGAAATGTCGTGGTCTTTTCGTACCCGTACCAGTATGTATACATGCTAAATAAATGACATATTTGCAGCGTGTAGAGGCGGTAGAAGAAGCATTCAGTTGCTTTTTAGTATACAAACCAGAGCAGGAAAATGAGAGGTTATCAATTTATCAAAAGAAGCTGTGTTCAATCATGAGCAGTCCTAGTGCAGAAGTGCAAGAGTCAGCTATACGCCAATACCTCACTTTGACTGCGGTCCTTACAAACAGATATAAAATGAAACAGCTGCTAGGTCTGCTAGAAAATCTTGTTAACACAAGTATTCTCCAAGCTCGGTAAGTTTATTTACTGGTAGTATTGATGGCTACAATTAATTATTTATATATTTTTTCATTATTATATCTATTCTATGTAAGGTAGAGATGTAACTTTCATCATAAGTGAGCCATGGAATGGTAATGAGCATTTGAAATGGTATTAAAAATTAAATTTTAAAATTATATTTTTTAGGATGTTGTGTGACTGCATTTTAACAAGTGAAAAACTAATCTACAAAAATAGTGATTATTGGATTGAATGTTTTAATTTGGTTAGACGTGTTATTGGTGGTGTTGACTACAAGGGTGTCAGAGAAATTATGAAGGTGAGATGTATTTGAAAATTATTTAGAAATTATAAAGGTTTATGGTTCTTTTTTATATTACTTAAATAATATGGTTATCTAGTGTATTTGTCTAGGTTTGGTCTGTTAAAGGACACATATTCAGGTAACTTACATATATTGCAAATTAATCTATGATAATTTATACAATGTTTCTCAGATCAGAAAACAGTTATTAAAACAGTGTTATCTAAGTTTAATATTAGTCTCCAAAGTAGAAATTATCTATTCAGCTCCAAAAGAATACCTTCTAAAACTTATCTCTGATTTACCTGTACATAGGGCTGCCGGGAAAAAGCACAAACACTGCCTGTACGACTTAACTCTAGCACTATGCCCCAAATGCGAGCATTGTATAGTGTCATTGAGTACATCTTTGACCGCAATGCATCTCTCCTACCGGCATATTTTATTGTCACAGAAATTCAAAAGGACTATCCAGACAATAACCATTGGCCCCACTGGGTATGTTTGTCAAAATTATTTATTTAAATAAAATATTCATGAATATCTTATTTTTCATCTTCTGAAAATGTTCTAATGGCTACTTCATATTATTATATTAAATACTTTGTAATATAGGTACAGGGTATACTAACTTATATAATTACAACACTTCCTTTTTTACAGCAGCTGGCTAAACTTCTAACCACATTTGTTGAAAGTTTTAAGCCTTGTGCTCAAATGGTATCTATCATAGGCCACTCCCAAATGCTTCCGGTTGTAGAATTTTCTGGATATGCTGACCATCTAGTTAACCCCTGGAGGTTAGATCCAACAACCCTAAAATTTTCACTAAAGGGAAATTTACCATATGATGATGAGTTGCTAAAACCACAAATAGCTTTACTAAGACATGTTCTTCAACAGCCTTATTCTAGAGATATGATGTGTTCTATGTTAGGGTTACAAAAGCAGCACAAACAAAGATGTATAGCTTTAGAGGACCAGCTTGTTGAATTAATGATTTTGCCAATGGAGAGAAGTGAACAAGAAAATGAGGAGGATGAAATGCCTTCAACACATTGGTGCTGGTTACATTTATCATCACAAGTGATATATTTAATACTTATTGGTTTTGCATCATTCCCAAACATAGTCATGGGGCTACATAACAAGCTTGTGGGATATGATTTAAAGAAAGGTCGGGACCATCTCATGTGGGTTCTTTTACAATTTATCTCGGGGAGCATACAAAGAAATCCTTTGTCAAACTTCTTACCTATAATTAAGTTACATGAGTTGCTATATCCTGAAAAAGAAGCTTTGCCATTACCGGACTACACTAAAGCTCATTGCACTCACCAAATGGCAGTTGTTTGTATTTGGATGCATTTATTAAAGAAAGCAGAGTCGGAACACAAAACTATGATAATGCCTCAGAATTTGAAGGTGCAATATGAGTAAGTATAATGGTTTTTATATATTTTTATTTAATTTAGAGACAATTTATAATAATACAGTCCCTGCAGCTATGCAAACATTTCTGATCTTTATTATTATTTCTTTATATTTGGTTAAGTAGACAAAAATTATTAACATGAAATATTACAGGTTTCTTCAACACTTAATGACTTCAAGCAACACACCAACATTAATGGGCTCAGACTACCGCATTGCATTGCTATGTAATGCATATTCAACTAACCAGGAGTACTATGCTCGACCAATGGGCATCATTATAGAAACATTATTTGGTAATCAAAAGCCCATGCCAAATGGAAATGCTGCAGCTCCATTGCCAACTGTACCGTTATCTATGTGTATATTAGATAGCCTGACTTTGCACTGTAAAATGTCGCTTATACACTCTATAGTGACCCATGTTGCTAAGTTGGCTCAGAATAAAACAACAATACCAGGCAGTAACATGATGGCACCAGCATTGGTTGAGACATACAGTCGTCTTCTTGTATATACTGAAATAGAGTCCCTGGGCATTAAAGGATTTATTAGTGAGTATGGTTCTTTTTATATGTATATGAATTGTATGTCCATTAATATTTTGCTGATCTTTATATTCTTATTGTGATAATATTAAAAAAATATATTATTTACAGATCAACTCCTGCCCAATGTGTTCAAATCCCACGCGTGGGGCATCCTGCATAACCTGCTGGACATGTTTTCATACAGGATCCACCATATACAACCCCACTATAGAGTGACATTACTATCAAATATCAACTCACTGGCTGCCTACCCGCAGGCAAATCAAACTCAATTGCAATTGTGGTGAGACTTTATATTTAGAAAAAACATTAAAAATGTGGCAAAAATCAATGCCGAGAACTATTTCCTCTACATTGTGGTTGACAGGGAATAATTTAAAAAATTCTATCCACAATACGGAATGTTTGAATAACAAGTCACTCTTGTATCACCAGTTCTAAATCATAAATTATCTATCATCATTCAAAATGTATACATTGGTAGTTTTTTATTATTTTAGTCCAACATAATTTTTATGTTTTGCTGTAAAAATTAAAAAATAATCAGGAGTGAAAGTCCTCTATATATTTACTTAAATAATAATCCAACATCACACCACATTATATAGCAATTCGTTCAGTACTTTTATGGTACTTTTATTATACTCCTAAACAATTATTAGTGTTTTCAAAATCTAATGTAATTGAAGTCTTTACTTATTTTAATACTTATCTTTTTTCCTTCCAAAAACGTATGTATATTATTTTATTTTATACAGAGTTATTTGTAATTAATTGGCTACCCCTTGCAGGCAGCCTTTCTGCATCAATCCCAACAAGGATTGTTCTGCGACTTTTTAAAATAATAGTTTTTAAAAACTTAAGTTTTCCCATACAAAAATTATTTGTTGCCTCTGAACTGGCATTAATACTGAGTAAAAATTTTTTGTTTTGTATTTTTTGTGTTGTTTATCAAGATTTGTATAAAGTCATAGAACAAATGTAATTGGAATTGATGTAGAGAGGCTGCTTGCAAGAGGTGGCCAATTAATTTCAAAAAACCTTGTATATATATTATATTTAAAATATTTTAAATAATTCTTACTCTTAGTTTTGAGAGCACAGCCTTACGCTTGATAACAAGCCTGGGTAGTTCGGGGGTGCAGCTACAAATGTCGCGCGTGGTGCCGGAACCCAAGTCGTGCTCGGTGGTGTCTTCTGAGAGCGAGGAGATTAACCGTGTGCTGGTTCTCACCCTCGCTAGAGGGATCTATATGACTGGGGCCGGTGGGTTAATGTGGTTTTTATAAAAAAGTTTTGATTTTACTCAGGAAAGCATTCTTTCAAGATAAATAAATGTGGATCCTATTTAGAGGGCATGAGAATTGGTTCTATAAGAATAACTTTTCTTTCGGAGACATTATATGTAGTTAGTGTCATAAAGATAACTTTAGCTATATCAATAATATTGAAATAAGTATATTATGTCATTATCTAATTTGTCTGTCCTAGAAATCAACCCTAAAATAAAATGCATATTAAAAGTAGTATTATATAATTGTATATGTTATGTATTAATTTTTATGTATATCTATAGGTAACGACGGTGCAGCAGTTAAGGAGATATTGACGGCAATAATGACAAACACACCCCACATGTGGTCACAGTACACCCTGCAGTGCTTCCCGCCGGTGCTTGTGGAATTTTTCTCACAGGTATAAAAAATAATAAATAAATTAGAATATTTAAATAACAGACATTGTTACGACTGCATATGTATTATTTATGTATTAAAATAATTAATATTGCTGTGAACTAATCAAAGAAAATATATAATTTATTTATATGAAGTTAATAACATTTGAAAGATTTTATATCATTTTGTAAATATGCGACTGGCTGGGTATAAAGTTATAATTCTTATTATAACAATTAAAATTAAATCAAATCAGTCCATAAATGAACATTTTATGTGGTTTAAAAACTATCACACATCAAATAAATCTGAAAAGCTAAGCGTTAATTTTATTTTGTAAGAAAGATTTACCATAAGTTGCTAAGATATCTCATGTTTGTAAAATTTTAATTATCTTTATTTAATGTTTAAAAATATTATTATATCAAATTTGAATTGTTAATTAAATAAATTTAAAACGTTATATATTAACATACAGCTTACTAAACTTTACTAAACTAAGATAAAAATTAAATCCCATCTATGAATTTTACTTTTTTATAGCTTTATATGTGTGTATTGGTTTTAGTATCAACCCCAAAAAGAGAATAAGCAGTTATTAAAGAAGTCAGTAGAAGAGGAATACAGAAAGTGGACATCAATGGCCAATGACAATGATATCATATCTCACTTCTCAGTTCCCGGCACTCCATTGTTCCTTTGCTTACTTTGGAAGATGATATTTGAGACTAATCGGATAAACCCAATCGCTTTCAAGTAAGTATAATAGTGTTAAAATATACTTAATAATTTTTATGTAGAATGCCAAAATAATAACTTATTTGCTATTAAATTCAGTTTGAAACTTTCATTTTGTTGGGTGATGACATATCTTCTTATTATTATTATTTTTTAATAAAGAATGAAAAATAAACCGACACTGTAAGCGATTAAAATCCGCGATATAATTTTCATTCTATATTTATTTACCAAAAATTTAAAAAACTTAACATGGCTATACATTTTATAGATATTAGATACATATATTCAAAACATTTTTTAAAACATACACGGACCGTTAATTATTATATACATATAAGTATACTATAAACCTTAAAGTAATTTATAACTAAATAAATTTTACATTTTTATTAGCCGTTTCATATAATTATATATAATAATTTCAATCTATAAATAATATAATCATTGTTATTAATAAGAAACACAATATTAAATATACTTTTTTTAAGCATTAAAATAATAATAACTAAAAACATATTCTGACAATAAAGCCTTCTACAAAGCTGATTATGATTTCCAATTTCATTAGGCTTTATACAAAAGCATGTAATGTCAAACTCAATAGGGTATTGTTAGTATTATGTTCTATTGTATACATTTTCTATTAAATGTGCAAAATTAAGCTTTTCCATTGTGTTAAATAATCCGATATATTGTATCCCTTTGACCTTTTGTTCTGTAATTAACACCACACTGTCATACTTCATGTGACTAAGGTGTATCAACAATAAACCAAATTAATATTATAAAATGTGTGATTTGGCTTGTTTATTACGTTTTTATCTTAAGTACTCAAGCGGTTAAAAAACTTGGCATAAACATTACCAGGGGTAAGATAGAGCATACAGTACATTTTTTTTTTTAAATACTGTTTGTGAGGGATAAGAATGCCGCCCCCAAAGCTTCAGCATTAAGATATTGGTTTTCTCATATGTTCATGTTAGGTGCGACCTCTTTAATTCGCCTGTTTTAGATAAACTGACATATAATAATTTATTAGATAAACTTTATTCGTTTAAAATAACTTAAAATAATAAGGCATTTTTTAATAATGATGCATATTTTAAACGGATCAATTTCCAAACAATTCAATTGCTAGTCAAATAAAATAGGTTTGCGAGATAATAGATGTTGGTTATCAAATATTATATTTTTGTACTTATAATATATATTTTTAAATTGCATTCTTTACTATTATTATTATTTTAATTATATTCTATGAAATTTTATAAAATAACACATCTATGTATCAGTATGTTTTTAGTTATTTTTAGTTATTTTAGTTTTTATTATATCAAGAAATAAAAAACCTTCAACAGAATCCTGGAACGTATAGGAGCCCGAGCGTTATCAGCTCACCTTCGTAAGTTCTGTGACTATCTGGTGTTCGAGGTGACCAACCCCGCTGGTAGTCCTCACATCAATAAGTGTGTGGACGCCATAAACGACATCATATGGAAGTACAACATCGTCACCATAGACAGACTGGTTCTGTGTCTTGTGAGTATGTCTGTGTGTTACGATGTCATTATGTTAATATTTTTTTAAATTATTAATATAATTAATTTAAAAACCATAATGTTTTTGATTATTGATATAGTATTGTCTCTATTCATCGCGCTTCACTTATTCTGTTCGCTTAATAGCGATTTTGATGATATTTCAAGTTAAAAATTATTAAATATTTAAATATTTTTTATATAATATATCCTGTTATGTTTATTACAATAGAGAATTCATTTCACATATACACGATCTAGTAGTGAATAAATTTCAAAATAAAAACGTTTTATGTTTTCCAGGTCCTTCGTCCGAATCCGGATGGAAATGAGAGTCAAGTATGTCTGTATATCATTCAGTTGTTACTCCTAAAAGGATCCGAACTAAGAAACAGAGCCCAAGACTTTGTTAAAGAAAATTCCCCAGAGCATTGGAAACAAAACAATTGGTATGGCTAAACTTTTTAATAAATATATATTAATAAAAAAAATGGATTTAAATGTATATTTGTTTTTATATAATGGGTAGTCCATACTATAAGATTTTTTAATGCATTTATATTCGCATCAGGTATGAACGGCATTCAGCATTTCATCGAAAATATCCAGAAAAATTCGCTCCAGAAGAAACTAGCGGTGCATATGGAGGACCCATACCTGTGTACCTCAGCAATGTATGTCTCAGGTTCATTCCCGTGTTGGATATTGTTGTGCATAGACACTTGGAGATCCCGCAAGTTAGCAAGAACCTGGAACAACTGTTGGAGCATTTGGGATATTTGTACAAGTTTCATGGTAAGTTTTTAGAGTTTTAATATATTTTCAAATTTAATTTATTAGATATTCATCGAAGCGGTTCGTAGTTCAATTGGTAGAGCAACAAGACAGTTTCTCTGAAGTTACGGATCCGAATCCTAAATATACACATACATAGGATTCGGATCCGTGACACACACCATTGCATTTTTCATTCAATATTCATCATCATCATTTAAAAAATAATATTCACAAATTTTTAATACGAATTTCAATCATTTCTAGATCGCCCGGTAACCTTCCTATATAACACCCTACATTACTACGAGGGTAAGTTACGTGACAAGCCGCCGCTGAAACGTAAATTAGTGACAGCTGTGCTGGGGTCATTGAAGGAGGTTAGGTCCCTTGGTTGGGCTACCACGGAGGCCTTCCAGACTTACTTGAGCAGTGAGACTGAAGGGTGGACACCGGATCTCAATTATTATCTCAGCTTGATCAATCGTATGGTTGATAGTATCCTTTTGAATGTTTTTCATTGCAGATTGAAATGTGTACAAAATAATAATAACTGTTAAAAATATTTTAACGGATTTAAATAGTGTATAATTTTATATTTTGAAATTTAATTTTAACTCGATATTGAGGTCGCGGTAGATATGGGATTTTAAATACATCCATGAATGAAATCCGTACTATTGAAAATACTAACTATAATACATACTTATAATATTTACCAATATAAAACCTAAACTAAAACCAGCTATGATGGGTAGTTCGCATTTTCCAAACACCGATTGGCGTTTCAACGAGTATCCAAACCCTTCAGCACATTGTCTCTACGTGACTTGCGTGGAACTAATGTCTCTCCCCGTCCCACCAAATGTGGTGGGCAACAATCTCCTCGACGTCGTCACCAAAGGTTTCGTGGTCATCTCTGCAAACAAAATTCAACTCTGGATCAACGCAATAGGGATCATTATGGCAGCGCTACCAGACCCGTACTGGACGGTCATACATGATAGGATCTTTGAACTCGTGACCAGTACTGATATGATAGATTGGACGTACCAGCATACTCCGTTCCAATTGTTTAATTTGACGAAGACAAATGAATCTATGCTGGAGAATAAGTATAGTTTGACACTAGCGTTGGCGCACGCGGTCTGGTACCACGCGGGGGCTGGACAAATTATGCAGGTTCCCACGTGAGTTTTTTTATATTTTCTCAATATTGTAATAAACATAGTAGATTTACTTGATTATCTTATTTATTAATTACAAAAAAAAGGCAGAAAACAATTTTGATTGGTGGTAACTCTTGGTGTAGTTTGTAACCCTGATTACTCAACCAAATTTCGTTGTGATTTCGATTCCCACATTCGTTGTGATTTCGTTGTGATTTCGATTCCCACACGGAACAATTCTTTGTGTGATCGGGCGTTGTCTTTTAAATAAAACCAAAAAAAAAGAACTAAAATTATATTTTATGTACTATATATATACATACATATAACATTCAATATATAATACAATTTTTGCATTATCAAATTTCAGGTTCGTCAAAGAGAAATTATCACCAGAAATCCGAACTGAAGTGCAGTTGTTGTTTCTGTGTCACCTCGTGGGTCCATACTTACAACGATTCAATTCTGACCTCTCACGTGCTGTAATGGATATTACTATATCGTTGTATGAGTTACTGGCTCACATAGACAAGTCGCAAACACATTTGCAGTATATTGATCCTATCTGTGATCTACTGTATCCTTTTAATGAAATTACATCTAAGTTTAATATTATTATTAAGGTCTTTGTATGTTTGTTTGTTTGACACATTCCATATTCTTTTATATTACACATGATTCCATTTTATAATTCATTATTTTGGTCTTAAATTCAAATTATTAAGGATTTTATCCAAGTTGTTACGTTTTCTGTCCGATTGAATGTTAAATTCTAAAAATTTCCTCAACAAGTTACAGATACCATATAAAATACATGTTCGTTGGTGATACAATGAAGAACGAAGTGGAGAATGTCATTCGCAAGTTACGTCCTGCCTTACAAATGCGGTTGCGTTTCATAACTCATTTGAACGTCGAACAAATTAATACCGCCTAGCAGAACGACTACTACAGCTATACTCCGTCCAGCTCCAGCTCGAGCTCCGAGTAACACTGTAGTATGAAAATTGACAGTGACAGTGATAGTGACAGTTGTGAAAAAAAAAAGATTGTGGCTGTGTTCTGAAATGCATACGAGTTTACTAACCAGTGCTAATGACGTTATAGCATTGACGCCATACTGCACTGGTGTCGGCCATATGGTACTGGTGAGACAACTTTATAGTACTCTGTGGAGATAACAGCAAATGCACAGTAATATTATAACCGTAACTAAAGTTTCCACCTTTTTGTACTAATTAATAAATAGGTAATTTGTAATACCAGGTTCATGCATTGCATACATTTTTGACGTCATCACCACTGGCCAGTATACTGGTGCGTATTTCGGAACACAGCCTGTATGATGTATCAAGGAGGTTGAGTTTCGTCTTTCGTTCTTATTGTGTACTGGGGTAAATATATAAGTTATATATTTTGTGCAGTATGTATATTCGAAGTGATCGTGTTATTATAAAAATAGACGAATGTTTGTATCTCAGTAAATTTTAATTGTTATCAAAGTTGTTTAAAGGTGATTACTTATGATCAAAGTATTTTAAGTTTTATTGTCTTCAAATATGAAATAACCACGGTGGAAGATTGCATAAAAACTCGTGGCCTTCTATTGTAAGTCCAAAAAAATACACAAAGCCACTGGGTCTTGGGTTGAAAGATTTTAAGCAATTTTATTTGTACTTACAGTACATCACATTTTATTTTAAGAATACATTTGGCTGGCTTCAAATGTTAACATTTATGTATTATGTATATCATAGACATAAATAAGTTTAGACAAAAATTTGACCAATGACTTAGCACAAATAACCTCAATAGGTATCTTAGCTCGCTAGCTTTTGAACAAAGTAAATTATAGAACACTTACAAACTGTTTGTTAATCTAAGCACTAATGTTGAAGAGAATTGACTCATTGTAAGGTTTCATTAGTACAAATGAAGTAATGAGTAAATTATTAAAGGTGATAAATAGATAAAATCCAAAACAGTGGCCGCAATATAGTGAGTTGAAGCAATAATAATGTACAAGATTTGTATAAATACTGTCTTTTGACAGTTAATGTATTTTGATAAAGGTTAAAGACATGTTGAAGTTTTCATGACGGAAGATGCAAGTTTATTAAGCAAATATATTTTTTGATACATCTAGGTAGTCAACGTATTTCCCTTTTTTACGCTTATATTACATAATCGTTAATGAATATTGAATTTATATTTATTAGTTTTGCATCTGTCTATTTGTGCATCTCTTAAAGATATCTGAATAGTATGGGGATAATACTAAAATCTCATACTGTCTCTTGTTTATGTAGTTTATCTAAAGCTTTGTAACAGTGAACAGGACCTAACTATAATCATTCTGTATTTTCTTCAATCGTCAATCTATATAATGTGTCTTGAAATTCAGTGTGCCTTAAACACGCATATACTGCTATTTACAAATATCCTGGAACAATAACAATTGAACACTGTTGAATGTATGTTGCGTTTTAAATATAGTTTGATAGTGTATGCATCACAATTATTATATTAGTTTTAATTAGTCAGTCCAGAAGTTGGCGAGAGTAATGAATCAAAATAATAGTAGAAATCTTGATTGTGAGCTAACTCTGTGATTGTTATACTTAATATTAATTTATATTTGTCATTACATTTTTACTTAATAATCAAAGAGGTGATTAGAATATATTCTCTTAATAAATATTTATCACAGCCTATTAAATTTACAATTAATCTATTCACACATAAACCACTGTATTTCTATAATTATAATTCAAATATGTTCTATGTTAATATACTTATAATATGTATATACAATGTTCATATATACATATATATATTTACATATTTGCATGGATAATTAATAATTTTGTATCTGACATTGAAAATATTTGGTTAATTATGATTAACCTGATAAATGACATTGATTGGTATTAATTGGCTTTCTTTACTTGTGTAATGATTTAAATTATACTATTCTGTCTGTTTGATTTAGTTTATTCTGAGATGTAATAATGGATTCATTATGATATAATTGTACATAATTGATTATTTACTTGTCTTAAAAGGCTGTTGCACTTCGGTTGCTAGAATCACAACAGGTTTAAAGTTTTTATGTGTATATTGTGTAAGTATTATTGATGTATGGGCCCTGGCATCAAAAGTTAATGATGCATGGGAAATTAATCATATCAGGAGTTTAATATTTCACATAAAAGAATAGCATTAAAATATGTAATTCTAAATGTACTATATCATATGGATTTTTAGCAATTTTGGAGATCAATTGTTATATTCAATATTATTATGTAAATAATAAAAGAATATTGAGAAGTAAAATCAGTTTCAATGTAGAACTAGTGACGCTTTGATATTATCATTTTAAATAGTTTTAGATGTTTTACTGTTGATAATATTGTTAAAATTCAATAATATTTACACTGCAGCCAGTGCTGCCAACTTGGCTTTTTGCACACAATGTTCTAATAATGCTAAAATCTTCAATAATGTATTTATTTTGTATCTGGATCCAATATTTTATGCATCAAAATAAAAGAATAATGTTTTAAATACTGTCCAAGGTGATATTAGTCAGGAATTAAGTCACCAATACTTGTTTAACATATAACGCTGATACAAATAAATAATCAAAAATATAAACGAATTTATTACATTTTGATTTATATAAAAAAATCAGACCAAGTGTTTTGTTGTACTAATTATGTATACTTTATTTTGTTTTCAAATTACATATATAGATTATCTTCATGCTTAACACAATTGTATGTCTTAGTTATTACAGGTATATAAAATATGACGTCAGGATTTTTATCTATTCCTATGATCTATTTTATCCTTAATAATAAATTTCTGTAATAGAACAAAGATTATAAACATTTGAAAACATAATTAGATAATTGAAAAAAAAATCTGTAGTTAGTAATAATTTTAATTCGAAGATTACAAGGATGTACGTTTTTGTGAATGAAATTTAGGTTATAGAAATATTAAGAATAATGTGTAATTGTAAAGATTGTATAGTAATTACTATTTCATATGTTATACAATAGGTTATATAATATATGAAAACGACTATTAATCAAGACTTTAAAATTTCAATTACTGGACGCTTTGCTTTACTCTAAATTCTTGGTGACATAAAGAAAACACTCTTTTATAACATTTTTAATTAATTCGTTATCTGTGTTTCGTTAATTATTTTAAGTGAATCGTATTTTTTTTATTCTGGTTTCTTATTTCATATCTTAAATTGTTAAAAGAATAATAAACAATTATATGCGAATCTTAAAAACGTTTTGTAATTTATTAATAACTAGATTTTTCCCGCGGCTTCGCACGTCTTAAATTCGTATTAAAACAATTCCTCTTTCCCTTTTATTGTATTGGCTTCTATATGACTTATTTTAAGTGATACAATCAAAATTACGACATCAGCAGACATCGCTCGCTGTCAAAAATCAATTTAAACTTTTTAATTATAAGTTATTATTTATTGTAAAAAGTAAAGGATAAAAGTTTTGCTATTGTGGGTTATCCTTAACTGATAAATATATACCATGCGGATTTTCTTGTAGAACATTTTAAGGTATACAATAGTACATTATTTTGATCTATCACGTAGAGTTCAGCCAGCGTTTGCAATGTGTTTGTTTACGCCTTCGCATTAGAAATCTTGAAATTATCAGTGGTTTTCTAATATATTAATCATGTTATTATACATATAAACCTTCCTCTTACATCACTATCTATTAAAAAAACTGCATCAAAATCCGTTGTGTAGTTTTTAAGATCTTAACATACAGACATAGGGATAGACGCGGCAAGCGACTTTGCTTTATACTATGTAATGAAATACCCATGTTACAACGATTAACTGTCATTCTCGAAGATTTTACAATCGGAATACGAGTATTTTTTTAAATAACATTGTATTAATTTAATTAAAAATAAGCATTAATATATGTCTACCTCTTACTTAAAGAACATCCATACTAATGAAGTACCTATCTAATAGTAAGTATCTATCTAATATTTTCTCGGATTATAGCCTCACAATAAATACTTACATTTTATTTTCTACTAGATTATAATAATGAACATAGATTTTGAACATTTTAATGATTGCATTTCCATTCAAATCGCGGATAATACATTTTTCGATTATTAGTTTGTGGGCTTATTTTTTGTTATTGTTAACAAATACGAATAGTACATCCAAATTGCGTTAATTGCAAGATGAGTAAGCTCGTTGGACAAACTGGAATAGCGTTTTTACATTAATTGTATTAATGGTGAGGCGGATACTTACGATTGTATTATCATATACAAAATATTGCAAAATCGTACTTAGAGGTCCAATAATATGGAGAGAAAAATCCAAAAAGTGGCAACCCTAAAAAACGTAATATGTAAATCCATAAATTGCATTGAACGTATTAATCTGCTGAGTGTTTTATAAGCTGACAAATTTGACGTAATTCAATACAAAGTCAAGTATGCTGAGGGTAGGTAACAAATAAATAAAACATCAACTTTCCATTTGGTTAATGCAGTTCACCCTTATTAAATTTTCAAAGCTAACTAGGCAAATAACCTAAGACATTTATATAAAAACAAATAACCAAAAAAGATTTTGTTAAAGTAGTGAAAAATATATGAAGTAGATTAAATTTTCAAACACAGGACCAACGCAAGGTGGGTAAATGTATTGATGAAGTTGAGTGATTTTTGAAAAAGTAATGCTAAAATTACAAGAGAAATTGAAGTTAAAATTAATATTAAAATGGAATGGCATTCACTTAAATGGGAGCTCCATTGAATAAATCGTGGAAAAACAATAGTTCTATAAGTATACTATGTTAATGGTTTTCGAATTTAGTGACAAATTAACGTTAGTATACAACGATTTTTTCAATGGACCTATTTAAGTGAATACCATTCCATTTTATTATTAATATAAGTCATAATAAATATAATCTCTTATTACTTTAGAGCTTGGGCTTATAAGTCGGAAGCTGAAGAAAAAAAAGACGGTCCCGATTTGGTAGCGCAAAACTATAAAATGTTGACATGTTTAAAAATCTCGATACATACATTCACCTGCATATAATTGTTGTAACAATCATAGTTTATGTTATTAAATATAAAATTTGATATAAAATACTACATTATCTTTTATATCTTTTATTATAATGGTCGACGTATGAAAACTGAATATGAAGGCTTAAGTTTAGATAAATTACTTTTATATATATGAATAATAATAATTATTTTTAAATATCTTTCAAAATTAACTAAAAAAAAAAATTTTTCTACTCTGGTAAAACGTTAAACAATATATTTAGTAATAATAAATGGGCATTGGACGGAAATACAATATCGAACAAAGCCGCCATTTTGTAAAACGGTACGACGGGAATATTGAACAGCGTTGCTTGGCAACCAGTTATTCAGTCGCCAGTTGACTATCTGTGGTGCGGCCTTGCGGCAGTCAGTTATATCGCTAACGTAGCTAACGCGCCCTGTGTCTACAGTTGTGAACTAATATTATTAAAATTAAATTCGGGGCGTGCGTGAAGTAAAACACTTGTGTATATTTCTAGCACCATGGCTACTGAAGTTATAAACAATGTTCCCGAAAATACAGAAAAGGAGAAGGAGGTAAAAGACGACGCCGCTCCAGATAATGGTCAAACAAAAGAAGCTCCACCCGAAGGAGAAAAAGCTGAAGGGAAAGTAGCAGAGGAAAAAAAACCAGAAGCAGCAGTACCAAAACCGAATGTACATAAAATTAATTTCGAAAAAGATATCGTATATTTGTATCAGTTTCCGCGGACCCCTTTGTTGCCGTCGACTTCGCCGTACTGCTTGAAAGTTGAAACATGGCTTCGTCTGGCCGGCATCAAATATGAAGTAAGTACATAATTTAATGTTGTGATAATTAACTTAAATATATTTTTTTATAATATTACTTTTTTTTCTGCTTGCGTAATAATTAATTGTTCCATGTTTAAATTATTTTAACATATTTTTTATTTTAGTTTTTTTTTATAAGGAGCATTCTGCTATTGCATTTAATATTTTTTATATCTTAATTATATTTCACTCTAAATTCCGGTAGTATTCTATTTTAATTTTTACACGGAACAAGACTTCAACTTTTTTATATAATATTTATTTAACAGTTTCGTGTACAAAGCCGCGCTGCCGCGAATTTGGCGTTGCGATTATACCCTGGATTATTTTGTACATAATACATTTACATTGCTAACAACTTTTAAAACACTAAATATTATTTTGAATCCCTCATAGGTAACCTCATACCTCATAGGTTCAAAATATACAGTTTTTATTCCTAAAATAATTTTTAAATTGTGTTTGGAGATATATGTTTATGATAAGTTACTTAAAATTTTCTTTTCAATTAAGTATTTACTTAATATTATTTTATAATTATTTGAAGTT
Organism: Napeogenes inachia; assembly: GCA_959347355.1. Classification (NCBI taxonomy): domain Eukaryota; kingdom Metazoa; phylum Arthropoda; class Insecta; order Lepidoptera; family Nymphalidae; genus Napeogenes; species Napeogenes inachia. Next base: position 10,342,479 of record OY365800.1, on the reverse strand, counting down.
TTATATTTTCTCAAGGTATTTTTAAACTTTCATCTTTATAACAACAAAATAATAAATGAAGTCTTCGATATACTGTTAAATACCTATCATATTTGTGCTAAATGTTAATAATAGCTACTGATATACCTAGGTTCAAATACTCGCTAAGTTGAAACAATGCTAAAGGCTATATAAAACGCATAAACAATCGTTTCATTGGCAGATAGGGATATTGTATTCTATTAATACAATGTACTACCGATTTCCATCCTTCGTGGTAATACATGCTATTTAAATTTCATGATTAAATAATTAAACTAAATGTCTATTTTATCCCATAAATAACTGAGTTCGTTATGCAATATTTCGACGCATGCGCATTAATCCGATGTGCAGGTCGCAAAATAGTGAAGTACGCATATTAGTAGAAGAGACGCTGACCCGGCCATCCGTGGACCAATCATAGCTATTCCCAGGGAACGATATGATATGACCTGCGCGTAGTTTTCAAATCTTGATCCGTACATATTCTGACTTGCGCAGCCTCCACCGCCATTTTGAGATACCTTAATTTTCAAAATGATAGCCATTTTGTACGATCATATTTATAAAGTTTAACTAGTACCTACTACAATTTAAAATAATTATGGATCTAAAAATGTACTATACAAGTTGAAAATTTCAAGAAAAAAACTTGATAAATAAAAAAAAAATATCTGCCGTTTAAGCTCTCTTTGGCCACTTAGTTGTCTACAAAACTACGTATTATCTCGAAGGCTATGTGCACTTGGTCCATTCAACTGCGCCATCTCGTTCAGACCCGTTTATATATTTTAAACACGCCATATTGCAAATCAGTATGATATGGAGCGGCCTTAAATAATTATACAAGTAGCTGTCAACTCGGTAAACAATAGCGCAAGGAAACTTAAATAAGTTATAATATTGGTATGTCATGACTCAGTAATAGATTTAATATCAGTTGCTAACAAAATATTTATATATAAACAAATTCTACTTTAATTCTTATGATATTTAAAATTATTATACAAGTCATAAAAGTTATTCGTAAAGTTAAAAAACATAACCTGGGTTATAGAATTGGTTTTTGACTTTTTTTGTCTATCTTGGACACACCTAAGTACTCACATACGTGATGTTATGCATTGCATTTTCTCTGTAGATTTGCATATGCTTATGTACGTGTAAGTATGTACCTGCAGGGTTTGTTTGGGAAGAGAAATCTTGTACTTACAAACAATATTCGAAACCGTTGTTTGTTTAAGAAATTTTCTACTTGTTTTATCCTATTTAAAAATAACACTAATCGAATATTTACAATTACTGGAATTATTATTTGGTATTTTTTTAACATTGTTCATTTAGTAAAAGTTCTCAACAAAGAACTGAAATGAAAAATTTAAATCAGTAGCATGGTTGCCAGATGTCATTCTTTTATTCTACATAAAGCTCTCGAAACGAGCACAGAAATATTAATTTGTCCAGGTATATTATACTCAGACAATTGTTTGAGTATAATAAGATATTTAAACTATGAGACTGGCACAACAAAGATCTTGTCACAGAATCTTAATTAAACTGTTATACGAGTGTCTGTGTTGAAGATGGGGGCGTCAAAGTACCCCATTAGGCTCGTGTTAAACTGAGAACAGTCTCTGCTTCAACTAATTAATATTTATTAATATACCTATATAGTTGATTGCGTCATTGATATTTATAGATGAGTGTTTTAATTGAAAACTTTATTATAATATCTGAAATACCTATGTTTTTTTTTTATTTGCTCAAGCCATCTGCCGAAATTATAAATAGGCTTTCGAATTACCTTTCGAGAACAGGATATAAAAAGGTCGTTAAATATTGACACAATAAAAATTATAAAAGTTTATTGGAGTGGACATAATTAGGCTGAACGGGTTTGGAGCCTTGAACAGGAGAACGATTTTTTATCCTAAAATATTCTTTGGTATTTTTAACATCCGATCAAAATGAAAGTTACATACGATACACAACCATTAAGATATTCTTATAATAATAAAAACTTATGAGGATAAATAGTACATATTTAATATATTTTAACCACAAATTCTGAAGATTATCGGGTTATAACAATCACTTTCTAAACCGCGGCGATATATTATTAGTAACGATATTGTTACAGAGTTTGTATTACTAATGTAGCGCTTGGTATCCCATGTGTTGAAGGGAGCGGTCGGGCATTGCCCTCAGTAACCTTGTACGCCGCTATCAAACTATCAACTAATATTGTAAGCATCCTTCAAATTATTTTAAGGGAATTTTTGAAGTTATTTAAGGACATTCATACTAAGTATACGTAAGAAATTTATTCTTAAATTTTAGTCCAGTTAATAATTATTTTATATTTGTTTTATATTTTTTTAAATATGACTTGGTTATTAGTTTTAAAATATCAAACTTCTTTGCACTTTCAACAAATCATAAGCTTTTGTTACAAGTATCAAATAATCAACATTTCAGGTCAATGACCCAGCTGAATTAGATTAATTACGTCTATTCTTTTAATTATTCCCACATGTAGTACCGTCACCCTTGTGAAGTATAATGAAATAAACGTATAATGTAAGCCCCCTTCCAGAATTGTGTCGCCTTAGTACTTGTTGAAATTAATGACTTTGGAGTTTGGGTTATTGTACTGTAAATTACATTCAATAATATGTGCATTGGTAAGAACCTTGATAATTATTATTAATTTAGCTTATTATGTTGTTAAAATTATGATTTTATGAAATATCGGTGGTAACAAGATTAGAATAGAAAGTAGAAATACATCGTAAAGTGCGTGATGATGCATTATAAATGATTACTTTTGGTAATGTCTAAGTGATTATCAAATAAGATAAAACTTTCATAGTTATTTAACGAAAGTCGAGGCGTGTGACTGGAATAAATGGACCATTGAATCCCAGAATACCAAAAAGAGCTTTCGGTTGACCTTAACATGATGCATGTATGCTTAAATCGCGTGTGGACTAAATCAGTTTCACTATCTATCTATTATGAAATGCTATTAAGCGCCAGACACGTAACGAATTAAGATGAAATCGATATTTATAACTTTATTATACTACAATTAAATATGCTAAAATTGTCATTGGCTATAAAATATGCATGAAACATGCGTATGCGCAGCGTTGCACGCATGTGCATGGATAACATAAATTATGCTAAGAATGTATTGGCATCACAAATGGTTATGTATTTCCAATTAACATTGCAGGACATGCGTTGTAAATATTATCACCACTGCTCCTTAGGGAGTGTGTGTGTAAATAAATGTGCGATAATGCAAGTGACTAATAATAAATCACTATTAATATTATCATTTAATAACAATGAGACCAATAAATATACACAATATATTTCAATTAAATGATTTAGTATTTGTTTGGATGCTTCGTTTATTATTATCTTTAAAACATTAAATGAAAATATTTTTGTATGTACTAAATAGAAACTTTGCCATATTTTATAACTCGTGGTTAAAGCTTTCACAGAAGTTGTCACCGCGGTGTAACTGAGTTGTAAAAGCCCGACATACTTTCTTCTTGTACGCATTCGTTCTATAAGAAAGCAGTGAGAGTAGAGAACTAGAAACTTGCGTTTTACTGACACTAGATCAACGCATACCGATACTTAAAATGAATGCACTATATGTACTTAGGTGACATATGTGTATTATATTTTTTAATAAATTTATAGTTAGAAATTATCGATACGGACAAGATTCGAATATGCGATCCCTGGAATCGATTCAGTCAGTCTATGTCCTATATGTAATTCAAACTGTCAAAATCTTTACTTGGCTATAACTTTAGATTACTCTGAATTATAAGACATGAAATAAGAATTAAAATAAGATATAATAAGTATATAATTTTAGTAAATATAAATATATAATATATATAATATTTTAGTATATAGATATATTACGAATAAAATGTTGTCCATACTTAATTTTTTAACTATAAAATAAATATACTGTAAGTTGAAATAAAATCATTAAACTAAACATATCTATTCAAGTGTGGCCGATTTCTATTTTTCCAATTGACTTGTATAAGGCCTGAAAGTGAAATTTCCGCCACATCATTCTAACATCCGTTATAGAAACATACGTGTTAAAATTTGATAGCGTGTATGGCTTACCCTTCGGGATATGAAATTTGTGTCTGCTCCTAAATAGATACTTAGTTGATACCAGCACGCAACACTGCCTTACCTAGTTCACGCCACCTATAATTAATTAAGGGACACCGATTATGGTACCATAGCCGAGTTCGTGTCAAAACCTAATTAGTTTATGGTAACCCTGTCATCATACTTATTCTAATTGACGTGTCCTACCCCCGCCCCTTACATTAGATTCAGATGGAATCCTTATACGTTTCATTACTATAATTTTTATACCAGTATTATATACAATAAAGTTTTTTTTGTATTGTAGTCCATAGAGACCTGTAACTCTGTTGGGAAATTATGTATGTGTCTGTGAGTAGGCCATCATGGCGGCCTATAAAATATAATTAATATTAATAGCAAGATATTGGTGCATCGGCACGTATAACAATGGAGTAATCTTTTGTTTAAGTTATCAAGGTAGCCGGTGAATTAATTATTCAGATCGGGATCTTAGCTACGAGTATATCGTATTTGGCTGTGGAATGCGGACCGAGTACGCATCGTCTGACGTTCACGACGGAAGTACGCATTGCTAACTTAAATGCTGAGTATACATTACGTCCAGACAGACAGCCCGGTCTAAAAACCCGATCAGATTCGTTGATTTCTTAATCCCTATCAAGCGAGCTCAATAAATATGAAATGTTGTTTATTGATCCATTTTTCATTTTGTCATTCTGTACCCCGTTTCATCAAGTCAATATTTATCTAAACGTATATAAACCATGCTACACTTATAAATAATTACTTTGTGAGAGGTTGCTAGTTCCAGTCCTGTTCATGTTGATGACTTTTATATTACATTTATATAATTATTGTTGTTTGCTATTGTCTATTATGATCTGGTTTGCTAACTATATAATTCGTATTCAAATCGTCGACTGCAAATTAACCATCTTGCACCGTTATGCATTTCAATATTGTTATCGCAACACAATCCCGATAAGGTGAGCAAAATTGGTATCATTGCTTTTTAGCAATACCATAGCTTAAGCAAGGGATATCAAAGTAATTCGTTCGGTAAACTTTAAATAATTTATTTCGATTATTCTTACATTTTATATCAAAAATCATATAGCACAAAAACGATACACTTCAGATTTATTCTACTTTGTTGATTTTAATGTCGTAACATTGTCAAATGTAAATTTCTTCAGTATGCTATTATTTTTACAATTCCTTGAATTATTCAACGGCATGTTGCAACGAAATGAGAAACCTCAGTGAGTTGGCCACTGAGCTATGAAGTCACGCGGCCGCATGCCTGCTGCACTTTCTCAACTAACACCGGACGCCTGCGCCTGCGCATCTAGAAAAAACTGACACTAGCAATCGGAAGCTATGGGAAACACTTCTGTTTAGCCATTTCTTTTCTCGTGTTCCTTGCATTTTATTAATGCTTGTAAAGTTTAAAAAAAATAAATTTTTAAGAAACAAAATATACAAGTATAGTAGTAGTAATAATATTTTCTCATTTAATATTACAAGTTTACGATCGTCGCATAGATTTAAATTAGATTCTTTTTTATGTCATTTTTTTTGTTTATGATTATGTAGCTTTGTACATCTTTAGTTTGTTTTGGGAAGTAAGCCTATTCTCCGATTTTTATAATTTTCACACTATCGCATGGGTTGCCTGGAATTTGGAAGAGATGGCTCTTTTGCGATAAGGCCGTCTCAAATTTAAACCGTTGGGTTTTTTTTGTTAAGCTCCCTTTGAGTTCTATGGGTGCAATAAATAGTATTTTATATTGTTATTAGTTTGTGGGTAATATGTAGGTACAGTAGATACATGCCTTTTTTGTATTATTAATAAAAGGTGGGTTTAAAAAATTGTTACCTTTGATTTGATCGTCAAATGTCCCCTTGATACCTGTAATTCCATTAGTAAAAAAAATTGTATGAATTCACTGACATCATTTTGTTCCCTAACATATACATATCTCAGAATCATTCTGTAATGATACTGAGAGATTTTAGGGAACAAAAATATATCTGTCAGAACCCTCAGTAATCAGTTATATCGATACACAAAGAGAAAGCACTCAGAATTGCTTCTAACTTTTTTGTTGATGGAAAAGTTGGATGACAATTGTGTTTGGGAATCAGAAAAAGTTATTACGATCTAAAAGTTAAAGACGTGAGTGATTAAAGTAAAAGATGAAATAGGAGAATGTTTTAGTTTATATGTATGTATTTGTATGTACAAAAATTTATATCTTGCAACCATTAATAATAATTATTAATTAAATTTAAAATCTACGAATAGTTATTGGTATATGATTATGATTCATTGTTATTAATGCAGCATCTTGTGTTTTGTAGTAACTTAAACATCCGTTGAGATAATTGTTGAAACACTTTATCTTACCTGTAATTTGCTGCTTGTCGAGTTCAATTCGATGAAGATGGTGTTTGTCTTTAAACATATAAAAATATAAACATTTGTTTCGTTGTATGTAGGTACTTGTGTTACTTGAATATACAATTTACGTTATGTATGTTATAGACAAGTTAATAACATCCGCCTACATAGACCATTGTTTATAATTAAAACTAACGCTGTTACAGTGCTATTTTATGAGTCACGATGCTAATAGAAAGACTAATACATTTTTACGAATTATTTTATGTTATTTCTGTACATATTAATATAATTAAATGTATTATTTTATTTTTAAAAGAAACATGAGTTCCGTTCTCTCATTCCTTAGAAACAATCTAGTAACCTCTTTTACACGAATATGAAGACATTACAACAATGGTGAAAGTTTCACTATAATCTGATTATTCGTAGAAATTAAAAGAGACAATACTTACATTTCATATTAACTTTTTTTTTGTATATACATTATTTTTAACTTTTTTTGTATGTACATTATACATGAAGAACAAACTTTGAAAAAACTAGAGGATGCAAGATGTAATAACGCTTAGAGTACATCACGAGATAATCCCAATATGTATACGATCAGATAAATCTTTAATTGTTAATATATAATGTATATAATAGTGACATTTATATCACATATTAAGAAGTATAAAGATTAGGTTTTATATTTTAAATCAGTAAGAAAGTGTTAAAATATCTAATAATTTCGAAAACCATAGGCCTGGTGTAGAAAATGTGAAGATAGCTTAGCTGACACCGACTTCCGTTTGTCGAGACTTAAACAATGAACAGAAGCGAGAAGTGTGGGCGATTCTTTAGTATTAAAGGGGACCAATCATTCCATTACAGATCATTAGAAAGCAATTGATTTTAATTTAGCCCTTTCCTCAATTTATTATACGTACTTTAATGTTAAAGTACGATTATTTTTCTATTTATTTCATATTTTAATAAGTGAATTTCACCTATTAATCATTAATTTATTTATTGCCTCCCTTTTTTATTTATTATACATACTTTAATGTTAAAGTACATATTTTTTTATTTATTTATTTCACATTTTAATAAGGAAAGTTATAAATCATTCGTTTATTTATTGCCTCCCATTTTTAAGGTCAACTATAAATAAATAAAATGAAATAAAAGTAATAAAATAATCATTTTTTGTAATGAACAAGACTATTGTAGCTACTGTTATTTATAACAGATATTAATAAATATTTTCTCAACAACTATGTCTAGACGTCTGAAGATATCTAGACCTAATAAGTCAAAGTTAAGCTTATTATTATTATTCAAATTATATTATCTTCATCGGCTATGTAAGACTTTGTTGTAGGATTGGAATGTCTTATCTCACTTGCGGTTGATTTGTTGCGTTTTTAAACACACATCCCGTCTCTGTATATATGTAGGTACTTGGAATTTGTTTGTTTATATCTTCTCAAGACAGACGATTAGTTCAACACGTGTTGATTATCATTTGTCATTTATTTTTAAACTAAATAACATTGGTGCTTAAGTAAGTAATTATTAGTGTCAAATGTAACAAAGTACTTTGTTACATTTGACTCAATAATGCAGACCCAAACTTTTGAATAGTTGTATTGTTATTTTAAAAATAGCTTCGAAATATAGGATTGTTTACCTGAAAACTTATGTTTAAGTAACGGGAGCGCATTGTATATTGTTTACACGTGTTACTATCGTTTGTTTTTAAAATTAACTTTGATTCAGTGGATGTTATATCAAGCAACTATCGCTGTATCTACGTATTTAGTGATGTTACGTTAATGCATGTACAGGGATCAGTTTGTTGTGCAATTGTTACGAGCGAGGTCAACGGTCTGTGGTCTGTATGGAAAATAAAGCTAAGCGGAAATCAGAAGCGTTTACCGAGTGATGTGTGCACTTTGTGCGTAATTGGTTGTAAGAATCAGGTGCTTGGTGTCACATTACTCTGTAAATAGTGTGTAGAAATAACTAACTGCCTTGAATTAAGTAATGTAAACATTTTTATATTGTAAGCATTACAATAATATATCACATTACAATGTAAATATGTTAGTTGAATGCAGATGTGGTAAATTATTTAATCAGTGTTACCGGGCGTTACCGTGCTTTTTAAAGTCATCTGTGTTCCCCTCACAACGCAAAAACTTTTAGATAAATATGTAGTTTTTTTTTTTTACGGAAGTCGGAAACATCTGGGGAGCTTCGGTTATGACAAATAGGGGAGTTGAATGATAGTATTTCTTGTTTTAGATGCAATATCTTATACACACTTGGATATTGAATACACTAGTATTATATAAAAGTTTATATTAAAAAAATTAAAGCAGTAGGTGTCGTATTTAATTGTGATAAATATATAGTCAAAGTATAAGTGACGTAGACGGGGGTCGGCAACCGGGAGTGCTTCGACCCGTGCAAGGCGCATGTGCGACCCGGCCATCGACCACCCCTGCCTAAGCGGGGTGCGCCCGGGACTTCAATACTGTCTGAGCTATCTGTCATGAGTTGATATAATACATGTTATTAATATCATGATATTTTTATTAATAATACAGATATTTTTATTTATGTTTGATATATGAATATTTTTTTAACGTTTTTCTAATATAACATTTTAAAACAAGTTTAATATAAAAACTCAACTCAAATCCGATAAGTTTTCGCAAGTTTAACATTCTTCACATTAAAGTTATTTTTAATATAATACATCAGTCAGATAATAATTTTAAATGTCTCTCAGTAGGACATAGTTGACAGTCATTAAGATAAAACTATCATTACTATTTCGGTTACTAGTTACAATAGTGATAACAAACTATATATATAACTCATAGCGACTAAATTTCACTATCAATTTAGTACATAAATAATAATATGTATACACAATCTCATATTATTTTGACAATTTACTTTAACGTGCAAATTTTTTAATAAATGTAGTTTTATAAAATATCACATTTTACTAAAACGATAACTTCGTTTAGACGGTAAAACTTTTTTATACTTTTTTATGCCAGATTCTTATGACCCATATAAAATAACGAGGTGATATAAGTTCTATGGTTGATATTTTAAGTTACCGTTAAAAGAGTCCCCAGCCTCCACTCTCAAAAGATTTATATAAATTATGCTTAAGATTCTTTTAAATTTATCCCTCATTTTAACCCTCGAGCGACAAGCAAAGGAGGCCGTAGCTCAGTGCTCCGAGTTTACAAAGGAAAATGCATAACTAACGAACGACCTTTAGCCAACCGCACAAAAAATATAAAGAATTGCATTCGTATTTGGAGAGTCGAAAAGTATTAACATTGCATTTAAATGATGTTGAAAAGATAATAACATAATAACCATATACGATCAAGGTAATATTTCTTATAGATAAAAAGAATTTTAAATGTCTGAACTCGCCAACCGGTAATTGATGTCTTGTCTTATAAAATTAATGTTATCGTAAAATCGGCCATAACCATCCCTCGAGCCGCTTAATGTGCTTGAAAATAATACAAATATTTATATTTGTATAGGTACAACAGTTTTGTGGTTACCTAATATTTACTCAAATATTCAAATATTTTTACATCTCAAATATAATTTTAAGTCCTGCGTGCTATCTATCTATCTATCTCGGATACCGGGTTGGAATTCAGAAAACTTGAGTTCTTGAATATCGCAAAATAACAAGCTCTGTTGGTCGAGTGGTTAGCGCAGACGCCTAACTTATAACGGCACAAAGGGGCTCGGGTTCGATTCCCGACAAGGACAGCCATGTATGTGATGAGCATAGATTTCTGTATTTCTGGGTCTGGTCGTTATTATTATTATTCATTAAATTCGTGCTTTAACTTGTTGTAATCGGATTTATGTAACAAAATGTTCCATTTGGTTTGTTTAGCTTTTGTAATTAATGTTATTTTTAACTTTAATATTTATTACGATTTTTGGAAGAAAAAATATTTTTTTTACATTTAAAATTTATTCAACAATTTGGCTTATGGCAAAGAATACCTACAATTATAACTTTACGTATAAAGTTCAATATAAATGTAATTTGTATTTGTTGAAAATCAAGATATAAAATACGAAAAAAAAATAAAAAAATAATTCGTAAACACTGGCTGGATTTGAACCTGCGGATCCTGGGATACCCACCTTTATATATAGTATATATTATAACAGTATAATGCGTATTTGTGATATACAACATCTGTTCTGTACTGTACAGTAGGTACTGTCTGAATCTGTTCAAGTCGACATGCGTTGTTTGTACTTAGTACATAGTATGAAACGGTTTTGTAAAAATGAATCATCTGTTATTTACTAGATATTACCATGTATTTCATATTTAATAAATGTTAAAACAATGAATGATATTTTATTTAGGTGTTATATTAATTTACTGTGTATTAAAATCATTCAGCCTTTATATTAGCTAAATCTCACGTCTATATTATTTACGGTTATAATTAAAAAGTTTTCCTTTTCGTCTTTTGGGATATTTTTCTGTATTCTTCTCACTGCAAGGCGAGCTTAAAAACACATATTTCAATAAAATGATGTTGTTTCAATACACACTAAATATTATGCTGCAATTAAATTATATTATAGTTACGAAAAATATAATTCTGGACAAACACATCTTACTTCAATAGGTTTTAATTCTCACTAAAAGATAATGTACTAGCGTACTTATCTTTTAGTGGGAATTAATCCTATTACAGGAACTAGCATGTATTACATAATAAAGTAGTTCAAGATCATTAAATACTAAGCGTCCCTATACATTCAGAGGGATCGTACCTACCAACCGAAAATTCACTTATCACATTTTTTTTGTAACGCAATGTAAGGTAGTCGTAGTCCTAGAATATCTCTGGCTGATAGCGTGCGGGCGAGGGGTGGGGGTTGGGGAGGGCGGGATAACGCGGCCGGTGAACTCTGCTCGAAATCAATACAGCTGCCGCCGGCTCCCCGCCCAGAATCTGGAGCTTGCTCTAGCCGTCACCATGGTTACGAGTGAGTCTAGCTACGCACACTTTGATGACACCAACACAAATGTATTGTGTGTGAGCCGGCTTGATGCTTGTTTACGGAACGATTTGATTGTAGCCCATGCCCCGTTTCGGCGTCACGCTGTGTGATTTTTAAATATTTTTGACCGTTAGATAGGTTTTTTTTCATTTTTATTTTTATTTCCAACATAGCAAACAGTTTTTATAATTTATTTTACCAGGTATTGTAACTTAATGGCATAAATTGTAATTATGATTGTATTACTAATATTATTATAGATTATTATTATTATTATAGGTTATTATTATTATAATACCTATTCAATATATTTGATAAATTTATCTATAATGTTCTAATCTAAAAGGTTCTGAACAGCCCTTAACTATATGTATAAATCGTCAGAAAATAAAATTTTAATATGAAACCTCACATGGACGGATATTAAATATGAATATAGGACAAACGTTTTACAATGGACCATTCATTTGACTTAACTTAATCGTTCTTCAACCTCTCCATCTCATACGAGAGTGTACTCAATGCTTTTCTTGATGGAGTCCCACGTGGCACCCAACAGGTTGGCACAATAATCATATTAAATGGTAAGAGCGGTTAGCTGGGGGGCTGAGTAGGTCGTAGCTGGGCTCAGACGAGACCGGGTGGGGGAAGAGCAAATAGCGGGGGACGGGGGGGTCGCGTGGCTAGCGGGGGCGTCGTCCGTGCTCGATGCACTACCGTATATGGACCGGATTCAAAATTGTACATCCATGAACCTATATGCAAATGTGTTCTCGAAATACAATGCAGGGAAGGCTTATGCTTTTAAGGTTATTGGGTGATGACTGTCAGGTTTCATTGAATTGGTTATAAAGCTTTGTGTAGTGTATTGTACAGGAAATAATATATTTATTATTTATTTGTGTGTAATTTAAATCAACGATGACATGGTTTTCATGTTATCTTAATCAAATAAAACTAATACCTGTTATGGAATGCGATCCCTATAGTACATAATAATCTATATATTATATTAACATAGTAAATTTATATTCAAATATTTATTTAGTCTAATATCATAATTTAAAAAAAAAAATTGTAAACCGGAAACGTGTAGAAAATATCAATTTTGTTTGTATTTGAGATAACTATTAACCAATTTCTTACAAACATATATTATTATTATGAATAGATATATAGAAACCCTGAACATCAATCGATGATGTTTTGATGGGGGTGTGTACGACTGCCAGGGTGGCCTGGGTCAAGCTTACTGCGCATGCGTCTACTGCCTCCCCGGTTGTTGCTAGGCTGTTTTATAAATAACATGCAATTTTAACATCTAGATAAATAACTCATAATGACCTTATAAAGTACTTACTTAGTTGCATTAGGCGTATGAATATACCAAAGGGGTTTAACATAATGTTTATAAACGTCAACTTTTTGATAAATACTTAACAACTAATAGACTTACTTAATACTCTCTCAAGAGAAAATTTAGTCTAAATGTTCTCGGAATCTCTTTGCGTTGTTGGTTTCTAAACTTTTTTAAGCGATTTATTATTGATTATGTAAATGCTACTGCAATATTGTATACGATATTTTGTTTAACAAACTATAGTACTGCGAATTATTGATTTATAATTCTGACGACAAAGAATACTCGATTTGAGAGAAAAAAGCAGCTGCAAACGATTAAAAAGCTCATAGCGAAGCTATATTTTGCAGGTAAATGATTGTCAGTTAATAGGTAGTCGAGAAATAAAAAATGACCTGGTTTTAGCTACCGTCGTAGTTCTACTAGAATTGTTTTTATCTGGCTTGTGACAAGTATCAATATATTTCTTTATATTTGTTCCAGAATGTTGATCATAAGGCGAAATTCCGCTCCAAAAAGGGTCAGCTTCCATTCGTTGAGTTGAATGGAGAAGAAATTGCTGATAGCACCTTCATTATCAAAGAGCTCTCCGAGAAATATGCTAAGGATTTGGACGCTGGTAAGTGTATTATGTTTACGAGGGGTATATAAAGTTTTTTTACTTTACGTTCTAAAACTCTGGGCTGGCTGACAAAGTTTAAATTTAATTTTCTCAGACATATATATAATATCAGTTAGTTATATAGTTTTTGCTACCGTTAAAAATCTAAAAAAGGAAGTATTATTTAAATTTTTTATAACAATTTTTTTATGAAAATTGGAGACATTTTCAACATGCTAGTTTTTTAAAGGACACGTATATTTTTTTGTGAAGGCTTATTTGATATAAATATTGCTTCATAAATTACATATTACTATTTAGTAGATAACTATTTATTACATTAAGTGACGTCTCTCTCATACAATCAATACATCGAGTACAGTTTCCAGGTTTATGCTGTAAAACCAGGACAACTTGAGACCTAGATAGTGTGGTACCTGTAACGTCATGCGCATGTGCATTAAACGCATCTCACCCTAAATTAGCCTGCAACTATTCGCATCCGTCTTTTACAGGTCTGACGCCAGACCAGCGAGTAGTGACCCACGCTATGGTGTCCATGATTGAGAATCATCTCTCCTGGGTGATTCTGTGGTGGCGCGCCAAATATCCCGACAGTGTTATCAAGGGTTACCAAGTGAACCTCCAGAACGCGTTGAACACTCGCCTTCCTAATCCGATTCTGAACTTCTGCTATAAGTTCTCCCTCGGACGTAAGGTAAACAACTTTTTATTGTTTGTTTTATTATTTTTCAGGGTTGAAGTTTGATCAAGTTCGCGCCAATCTCGTAAGCCGGCACAACAATAACATCGTAAAAGTTATTCATTACGACTACTTCGTTTCTTGTTAGATATAATTAGGAGATGATTATAATGATACGATAAGGTTCAATCTCTCCCATTATAGCAATTTATCTGTTAGATATTTTTCATGGAATTTCGACTCGAAAAATACCTACGTCATTTTTGTATGGAGTCTACGAATGACTAAAATAACATATCGGCACCGACTATTTTTAGGTTCATATTTAGGTATAACTAGGATAGTGATTTTATTGCAAGTGCATCCCCCTCCCCTGACATAAGCGGCCATTTCACCTGCGGCGCATGTTGCACTTCCCCCCTTCCCCATAACGCTTGCAGACGCCATGTTGTCAGCGTTAGTTAAATAACCGACAACCTGTTGAACTCTGCCTAGTTGATCTCGGGCTGTGATAGGGGAACGAGCATCATGGTCAGTGTTTAGTGGCAAATAAATACAGTTCCAGTTTCGTATCGAGTTTTTATTGCTTTTACAGAAAGTTTAGTGATTTTGGTTTTTTTTGTTCTAATAGGGGATGAAGAAGGCCAAGGCTCACGGCATCGGCGTTCACAGCCAGGACGAGATCATCGAGTTCGGCAAGAACGATCTCCGCGTGCTCTCGGATCTGCTCGCCGATAAACCGTACTTCTTCGGAGATGAGCCCACCCTTGTGAGTATATCTTTATTCTACACTCTTAACCCTCAATGAGGTTGTTCGCTCTAATAGATGATCTTTCGTAAGAAAGCTGAATCAAGGTAAAGTAATTTAGTTCTATATATTATTATAAATAAACGAATGGTATAAAATATAGAAATGGATGAGGATGAAAAGTAAATAGACATCATCCACAACAGTTTAAGGTAAAATGAACATCTAAAGCCCATTCATTGAGGGCGCTAGGGTTCCCCTTGTTTGGTTCTAAAATAGAATTCGTTCCTGATAGTAGACATCGTATTTATGTATGAAGTTATCGCTGTCCGTACGTTCACTCCACTCAGGAGGGCTGGTGGGAGGCGGGCGCGAGGCCGATAACCGTTCTGTGATCGTTTTCTGATTATTAGATTTATACTCTTTGACTTTACCTTTTCTTTTTCTTTCTTTGAGAACTGTTTTAAAATCGTGGCGTTAATAACCGTTACTTTTTTATCATAGTTATACAACTTATATAAGTTTCCTGTAATACTTCCATGATTAAAATGATATCAATAATTTTAATAATTTGCTCTAAAATTTATATCGCGAAGATATGTTTTCAATATATTAAAATATAAACATATTTTCGAAAAATTTTAAAAATCTGCCTCTGTTCAATAAAATCATTTGAGTATAATAAAACTTTATAAAATGTGGAAAATGTTCGTTAAAAGGTCTTTTGTTTGTAAAATCGATGGAGCTGTACACTATTTCTAGGCGTCTAGGTAGGGGAGGGAATGGACCGACATTGGGTGGTGGGTGGTTAGGTCATGACCGATACGACCCTCGCCTGGATCCCCCGTCTGTGAAAACCCTGGATGCGCCCAACCCCTTCCATTCCACCCTCACCCGGAACTGTCGATATAAATAGAATTATCAATTCTCAGTACTTTGAAATGTTGAGGTTTCATAAAGTTAAATATCATTAGTTGGAAAATTTTGTTTGAATTTTTTATTGATAATTCGACTGATATCAGAAAATTGAGGGAAAGTTTTAAAAGTCGTCATGCAATTAGTCTTACATTTATTATGTATGTCCATATGGTCCCACGAAACCAAGCTTTATACGTAACATTTAAAACTTCATACGGAACACATTCAAAATTGTTACTCTCCGGCAGTTGGACGTGGTTGCCTTCGCTAACTTGGCTCAGCTGAACTTCATCGACAAGGAGGTCCAGCACGCTCTGAGGGACGCCCTCACTGAGTCTTTCCCTAACTTGGTGGGAATGGTATCGCGTATAAAGGAGCGTGCCTTCCCCGACTGGGAAGAGTTGTGGTCCCAGACAGATAAGAACGCCAAGGAAGCTGAAAAGGCTGAAAAGTCTCCAGAGGAAGCCGAAAAGGGCAAGGTAAGAACAACAGATAATTTACTTTTCGATATTAGTAATTCTAAAAAAAAATCCATTTTAGCATTGTCTTGGTCTTTATGGCCTGATTAGTACAATTATTTTTCTATTTTGTTAGGGTGACGAACAAGAGAAGGAGTTAGAAAAAGAACCGGAAGAAAAGGAGAAGGAAAAGGAGAAAGAGAAGGAGAAGGAAAAAGAGAAGGAGAAGGAAAAGGAAAAAGAGAAGGAGAAGTAAATGCTAATTGAGTACGGCAATCGGGCCAACCATACTTACTTACAACTTGATTATAATACATTTAGGAGTCAGACTCGTAACAATCTGTATATTGTAAGCGTGTAAATCCATTTGTCTTTCCCGTTTTATAATTTTGGTGACGGGAGTCCGTCTTTATTATGAATTGCGCTTACTTCGGTTGACTTAATTAGTATTTATTTCTCGCTCGATGTGTTGGGGTGAACGAGCATCGGTATATCATTTAATATCATTTACGTTATCAAAATTGTAATTTGAAGCTTTTTAATATTATGGATTATTACATTCGATTGCTTTGTCCAATATATATTTTATTTTTTGTGTATTAATTGTATCACATAAGTAATTCGGTTGTTAAGGTACTTACAGGAGTAGGTAACATATAATCAAATAAATTATGTAGAATATAAATTATAATAAGGCGTACATAAATATTGGCATTCAAGAATCATTGTATTGATAAGTATGGAAGCTGATTTTAGTATAGGCATTTTAATCTCGACATTATCCGACTTCGCCTAGTCTCTTATAGGGAGCCTGTCATGACCTATATATTATTCCATTCTATGTATCATTATTATTAATATACTCAATTAATTTTATAATTAATTATGAATTTCTCGAATTAGGCACACAAAAGTTGTGAAATAAATTAAGTGTAATATAATGGATAACAAAATTCGTGTATCGATTAGAGAATTGGCGGCGCTGAGCTCAACACGCGGGATTGTTCGAGTGCTCTCGATTTTGATTCGTGTACTTTATTGGTTTATACAAAATTTAAAATTTACAATTTACACACTTTTGATATGATAAAAATGCCTGGAAGACTGTTTTTTCATGTTATTGTGTAATCATAGTCTGTAATGTCTAGTTATTGTCCTAGGTTGTAAGATGTACATTCAGATTTTTATGATCGTCCAATTAAAGTAACGTAGTCCGCGTCGCTGCAGAGCCACGAAGCCGCCGACGCACTTCTAGCGTACTACCATCTAGCCATGCCGTTGTCACTACCTTATCCCTCCCCATCACCGTCATTATCATCGATGTCATTAATTTTCTATCATCATTTCCCTACTCATCACCATTTCATCGACCCCCCACCCCCCCACCACATTTCATTCTCGTCTCCGTCAGTTGTGAACAATGGCGCAAGCGTCTTTTTTATACTATTTTTTAGAATAAGTATTCGGTTAAGATTTATTCATTTATTTACTCATTCCATCTATAATTTTATATTTTATCCCTGGATTTTATAAGGATCGAGGAGCAGTTTTGGAGTTGTGATGCGTCATGACATTGGAAGAGGCTTATTATTTTATAATTAGTTTATCTCCCGCTATCAACTTTCATATTATACTTGTGTTATGAGCAGTCGTCGGACCTATATGGCAGTTTCGGGGTGTAGAAACGTTTTCGCCGACGCGCTACGCGGATGGACCGTGCGCGTTGGTCGGAATATCTGTCTTGATCTCTCAGGGTCTGCAGTTAGGTGGCGGAGCGTTGCGAACTTTGGTCTCGATGACTTGTTACCTTTTGTTGTCCCTAGTTTCGAAGCATAACGGAGAACACGATTGTATCCTGGACTCTGACGCACATAGAAGATCGTTCGCTAGAAGGACTTTTAGATCTTATATTCATATATTCCCCGTAAATAATCTAGGCTAGTAGAATGTATATTTGATGAAATTCAACGATGTTCACAAAGAGTAGATATCATAGCAAGTGTTCCGCAGATCCCTCATTGGGCCCGGAGCACTAAATGATATTAGCTGTAGTTTAGAGTAGAGAGTCGACACCGACCAGCGTGCCGGCTGTAAGGGGCGGATCTATTAGTCCCTCGTAGACTATTCTATGTATTCGGTGTTACTAGTACAGGTGTTTCATTTCAAGTATGATATGTTTTGTCATTTTTGGGGTATGGTTGACGTTTGCGTCCCTCCCAACAACCGCTGACCATCACTGCCATTAGCCTCGGATGTAAGAGTTAAGATTAGGGATAGAATAGAAATGATGGTCACTGAACGATGCTTCGTCCAAGACCCATAGATATATTGAGGCTAACCGTACCGATCGCCTGACGCTTGCGTCAATCGGCTCGAATAACCGTCTCCATCACCAAGCAATGCTCTCCATTGATGACGTCACTGTGAGCGCTACGGTATTCAGATTGTGTATTGTATAGTAGGCTTTAGTAAACGCCGTGAATCGCACTTTGCATTATCTACGCTGTACAGAAGCGATTGAGATGACATGTCATTGTTCTGGTCCGGCGAGACAAATGAGTGCTAATAAGCGATCCCTATAATTTTCTTTATTGTCTCACACATAAGATAATTTACATTTAATCAACTTCACTTTTATGATATATAACTTTTGTGTTACTGTAAGTTAGTGCTATATTACAAATTAATCGTAAATAAGTATAAGTGTCTATATGATATATTAGAATCGTAGAGAACAGTTTTATGAGATTTGAGTTTATAATTATGATTATGTTATCTTGAAATATTCACATTTGTGGTTTTTCAATTATTGTGTCAATATCTTTAATATTTAAGTAATATTCACTAGATATTAACGCCATAATGTACCGGTTATTATAATTATACAATTTAACTGAGCTTTCAGTGGAAACAATTCTATTTAAGAACTTCTGTGTATCATTCTATTGAGATTAAAGTATATCAGATACGTGAACCTGTAAGCGTTGTGCTGGGATATAATACTCCATATCCTGTTACAACTCTGAGCAGGTGTTATTTCATTTACTACTTACCCCCTTTTTCCTTCCCTTGTTAAGAAATTAATATTATTATTATTAATATAAAAAGAATTTAATAAAGAAGCCAAGGATGCGATTTCATCTAAACATACTATAACACATTAATAGCCAGTTTTTTTATGTAGAAAAATTTAAATTTATAGAAAGTAATAAAGTTTGTTGGATAACAAAAGTAAATAAAATGTTGGTGCTTTGCGAATGTATATTTTTATTGAGTATAGCGAATGGTGAACTTTGTGTTGATAAGGACTAAAAAAATATTTTTAGAGGGTATTATTATATTTTCTACAAGGCATAATTGATACTCGTATTCGTAAAATCGTAACCTAGTGTATACATATACTAATTATTTAGACAATATAGTAATTATGTTGGAATGTTTACAAAACTTTACCTACCCACATTTTTAAAATGACAACTAGTAAGTAATTAATATTACTAGGTTTTTATATTATAAAAGTATTAAAACAAGTGTAAATTGTTTACAACCAAGTAGTACGACCAAATTTTGTAGGAAATTAAAATACTTATTTTAATATAACACAATTTAAATTAAATATTTTTATGTAAATTAACATAATCTCAATAATAATTACGTAGGTAAATATGTCATCTCAATGAAAATAATTATATTTGTAATGCCCACCTTATTAGCTTTTGGCTTTGATATCATGGTAAATATATCATACATCTTTAAAAGAGAAGTTTGTAAGTTATACATTTTCTTGAAAGATTTCTTAACAAACTGTCTTGATTATAACTGGCCATTTAATATCAAAACAACCATAATTTGTTGTTCGAGTTTAGAACGGTTTTAGACGAGGGCCAATATTCGAACTACGAACTTTGAAACTTCGAACTTGGTTCAGAGCAAGGCTTGTTTACTTCGTGGTTTGTTACTCTTAACTATCATATAATGCAGTTTTGTAGAACAGTCTACAGTATTTCCGTATCCGTTATATATTCAGTATCCGTTAATACTTTGACCAAAATCATCATTTCATTATAGGAATAATTACGACTTGGTAAGATACCACGCTGTGTAACTTAACACCTTATCAAACACTTCCGCATCTTAGAGTGATGCTACATTATCATTTTACTTGTTGTACCTACTGTTCAATTATTACCCACTAGTGAAAATTTAATCTATAGTATTTTGCTGCCTTTTTTAAGTATCGTGACAGGTGTTTTTATCGATCTACCCGCTTGAACTGTATGAATTGATCACTAATTGCATTCCATATAACAGGATTGTTATATCGTCGATGAGAACCGAGCTTCAGATCTTTTAATTAAAAAGTCCTACTAAAATTAATGTTTTCAAAACAAAATTTAACTAAGCCGATAAATATCAGAGATGAGGCAGGAGAAACTTACAGGTTAAAGTAATTTTGGATTTTGGATGATATAGGTACGCTACAGTTGGGTATATACACAGGGTATATACGAAATAAATTCAACAACAATTTAAAACGATTGCGACTAGACCATTAATCAACTAATTACAATCTAAATAAATAAATTGAATCGATTTTCAATACGAAATTAAAACCAGCCCTTAAATGGCTATTAACAAACTCAATCTACAAACCGATTATTTAGAAATAGATCGTTATTTTAATCTTTGAAACCAGAATCGGGTCAGGATTTATTAATATTTTCCATCAAATAATAATCTTTAAAAGATATATAACTTAACTATTTACTGATTCGTATCCGTAGTGCCATCTATTTTTCTATTTAAAACAAGATGGATATGGTTTTGTGGAGAAACGTCCCTAATGATATTTATTCAAGTACAGGTAGAACTACGCCATCTCTTATTGATTACACATAACTCGTTAACTTTCTATAGTTAACATGATTTAAATATTGATAATTCTTGATATAATGAATAGATGGCGCTCCTTCCTTTGCTGAAACGAAAATTCGATTTTTTTGGTGTTTGTATGTTAAAACCAGTACAATAGATATGAATTTCTGTGGGATACCTGACACCACACAACATACAGACACACACCGTCTATACCGGTATAGACGAGGTCCCAACTGAATAAGTGCTCCGTTGCTCCGGCGTTCTGCCGTCGGAGGACGCTAGTATCCAAATTTCCTTAGCTTCCCTCCTGACTAACGACGCCCCGAGCCGAGGTCCGTGTCTCAATCTGTTATCTGAGATGCCCTCGGGACGTCGTTCCCCATGGGGGCCCATCTGGCTCCCCCTTTTTAAGGGTGGGTGTCCTGACGGTGACGCTGTAATAGCCAACAGGCTAACTATAGCTAACAGTATAGACACACAAAAAAAAAAATCTGATGGATAATTGTATACGCCGTTGAAAGAGAAATGACTACTACGGACGTATCTTAGACTGCAATGTATAATGAAGCAAGTCCGGTCAGCACCTGAGCAGACCGATAAGTTTGTTGTTGCTTAGGGCTAAAATCAGTGATCGGGTCTAAAATCTTCCTTATTCCTCCTAATAATGAATGCTCTGGCATCATAGCATAGCTTAGCACCCTGATGTACGCTTACGCACTGATGTACGCACGTACGAATGAGAGAAATGAGTGGAAGAGAAATACGCGCTATACAACCAGTAGGTACTTATTCAGAAAAGAATAGGAAGAAAAAGAATTAACTACATGTGTTTTAACAATGAGTCGTCACTTTATTATAAAAAAATAAAGGCTATTTTCATGCATAAAGGTTTTTAATTATAATGTATAAGAAATATTCATAGATTTAAAACATACTGATACATACAACAACATATAGATATAAAATAAATATGTACACGTCCATACTCTGCTTAAAGATACATTGAGCTTTATCAGAGCACAATACTCATTATGTTAGCACACTATGTAATAAATAAACGTCGATCACATTGAAATCTTCGGTAAACATTTAATCGTGTATGTCTGTTTATTGTGCAGGAATTTAGAGGCAATGTTGTTAAACTCCAACTGTTAACTGTTGATAGTCTATAGTTTATATTTATATTTGATATACACATAAAGTAGGTATTGTAGCTATTTTACAGAATAATTAGATATACATTTACATGGAAGGCTTCAAAGACACATACCTATTTTTTTTATAATATTAAAACACTAAAAATAAATTGTTGGAACAAATACTAAGTAACTATATAAATTAAATTAAGTACACTAGTAGGTACTATGTGTTTAATTTAAAATTTTCCATAATTCGTACTCTGATACGAAAAACAGGAAATATTCTTTGTTTGATTATAGAGTTGGTAGTTTCCATACTTCAGATTAATTTGATTCAGTACAACTGTAATTGGTCCTGTTCGGGGTTGCGGGGCGGTCTCTTTCTTGAGAGGTCGTCTGCAGCGTTTAAGGTCTGGTCCTCTTTCTACCAAGCACTGAATAGAAGGGTGCTTGGTGGGTCCGGAGCTGAGTTGCTAGATCAACAGCAGCTGTTAGATATGAGGTTATATAAAAAAGAAATTACAATCTAGTTTATTGACCATCGATTAATTGAACTGATTTTCGAGATTTTATCCTAATTATTAATTTTGTCAAAAACTTGTTCTTCTAGAGATATGAATATGTTAATAGTTTCTGGTTGAATAAAAACTAAATGCTACAACCATAAACAAACAAAAATTCCAAATGCCATCAAATGGAAGTTTTATAATAGTCATCTTGATATCAAAGTATTCATAATTGCGTGTAGGTCGGTTCTCTACACAATGGAAGATCGGGTCTCCATTCCATACATAAACGCAACGGAAGCAGAGTTGGCTGCGTTTTAATTTTCCTTTTCCTAACCGATGCAAGATAGCTTTAAGTTTTATTATTTAGAATGTTACTGAGTTAAATATGTAATTTATAGATTCGTAAATCTAACCCACTGATTTTTTTTAAATTGGACGTATAATATCGCGTTCGCTATTTCTAATTTTGATTGCAAACAAAAATATATCTGAATAAATTTTGATGCATTTTAGAAATAATAAGAACATAATATGATGGAATTTTGGTATAATTCAATGCATCGGTAACATAACAAAGGATGCCTATAAGAGCCAAAATTAATTACAAGTTAATAAGTTTTGTTAGGTCTAATAAGAAATTAGTTTGTTTTATTGTTTTTCAATTATATTCATCTTAACTGCAACACTCAGATCACAAATTAGAAAATACCTTTACAGCAAATAATCGTATTATATTCCTATCTATATAATGACATTAAGTAGGTATGAGGCCACTCTCTTAATAAGTAATTACTTATTATATTCTTAAGTATTGGATAAATAACACTTTGTCCTCCTTCCAAAGCTACAACACAATAATGTTTGAGATAATCCAATAACAAATTTGTTTATGAAAAATGTTTACTGTAATTTTAATTAATGTACAATTTCTTTTCAGAATCTTAAATAAATGTAGTCTGAAAATATAATTAAGGTTTTCATAAAATATGCTTTTCATGCAATTTCGTTGACAAATCTCGATCTTAAAGTATCCTCTTCGTTGGTGAACCAGATGCGCTGTGTAATATATTTCGTGATAACAAACATTTCTATTAAATTCTGTTGCAGGTCCTAGTTGCTATCTGTGGTGATAATATCTGTTAGGAACGGAATTACAAAGGGGCAGTCAGTCTTCAGTCTCGTTACATAAAATAGATAAAATTTTAATCCGATTAGCTTCATTTATTTAATACAAATAAGATTTACTTCAGTGATATCTTACATAAACTTACAGAAATTACTACTTACTTACAGACACTACCTAATAAATAAGATAAATCGGAAAATAATATATCGTTGGCTATGTAGGGACTTAGTGACAATATGGCCCATATTGAAAAAAAAAACTGTTGTACTTACTATGTAAAACATCAAAAAGAACGCCTTCATCTCCTTATCCTCTGATATTATAAAACACTGATAGTATCTGTGGTATCTTACCCCCATACAAAATATACCTTACAGTCATTAATTCTAATTGAAAAAGTCTACTTCCTGAAGTTGGATCAAATAATATCTAGAAATTATTATATGCATGATATCTAAATATAGAATGTTTTAAAATAATTTATAAAATTAATGTTTTAGTACCTATATACCAAATAAGTAATTAGAAACATTAACATATTAAGAACATAATGACTTTAGTGTTTTATTTTTGTTGTATTTTGAGCTTTAATATTTGTATGTTATAAATATTTCTATCATAGCTATTGTGACCTATAGGTACCTAAATGAATTTAAAGCTTACTTTTTAATGCAAGCAATCCTCGCAAAATTATTTATTATTTTTTTATATATATTTCTATTAATTAAGTCAACATTCTAGTGTGATAAGATTTGTGAACAGAATTGCAGATAAAACATCTTTTAAGAAAACGGTTATTCTATGTTCAAAGTAGGTATATTTACTATAATTATTAATAATAAATAATTATTAATAATTTAAGAATCCAGTTAAAATTAATAATACATTTTTCATTACAAAAAATAACTAAATTAGAACAGGAAGAAGAATGAGTTATTGGACTATACAAACAAAGTTATCTCAGCCATTATTGTGTTGTAACTTTGGAAGTGGAACATATTAAAAATTATCCCATACTTACAAATATAATACGCAATTTTTATTACGTGTACATACACTACAAATTAAATGCTATTATTTGTCATGGCAGACATTTTGAAACCATTTTTAATTTGTGGTTTGCGTGTTTCAGTACAACTGAATATATTTGAATTACTATAAACCAAAATCCTACTAATATTATAAATGCGAATGTAAGTTTGTTTGTTACGCTTTCACGAGAAAACTACTCAACCGATCATTATGAAACTTTGTACACATAGGGTACTAGAAGTAACATAGGATACTTTTTATTAAAAAATTTTTTTTTAGCGGAAAGATAAAAAAAAATTAGAAAGATAAAAACATTGTTCGTCAATAAACACGTGGCCGGAGTCGCGGGCAACACTTAGTAATATATAATTCGAACCTAACCTACTAATTAGTAATTAATTTCAGTCAATTTAGACGTAATAATGCAATTACCAATACATTAAAATACGTATAACACTTTTCTGCAATGTAGCAGGGAATTTAAGTGTTGGCATTTGTAAAATTGTTTTTGAATGCGAAAGAAATATAGAGTTTTGGAATAAGTATTTGAAGATTATTTCCGTAGAGCATATTCCATATTTGAGTGAATATTATTTATTTAATATTATGAAACACGATGACAAAACAGTACTGCATTTAACCATCTCATTTTTGAAATAACAGTGAGACCAAATTAAATTATGTCGTTATTATTTCTAAATTCCGTTATTATTTCTAGACTCAAACTTCTATTATATTATTCATACTATTACTTTGATAAATTTGTTTGATTTTAACCTTGTCAATAGTGAGCGCAAAATTATTAAGCTAATTTTAGGAATTGTTTCAGTCTATGAAAATTATAAATCACAACTTTTTTTGCTTTTAGAAAATAATATCTATATACAACCATATATAAAAGGACGGACAATCTAAATAATACAGCTTAGGACTCCTCTTTCTCTATATACTCTTGAAAAGGTAAACTTAAACGAAGCAAAATCGCGTGTTTTGCATTTATCAATTTATGGAGTACAAAATGAGTTTAATACTCTTATTGTATGGTGTACCGTACACATAAATATGAATACATTGATAAGAAAATGGTTATAATATTCATATAAGAATATTATTATATTTAAAATAGTTTTTATTTGTATTTGTAGTATGTTTAAAACCATACCTTTTTTATTTTCAGATTTCACGCAGTTTTGGCCACACTTTACACCCCCAAATTATTATTTTTTTTACACAGAAACTAATAATAGATATATTTATATATCTTAGATCTATAAATACATATTTTACATAACCTTTGATTTCTTTAATGTACATTGTTTTACAATAGAATAAAGTGAAAGCTTTTTTTATCATAATGTAGCAATAGTATTTTTTATTATAGAAAAATATAAAACAGTACAATAGAATTATTATTGCGACAATAGAAAGTGAAAAAAGAAATATTGAAAAGAAAAAAGGGGCTTAGAAAAGGTATTTATATATACCTACTGTTGAATAATAAATTCTTGTCAGAAAGAATTATTATATTTTAATAAATAATATTTGAAAACTGAAATTAACAAAATGGAAGTGCGTAATGAAAAATCGTATACATTTTCATTATCACCAGTTAGGCCGGTACCTTATTACGTAATAATAACAGCTTCAAGGCGAGAATATTCAATCCTGAAATTCAGGAAGGAATCAATTTTTATATACCACGTCAATATTGACCGCCACAAAGCTTCGCTGGAGTAATAGATGTCGGCTTTCAAAATGTTACAATGTAGATTGCTGTTATCAATCTGTGGTGTAAAAGAGAGTGATTAATGAGTTTGTTTCCAATAATCCAATAACTGATAGTTGGTCAGTATGAACCTTCCGTTTGATCACCTGTTTATTAAATTGATATTTGAAATATGTATATAACTTTGATTTTGATGAGGCAAATCAAAATATGTTATTTCATTGGCTTTAAAAATAACTGATTTGTCATTTTGCAGTCAGATTCAAATGTTAATTAAACACGAGGTCATAATATTATAAGTGCTAATGTTTGTACACGAACAAACCATTAAGAATGCTTTTAAAATATTCCAGACACTTAAACATCTAATATTAATTAAAAATATGATAAATGTTAAGTCGGCGCCTTTTAAGTCACTTAAATAATCATATCAAAATTGTCTCATGACAATTTGTTATAGGTTTTACTTAAAATATATAAGTATATACAGGGTTTTTTGTAATTTCGTTGGCCACCGCTTGCAGGCAGCCTCTTTATATCAATCCCAACAACATCTATCGATCGTTGTACATACAATGTTACAATAAAAAAGTGCTCTTTTTGAGATATCCGTAAATTTCCGCTAGCAAGCTTATGACTTTCAATTTTGTAAGCATCAACTTCTAGTGCTTTCAGTTTATGTCATACATCATTAAAACCTTTATCTCTTACGACTTTATTGGTTATTATTAAACAGATGATTTCTCGATTCAATCACAATATATTATAAATAAAATCATATTTCATACTACTGTTAATAAACGTTCAATATTTATACATAATAAAATATGTATATGTATATTTTAATGTTCTTGAATGGTCTGGTTGCATAAGATGGGTTCAGACAAATAAAAATATATTAAGTATATATAAGTGAAGTAAATACGAAAGTGAGTCACGCACACACATTCACACATGCTATACTACTACCAGTAGCGGATTTAGGCTTAGGCCCGTGAGGCCCGGGCCTAGGGCGGCAAATTTTGAGGGGCGCCAAAATTTTTAAGATGACTAAAATTTAAATTCGATTGGGTTTTCTGTAAACTGCAAGACCAAATTTTAAAGTTTATTTTATTGCGCTTTTACTATCGAAACATAGTACCTACCATTTTGAGGGTAGAATTTCTTTGTTAAAATAATTAATCAGGCAAGTCCTAAAAGTTGATAAAAAAATAAATGTTTAATTTATACCTGAATTAGACTTCTTATTATTATTGTTATTATTTTAATTATTTTATACACACACACACACACACACACACACACATATATATATATATATATATATATATATATATATATATATATACTGTTACAAAAGATAAAGGGCGCCATATCGTCTCGGGCCTAGGGCGTCCTCAAACCTAAATCCACTACTGACTACTACACACACTATATTCAAAGTAGAATTCACATCACATCAACTAAAAATCAGTAATTATTCATAATCATCATCATAGCATATTGATTACAGATTTTAGCTTTTTAATCAATATTAATATAAATAAATAGAAATCAGTCATTCACAGAAACTGAGTATGAAAATCATTTAAAACCACATATCAATAAAAGACAAAACCTTTTGGGAGATATGTTTTTGATTCAATGTTGAATTATCATCTTACAATGTTGCGAATTAATTACTTTAATGAATGTATAACATATTTCCAATTAATGGTGTAGGTATTGTTAACAATAATGTTTTAAAAAATTAAATCCCGAGTATTTTAATGTTGTTATTTTCAATTCTTGGATTCAAATTTTCGATGAATTGATTTGAAACACTTATTATTTCTGATAATTTAATTTGTGTTTTAAAGAGATAAGATGGTATAAATAATATTCAATCTAAAAAGATAATTGATATTTAATCTACAAATTATAAAAATAAAAAAGATAATAAAAAGGTTTTACTGTTACAAAGTTTATACATTAAAGAATTCAAAGATACATACACATATATTTTTGTATATAGTATATATATCTGCATATGCAGATGGTTATGAGTACATTATTTTTAATCCAATCTTTAATTATGATTCCACATCGACCTCCTGTTTCACCAATATCTTTATAAACTGAACAGATATGAGTTCTTTGTTACTGACAATTTTAAGTAATACTTACAAAATCATTAACAATAAATGTAATTTACAAATATTCATTATACCCTCTAAGTTTCTTTGATGTTAATAATCATTTTTATATTCACAATTTTCCCATTACCTCTTTTACTCCTCTTATTTTTTGCGAAGATCTTCTTACTCACCATAATTCCATTAACTCTTTTAATAAAGTTCACGGTGCAGTTTGTTTGTTCAAATTAAAATGTTTAAGAAAGTTAAACGTCTTTCTCTTATATATACGTAATTATAAGACGTACCTGCTAACAAACTATCTCACAGCGAGAACAAGGAAAGATAAGTGGGTAATCCTTTGCACAGAGTTGTTTTTTATGTTACTTTTATTGTTAGAAAGTGTAATGCATAGATAAGTAGAATTATGTTTGTATGTAAAAATTTTCATAATATTTTTTATCATTAGAGTAGTACATAGTCATTCTAAATTTAACCTAATTTTAACGTAAATAATAATTAGAGATGCGACGAATAGTGGTTTCACCGAATAATCGAATACCGAATTCTATTCGGTTTAACCTTTACCGAACCGAAATTGTCATTGTTTATTGTAAAGTAGGTACACCAACGTTACACGTAACTACGTAGGTGTACCCACGTTACGTGTGGCTACTGGCTAGATGAATAAATATGTTGATTTCTGGTTTAAAAGTATTGTTATGTGGCTTAAAAATAAATTCTGATTTAAGTTTCAAAATAAATGTTGGCTATACTAAAGACTAATTGTAGTTTAGCAATATTAAATAAATACTTGATATGTTTCGAAAAAATATTGATTTGAAGCCAAATTGCTTTATATTAATAAGCTTTATTCAAGAGATTATTTATAAGATTTCTTTGACTTCTAATATAAGTTATAACATAAATCATAGTTTTGTCTTTTAATTATTTACCGTGTCGTGTAGTTAAAAAAATAGAAATACTCGAACCGAATATATTAGGCACCAAAATCGAATATATCGGCCGAATACGAATAGTGAAAAAGATGCCGAATACCGAATACTTACCGAATATTCGGCGCATCTCTAAATTAATATTCGACGTTATTCAGAGTAAGTCTAGTGGGTGTCAGAGAATAAGGGTCAGTAGCGACACAAACATATGTTCAATATCTACAAGAGAAACCAATAGAACATGCAAATAGGTATTTCAATATTTCATTAATAGGTATGTCCCGCGACATCGTATTAATATGACAATTAAATGAAGAATAACAATGTAATGTGTATTTCAAAATTAAGATGTACTACCTACCTACTGTTATATTTGCAGATCTATGCATAATAATTTCCAGAGTGCCTACGTTTTCGGTTAGAAACGTAAAATTTTGACGTTTATTAGTTTTTTATAATAAGTATACACTCAATTTACACTAAATTTACGTTTTACATTTGAAATTAAACAACTAGTAATGGCTTTTAAACCCCCAAGAATCCTTCTTTATCGATACAAAAAAAAAAAAATCTTCTTTCTTTGCCTTAATTAAGTAATAAATATTCACATTGCAGCTTCCATTTATTGCAGGTTGCTTCCATCGCTCGTGATTGAGAAAATATTAAATCGTTAAAACAATAACAATAATCACTATTATTACAAATAGATTATGACTTATATGTATATTTTCAGTCAAGTGAATGGTCTAACTACAGACCTATTGCCAATACCTCCCTGCTTTCCAAAAAAATGGATCTACCATCAGCGAACAATATTTTGGTGCACCTAAAACACCATGGGCGCCGGACATTGAATGTAAAAAATGGAGAGCACCTAGCAGTTGGTTTGGATTTTTCGAAAGCCTTCAATTGTGCATGACAAAAAAACGCTTCCTTCAAAGCTTCTTTCCTATCGGCTTTCCCATGTCTGATAGACTTGGATCAACAGCTTTCTTACTGGGGAGAGGATACAGGTCGTTATCGTAGGATTTTGGTGCTCATGGATGCTGGTGTTCCCCAAGGCTATGTGCTATCCACGACACTTCTCCATCTGCATGGCAATGAATGGATACGCCCTACAATAACTGTTATACGAGAATGCTGCAAATTCTGAAATCAATAAAATAAAATAAAAAATCTGAAAATCGATAAAATCACAATTTATATTTACTTCAAATAAAATAGCAATTACAAATTAAAAATGCAATTAAAATTTTATTCCATATGTACATATATGTATTGAGAGTAAATAGTAAAATAGGTGTGTTCTTCAGTCACTACTCAGTACTTTGTCATACAGAAATTTAATTACATGTATTAAGTTACTAAATTGTATTAACGTTATTTAATTTCTGGATAATATTCGCAAACAGATATTTCAATTGTTCTGAGCATTGAGACTAGAAGCATACGACTCTTTGACACTACAGAATATGCTTTTGATGAATAATATCAAAGTAGTAAAATATTCTCACTAGAAGCAATAACTGCATTTTACCTTATAATATTTTATGAATAAAAAAACAAAACGGACGGTAAGAACTACTACTACTAATAAACTATTTCTCGGAGTTTCTGTTAATATGGGTATAACCATTTATATTATGGAAGTATGTGTTTTAATTTAGATATATCTCATAGATTTGAAATAAATTTAGTTTATGTTCTTACATTTTATTAATTATTATTATTATTAGAGTATTATTTACATATTATAAAGGGCTATGCGGATGAAGCGGATGCCAGCATTTTAAGATTTTATTAATAAAATTGATTTACATATTATTTAACTAGTGTTTATAGGTCATTTTTCAAATTTCTAAAGACATGTCAGCCATATGTTTCTTATTATTAATACTGAGCAAGGATCAAACTTGTGATCTATGCTAATCCAGCCTTCTAGGATGTCGGTGAGACCCAATAAGTTTAGGATTAGGATAGCTTAGGTATCAATACTTCTAATATTAAAAGAAATACTTTATTATTAAATGCGATAAAATATAACATATTAAATTATGAGATACATATTTTTATGACGATTATTACCTTATTTTAAAATATAAATTTATTTATATTTACTTTATTTTAAAACGAATAGTAAATATAAATTGAAATGTTCCCTCTGGATAAATCGATAGCACTTGGGAGACTAATGGTTGCTTGAACAAAATAACGAACGTCATGCCACATGCCCCTTAGTCAGGAGAATAAATTGGTAGTTAAAAAACTGAAAAGACTTTACTTTATAAATACTGCTTTAAAATGACAAATAATTATTGAATCTCTGTGTAATAAATAAAAGTTATAATTAGCATTTAAACTATAGTAGCAAAATAAAGTTAGGTAATTAGGAAACAATGGAGGTTTTGAACGAACAGAAAGCACTTTGACAACTGCAAAAACTATAGACCAGAGTGAACGTCCACTTATTTCAATTTACAGAATATTTTTCCGTATAAAATACAAAATAATGTTTCTTATGTTTTACTACAGAAGGGATGTGAGATTGTTCTTTAAGCATGTATGTTGTGTATTGGTGTTTGTGTGTATATTATGTATGCGTATGTGCATGTACGTGCGTGTGTGTACATTTTTGTGTATTTGGGTGCATGCGTGTGCTTGTGTGATTTTGTGTGCTTGTGCATGTTGGCTTGTGTGTTCGTGAGTGCTTGTGTGTGTGTGTTTTTTTTATTTGCACCTGAATTATGTGAGAATATAAATTTCCAATATTTTACTAACTTTATTGTATAGAAAACTGCTTATTTAATAAAAATGGCTGCTTGCTAAAACCGACTGACGTGTTTCTACAGCACATATCCTATTGAGGCGAAGTTTCAATAGGTTACTAGGATCAAAATGAAGCCGAGTGTTTTCGACTGATACTCACTAATTTAAAGAGCTGTCTCTGCTGTTGAGTAAAGTGAGTTTGTAGACCAAAGGATGCATTTATTTGTCATAGTTTTCAAAACTGCTCGCTATGCTCTTTCTCTTATCAACTGAGCTTTGGCAGTCTCTTCCTATGGAAATCAAATATGAAAGAACCGACTGAGAGAGCGTGTAGTAAGTAAACTTTAGCCATTAAAAAACTACTTATTCTGTTTAACACTTGAAGTTTATTCTAATTACCTAAGCTATCCTAACACTTGACACCATGCACCAACCAATATACCATACACCAATATTCAGTATTAATGCGTACTCAAGGTATTTTATTTAGATTTTTTTTATAATCGATACAAACCTGCTTTGCCTGCCTTTGGGAATCCGGCTTGTCACTCTGCTAATGAATAAGAATTAAAAACAATAGGTAAGTCAAATATTTGAGTTGAACAGCAGGGTTTTATTAAAAGTAATAAATGAATTAATCATTTTTTTGTAGAGTTATTTATATTGTCTTAAAATACAAAAAACACAAATAATGATATGATACAATAAAGAATGATATAAATAATGATGCACTTACGAATTAAAGAACATCAATCTATTAAGATTAATTATAATTCTAAGATTAAAAGAAATAATTAATGTCATATTTTGCTGCAGATATGAAAGTAAGTTGAACCATATTAAGCTTAAAGATAGCTCATAACTTTAATATAAAATAGTAGAGTTTCTTCTTGAAATAATGTTTTTATCAATCAAGACATTGAAAGAAAAATCTTAAAAGTATTAACAATTCATTCAACATGGAAGTAGTTTAAAATGTTATTTTTAAATTCAAGGATTTAACACTTTGATCAGATAACTCTTTTGTTCAGAAAACTTCAGCTACAGAAAATCAACAAATGTAGCTATGAGTTGGCTTTCAACTTTTCATTCAAGATCCGTTTAGCGAGAAAGTAAGGCGCCTTATCTGAACTGTAAGAGATCTTGACTGTCGATTTTTCGACATAATAAGTGAAAAGGCAATTTGTTAGAAGCGAAATACTTGAACGTCAAGACTTATTTAAATTTTACTATTCAGTAATTTGCTAATAGTTATCTCTTGAGTACTTCAGTTCTTTTCTCAGTTACATCTAAAAAGTAATAAGAAATGATCAAAGAAAGCAAGAAGGATTTGCTTCAAGATATTTCTAGAGGATTTAAATAAAAGTAGGTATTTATGTAAGTTTTTTATCATTTCATGATAAATATGACATATATGTATTACACTGTGATAAATCAATATTTATGAGTATTCTAAACTTTATGTCCGGCAAATCGTCGAAACTTGAAAGTTTCAGGTAGATGACAAATTAACTAATTCACCGATAGAAACTAACATCATATCTTTCTGCATAAATAATAAAATTTTACTGTTGGAACATTAATTAAAATGTTATAATAGATAATAGATCCGTTATTATACATATATTTAATTGATTAAAAACATAACATATTGTCTTTTGACAAATGAGGTAGATGACAAATTAACTGATTCAACAATAATAACTTACTTCTAATCTGTTTGCAAAAGCCTAACTGAAAACATTATCAATTTTCTAACATTAATTATTTTTTTTTAAATTTTTTTTAACTTTTCAATTTTTTTTCAATAATTACATTGTTTTATTTTATGCCAAGGAAAAAGTCATCCCAAAAACATAAATAACATGCAAACATTTATAAATTTTCACCATACTAAGATCTCTCCGACTCAGAAATCTCTTCATATAATGCACTTACTTATAATATAATCCTTTTCTTAAGAAATATGAATGCAATTCTTAGTAACTATATTTAAGTGATACTCAAAACCTTACGTAATATGTTATTGTCTACAAATGAGCAATTTGTAGGGTATTAGCATTATTCACGTGTTTGTATATTACAATAGGGGATTTTTATTATGCTTCAAATAATATCATATCATAGTGCAATTATAATGTTGAATCAAGATGTGTATTCTTATTATTAATAGTAGTAAAAGGTATTGCATTATTTGAATGCTGTGTTCACAACTTCAATACAATCCATTCTTAGAGATATGACTTTTATGGACGCTATTGTGCACATATTTTTCCATGTCATGTAGAATGGAGAAGACACGCATGAAGATTGGTTTACGTAGTGATTCTATATTATTTAAATATATCAACAAAGAAATGTACAATAAGAATTGAACATCCATATTCCGCACTTTAGAGCGGGTACAAACTGAAAATGCCAAATTTAGATTTTATTTTTATGCTACTAGTACTATCATGTTTCAACTACCCGAAAAAATAAAATATATATATGGATTATTCTATCATATTATCAAGAGTCAGTAAAAACATAAAAAAAAAAAAATACAAAGTTACGTCTTGTTTTCTACTATTATCAATTCATTTTCAATGTTTTACATAATATATAGCCCATATTTAGCATATTAATAGCAATTATTATTACTAAGCACTCACATTAGCGATTAAAAAAACAATATTTTACGAGTTATTAAAATAAATATATTTGTCGTTTGTCCATTAAAATTAGAGCAAAACTTTATTGTCTATCTCACCTAACACAAGGTTTTGTCAATGTTTGGTTTCATCTATCACTAATCATTCACGATCGCTCTTCTGAGAAGTGAAGACTATATGTCAGTGCCCTGCGTCCGCGAAAATATGTTGTTATGTACGTCTTAGACGTAGCATGTGTTTGTAAATTACTCAGAATTATATTTTGTAAATTATAATAGTAATATACCTACTGCAGTGTTAAAAGCGTGGGGGGATGTAAATATGCAAGGGTGGGGGAAGCCTGGGGGGGTCGGCTGAAATATTTTTTTTTGCTAGTTTTATACGCCCTCTTGAGGGACGTGGGATGGTACTTTGAAACGCATGATTTAGTAAAAGAATCCGTTGTTTGTATACCCAGGATACCAGAATGGAAATCTATACGTAACACATAGACATACTTTTTAAAAGTGCTTCCCGGATCAATCAACAAAACTAGAAATCCAGACTTACTTGCGCATGGATTATCTAATGGACTCTAGACAACTTAACGAGTCAGTCAGAATATCAGTCAGTTTGAAATTATGAGAATTAACTAAACATAAGGACACCAAAAGAGCAATAATTTGTTCAGTGAACCCTGAGGATTCATATACATATAAGCAACATATTCATTTTAAGAAAAGAACACGCGGTATCAAGACTTCTACTCTGACCACTAGAAATATATTGACTTGGTTGCATTCACATATATCAATCGGAATTTGTCTGTTTATTTGGAACCCATTGGTTAAAACCTCGGAACTCGAAGCATGGCGACTCACGGCGTTCGTTAACGCCAGAACTCCGGTAAAATTAAAACTATTTTAAGTGATTGAAAGGGTTTTTCATTTAAGTCCTCAACCCAGAGATGGAAAAGAAATTGAGAAAAAAGTAGGCTCCTAAATCTATTTAGTACTACCTTGCTCCAGCCCAGTTTGTAGTGCTAGAGCAAGATAGCGTCACGTTCCATGCCCCATTTCTTTCGATTTCATTTTCTTTTTTTAAAAACGGCTTTGCAACTAATAGAAATGGGTCTAAGCCTTTTGGGTTTTTTGGTTCTTCAAGCTCCATTGACTCTGATTAATTCCATGAATGATATATTATAAGTATAATTAATACTAAATATATATAAATTTATAACAATATATATTACAAAAATATATTATCCGCGTGTGCTCTTATATATTGTACTGTAATGTAATCTTTTGCAGGATTATTTATTTTACTCTCGTGAAACAACTGACCCAATGATATCACCCGTATAGATGTTGAGGAGGGGTCAGATGTTACACACATGACATGAACAAAGAGAGGTTATCTTATCACTTATCCCAGGCCCCTTATCATCATTAGAATAGGATTTCGAAATGTTGGCTAGAGAAGTACCTACATAAAGTTTGAATAGAAGGGGAAAATGGATTAAAACTTAATGATTTTTTTTTATCTTAGGAGGATTACCATCAATAATAAAAAAGGAGTTAGGTTCCATTCACAACAAAAAGAATAAATATTATAAACCACCAATATCGTAGTAATTATATGGCAAATAAATGTTTTAATATAATAAAAAATATTAAGATAATTGTAATTTAAAACACCGAAATGAAAATAACGATAGCAAAAAAACATGTAAACCTTATTAAATTAGCGGTTACTGAGACAACTTTGTTAGAATAAACAAGAAAATAAAACCTTTATTTTTATAAAAACTACGAGTACCTTCATGAAAACTTGCAATGATATATTTGAGTCCTAGAAGGAAATCTACAATTATTTAACTATGTTTTATAGATAAATTATATAATTAAATAAGATAATTAAATTACATAATTAAATAATTATAAGAGAAATCATTTCTCAAATATCGGCACAAACTTCGAAGCTATAAGCAAATAATATGATCCTATTTATGTACAAAACTTGAGTATATTGATTATGTTATCCCTAAGTCTGTTTATTTAAGGCGAGATAAATATAGACTACCTAGACTATAATAATGAATGAAGCTATGAAACATATGTAATCAAATTTTGACCATTATTATTATTTAAAATGTTGAAGATACAAAAATTAATGTTTCTTATTCATTAGAACTTTAAAAAAATACCTTTAAAATTTTAATAAATCGTCTATAAACATTAGGTATATTTATCAATATAACTTCAGATGCTTCATATTTTGTTATTTAATTATAAATACCAATACTGAAACTCAAGTTAAAATTCATATCTAAGCTGGGCTCAGAAATTTCATTATTTATTATTATAGAGTTCCAGCAGACCTCAAAATAATGCAACGGGAATGTTCTTCCAGACTTCCAAACTAATAAAGACTTAATACCTACATATGTTGTTCCATTTTCTTGACACTGCACTCGACATATCTGCTCCGTGCCGAAAACCTTACAAAATGTTCGAGATACTTTCTAGAATATGGAATGTTTCGTAATATCGTTGAACATTGAGAAATATGTCTTAAAAATTACAAGTTATAATGATAAAATGTGAAAAAAAAACAGATAGGTACATATTGGTGAAATATTATATTTGTTCTTCAATAATATCGTTCTAGGGAATATAAAAAGTAATATGTATATATAATAAATCAATATTATTAAGCAGGTATTGTATTACAATTAATATATCTACTGAGCACACAGACATAAAACACAAAAATATGACATAATGAGGTTATGCTATACAAGCTATTTCAGTTCTAGGACTTCAATATTCTATTTCAATTCCAAGAACTAAGTGTGTGTATTGGATGATAAATACACAGAACAATATTTCAATTCAAAGACCTAAGGGTGGTCCTGGTTACAATGTAAATAAATTAGTGAGTTGGTATTAAAAAAAATGAATACAATACGTTATAAAAATAATAAACATAATAAAAAAAATAACAACATATTCGTATTTTACAAGAAATTATTTCGAAAGTTATCAATATATAAATAAAAAACAAATTTTTGTTTGTTTTTATTTTCTTCACCTGAGACAAACAACTTTTGCAATAATCACTGGAAACTTAATATTACAGAATAATAGACATTCTACTAATGATCCACAGAAGAGCAAAATTCTTGGAAATAAGTATTATTTTCTGCACAAATATACGAAGATCTAGAAATTCCAGTCTATCTTGAACTCCAATTTCTTTTCCAATTAAAAGTGATATCAAAAGGCTTAAATTGAACTGTCATTTTTTATTTGAATCCTTACCAACCCACGCTCCAGAACCAGCTACGTGTTCAATTACGAAAGATAATTTTAATGTAGTATCCTAAAAGATTATCTAAAAAAGATATCACAATTATTTTAAGGACTAATCGGATATTTCAAATAGTATATCTTTATTAGGCTATGTACAAAGTTAAGTGCAATTTAACCAACTTAATCAATACAAAATAATGATGTTTTTATTTATCATTGTTCAAACTTATATTTAGTAAAATCAATATGTGACATATCGGTAAATGTGTTATAACTTATATATGTGTGAATTTCTGAAATGAATTTATTATAGATTATATATTATTTTTGATATTAAATATGCAATAAAGTTTATTTTTTATAAATATATATAATAAAGCCCTGTGACGTTCGATTTAGTTCTTTGAAGATTCAACAAGAAAGTTTCTAGAAAATGTGATGCATGGATGTAATTCTTTTCTGATGAAAGTTAACCGATACTTTTAAGACTTTTAACTGAACTTGTTATAACGTTTTCGAGAATTGTAGATCTGAACATTCACTTTGGTATTGGCAAAGATTCAAAACTATGTAGAAAAAACTCATACACATACATACAATGTAATGTTTA
This sequence comes from Napeogenes inachia, assembly GCA_959347355.1. Taxonomy (NCBI): domain Eukaryota; kingdom Metazoa; phylum Arthropoda; class Insecta; order Lepidoptera; family Nymphalidae; genus Napeogenes; species Napeogenes inachia. The sequence continues at coordinate 10,303,232 of OY365800.1, read as the reverse complement.
AACCCAACCATAATATATCCAATAAGCGAACTCTCAACTATTGGTTCAACCACATATACTCACAAATACTTGTAGTTTCTTTATGCCGTTTAACCGCTTTTAGAATAGATCCACTCTATATTTCTGTGACTACTGTAAAGACCGACTAAGATGCAAAACCAAAAAAGGCTGAAGTCTGAAGTCTGAAGTCTGAAGTCGTTGTACATTTAATATAAAAAAACAGATTAATCAGATTAGCAAAAAAATATTATTGCTTCTATTTTAAATCTATTATTTTATTTTATGTCCAACATTCATTACATTACAAATGTATAATTAATTGTAGATATTTTGTTCATCTTAAAGTAAATATAAGAAGTCTAAAGGAAGAAAGAAACTTTTAAAGGACATCTTCTAATATTTAGTTCCATTTGTCTGGAGAACAGAGTAACAAGTCAAAATAGAAAAGAGGTTGCTTACCCGTGACAGTTGGAGTTGTGTATTCCTTATTGTAGTTTACATATTTATGAACTGAAACTGAAACTTACATGTCGTAACCGTTTACAAAGAAATTTTTAACAACTTTACTCGAAGCTGCTGATATATTTACTGTATTTTAGTGTAAACTCTTTGTATTTTTAGACTTAACGTGTTTACATTAAGAATATTTGTTCGTTTTATATTATTTAGTAAACGCTGAAAAATATGTAGCTACGCAGTCATGGTACGCTTTAACCAAAGCGGATGATGTGTAGTTATCGACATTTATCTATCTCCTGTCTCCGATGTCCAATCAATTTATCAGCATCCAGCGATGCGTGAAACCGTTTTATTTCGTTTATTTTCATAGGTTTGCACTTTAAATTGCGAAAGTTAGTTAGAGGCCCGTCAAAGTCACTTTGCTCTTTGAGATTACTAACAGTTTACATGTTTTTTTAATAGCCTTATTAAATTATTTATTTACGTAATGTTAAAAGCTAGTACATGGTAAAAGCTCTCTTCTATTTTGTAATTTTATTATATTATTATTTATAATATATACAATAGAAATAATACTATCGGTAGCTTTAATTTTAAAGAATATAACAAAAGTTTGTTTTATAAATAAATAAACTTACGTAAAGGTAAGTATGCCAATTATTTTATAATGAAAAGTAACGTATAAAAATGTTTCTATGTTTTACATTTTATTCATAATATAAATATATATAATATAAATATATATAATATAAATATATATAATATAAATATATATAATATAAATATATATAATATAAATATATATGTATCATCTATTATAAGTTGGACGTCTCATAGTATATCTTATTTCCTAGCTTTGAAAACAGTTTGCATAAATTTGTATCTTTCGTATTTTTTAAGAAACTTCATACATATAATTTATATTCAAGGGAATCTTGGAATCCAATTAAATAAGAAAAAGTTAAATTCTTGAAAAGTAAAGTGAGTCGTTTTTTTGTGGTTAGAAATTGTAATAGTATGTATAATATTTACTTTATATGTTTTTAAATACTACCTACTCAATAAATAAAAATAATAGAGTTATTAATCAAAACTACGAATTCCTATATAACTTTACTTTTAATGTCGAATACCAGCGTTATTACAGCGACTAATATTAACAATTGGGGGCTAAATACCAGTTATATAAACCACGCTACAAATTCCATTGTTTTCATAGCTGCCATTCAACCCCCAATTGAACCCACAATTGAACCTCTAATTTAACATCCGGTTTAACCCACAATTTAACCCTCAATATTCTGTAATCGATCTAGCACTTTATGTGTGAATCGTAATATATCTTATCTTATTTTAATTTAATGTAAAAGCTCTTTGTTCTCCTTGATAGGAAAACGAAAACTAATTACTTTATAATAAGGTATATACGTAATGTTTAATGAAATTTGAATACCTTTCCAAAGACGTATTTAGTGACTGTAAATTGCTTTTAAAGTAACTTCTACTTTAAGTTTCTTTCAATGTATGAGTCGTCGTTCAATGTATTCGTCAATGTTCAAGTCATAGTTCAATGTATTCGTCAATGTTCAAGCCATAGTTCAAAGTATTCGTCAATGTTCAAGTCGTAGTTGGTAACAGGTAATAAACATTGTTCTCCGGATTGTATTGTAATATTGTATTGCATCAGTTTAATCTGGATTCAGTAATGTGGAAACGTTAGCTTGATTAGTTAATATTCTGTTAAATGTAACATTGTATAACTGCGGTAGAGCCTATAACGCCTATTACCCCTCTAACAAACTATGTATATCTTTTTTTACAAATAATTGCTTGTTTAAACGGCTATATTAATTTTAAAATACACGTAGCCGGGTAAAAATATATTTAAGTATTTATATCTGTATTATATTATTGTTTATAGTCAATAAACTTATATATGTTACGAATTTAATCCATTTTTATTCATATTCATAAATATAGTCATATTTATTTATTAGACTGTCTGCCTGTCTTTCCATCCAATTATGAAACATCGTTTAAACAAAACGAAAATATTGTGAGAGTTGGTTCCATTATCACGATAATCTTCGTATTTGAGTCCCTTTTGAAATATGTCTGTATAACACTAGTGAAGGATGACTTAATTTGACACTTCACTAGAACGATTTTAAATTTCAAGAAATCATAACCGAATTTTTATTATAATGTAATATAAAATATACGTTTACTGCCAACATATTAGACATTGGTTTATATCAGTTTAGTTAAATACTTGTTATATATAGGCTGTTTGTCTGTATGTTAGTATCCGAGAACAGATATAGCATTGTCAGGGTGCTTAGCTCTGGCCAATTATATTCAGCTCGTATGTATTGGCTCAACCGAGATAGAACTCTCAGAATATCAGATTTAAGATTCCTAAAAGAGACTTCCTTATTTGGAATGTTGTATGATAGTTTTATGATACACCAGTCTATAGTGCAATTTCTAGCCCGTCTATATGTTTTCAAAACAAGCGTGCTTAAAACATAATAATAAAAATAAAGTAAATATGAAGTTAATAAACTTTATATTAGAATATTGATTTGTAATTGTTAGTTTTTACTACTTTAGAGAAAATCACTCTTAATATTACATTTGCTTATTTATAACCAATTATAATTAATTGAACATAATTTATATTTTCCTCAAACTTTAGATGTTTTGTTCAAAGTTAGAATATAATTCAAACATCTAACATTATTTTCAGACTGTAACGAAAATTTGTTATTTGAAATTTATCTAATTATTTCCTATTATGTATACAAATCATTACAAAAAGTATATACATAAGTGATAAATTTTATATAACATTTAGTAAACACTCTATACTCAATATTCTGTTCCACTAAAGCTAAATTGAAATAACTCTTTAAATTAAAATATATTATTCATCAATCAGTACGATTTAGTTCGTGTCGTAAATCGTTTAAATGTTTTAAGTGAGTTTGATTTTAAGTATTTGATGGGGGCATGTGTGGGTCCGGCAGAGAGATGTCATTTCATTGTACCCGTTTGAGTACCACCCTATCTGAAATGCTTTGGCTTATTGTTTAGTTTACTAATGGCTAACTTTAGGTCATATACTTACAGTTTAGACCGTTCAAGTCTTCGTGTTTCTATCTTCGTATCTGTATTATATTACAGTTTTATATTATTCGAAATATAATATAATATTAGTATAGATTATAAGTCACTTTGAGGTTGGAAGTGACATTTTCTTTTTAAAGTGTCATCTTTTTTTATTGGTTTGATTAATTTACCGGAGTGTATATTTATTTGATTACGTAACTATTCAGTATTTAAATTTAAAAATACATTTTCTATAAAAAAAAACTATTAAGAATATTTTTATATTACATGTGACCAGTTCTTACTCACAACACACTCTACCTATTACGCACTAGATTTTTTGAAATCAAATTTGTTACAACATATCACAACCACACACATGTCACAACCTGCCCTAAGCAAATGTCTCTTTAACCCCAACGTCTAAATTGATCTTTTGAGGTTAAGTTACAAAAATACTAATTAATAAAAACGTAGTTTTATCGCAACAAGAATCCGTTAGGACGCAAGAATAACACTAGACACATCTTTGATTACATCAAAAACAGGTTGTAGACCAATATTAGGTACGTATAATAGAAAATGTTACAAACGTAGGTTTTTTTTACTGACACCCCCGTGTTCTTGCCACAAAGACCCTGGAGTCACAGGCTTTCGCGGGAGCTGAGCTGATAGTGGCGGCGAGATTTAACTCTTTTTAACGTCACTTAAGCATTCTCTGGCCTGACGCTATTGTCACTGTAACTACCTTTGTCACAACCAGCCCCGGTCTACCCTACTATTATTATAAAGAGATAAATTTTGAAAATTGTAGAGTTCGTAAGTTTGGATGTATGAGATATTCTTAAAAGATAATTAAAAAATTAATTGAATCCAAATTATATGAGATATATGTATATGCATATGTTTATATATCTATCTCATTATCCCTGTTATTATAGAGTTATATGAACATCATTTGCACTCACTATAATTAAACTTTTGTTCAGAGATTTAAATTATGAAAGAAAAATAAAACGAGATGAAATGATTCCCGGGGGGGTAACATTGACTTCACATATCAGTTTATTATAAATATATATATGAAATAAAGGTATATTAAAATTGATATTTGACTTATAAAAAGATAACATAGTCAATGCTAAGGATATTACATATTTTATATATCGTAATATATATATATATATATATATATATATATATATATCTATGCCAAGTATGAGGTCGTATAAACGATCGAACGAGCTCTTGTCGCGGACAAAAGCTAGTAATAGGTATATAAAATAAAACATGACTTTGGTGTATGTTTAATTAATATGGACTCAAAGGATTTATTATTTGCTGTAATGGTCATTATCCCGGTTATTATAGAGCGTTATATGAACATCATTTGCACTCACTATGATTAAACTTTTGTTCAGAGATTTAAATTATGAAAGAAAAATAAAACGAGGTGACATGGTTCTGCGGATTACATTAACTACATACACCCGTTTATTATAAATATATCAATGAAATAAATGTTAATTAAAATTTATATTTGACTTATAAAAAGATAACATAGTAAATGCTAAGGATATTATATCTTTAATTAATAGTAATAATATCAGAGGACAAATTACACACTTTGATTTCCTAAGTAAGTTATTTCTTTGTATTAAGGGTGTTAGACAACGATACAAATAGATAGAAATACACATTATAAATACTGATAATATATTTAATAAACGACCAAACCCAGAAATACAGACACTTATGCTTATCATATACATGCCTGTCCGGTGTCCCTGTCGGGAACCGAACCCGAGCCCAATTGAGTCTACACGTTAGACGTCTGCGCTAACCACTCGATCAACGGGGCGGTTAAATAATAATACATAATAACAATAATTGCGTCCATACCCGAGTGAGAAATAGTATACTAATAAAAAATATTTTATCTATAAGAAACTATTTTAAAGTTAATAAGACATGAACGCTGATAAGTAACAATTGTTGTAAAGTTTATCTATTTTTTTTTGACAAAATAGGTAGTTGTTAATTATAACCATAATCTATTATCTAACATTTTATGACTTTTATCATCTCGATGTTCGTCATATTTTGTTCAAACACACTTAGACTACTTTATAAAATATTTCCGTGATAGATTTAATACTGAACTGTTTTAGTCATATATGTTGACCCGGAAGTTATTGTCTGTTAGTGTCAGTGTGAATATCGAGAACCAGATCTCTGTTGCCACTGACCCTGCTATATAATAATTTTATTATTTTATCAATAGACCCCGATATCATGAAAAAATATAAAAGAAAGATAACATTGAAAAAAAAATTTAAAAAAGTAAAAAAAAAACAATGTAAAGATAAATTACTTTGTTAGTACAGGCCACACTGACGAAGTCAGTGTTCTTAAAACGAAGAATTTCACCCTTTATAAGGCCGCTTAAGTGGCATTATTGGTCTCAAAGAGAAAAAAATAACAGACAAATTATATAATACGTCTATATTTTTTTCAGTAGTTTTGAAGTTTTTCTCTTACATCCATTTTCAAAACTTTCAAGCTTTGTAAAGATAAAGGCAGACATGATAATATACAGACACGATAACTTTTAATTTTGTTGTAATAAAATATTGACTACCTATAAGCGGATAATTGAGCTACCAAGGAGAATATCTTATAATGTTAGAAAGTTTTATTTTTAACTCAACAATATCGTGCGTGATTTTAGTCTGGCAAGAATCCCCTTAAAGCTGTTGTTTATTAAACAAGTCGAAAACTAAATTAAATAAATTTTAAAGTTGTATCAATTGTCCGATTCACTTTTTAAAGAAATATGTCTCTAGAATTCTAAGACGTTTTTAATTGACACGAAGTACAAGAAAGACATTTTAAAACTGCGCTTTGTATTTAAAACAATGCAATGCAATATTTCTTAAGAAAAATAATTTTAAGTTGGGAATCCTTTGGACACAAATGGACGCGATTTTAAATATAGTTGGAAAAAAATATACCTAATTTGATTTAGTAAATAACTTTTAACTTAAATATTTTTAATCATAATATCCCTAAAATATTCATATTCATATATATGGAGGTCTCTTTGTTAAAAAAGTATTTAATTATTAAACAAATGCATCTTTTGTCTGCACTTTTGTGCACACAAATACCTACCAGGAGAGCATAAAATCGTCACAGGTAACATAACAATCAGATAGGTGCAGTAAATTATTTTAGTGACTTTACCTAAGCTGTGGTCACGTATATGGGAGATGCTTGTAATAAGGATGGCGTCATTGTTTGGCGTGGTGTGCGTTGTAGAGGAGGCGGCGAGCGCTCCGTAGTCCTCACTCGCGCGTCGACTCTCGCTGCTAGCAGTCTATGCACGGCGGTAATCGAGACACATTCCCACCGATGATGGGTCCTCTGAAGTTTATAAACTTCTTTCTATTTCTTAACTTCCTACTTCTTTCCTACGCCGAATATTGTCCCCCAAAATGCCAGTGCGTTAAAAATTCTATTCGTTGTTTACATCAAGAATTACAAGCGATTCCGAAGTCACCGGCCGAAGCGCACACTTTGTAAGTATTTCGAACTTTTGTTCCTAACGTCTATTAATGTCGCGTTTATTAATACATGCGTATGCGAATGTTGACTTTGCGAGATAAATTCTGTAATATTATTTAAGAGTAAATAAATTTGCATATTCATTAGCTAAGTTACTTAATTTACGGCTTCATTACCGCTGGTAACCTCGGTCAAAAAGCTAATAAGTTCTTCGGGTCGACACTCGCCTCAGCCGGTTTTATATCTGACTTTTGAACAACAACAAAGTTCCTTTAAGCTCGGCCGCTGCGTGTTTTAATATATTGACCTATAAGCGACTTTTAGTTTGTTATTTTAATATTAATTTATATATAAAAAAAACAAAAGATGCGTTTTGTCTAATATTAAAGATATTAAAATTAATATCTTTAATATTAGACAAAACGCGAAATGTATTACGTAGACAAATATTTTAGCTATGATTTGTCATAAGTTCTGAACCGGGTAAAATGCTTATTCATCAAATTTATTTACTAGTTACGCATTTGAAAGGAAAGTATTAAAAAACAATACAATTGTAACCAGATATTCGGGCCATGATGACAATTGTTGGATATTTATTATCGTGACAATGATAAATTGAGGTAATAAAGAACGATAGAAAATAATTCAGAAACAAGAATTAAATTTGAGAATTGTCACACAATTAGAATACAAAATAAAAATCAGGTGTTAAGTAAAATGATTAATAAATATAAATATAATATATATATATATATATATATATATATATATATATATATATATATATATATATATATATATATATAATTAAACATGCAATTGCTTCAATGTAATTATCAGTTCAAAGAACTGTTGCAAGTTTTGTACTCAAATATAATTATATTTACGTAAAGTTAAAATGAGGGTGTTTAATTAAATATTACATTAACTACCTGTCTATTAAATAATATGATGATGTTATTTAATAAATATTTTTTGTTGGTTTACAAAGCAGGACTTAAAATGGGAGTGTTTTTATTTATTAAGCTAGGATTAATTTAAAGAAAAGAAATTACAAACAAAAATAGTAGCGAATTATAAAATATATAAAAGTTTTACTTATAGCTTCATTATTAAAGACTTCAATTCTACCATATTAATAAATAATACGATACTTAGATACATACGTATTAAACCTTATTTGCATATATTAAAATTCTCTAACATTACTTTGTTCAGTATCACTGTTAATTGCATCAGTTGCATTCATTTATTGAAAACTTATGCGAAAGCCATCCTAACTAATATATACTATCTAAATATAATATATACTATATACTATCCATATATAACAAAAAACTAGTATTTTCATACATATTTAAGAGAATACTGTTAAATATTAATATTTTTTTACTGATTACTGATTAATGAATCTAACTCTCGTATAATTGGATTTACGAGTAACTTATTTAGATTTTATTAATAAAAACATTATCAACACGAATAATGATGAAACATTTACTAAAATTTGTCCAGAATTTTCATTCAATGTATTAATACAAACAAATCTTACCTCTATATAATAGTAGAATGGAGAGTCTATTATTTTGTTTGTTGGTTTATCTTTTATGTTACAAGATAGCACGCGACCGAAGGTAGGGAAGTGGCATTGGTATCTTATTATTTGTAAAACATTTAATACCGAGAACTATTGAAGCGTCTCGGTAAAGACCAGAGCCACAATCGTGTTCCAAGTACCACAGATTCCACTAACTTATCTCTAGATTCACTACAAATACTCTGACTATCTTTTAACTAACTTAACTAAAAGCAAGATTGACGTTTCAGAATTATTCAAGGAATATACATTCTATGATATTCTTAATTTTTTTTATCTCTCATTTTATTATATTTTGACTTTTATTAATTTGTAGTAGGCACATTCTAAAATTATATAAGCCTACTAAAAATCAACACACACAAAAACATCGAAATATACATACGTACTAAAGCACACACGCAAATATATATATACAAAAAGAAAATTCTTAGACGGTGTGGTAAGTGTTAAAATGGGGCTAAGGTTTTTTATCTCATAAATAAAATATAACATGGGTGACACTTTTCCTCTTCTCCTCTATAATTGAACACTAATTATTGAAATTATAATAGGACTAGAAAAAAAGCGCTGCAATCTGTATCCAGGTTTTATGTTGCCAAGGAAAAAGAACGTCTCCCAAGCCAGTGATTTAAATTGAAATAAATTCAATAAGTTATTAGGACGTCAGATACATTGACATAAAAAAAAAACAAAACATTAAATTAAAGCAAAGGAAATTAACGGCTGACCACTCTGCGTTTGAAAGAGGTAAATTCAGCGCTGGTTTCAGTTTCCGCTGTGTCGTGACCTAACCAACACTAGTGACAGTTTTATTAAGTAAACTGTCACTAGTGTTGGGTCCGGCACACTATGTTCATCTCTTATCTGTTTTTCTATCATATGTGAAATCAGAGGAGACTTGCTATCTCACAGAACCTACAGTAATAGTAATATAAAAATATTTTTAATATCATAAGCGAAAATTAATTATAATAAAACCCATAAAACTCTGGTTAATTTTATCTTAAATTTTGAATAAAATTGAACGTTAATTTTAATTAGGTATCGGGCGATGTTAGAGCGCTTACGCATCCGCGCTCAGCTGCCGATCCCAATCAGATCTGAATCAGATAACGAAAATTAGCTCTGAATTCGCAACTCGCTTGGAGCATGGACAATGAAGTTTAAATCACATGTATTAATATAATGTAATTAGGATTTAGGGCTAGATAATACCCAAAATATGTTTTTTTTTTTTACAGAAATTATAAAGCTTATAATATATATTATATAATATATAATATGATAACACTGCCTTATTGTTGCGTACATTGTTTGATACTTGATCAAATATCAATTAAAAATTTAACCTAATATGTATTATTAATAACTTATTTAATTACCGATGAATCATATTTACCAACAGCTGCTATATTCCATTATTTCTCAATTTAATGATTAAGTAATTAATAATGTTTTTCAGTCTCTGAATACTATGGTTTAAATAAATTTGTATTTCGGATTACAAAACTCCGGTATACAGTGTAAGCGGATATTGATAGGATTCCGTGTGTAAGCACCCTAAACATTGTCAGTTCACAAGTTCACAATTCAATGGAGATTACATTACAAACTATTACAAATATATTTAAAGCTGATAAAACAACAATTCTTATAAATAAAAGTTACACTTTAACAAAACCCTTAATTGAAAATTTAAATAAATAAACCAGCAATATTTTAATAAAATAATTGTATAACAAAATATTAAAGAAAATGGTTACTCCTCTCCTTTGGATTGATTCTAACTAATACACATAATAGATTCTTAAGTAATGTTTCGTTTAGTATTAATATTAATATGTTATCCCATTGAATTGACGTTAGGAATTGAAAATCGTCTAAGTAACTTGTTTCGACAACAATATTGAATTAACAGTGTTTATAAACAGCGTAGGCAGTGAGAACTAACGACTCTATCAAAACTATCTAATTTAATGATTAGTATTGAGTTACATAGAGACGTGCTGAGTCTCAGAAGTATCTAGAACACTAATTAGAAGATAGCCTAAACAAAAATCTCGGATTACGAATTCTTAAATTTAAAAATAATTACTTAAATAAATTAAAACTATCACTAAGCTTAATACATTTTTATTTTTTTCCATCTTACGATCATCAGTCCTTATTTGAGTAATTTGTTAGGAATATAAAATCAACTTTTTTTAATTGGTAATTATTGTGATGTAGCCAAGAGACTAAAACATGACACATACATTTTCCCGCGATTACAATTATTACAAAATTTAAATAGAGTTATATATTAAAAAAGCGAGTCAAATATTAATATATATATTTAGCTTTGTTTATAAATATATATGTATATTCATATAGAATAGGTATTTACTACAGCGGCTAAATTAATACATTTAGTAACTACATATTATTTAGTGATTACGATTCAGCATCTTACAATTTGTTGATTTTACAGAATAAGCAAATATGTATTACAATTTACACACCACAAATGTAAATCAAATCACACTTACGCACACACAAATACACACACACTTATCTATACAATAATTACTGATGCATGATATTAGTGTAAATAAGAAATATTTTTTGTAAATATGTATCTCGTGCAAGTCTTCACTAAAGTAAATAAAGTCATGTTAAAACTAATTTATTTCTCTCTCAGCAACACATATTGAAACAGTCAATTAACAACCTCAAAGTAACTATGTTACCATGTTATTTCTTACAAGAAATATTAAAATTTCCATTACATTTTTAAACGTGCTAGACATCCTTTGCTGCTGACTTTTTAATCTCACTTTATTTATGAACTTCATAGGCGCCAATTTCTAAACACTTTTGAAGTAATTTCTAAACCCTTGGTATCTTACATTTGAATTTGTTTAAAATAGTTGAAGAGCCAGAATTGATGGATGAGTTATGAACAATTATTATATCTAAATACTCGGTATTCATTTGATGATTTCAAACCAATTCGTTAAATGTATTTAAATAACAAACAGAGAATGAAAATGAAACAAAACAATTGATTTCGCTGGCACCTATGATAATCTAAACTTGCGTCAGTAATCGCTGATTGATTTAAAATATTCCTCTTGTAAATTTTGTTGCTCTTTAGTGTTTTATTTATTCTGTTAAATATAAAAGAACTAACCGATTTTTAAAAGCCATAAAACATAGATACAAAGATAAATACTTATTATTATTAGTGTTTTGATTTTATTCTAACTATATACTTGTACTCAAATGTATAATATTCGTCTACATTGATTTTTTTTAATTTAGGATAGATTCGAGGATTTAAGTTATGTAATGTATTTTACGGTTTTTATATTTTAATCTGTTTTCTGTTCTTTTGTACACGCATCAGGTCAAAACTATTTTATCGATGCAATGTAGTGTCCTCAATTAATGTACGCATTTCATGGATGCATTTAGTCTTTGTTTCATTGAAATTGAACCATTCATTTAAAGGTATATTCGATTCATGTGACCATGTTTAAATTATCGGGAATACATTGTACTTACATGATATATATATACCTATACGATATATATACATGTATATCACTGTTATTATTATTTAGGAGTATTTTACAAATGTATTGTCAATATTATAGGTATTTTATGTATTATATGTATTGTATTATATGTATGTATTGGAATATTTATAAAATTAAATATCATTCTTTGAATTAGTTCGTCATCGCGTTACCAGATGTCACTGTGTCGGTGAATTTTCAAAAAAAATACATTTAGTTTTGTTATTTTATAACTTATTATTTTAGAAGACCCTCACTCGGCATGCTTTACAGTCAAAAGTCCCTGGCACCAGATATTTATAAACAGAAGTAATAACTAAATAAAGTAGTTGCATAGTTAGTTTATATATATCTATATAGATTTATACATGTCTTAAATAGATAGATAGAGACTTAATGTAATTAATATCTAAGTTGAAAAGTAACCCAAGCAACAAACTTGGACTGAGTCTTGGAGTTTATTCAGGAAACTAGGAAACTGTAGATTAGATAACAATTTTAGTTAGGACAAGCCGTTATTATCTACATCAAAGCAAATGAACGAAGGTGTATTGTACTTTACCTCAATGGAAACTAAATCAAGAATATTTAACGATCAAACGATAAACTATTGAACGATTTTAAAGGTTTTGATGAAGTCCTTTTGGGGTTTTTTGATTCAAGAACAAATAATTATTATAATTATTATTATATTTTTTGCTTATTCAGTGACATCATGTTTTTACCAGGTATGTTATCTGCTGGTGCATTTTATTATTATGTGTTATTAGATGTTGTTGAGACGTCGATGTCATAAAAGAATTTAACCACGGAGCTTTGTGTATTTCACAATAACTTAACATTATTTTTTGTATCCTGTTTGTTCGTTTTAAATAATTTTAACTCGATTCTTTTTTTATTTAAAAAAAAATATATAATTTTTCGGCATTCTTAGTAATAAATACAAACCAAATATATTAAACTTAAAAAAGAAATGATTATGCAAGCAACGACGAGTAGTGATCATACCTACTCCTGACATTTATCCTCGCGATTTTATACACATGAGAGTTATTATATTATTATTCTCTCGAACTCTTGATCATTTTTCAGAATGAAGTATTATTTTTTGAATAGTCAAATTATCAGGGTTATCCATTCTGAAATAATCAAATCTGAATAAAAAATCTAATATCGTACCTGCTCACAAAATTTCACAAGAGTCGGTTGAGAAATGCGATCTGTAGATGAGAAAAGCGGCACGTCCGGACAGACAAATGAAATCATTTTTGTCCAAGATGAAACTGAGACGCCAACCAGTTACTAATATAAGCCCGCGACTTTTCAGGATGAAATATTTGAAATTACCCGTTGCAGTTGAAACTTCGGAATAAGAAGTAAAAACTCTATGTGGAAATGTTTCGTAAAAAAAATTATTCCAGTCATAACCGCATATTATTTTGAAGTTAATATTAAAATAATTATAAGCTGATATACAATAAGCCTAAACATTAAGCCCATTCTCTGTTTTAGCGGCTTTTAGAATACTACAGTAGTGTGATAATCCTTATTGGTATGGCCGAAATTAATGACCAACCTACTCCGAGATAGAAAACCACATTATATTGCCTTCTAATATAATGTAAATATTAGCAGTAAAAAATGTATATGCATAAGAAATTTGTGCGTAAAACAAATTTCGATATAAAGACATTAGGATGCATAATAAAATAATTTGATGTTATCCATGACAGAAGCCGGGGTATACAAGTTAGTGTTTTATACAGTATTATAAAATACTTGGCAGTGTTTTTTATTTATTAGTCTTTGTATAAAACAACAGGGCTTTTTGAATGTTACAAAATAGCACCAACGGACATCCAGCTGTCCGGATCGCTTTTATGATCTTTTTAATTAAAGCAAGTATTTTTTGGAACAATGCAAATTAACAATCTTTGTACTGGTTCATGTTTATATAATAGTTATGATAATTATTAGAAAATAAATTAATATATATATATGTATTATATAATTATATATAAATATTGTTGGGACTTGTTGTAATGTTTATTATAATGTTGTTGGGATTGATGTAGAGCGGCTACCTGCAAGAGGTGGCCAATTAATTACAAATAACCTTATATATATATATATATATATATATCTTTAGCGCCTTGACAGAAAAATGCAATTTGGATCGAATCTGTTAGCAAATTTTAATTACGACATAATTATCATACTTTAGGACTCCAGTGATAATTTAAACCAGTTTTTACGGGTGTGTAACAAGAGCTTACGGGTACTTTAACTCTTCCTAACATATCCACAATACTAAGACCGTCAGACGTTGCTGTGGACCAAAATAGATGAGTTTGATTCAACCCAGATTTAAACAATGTGTAATCGGTTATTGCTCTAAAATTAATATATTTTGAGTATAGAGATGTTCTGACAACTCCGCTAAAATTAGCCATGCGTAACTTTATACAATATAAAAACGAGAATAAACGATTCATTTTCTGTTCAAGTTTACGAAGGACGATTAAGATTTTTAAGATTGAATTCCATTCGCTATTGCATTCAAATTAATGATTTGCCATAACCCATCGTGGTCAAATGTAAGCATTTATTCTATTTTATAATTCCTTCCCCAGAGACAATGTTAAGGTCAAATTTACTATCAACACTAGAGACAAAATAATCAGTGGACATAAAGACTACCTGGAAATGAATGAAAAAAAAAACGTCTTTGGCATGCTAAAGTAGGTATTTTTTTATTTATTGTCAGACTGAATGCTAAATCCTTCCTTACTAGCCAACCAAAATACTAGAATAAAAGAAATAAAAGAGGACAGTACAGAAAAAAAAAAACAAAAAAGTTTAAAACTATGACACCACACAAATCTAAAATATATAATACAATTTTTAATTTAGAATATTATAACTTACCAAATGTATTGTAATCCAATTTCTTATTTCATTTAAATTGATATATTTTTTTAACAAATATTTGAAAAGTATATGGACTTTCCATATGGACTGCTCTAACTGCAAGTGGAGCTGTCGTTTGCTAATATCGTATGCATAGAATATGTTAAGGAACTTTTTGTAGAATAGTGTATTGCAAAGGCAAATAAAAATGAAAAGGGTTTCTCTCTGTGAAAGCATTGTCACATATCATTAACTATAACATACTGAGTTATATAGTTCTAATGTCTAAAATAAGAACCATGTCACAATAAATGCAAAGATATTATACATGCAGCGACAATAGGGACGTAAGTAAATTATGTCTTTGGCATAGTCCAGGTACTATAAATAAACTGATAAACATCAACCTCTGTTATTTGTATGGAGTATTTCCCGAACATTCCAAAGTAATATTATATAATTTTTAGTAAACAGACTTGTAATGAAGGTACTACCGATGGATTTTTTTTGTTTTCACGTTTAAAGAGATATTTTATTATACATTAATCTATATATTGTACACTAAATATCCACATATTATACAGCGAACATATTGTTCATGGGTGATTTCAAAGGTAAACGTAAAATAACAAATCATTTAACGATAGTAATTCGTTAATCAATTATCGTTATACGACTTAGGTATTTCTACTTAAAGAGGTCTAAGGATTCTATTTTGACTTTTAATGTATATTTTTTAAAGTTTATTTTGATATAGCCGAAAATAGAAAAACGAAGAGCTCTTAACAACATTTGTACATAACAATGTTAGGTTTTTAAAAACTTTTTAACGTATTGGACGGCTGACAACTGAAGGTGAAGTGAGGTAATTTTTTAAAACTATATAGTATAGTAGGAATTTTTATCCTTTTATAACTGCATATATAAGTTAACATATTTCATTTTATTTTATTAGTTTGAATATATGATTAATAATATTAAGTTTCTTCTAATGTTGGATTCACATACTTAAAGGTTATTTGTTACTTAAAGGGTATTTTTTGGAACGTAACTAAATGAAGTAGAAGTCTTCACGTAACTAAATGTTAAACTAAACTAATATGTTGTGTGTAAGTGCAAGTTTAGACCAGACTAGAAACGATTTGGTTGCTTTAATCGAGTACTTATTATTATTTACATATTTTTTTATTTTTTTCTATATATTTTATTTATGAATAAGAAAATCCTTAAAAAATAACATCATTTTATTAAACGAAAATACATTCAGAATTTACCATGACCGTACTCGTTCTTATACAAAGTATTGCATATATTTATATTAGTATTAGTATGCTTGTATCATAAACAAAAAATAAATATATAACCAAGGACAATTCGATCGATAAAATCGATAATCAAGAAACACGCCCAGATGATACAATAACGTATTAAATTTTATCGTGCCATACATTTTGACAGGATGAGTCTGGACTCGCACAGAACACATACAAATTACCCATTGATACTCCACCGTACTTATTAAATAAATATCGGTTTACCTTTTTTGTCATTCCAATTTGTAAAAATATTTTTGTTGATACAAAACTTACGAATTGAATACATTTTGTTAAGAATTTTACTAGAAATCCTATTCTATCCTTTGACTAAATCACCCGTTTCGTTTTGGACTATTTTGTAATGTTCGTTAAACATTCACTTAATAATAGATGAGGGAATGCAGTTCCTTTATTTCTGTCGGCTTCAGTTTAAAGTTAAGCTGCACTCTTAATACAATATGCTAATTACTAAACTTACTCTACTTACTTCTTTTGTTAGTAAACTTATTATTGGGTGTTCGAGTACTACTGTACTGTACTGTACTGTACTGTACTGTACTGTACTGTACTGTACTGTACTGTACTGTACTGTACTTGTTAGGAAATCGCATGAAACCAAGTATGCTTTCATGCGATTTCCTAACAAGTATTTGGAGTTTGAACCAGTATTGAAATTCAAATGGTTGAAAATAATAACATCATAATCTTCATCATATCGCGATGTTTTTGTAATTTACATAATATGACGTGACAAAACATTATTGGTCTGTCTCTTATTAGGAGTGCTTGATTTGACAATTCTTTGAATTATTCAGGCGATAACCAATTTTGTATGATGATTTAAATGATTGGATATGAAAATCATGTGCAGACCTATATAGAGATATAATTTATTTATTAATTTATATTTTTAATTATAATTAGAGTTTATTTAAGCATTTTAAAGATTAATAATTCCTTGCTATAAATAAAAATATTAATAAATCACGACTACAAGTTGTGGATAACACCTTTGTGACCCCAATCTTTAACACAAATAAAGATTTGTCCCGTGTAAGTATTGAATCCAGAACATTTGGTTCAGCAGGGCTACTAACCACTACACCAAGAGGTCATAATTGTTAGGTAGGAATGAAATATATAACAATATACATTATATACAAGTTGCTGTTGCGACACTTATACTTAAAACGTATACGTTTCAATTTTAAAACAACAGCTTAACAAACAATCATGAAAGAAATATGAATACTTACTATAAGTAGGTAAAAGTTCAGTTTCTTTGATATGTACTTAATATTGAATGCAGAAAGTACAGAAAAGTTTGAGTGTTCGCATTTTATATCAGCAAATATTGATATTTAATAAAATTATTGTAGCACCTTTTACATCAAACTTTATAAAGAGGAATGAATACTACGTTTTTATATTGTTTAAGTAAAGACTTACTTTTCTATGTCTCTTTTATTGTGTTATGAAATACAAATTCTAGTTTTCTGATAAATGCTTATGAAGATAGGATTATATAAACAAGTTATTATTTGGCTACAATGGACTAGACTGTTTGGAGAATTAAATCTAAAATTATTAACAACACAACTTTACTATTTTTTTTTTTTAAATCATTGTTTCAATATTCTAGCACTGCTGAAAACAGACGCTTGATATCAATGTCAAAGTTTTATTTTGTTTATTTCCATACTTTTAGACAGCATGGTAAAAAAACTAAATATTTATATGTATAGATCCAGATCTAAATTCTGTTTGTTGAATATTTATGGAGTTTCAACTTTATTTGCTGCTTCTCAAGAGATGGATATAGACACTACCTCCCTGGAGAAAAAGTGAGCATCACGATGTAGTCACACTGATTCACGAGGGATGAGCCAGGGATAGATCAAGACGAAGAAACACTTTGAGAGGTCTTAGTCTCAAGTATTAACAAATATAAGGATGTAATGACATAATGAATACTGGCTTATTATCAATGTTATTAGTAAATAGATTTCAATGAGAGCTTTAACGAGCTTTCTTATTTTTTTATTGCCATTTATTTTATGTAGCTTTAAAAATATATTGTTTATGTATTGAAAAAATTATCACAAATAGAAGAAAGGACCTAGAAAGACTAATTCACCAGCCTACTGCTCAATTTGTGTAACGTCCAAATTCAAATGGAATTTGAGAAAGAGCTTTCACTAAATAGATTGGGAAACTATGTTGATCACAGTGCAGCGGAGTGAATGGAACTGCATTAATTCGTAATATTATTTAAAAGGAAAGCTCTACTAATATGAAATTAAATATTCTACTAATTTCGCTATTTACGTGAGCATTTGAAAGGAAAATAAGAAATGTAATTATTTAATTAATAAAATAAAAATAAGAAGTTTCGCTTTTATTCAATAATTATTTTTATAAAATATAAAAATAAATCTTGATATAAATGATGACGTAAGTGCTTGTATAATTTCTGAGACAAGTTTCTTTCTGAACTAAAAAGTATGTCACGGTGAACAGTAAGATGAAATATGTATAACGATAAACACAAATATACGAAACAAAGGCTATAATTATCAGTAAGACCACACCATATCGCTATCTTCGTAACAGTGAGTTATCAACTTGCTATAATAAAAGTTTATTATTTTTGTTAGTTTCATTAGTAATTTAACTAATGTATTTATGTAACTCAGTTAATACTTATTGCATTTGAAGCATTGGATTCAACTTGAATGAAATTAGCCGTAGCAAGCTTTAATAATCTCTCATTCATTCCACCATTCACCCATTTTCCATTCATTCACCTGGATTTATGATTACTCTTTACAAATTGCAGGTGTATGAATACGTTGTGACGCGGATAAGTGCATTTGTTTTTGGTCCATATAATTATATCTATAAAAGAACATCAAAATACTGTACGAAAATTATTACCTATACTTTTCCTAGAACTAATGAAAATAAGTATTTTATAATACATTTTCAATTTGATTTTTTAATTATAATTACGATAATCATTACTTATTTATTGTTCGGTTTATTTATGTTTATTATATTTTTATTAAATGGTACATACTTTATTATTTTATACATACATATATTATTTTATGCGTCAATTAGCAAGTATCATCTGTTATTTAAATATATTATAATTAATGCGTTAAATGCAATTAAAATATATTCTGTTAATTAAAAACTACATAATAGGCTTATTATGTGAATTTGGGTTGGCATTAGTAATAATGTGAGGAAATTATAGGAGTTTAAATATTATAGTAGTATATATATATATATATACATATATGTTAATATCCGTTTAATACATAGTTTTTAAAGATATATTGAAAGATAGCTATAATGGTAACGAAGTTTCTTACTTTCAAAGTGAAGATGCCAGTTTAGAGAACCGCTGACTAAACTTTGTTTGACTAATGGTCAATACGTAGTAAATATTTAAACTATCGTCTAAGGGTAAATTTAGTACCACTGCTTTAGAACTTGGAAAACTTTTTATTAGGTCCCGTGTACGAATGGCACCTAGGATACCGAATATATATTTATATAAATTAATGTTATTAATAGAAACGCGCAAGTACTAAGTAACAGTGGAATCCGATATAGTAAATCGAGTAAATTTGAAAAAAGTGTCCGAACAAATATCGTGTATAAATTCAAAAATTCAAAAATTCAAAATTCAAAATATCTTTATTCAAGTAGGCATTTACACGCACTTTTGAATCGTCAATTACATTAAATTGGTCAGTATAGTCAGTCTGTGAGTAAGCTACCACCAGCTCGGAATGCTGTTCTGCTGAGAAGAGCTGGCCAGAAACTCAACAGTTGCTCTTTTTAAATAAAATTTAACAATGTTTGACTTATAAATTAAATATATTATATTATAACATCAACCCTGCAAATGAGTCAATTTTATTTATTTTATTTTATTTATATCTTTTAAACGTCAAACTTAAATGCAATTTTGGAACAACTAGAACCGTCGCAATCAATCGGAAAAGAAGCCCAATGATTTCAGGCAACGAAAATTAAATAATAATAACAGTAAATATATACATATATACATATATATATATATATATATATATATATACATATATATATATAAATCTTCGGCCTGCCACACAACCTGTCACCGCAAGCAGCACCCGTTCACGAGCATAACACAGGAGTACGAGCATAACACAATTCTTCGAAAATATCGTATAACCAAACGAAACTTTACAGAACTAGAATAGAATAGCGAAGTTCAGATTTTTATTGACAAACAAAAAATACATACAAATATATTATTATATTATTATTATTAAAAATGATTAAAAATGATTAATTTTGGTAGGATTATAAATTGAATTATTGAATGCTGTGAGATTAATATGTGATTCGATTTCACAATGGTTCAGCAACAAACAGACTAAGTATTCAGAGCTAACAGTCTATGTATGTAGAGGTTCCCACTGGAAGCTACAATGCAAGGAGTGGCTTACATGTGATACGGTTCAAGAGTTACGTGATGCCAAGGTTATGGTTACCTACTAAATATATATGACCAAACAAAACAAACAAATAAAACATAAACTATAAAAAAAAACTATTACCAAAAAAAAAATTAAAAAAAAAACTCGACCATAGCTTCGTTTTATAACTTGCTAAAAGCTCTTTCTATTAGAATTATTACTTAAATGTAAAGTTTTCTTGAAGTAATTTAAAAGGTATTAATAGTTTTCACATTTTGGCTTTGGTAAATATAATATGGATTTAACGATATTATCCTTACCTTACTTGAAAAAGGGTTAACTAACCCTATGATCCGTTTTCAAGGGTAAAAAATATATAAATAAGTTATTTTATTAAATACTTTGAAAGTCCAAAAAAAAAATTAAGCACTACTTTAACACTATAATATTTTTTTTGCATTATAACCTATATGTTGAAAAATACAATAATGACCACACACATTTTAGATTATTTTGTTTATAATTGATAACACTATACAAATTTGAAGTTATTTCTATTTGATTACTGTCCGTGGTAAAAATGTTGTTACGTCAGGGAATAAAGGGTGAGCAAGAGATGATGAGACACATGTGCATGTAGTTGTAAAATAACTCTTCATCAGTGTTGAGTACATCCGTGGACTTAAAATATATAATCCAACTCCTCATAACTTTACTATATTTACTACAAACTTCCAGTTCTGAGAACTGCTTTGAATTAAATATGAACTAAATCTTGAAGTGATTTCAAATCAAATACAAGTAATTAGTTTTGATGGAATAGAGTCAAGGTATCTTCTATTTGGAATGTATACGAAATTGATAAATTTTTCATATAAAGATCTAATATTGAATTAGAAAATAATAATAACATCGTTTTCGTTAAATTACAATTACTTATAGTATGAGCTGTTTTTATTTAAATGTTATATTTGGTTTTTAACTCAGAAACAAAGGAAATGAATGCTGTAAATATTAATGTTTATTTTAATTTACATTTAATGAACGGGTGTCAATAACAAAAACGAGTAAATTAATTAATTTTAATCCCTATTTTATGTGATTGATATTTCAAAATACAATTTTATATTTAATTGTATATATTACTTATATGCCTTATTCTGTACTTATTTATTATATATAACCGTCAGAAGTATCTGTAATGGTTTAAACATAGTAATTATAGTGTCCACTAAAATTAACCTCACAGCAGATAACGAAGATCATCTTATATTTTCAAGATTTCTTAATATTTTAAATTAATAAAATACACAAAATGTACAAACTATATGAATATTCAGATGAAGTGTAAATAAAAGAGAAAATTAATAAATATACATTATGTTATTATATTCTAAAGATAATAATAATAATCAAAGACATCTTTTTTACGTCTTTATCCCTTTAATATAAAAACAAGCGAATTTCTAAGTAATATAGTATTTTGAACTATATTTATCAAATTTCCCTTCTCAGTTTAGATTATTAGTGAATAATAGGTATTTATAATATGATTTTATGCTCAAACTGAAGTTTAAACTTCCAGACAATTCATATTACAATATACTGAGCGGTTAGTAATATCTCCTCAAACCTTGTTGGGGCTTGAATGGACCATTTATGATAAATTCTTTGCAAATTATAGCTACAAAAATATTATACATGCTTATTAACTATAGTCATAATTATGAGATTTTATTTCTATACACAAATACATCGAACACATATTAATATTTTTAAGAACTTTAATATATTGTTTTACTTTGACTTTTTTAAGCAGATATCAAACTATTTTAGTTTCATCCATAATTTGTTTTTCTTAACTTATTTAGTTGTTTATTTACATTTAAAATTACTTAGGATATCCAAAAAAAAACGAATATGTGTATAAAACATAATCGTCTCACATATTCTACATGCATAAAATATTGATCTCGGCTCTACATACAAAAAAAAGAATTCACAAGTGCTTTCTTAATGTAAATTCAAAAAGGCACTTGGTATAATTTTTTTTACTTTATATGTAATAATTTGTAAAGGCAGCTACTTGCCTAAAATAGTACTAGAATCAGCAATTTCGTAAGACATCTAATTTTCAACATATTCATTTTGAACGTTGAAAGAGTGTTAAAAGGTCTCGGAGAAAAGAGTGTATTCTACGAGGAAATGAACAAAGCAATACAATACCAAGTAATTTTAAGTTAACCACCAGCTGGTTCGTTGCGCACTTAAATATAACTCCAAAACATTTCCGATACTCTACACCGCTCAATCTACTAGAGCTTCGAAAAACATTACGAATGTTTTTCCATATGTTTTAGACGTAAATTCTGTTTTAAGGTACCTTTCAATAACGTTGGTATGTATTTTCAATTGAAGATATAAAACAATAAAATATATATGTATGTAAATAATGTCTCCTAAAATTTTATATTCAAAATAGATGGGGTATGACGCAAATAACCCATTGCATGATATTAGATCGAGATTTGGTAGCGTCTGTTTGATGTAGGCTCTATTTAGAGAGTTCATAGTTGATATTTGGAGGATTATCTATATCTAGTATTTACACATGGATGCTTATGTACCTTGTGACAAATATATAACAAGCTACAGAAGTAGATATCAAAATAACAGAATCCTATGGCAGACGCCCAAATCGCTTTTTTATAAAAATTTACTCCCAAACAAAGTTTTATTAAGTGATTATGTTAATTTTATGATAAAGTTGGTTATATTTTATCACAAGCGTTGGTTTGCTAGTTCGTGTATTTCAAAGTTAGTTTTTAAATTATAGAAATTTAGTCTAAATGAATTCAATTTATCTATAGAAATTTTTTTTGATTGGGCGATTGCAATTTTCAAAACTAACAATTCCGTTAAGTTTTAACAGAATTTAAATTACATAATTTGCTAACATAATATTTCATAAAGTCGAAACTTTATACTCTAGTTAATAAAACTTTCATATAATAAATTTAATACTAATTATAATTTAATAAATATAAAAAGGATCACACCGGTAAGTTTTATAACATGAAATAATGACTCAATAAATTTTGTTCATAGTTGAAAATCAAGTAGTGAGGTCTCAAAGGAAAGTTTTGTAGTGTAGGAATTCGATGGTTGTCAATTTTCTCTCAACTCTAAAAGTTTAAGCAGTTCATTCTATTTGGGAGTATTTAGTTATTAGATTGGAATTGCTTAACCTTATATTCAGCGGGAGATTTTCAATGATGCCCGAGTTCATACAAGTTCATAAACTATAAGTGTTTTTACATATTAACAACTAGTTTATTATTTAGTGATTTTGTTTTTATTATAGAATTAAGATGATATTCTTTGTTTTTTCTTAGTTTCATTATACTTCTGACAAGCGAAGCTGAGGAAATATTCTTTAAAATTTATTCCAGAAAGTAAGATAAATAAGTGCCTCTCCACCAATTACAGACGGTATATATTTCATGTGACTTAAAGACAAAACTATTTTACATTAAATAATAATAATAATAATAGTAATATAACAGGACAAATTACACACATTGATTGATTGACTAACCTAACCCCTAAGTAAGCAAATTATTTGCTTGTGTTAAGAGTCTTAGACAACGATACAATACATAGAAATACACATATAAATACTGCAAATATATATAATAAACGACCAAACCCAGAAATACAGACATCTATGCTCATAACATACATGCCTGTCCCTGTCGGGAATCGAGCCCGTGCCCCATTGCGTCGCTATACGGTAGGCGGCTGCGCTAACCACTCGACCAACGACGGAGCAGTTAATAAATAAATTTAATAAATCCGTAAAAATCATAAAATGAATTGATTCAACAAAGATTGTATATAATTTATATGATAATAAAGAAAATAAATAAATAAACACCATAGAAACCGATCGTTTTTTTACTCTAAAATTCTATAAAATATATTATGGCTGTATTTGTGGTACATATATTAATTAATAAACATATCCTTTGTTACAGGGACCTGCGTTTCAACCGGATCTTCGACATCGCTCCAGGAGTGCTGAGTCACCTACACCGACTGCGCTCTTTGCTCCTCAACGACAACCAATTGACGGAAATACGCTCCGGCGCGTTTCACGGCCTCCGACGATTGAAATACCTCTACCTCTACCGAAACCGCATACGACATATTGACTCCGATGTCTTTCAAGGAATGCCTCATTTGGAACAACTGTAAGTAAAGTTACAGTGTGTAGCTATATAATTAGTAACAATTACAATGTTGTTCAATTTTTTCCCGATCAAAATCCTGATATAATTGTAATTGAGTTCATTAAGCAATCGTTGAAATTCGTAGGTATAACTAAGTTTTACAGAATATTTGTCAGTGCAAAAATTCAATATGAACGATTTTTCAGCACTTTGAACTAGTCGACTACCAAATTGAAACGGATGATTTATTGTTATTACTTTTCAATGATTTGCAGCGGAAGCAATTTACTTATTTTTTCTTTAATCAAAAAGAAAATTTTAGTTAACATGAAACAGTAGATAAATTAAGCTAATCTGAACTTATTTTTATTAATTAACCAAACTATAGTTTGGTATTTTATCAATGTAGGTTGTACAAATCATAAACTCTTATAGTGAAATGTACCTTCTGTGTTTTTTTGTTATACTCTAAGGAGTTCATATTCGTCTTTGAACCCTATACTCTATGGATTTCATCAAGTATTTTATTTATGATTTATTTCTACTATTTCTCTTCGAGCATGTAAGGATAATAATAATTCCACTGAACGGAGTTTATTTTCATATCTATACGTATAATAAAATTATGACTGATCCTTTTCTGTACATGGAAAATATTAAAAAAAACCATTACCATGCAAATTTTAGTCTATACATGTAATAAAACTGTAGAGGAGTAGTCTTTGTACGTTGTAAAATATTTAGAAGAAATATACCAGGATGTGTAGTGATAACTAACAGAATCCATTTTCCCAAAAACCCAAAACATTTTTTCATTTTGTTTGTTCGTCTGTATGTTTTTGCACGCTAATCTCAGAAACGGATGAATCATTTTGGATGCAGTTTTCGGGAATGTATAATCATGAGATTCACTTTACATTTTGTTTTTTTTTTAACAATCGGTAAACAAATAAAGAAGTTAATAATCTCTTATTGTCGTACCACTGCTGCTTACCAGTTTGAAGGTTTATAGTTTTTACATACATTGGTTTATAGTTTTTACATACAAAGGGTACTTTTTATCTAAAACGAAATCTACGCGTACGAAGTCGCAGGCACAGCTTGTATATAATATGATCTAGTTAATTTGTTTTGCTAGAAATTAATACATAAATATAAACTTTAGTTAATGATGTATTAGATTTCATTCACTGGCTATTCTATAAGTAATTTTTGCTGTCCAAGAGTTTATTTAATAATATAATATTATATTAGTGATGCATTTGCGAAATTAAGAGCGGTACTTGGACTCGAGTTCATTAGTACTAATTACTTGGAGTAGATAATTGTTCTACAGGTACACAATATTCTTCTAAAACTACTACCTCATTTCATTCTGTTAACGTATCTTGTATTAATTTACAACCACTAAAATATTCAGGGTTTTTTAATTACTTTGTGATTTGCGTATTAATCAATCTTTGTAATTATATTTTTATAGCTATTCAGGTGCATTGTGTATGTATGTATGTTTGTGTATTCAGGTCAAATATGTATGTGTATGTATATAAGTTAACTCGGGGTTGTACCATCCACTTACAGAAGATCCGCTTATAGTAAATATTAAGCTCGTTGCGTATGGTTATTGAGTGCATAGAACGACCAGTGGTTTAGACGCTTATATCCCCTTTGAATTGAACAGAACCACAAGTGTGCTATATAATATATATGTATATATTCTCAGTATTTATAATATGTATGACTGTGTATTGGTATCGTTGTCTAACACCCTTAACACAAGCAAATAATTTTCTTACTTAGGGGTTACATCTATGTGTGTAACTTGTCCTGATATTATTATTATTATATCTGCAATCTGCATCTTCTTTATGTAACAAATATTCATAGGCTCTAGCCATTTTCCATCAGATTAACTGTCTTTTCTATTGAAACTCCAAAATAAAAAGCTCTTATATTTGAGTAAAATTAAATTGTCTAACTTTGAACGTAAAAGACTTGTTTAAATATTACGCGTTCAATATGATTTCACAAATATCGCTGCCAAGCAACTTGGAACGCCAGCGTTAAATAAAAGTTGGAAAACAAATTAGTTTTCAATGTTCACCTTTTTCCTAGGTATTGTTTTTTGGCGTGAGTTCTGGTTTTGAAAAGTTAATTCAATATAGGAAGTTGTGACTGGTTAATAAGTTTGAATTTTAAGTAAATGGAGTTTACTTTACATATTAAACTTATATTTTTACTTCATCGGTGATATTAATGATAGTTTATTAATATTAATAGACTAAAACATTTTTTTTTGTTTATTTGATAGATTAATTTATAAAATCTATTATTTTTTTTTTAATGTCCAATTATAATATAATTTATTTTATTAAAACAGATTATTGAGATATTCAATATTATGAAAAAATTTAAGATGACTAAAATCTTGAAAACTTTATTTACGATGTTATAAATAATAAATAAATGAATAAATTTTCAAACAGCAAGAAGTATTCAATGTTAACCAATATTACATTTTTAATAAGTTTTGTAAACAGATTATAAATTTTACAAATATAAATGAAAATCTATTAAAATAACAAATTAATGTTCTAGTTTTGACTGATGACTATAAGAAATATATTTTGTTATCCTATTACAATAACAATTGGTTTGTGGTTTTTATATTAGTCACTGCTTCTGAATAATAAAGAAATTACTAATCATATAAAACGAGGTTCGTAAACAAATATTTAAATATAAAATATTTGCAAGAAAAGGTTGCAGTTCTTTCCTTATATTAGTAAGTTTTTTTTTTATATATAAGGCAACATAATATAATTTAATTTCGAATCGTCCATTTTAAACAATCTTTGTGTATAACCTAACCTTACGAATAAATTCATTTTGTATATGCCTACCTAAAAATAAATGACTAGGGTTGTCAATCGACTTTGGACATATTTGTAAAATTTTCAGAACGTTCAAGTTTTTAAATGTTAAATGCTTAAAAAAATATTACTTACTTAGAGTCCCCTTTTTAAAATTCATAGGTTCTTGCTATTTGTAATTGGAATGATAAACAATTTTACTTGACTGCACTGCAAATATAAAAAATATTGTGAACTACTGTGAACCTTAACAAATACAAAATAAAAAGAATACGTATTTAGTTAGTCTTTAATACTTTTTAGCCACCCACGTGTCGGTAGGACGAGTTATCGATAAAATGATGTCACTCCATCGTGAGACATGTATTCATAAATAATTTTAATTTATCGGTAAATAATAATAGTGTTGGCCTGTTCAAATAATTTAACTATGAGGGTTATAAATGTAAAACGATTTACAAGATTTTAATACTATTGGGCAAAAGAGGAGAGGATTTTTTGACAAGGGAATAGGTTAGGACACCCGGCTCTGCCTATATTTGTGAGAGAGTGTCATTGATCGAGGTCATTTTAGGTACCTAATTTTATAACCTTGCCAAAATCTACTTCATTGATTAAACTAATAAAGTATATTAAAATAATATCTCACGAGGAATTCTATTTGAGATCTAAGATAAAATATTAAAAAACGTAAAAGTTACTTTTATTTATTAGTTAGGTTTATCTATATACATTCATAATCTAAACAAGACATATTTCACAAGTATATATATTTTTTAAGTCCATGTTAAAGTGATCGAAAATTCCGCACCAATTGGCATACCTAAGCGCCCTTTTGTTAGCCTTCATCAAAAGCAGTTGCAAATACTCGTCGAGTCGATGACATTTGACGTCAATTTGTGCACAGGTTTAGAAGATTGCACTGGATTTGATTGCTTTGCAATTTTAAAAAAGAATATAAATATTCGTGAATAAAAAAAGTATTAGCTTTTTGGGGTTCAATAAACCTTGAAATTTAATTTTTGTTTTTATAAAGGTACTTACACGTCAACGAAATTCATCAGATTGAACCCGAAACATTTTCAAACCTGCCTCGATTAGGACGGCTGTGAGTATTTTTTATTCATGTTATTAACCTCACTGGTGTCCAATAAGCTTTGTTTCTTATTAAGTTGGGAACCCACTAAATATACATAATATGTGAAGTCTTATGGTTTGTTCTCCTTTTTGTTTTCTTTAGATATCTGCATAACAATAACCTAAAAACGATACCACCCGGGTCATTTCGGGGGATGCCGAAACTAAGTAAGCTTCGTTTGGACAGCAATGCTTTGGTTTGTGACTGTAGCATGATGTGGTTTGCCCGAATGTTGGCGGAACGTCGCAACATTACAATTGCTGCCACTTGTTATGAGCCTGCGAAAGCTACTGGAACATCTTTAGTAGCAATGAAAGAGAAAGACTTCCACTGTCGTAAGTTATAGCAATCGTTATAGCAATTCTAGAAAGGGTGAATCTTGGTATACAATATAGTACATTTTTTTCATTGTTGCAGGTCGACCGGAGATTATGTCCGATCCGGAAGATGTGGTTGTTAACTTTGGAGACGACGCCATTTTTACCTGCATGGCCAGTGGTGAACCAGCTCCTGAAATAGTTTGGTTTAGAGACTCAGCTACATTACCCGATGATATAAGCAGATACGAAATTCTGGATAATGGTACTCTCATGGTACATCATGCAGATGAAAATGATATTGGAGTGTTTGAATGTTCTGCTAAAAACCCTGCCGGTGAAGCACGTTCTAAGCCAGCAAGAATGATGTTACAAAGTAAACCGGATGACAACGGTGTGTACATTTATTTTTAAGGTGATGTATTATATTAAGTATATAAACTTAATATGTATTTTTTTTCAGCTGTGCCAGTGTTCACGATCTTACCTCGTAAAACTGAGGTTAACATAAATCAACCATCTGTGCGCTTTGATTGTGTGGCAAAAGGAAACCCAACACCTCATATTTCCTGGTACTTCAATGGGGAGAGGATGTTGTTAAGTGATCGAATAACCTTGCACCATAACGGATCAATAATAATTGAAAATATACAATACGAGGACGGAGGAACATACACATGTCAAGCCGATAATGTCAATGGAAAAATAACAGCTACTATTAGCCTAGAAGTTATGGGTAATTTTTTCTTTTATTAAAATATTAATATATATATATTTTGGTCAGTATATTTATGTTTCTTTTTATTTCAGTGGCACCTGCATTTATAATAGTTCCTAAAGATCAGACGGTTGCAATCGGTGATAGTGCTCAATTTAAATGCTCAGCTAGAGGAACTCCCAAGCCACTTATTAAATGGTATAGAAATACTATGTTTTTACCACCAAGTCCAAATATTGTAATAAGTGATAATAATCAAAATTTAACTATTATTGAAACAACGGAGGATGATGCTGGATTATATCACTGTAGAGCAGAGAACTCCGAAGGACTAACCGAAATATCTGCTGTTTTAAAAATAGAGAGTTTTAAAATAGTTCCACCAAAAATTTTGGTAAAACCGGAAGATACTGACGCATTTAAAGAGACCTCGGTGCAACTGCCTTGTGAATATGAAAGTGATCCATCTGCATATGTTGAATGGAGAAAAGATGGAAGTCGTATTGCTTCCAATAACAGAACTAGTATCTCCTTAATCGGTAGTTTAATCATCAATAATGTTTCGCTCACAGACGCCGGTGCTTACGAATGCTCTGTTTATAATGAACATGGAAGAGATACTGCTTCACTGTTTTTGACTGTGAAAGACCATATTTTGCCCGGTGATGAATATGTTAATATTGCAATTACAGAAGCCATCAGAGATGTTGATCAGGCCATAGCAAAAACAATGGAAGAATTGTTTAATAACAGAGGATCAACAGTCAGTTATCAAGATCTCTATAGGATAACTAGATTCCCAAATGCTCCAGCTAGGGAAGTAGCCCGAGCAGCTGAAATTTATGAAAGGACATTGAACAAAGTAAAAAGTTTCATACAATCTGGATTAAAAGCTACTTCCGTACAACCTTTTAATTATGACAATATATTATCAGCCCAACATTTAGAGGTTATAGCACGCCTTTCAGGATGTGTAGCACATAGGGAAGTTAATGATTGTTCTGACATGTGCTTTCATGTAAAATACCGAAGTATTGATGGTAGTTGTAATAATTTCGCGCAACCTACTTGGGGTACCTCACTTTCCCCCTTCCGACGCATTCTCTTTCCTATCTACGAAAATGGATTTAGTGAGCCAACGGGATGGAATAAGGAAGTGAAATACAATGGCTACTTGTTGCCAAGCGCTCGATTAATTTCTACAACTATTATAACTACAACTGAGATATCTGAGGATATTAAGATTACCCACATGACTATGCAGTGGGGTCAGTGGTTAGATCACGATTTAGATCATGCATTACCTTCTGTAAGTTCCCAAACATGGGATGGAGTTGATTGTAAAAAAACATGTGATTACGCGGCTCCATGTTTTCCAATCGATGTGCCTAAAAATGATCCACGCGTAACAAATCGCCGTTGCATTGATTTTGTACGAACTAGCGCTGTATGTGGTTCTGGAATGACATCAGTACTTTTTGGAAAGCTACAACCCAGAGAACAGATAAATCAACTTACATCCTACATCGACGCATCTCAAGTATATGGTTTTGAAAAATCTGTTGCCGAAGATCTCCGAGAATTGACAAATGAAAATGGTACCCTGCGAGTAGGGGCCCAATTTCCGGGAAAAAAACCGTTGCTGCCAACAACAGGTTTAAACGGCATGGACTGCAGACGTAATCTCGAAGAAAGCAACCGCAATTGTTTTGTTGCTGGTGACATTAGAGCAAATGAACAAATAGGATTAGCTGCTATGCATACCATCTGGATGAGAGAGCATAACCGCATAGCAATTCAATTAAAGGGAATAAATCCATTCTGGGATGGAGATAGGGTTTATCAAGAAGCAAGAAAAATTGTTGGAGCGCAAATGCAGGTTATCACGTATATGCATTGGTTGCCTCTCATTCTTGGGCCCGAGGGATACGCAGAGATTGGCCAATATAAGGAATACGACCCTAACCAAAATCCATCAGTTTCAAACGTTTTCGCTACTGCTGCTCTACGGTTCGGACACTCGCTTATCAATCCTATTCTGCATCGCTATGATGAAAACTTTGAGACAATACCACAAGGCCATTTACTTTTACGTAATGCCTTTTTCTCGCCATGGAGATTAGTTGATGAAGGGGGAGTTGATCCGTTATTTAGAGGTATGTTTATAACCCCGGCAAAATTGAAAACATCAACGCAAAATCTTAATTCCGAGCTTACCGAAAAACTGTTCCATACTTCACATGCTGTAGCTCTTGATTTGGCTGCTATAAATATTCAAAGAGGTCGAGACCACGCTATCCCACCCTACACAAAATGGCGACAAGTTTGCAATATGAGTGAAGTGAATGATTTTGATGACTTAGCAGATGAAATAACTGATAAAAGTGTGAGAGATAAGCTGAAGGAATTATATGGGTCCGTACACAATATTGACGTATGGGTTGGTGGCATCTTAGAAGATCAAGTTCAAGGTGGTAAAGTAGGACCTCTGTTCCGATGCCTTCTTATTGAACAATTTCAACGTTTACGAAATGGAGATCGTTTTTGGTATGAAAATCCTTCTACATTCACGCGTGAACAGTTGGTCCAAATTAGAAAAACTAATTTTGCAAGAGTTTTATGTGACAATGGAGACAACATTGATACTATAAGTGAGAACGTATTTTTGCTTCCGGAATTGCAGGATGGTCTCGTATCTTGTGATTTTCTTCCTGCGATTGATTTGAGATTCTGGGCAGATTGTGAATCTTGTAGCGGAGATAGTAATGAAAGTGAATCAAATCGTGTTCGCAGGGATGTTATATCTGATGTAGACTTTTATACTGAACTGAGTGAGAATGACCATCGTTTAAGCACACTAGAAGATTCCCACACGGAATTATTAAAGGTAGTTGGAGAGCTCAAAAAGAAAATCAAGGAATTAGAGAGTACGTGTAAAAAGTAAACTGCAATCTAACTACAGTGATAAAATGGCAAAAAAACACGTATATCTTTTAACTAATAATTGATGTATCCATTTTAAAAAATTACAAAAAACATCAAAAAAAATAAAAAACCTTAAAAATTCACAAAAAATATTTAATGTGTCGATAAATAAAAAAATATATATGTAGTACTTAAAATTTAAAAGATGCAAAAAAAAAGCACAAAATAAAAACAAAAAAAGCTCCCCTTCCAGAAATTATTTCAAGAATAGTTGTAAGTCTTCTCGTTGTGGTCCAACTAAGAATTTATTTATATTCCAAAATATTACAATGTTATTTATTACCTAAGTATACTTTTTAATATAATATATTGCAGGATTTTTTTTTCCGTCGCGTTAATTAGCATTATTCGCATTGTTATTATAACATAGTATCACAAATATCAGTGTTAGATGTCTATTAACAATATGCAAACTTATTCTAGTCGTACCTTTTTACTATTTTAAGGTGTAATAGTTGTAAGAAACAAATTGTCGGCGCATTTTAATATTTTTGATTACTACTCTGTTAATTTTCTGATTAATATCTATTAATACATCTTGAGTGCCATTTTATCTAAGTTTACTATTTTTAAAGCTTTCATCATTTCATTCCCGTATGAACTTATTAAAATGAGTTCTGTATTTTGATGTATGCGGTCATGAATATTTTCATGTAGGAAGAAAGGTCAAGATCCGTCCTAAATTGAATATTACGGGGTCAGCGACACGAATTAAGATGGTATTTAAGGGTGTGTATTTTGAAGTTAGGAAACTATATAACCGCAAAAATTTATGCGATTATGAATTGCACTTAACTATTAGACTAAATAAAATATAGATATTAAGTTAGATTTATTTCGCTTTCATTAAAGTGGATATTTGTAAAAAAGTCATACAGAACCGAAAAGTGAAGGCGTAGCATTGTAAATCAAAAAATATGTGGACGTATTCATTTTTCGTTTGTTGAAAACAATAGACAGACAAAGTTCTATTCAACAGAAATGCAATTCACTTTTAGGAGTTGCCGAGTATTAAACAGTGTCTCGATGCCACAATTCAATGTAGTAGTAATTCATTAGTATTAATAGACTACAGACTAACGCAGAACTGATGTATATTATAGTAATCACAGAAACTTTGAATTAGCTATATATTTTTTCGAACTCCAAGGTATTATATTATTTGCGCAGAAATAAAAGTTACCAAATGTAGGTATACTTAAAGCTATGTGATACTAAATAGCGCGGTCTGGGGTCTATAAGTATTTAAGTGTCTATTTACTAATTATTCTTAGGTATTAATTATTTAGAGTATTTAAAATATTCATTAAGATTTTAAATGTTATCTCGATGTTTAGGTTATATTTAGTACCTAAGACGATCACATTTATCTTTTCGAGAAATGGTTGGAAAAGATGAGAATAAAAAAGATATACCTGCCTACAAGCAACTGAAGTACTAACACTCAGAATATATATCTTTTGAACATTAAGGAGCTGACAAAGATGAAACATCTTAACTAAATAAAATGTGTATAAACATCTTATGAGAGAAAAGTGCAATAAGAGCATGTTATTCTAGTGCGATTGAAAAACAGTTCTGGTAAATATTAAATCTGTGCTCACCCATTACGCATTATCGACTGTTATCTATAAATGTTTAAGAGAATAAATATCATGGAATAAAAAAACATAATAAACATAAAATGGCATTAGGTTAAATAATATGATTATATTTAAGACTATGTTAAGCCTTGTCCATATTTATCTCAATTTGGTGTATCTGATCCCCGCCACGTGACACCGACGACTGACGACATTTTAAGGAAAACGATTTAATGATCTGTTGAAATATTTAATAGTTATGTGGATAACCCAAGAAGAAATAAGGTTTTTCTGGCGGACCAAAATAACCAGGACAATATCAGTTTGTCACAGCACTTTCAGATATTAAATGACAATAATTCCAAACGTGATAAGAAAGTGGCTTTAACAATTTATAATAGATGTTCTGGTTATTGGGTCCCAACACATATTTATTGTTTTTTGTACGTATTAATCTACTGATCCACTGTTTTATCACAATTCATCGTTGAATCGGTTGACCCTGATATTGTGTCAATATAACTGGTGAAACCTAAGAACATTGAAAACAAATATTTTTCAACTTGTCAAGAAGCAATGGAGTGTTGAATCTATCTTTCTTGATCGGAAAAAAAATGTCTCGTGAAAGGACTCGGTGTATCACGGAATAAGGTCATCGTTAATTGTCGTATTGTGATACAAAATACAAAGCCTCCTAACTTCATTATACATTATCTTACTTCAGATACTCGTACTTCAGAAAACATTTAGTGAACAGAAATAATAATATCTATCGTGATCTGGATATCAATAATACGTGTAAGGGAATAATACGTGGATATCAATAATACGTTTTGCTAGCTAGTAATAATAATAGTCGTGGGAGACATGTTCGGACACACCTGAATGACACAAGTATGGACAAAAGCCTTAGGTAATCTATAGACTTGGCGCGTCCTGCAGCTTATAGATAAAACAGTTTAAGCTTTGATTGTATAAGTATTAATGTATATTAATGTATACCTACGTATTAGTTTTTTACGCTGCATCTAAGGAATGCCAAAATATGTATAGGTATACTATCTACTATAATATAAACTATATACTATCTACTATTTAGGTTTTACAGTTAATATTTATTTTGTGACAAAGGGCATTTAATTTACAGACACATATTATTGAAGATTGTGATGACGATGGGTGGTAAGAATTATTTTTTCTTTTTTAAACATACTAGGTATAAACTACATGCAGAAATAGTAAATTAAAAAAAAAACTTTAGTATGTGTTAAAATCAAAATATGTCTTCTGCAGAACACGCCAGTCTTAACATGTGTAGTAAATAAGTCTTCTAAATGTTGTGGGTCGATAAATTGCTTTTCCAAGCATAATGAAAAAGGTGTTCTATTAAAATATATATATATATATATATATTTCAATCGATACCTACCCATAACAACCAATAATAATAATATGTTTGGATGACTTCGGTTTAAAAATGACTGAGATCAGGAAAAATGTAATAGAAAAACATTGAACCTCTAAAAATAATGTGCCATTTAGAATCATACTGTATAAAACTAATACTTAACCTCAGTATTATTCTAATAAAATATTATATAATACACGAAATAACGTGAGACCATATCTTTAGAAGTTTACATAACTTACCTTCTCAGGTATATAATTATTTTTAATAGGAATACCGCTAACCTAATAGAAATATTCAAATTTATGGTAATTTGAAATTTCTTACGATTTTCCGTGCTTGGAAATGCAAGATATCGAGATTATGTTTTGCAGATTCTACTTTTCATAATATAATTGGATTCCGATATAATTGATTGCAACTATTCTTTTCATAATCTATCTCTTTTTAAGTTAAAAAATGGTGATAAGAATTTGGAGACGCCATGGTGATAGAAAATTTTAATCTTGTAACTTTGGAAACAAATCAAATTTATTTGTAAAGAGAAATATTTTCAAGTTGGCAGTTTAATAATCGAATAATGTATTTTTGAGTATTCGAGATATGCCTAACAAACAGCTCAATTTCACGCCATACCAAAATGTTACGCATATAACCAGGAGAGTTAAGATCCAGAGGGTGTAATGAGTACCCTGGTGCTCCCTTACTCAAAGAGAATTTGATTTTTATCAATACATTATTAATTAATAATCGTGATTTTAAATCCAGAAACATCAGCTAGAAAATTCAATACATATAAATATACTATTAAAAAAAATCAAGTGCTTATTGAGTGGGGGTGGGATAGTTTTATAACACGCTTTTTTACAATAAGAACTTGAATAAAATCTGAATTTCACTTATTTATTAAGATTTATACGCTCCCATGGCGGTTTCTAGGCATGGGGTTTAGGATTATCAAAGCAGAAATCAAACTGCACAAATCCATGAAATTAGCCAATATAATTTTGACATATTCACATAATTAAAAAAGGTAAACCTATCAAAGTTCCAATGATAGGCAATATCTTTTTATCATGGACAAATAAATACAGAAAAAATGTGAACCAATATACAAAAATCATTATAGAATATAAAAATAAAATCATTACAGAATGCTAGTTGTGGAGTTTGGTTTCTGTTAGTGCGGCTGAGTTATTTAATTATTGAATGTGCTTAAAAAAATAAATGAAAAAAATACAAATTTTGTTTTATTTCTGATGATACTATTATAAATTAATTGAATGTTCATGTTAAAACTAGCAGGTTGTAAAAAACATTTTTAGATGTACATATAATTATTTATTTAATGATAACATTAAGAAATAATAAATAGATTTATTACTCTTATATATAAATAATTTACAGGACTACACTACACTAATGACTAAAAGTTTTATACACCAATATATTTGGTATGACGGCCGGTAGCCAGCACTTGTTTTTTATCCTTGTTCCTGACCTCTACTTCTAGAAATGCTACTTTTTTGCCCAACTTCTTGGTTATGGCTTCGACTTCAACATTATCACCTTCTCTAGCAGCATTCATGTAACTATAGAAGAGCAATTTCGATAAATATACAATTACTAAGGGGGTAATTATAATTATATGTATTATGATAAGCACCTGATACTAAGGTCTATAGAGACACCTCTAGTTTCAATGGTTTCATTGGCCGTAAGTGCATAAGTTGATATGGCATCTACTAAATGAGCTATAAAACCTCCATGCAAGGTGCCTCTTTGATTAAGATGTTCTGGACCTACTTGGAACTCTGTTAGCAGTCTTCCATTATCACAAGTCACAACCTTTACCTATAAAAAAACATTTTAATAAAAAAACGAACACCAAGTAAATTCTTTTTTTCATTATGGGTACTGATGAAAATATAAATTTAATAGCTAATAAGAATACTGTATAGATGAATATTGTTTATAAGTGACTTAAATTACTTTTATCTTCTTTTACTCTGCAGAATCCACCAATTTTTAGATTTTTGTAATTTTGTTTATATAACTTATTTAAGATTTCAGTTACCTTTCTAAGGTTGTGGTCAAAACATTTAGTTCTTGCGATTGTTTGTGTGAATAGTTCGGCTACTCTTGCCGCTTTGCTAGACATTTTAAAATCACATTGAAGGTTAATATATAATAAAACACGTATAGGTTATATTTTACTGCTGATGAAGAATTGTAATTGTAAAAACGTATTGACTATTGTTTACAAATGTATAAAAAAATCTACATTTGACATTGACAATCGAAATATCATTAAAACAGATAACATAAAGTTAAAAAGCGTCTGGAAATTATTCTATAACCTGGATACTAAAAAAAATATTATCTTTTTGTCTCCATAACCATATGATAAGATAAGTACATTGTGAATTTAAATATTCTACTGAGCAAAGCTGACGGTAGTATTATCTGTTATGATCTTCATAAAAGAAGTCTTGTATTTTGATTTTCTCACTATAATATTTTTAACTTACCTTTATTAGCCGTGATAATCTTCTTGATAAGCTTCCCTATCAATTAATTTTGCCGATGTCTTAACAACACAATATGTGAATGTCAATAAAATTAGAAAAAGAACTCTGATATACACTGGTTATTACTAAATGTACATATTATAATATAAAATACATTTTCGTTATAATGTCATTTTAATCCTCAGTTTAAGAAAGCTTATTTTAAGCAAAGAAAGTAAGAGAAATTCATCTTATTTAGTTTAAGTTTAATTTTAATAAAACAAAATCTTTCAGAGGCATCATTGCTAATTACTAATACTAGGCATTAAGATATTTTATACTATTATATCATTTTTTTACCTATAGCTTATTTATTTTGTACCTTTGTATTTTTTTATTCATCGTAGACATCTTAGATAAACGATAGTAAATATTTTGTAGTTAATTCTAAACTTTTAATGAGTATCGTTTTACATTATTAAACATAACATACTTATTACCAATGTTAGTAGTCGTACTTTTTTAGCAAGTATCATCTATAGACATTTTCTTTAGAATATTGTTTAGCAAGACATTTAAAATATTGTTTAGCAAGCCAATCATGGATATGGATAACCATAACAACATAAAAATCAGCAAAGTTTTTTGTCTTAGTCTTTTAATAAAAAAAAGAAACCAGACTATTAAACTCAGTCTGGCCATAAATACCTACTGTTACAATTACAAATAAAAAAATATTACATTTGAATTTGGAACCTGCTTTTTTATATGATTGTTCATTGTGTTTTCTCATTTTGGCGCCAATAGGTATATTGTACAATATTTTGCGATTTTAAAATGGAGTGGGGTATAAAGAGAACAGAATCGCTGTGATTGCTTTACACAAATGCCATTTTTAAAACTATCCATACACTTATTAGTATTAGTCAATTGTTTGTGGACTGGGCTATTAATAGGTACAATGAGATTTCCTCTGTTTATGACAGAGAAAGATCAGGCCATCCACGCAGTGTTCGTACGAAAAAGGTGGTCAAAGCGGTAAGGGAAAGAATTCGAAGAAATCCTGTCCGAAAGCAAAAGATTTTATCTCGGGAAATGACGATAGAATGATGAAACAACTACTGAAGCGGTAAAATTTTTACAATTGCGCAACACTTTAAAAATAAAATGACCGTATTTATGCTCAAAGCTCTAAAGAAGCTTCCCAATTAGTCGACAGAGTGCAACGTGGGCATTATCCGACTTCAGTGATAGTTTTTATATTTTTAATTGTTTTATACTTATGTATTAAACTAACACATTTTAAAAGTAATAAATGTTATATGCAATCAAAAAAATATTTTTTTTCTTTGTTGCAATATTTATGTCAAGACTAGGTATATAACTCTAAAATTCCTGCAAAATTCATTAAAACAAAAAATATAACAACTATAACGTTGTGTTTTTCTCCGGTTGAAGTTGTGAAATAATTTTCCAAACGTGTAACATAGTTTATTTGTAGTACAGGACAGTTGACAGAAAGCCTTCTGAGTCTTCTTCTTCAGATCCTCGGCAGCAGCGAAAGGCGGAATCGGGTGTGCAAAGCGTACAAGGTCACTTTGTATAAATTTGTCTTCAGAACTGTAGGTTCCTAACAAAACATCGAGGTGTTCGC
This sequence comes from Napeogenes inachia, assembly GCA_959347355.1. NCBI lineage: Eukaryota > Metazoa > Arthropoda > Insecta > Lepidoptera > Nymphalidae > Napeogenes > Napeogenes inachia. The sequence continues at coordinate 10,262,813 of OY365800.1, read as the reverse complement.
ATTTCCCAAGCGTGTATGTTACATTTAGTTTCTTACATATACAAAGATCGATTCACGCTCGAGATAATGGAGTCGAATCGCTTCGTTAAGATCATGATGCAAGCCATATTATAGGTATATTTATAAGTAATTATAGTTATGACAGAATCTACCTTTTAATTGTCTGTAAACGGTAAAAAGATATTTAAATTTTCACCATTCTTTGAAATCTACTAGTAGAACTTGTCTAGTTGCTAGTTGCGCTAACAAGTACTTTTTAAATTATTAATATCAAATGTTTTTAAAGATTTCCTAAAACTATTTTAAACAATCAACAATAACTTTGAAAAACAATTTAAAAATGTTGAAACAACAACAACAACAATTTAAAAACAATTGAAAAACTTCTTGTACTTGCTGGCAGGCGCTTCTTGTTTGTAGTCGGCCCACAATCGGCTAACCGATTTACTATACAGTGACATATTTTACAGTGACTTCTCCAAACTGACAGGTCTATTCAAGGTACAGGTTAGGTTGTACTACGCTATGTATTTATTCAAATGATCGTACATATAATTTTCGGTAACTTCACAAACACAGATAC